>BSBM01000464.1:17250000-17992500 GCA_027924585.1 Larix kaempferi | reverse complement strand
TAAAATAAAATTAATATAAATAAATATGGAAAAATAGCGCTGCACTAGAATGGCCTGTTATCTACGACTGTATATAATTTTTTCACAAAATTCCCACCATTTGCATACTGAACCAAGGAACTAACGCAAACATATTCATTATGTTTTCTTAAAAAAATAACATATCAATCTTAGGAGAACCCCATTTTGGGGGAGTTAAACTTAATTCCATAAATAATATTTATATATTCTGGAAGGTAATCCGATTGTCTACATTTCATCTTCTTGCGCCATATTCCAAAATGTTGTATAGGTAGCTCTAATATTGCTTTTTGACGTCCATATTTCTGTTTTTCCAGGAGTCCTTTGCGACTAACACGTCATGAGTGGCCAGCATTAGCTTGCACCAGCCCTAAGGTTTTCTCATTTTCTTTGTTTATGAGGGTTTGTACATGGATACCTTATCAAGTCTTGTTATCAGGACCCATCCTTGTTTTCTTTTGTTTCCTCCCTATGTTTTGCTTATGGGGGGGTTGTTGGAGTTTAGTGTAGCCAACTAAGCTTACGTAGGAACTCTCATCTACCCAATTGTTCTTAGTTGTAGTTGGGCTTCTCCATTGCTATAAATGGATGCATTCTCTTGCAAATCATTCATTAGAGAATAATAGAACTTCTTATGTTTTATGATGATACTCGTCTTTGATCCGGGTTGATCCTAAATCTTTATACACTATTTGCATCCATTATTTGGGGATTTTTCGAGCAGGATTTGATATTGGAGTTTTAGATTGTTGGAATTGCATAATCTAGATGCCCATGGGGTAATTGAGGTAAGTGAATCAATTTCTGCACTAAGTTCCAATTTGAACAATGAAAAACGTGATTTCAACAAAAATCATCAAAAATCGTCAAAAACATACAAATTGTTCACTGTTTAAAAAAAAAAAAATTCCTTGTTATTCATAAGAGTGAATAAAAAAAATTTACAATAAAACTTATCCAGAGGATAATGTAACGAAAACATCCATTTTAACAAAATCATCAAAATGATGGATCCAAATACATATAAAATAGAAAAGAAATTGTAAGCACTAATAGATGTGTACAGTCCAAGATTCTGAAGCCGTGAGCTGATAGTGAGTAATCCTTGCCTTCTTCCAAGTTAAGGCCTTTCTTCGTCCATATGCCCTAAAGTTGTAAAATCTGGAGACATGTGTGATATGAAGATTGCCAAATTGAACCATAAATAATGTAACTTTCATTTTTCACTGATCGAGAGAAGCCACCTTAAGAGCATTTGAAGCCAGCACCCATCCAATGATAATAGAAGAGTCCCCAAACAGCTGTACATTGTTTAAGTGAAATGGCAAATAAAACAAAGTAAACTCCAGAGAGCCAAGAGTTCAGCACGGTCTTACTGCCCATGCCACAGCCAGAGACAATATTTTACTTGTTAGAGTATCAGCCTCATAGATTCTGTAGGTTTTGGCAGGGTTTACAATTCTGTAGGTTTGTAGGGTTTATAGGGTATTCCAAAAATCCATACCTGTGTGTAAACGTTTTTTTTTTAAATAAACGGAAAGAATGGTGTTTTTGCATGGGCCCGTAACGCCGCCCGTTTTGCTTTTTGTTACTGATACTTTTCACCACTGTACGAAATTCTAGACTTCCCCTGCATATAAAATTCTCGTAGCACTCACAGGTCTGATAAGGAGAATCTCGATGACGAAACCCTACTGACACTAGGGACAAAAGATTGTGAACAAGCTTTGACGACAATTTTGCCAGTCAAAATGTGTGTCCAAGGCAGCAAGCAGCAGGTTATTACAGAGGTCCGTAGCTGTGATCCCCCCTTCCTCTACACATTTCCCAAAGGGCCGTGCCGGGTCGGGCATGGTTGGAATGGCCTATAGCCACAACCATCTCAATATATTCTTTACTTCTCGAAAGACGGACTATACCCTACCCTAATAGCAGTACAGCTGCCCAGCCCACAATATATTACAGTGTAGAGCTCACTTTTCGATTATTTTTCTTGCAGCTTCCCACAGTACCTATCCGATTACATTTCTATCCATAATCTAGCGGCTTCCCACAGTACCTATCCGATTATTTTTCTATCTATACTCTAGCAGCTTCCCACAGTACCCACTCAACATTCAGTTTAAGCTATTTATTTATAATACAAATAATGTTGTTCTGGGCAAAAGAGAGAGCATTGGGATCATTGCTAAGCATGATGACACCTCTTTTCCACACACTTTCTCCCCGCTTGGGGAGATGGATGCATCCCCCAACTTGGTGCAAAGGATGTGCCAAGAATATGATGCTTTGTTTCTGCGCACTGCTCATAATCTTTATAGCTGTGGATTCGACCAGACGAGGTACTCTCTTCTTTTTAATTTTCTATGAAGCTCACAGTTCACCTTGCCTTATCTATTGGAGTTAGTTTTTTTGTTTATTTTACACACATTCTCTAAGGGTTGATCTACAGTCGCTGTTCCAGTATTGTCATGAAATGAAATGATGTACATATATGTGTGGCAGGATCAATTACTATTTCTTATCCGCTTCATCCTGTTCATCCTTTTATATGGGTTGGTAAGTACTAAGGATTTTGAGGATTTTTCCACCATTCACTCTTATACTATTGAAAATACTGTGCACTTTGTATGGATAAGGATATTTTTATGTTATCTACACATTATGTTTGTCATATGTCAAACTTTGCAAACATTATGACCATCTTCTCTGTTTTCTAACGACAACTTATGACCAATTATGACCAATGCTTCGTTTCATATAAATAGATTTTCAGTGTTTTCCATGGCTAACCATGAAATATGGAGTCCTTCTAAGATATATATATAACCCTCGCCAATACTGCATTTCGGCTTACTTTACAAAGTTTAAGGACCATTAAAGAAAGAAGCTGTTTTATGGTCATTATGGCTACTTCACTTCCTTTCTGATCTCTTCACAAAATCTTCTTGTATCATACTGTGTATACCAGCACACAGCATTATTCTCAATGCAATATTTGCTTAACTATAATGTTCAGGCCATTAAAGTTGAAGAAGAGAGAGCTTAAGCTGATTGTGTGTAAAATTATATAGCTTATCATCAGTTTTTTGTCATCGTTCTTCTTGTTAGCAGACACTAGTTAACAATGTTAATCATATATTTGCAAATTTAGAGTAGGCGTTGAAGTATGGAAAGAAATGACTGGCGCATCTTACAAGGTCGACTAATCCTTGATTAAATTCAAGCCGTTATGTCCTATACACCAGAAGATAGAGTATATAGAAGACAAAAAGAACTGATTACTGCCCACACTTAGTCTTAAGAAGCTTTGACAAGTTTCATCTAGAGTTGGTGTCCATTGTAGTGAAGAATAGCCATACAATCTGTTAAAATGTAATAACTTCATAAATTTGTGCAGTAGAATTTTCTGCAGCATGACAGAAATAACCCTAAGTGAAAGGGAACTGTAAAGTTTTAATAGGATCAAGACACTGGTTTGAATGCAGGTGTAAGCAAGGAAAATGCGGTGGTGCCTGAGAATTCATTAGCTCAAACTAAGGAGCCAAAGCCATACAGAGAACTCTTTCATGTCAGGTTCTTTCCTTGTATATAAGCTCCTTCTGATCTGTAATATTCATTTCACATTTTTCATCTTCTCATCCATTTCAATACCTTTTTAGATCTATTCATATCTATACAGTACTCTCCACAATTCCAGTCTTATTGATGTATAGATAAAATCTTTTGTTTGTAGGCTGATATTCAAGTATTTAGATCAAGCGCTGCAATATCAAGGAGGCTTTTGATCGGTTCAACGGCTCCAAAGTGCACTTACAACGAATGCAGAGGATGCAAAGCTAAATGCATAGCAGAGCAAGTGCCTGTAGATGCAAATGATCCATTGAACAGTGCTTATCATTACCGATGCGTTTGCCGCAAATAAATCAGTACTGCACTTCATATATATCTCCACTAGGCAATTTTTATATCCTCTTATATTCTATGTTTTGGGTGGCGTATGTATTTGAATCGCTGTGGATTCAAGATACATGAATCAACATACAATGAGAGGTCGGAGTATCCAGCTAGCTCCATATAAATACAGACAAATCGCTGGTTACTGGCAATATTGGCTTCATATATAGAGACATGTCGCTGGATACTGGCAACATTGGCCTTGCGTACGTTTACGAATCGCTGCAATATCTTCTCATCTTAACTTTTATATATATAAATATATACTTATACTACCAGAAAAATGACCAAAATGTTGCCCCCTACTTAATTGTATTATCATGTAGAATGTTGCCAGTGCTGCAATAATAAACAGTTCTTTTGTTTCTCTCTTGATGTAGCAAAAAAATATTTGGGCATTTAGCATAATCAATTTATGGGGAATGTTCAAGGTCATTGATGTCTCAGAATATTATAGTTTTAAAACATAAACTTGTATTTCTGAAATTCGTGAATTATGGATGTAAAGAAACGGGAGAATAGGCATCTTGTTCAATTTGTTTTTTTTTTTTATTATTAATAATAATTATATTTTTAGTGTTTTATTAATAATGAAATAGGACATAGAACCACTAATTTAGGAGTCAATTAGTTAAAGAAGATTTATAATACCCAATTAGATTCAACAACCTCCTAAATAATACTAGTAAACAACTTCTATAAAGATAAACTTTAACGTTAACCAATACATTTAACAAATCTCAACCTTATAGTATGATGGGAAATATCATACATTAAACACAAGACAAGTAGGAGTTAATAATTCCAACACACTCCTTTAACCACTACTTGCCCCAATCAAAATCACATCAGCATCTCTAACCATTTTGAAATCTTGCAGCCAACAATCTCCATTTGGTTGTCACCCATTCCTCTGAAAGGTGTAACCTCCTCGCTATGATCCAAGTTTTCCAACATCATTGGACACCATTAGAACATGCATTGTCTCATAACCTTTATAAAGGTATGACGATGAACTTCTAGATCTTAAATCTCTCTGGAACCATTTGATAGCAATCCCCACATGCTTATCTCACAACGCCAATGAGGTATAGTTTCTTTGATTCACAAGCATCCTAGACTATTTAACCAACCATCTATCTTGGTTTGAAATTGCACTTGATCTCTTCTAACTTTGGGTATATGATTTCACTTAACCAAGACCTCTTTCACCTTTGATTTTGGAGATTCATCACCATTTATTTCACAATTCACTGTCACTAGTATGCACAAGCAATAGAACAAAACACTGATAAAAAACATAGATCTCTATGCAACAACATGCTTCAAGATTGTCAGCTCATTCTCACCAAGAATTTGTCCAATCCCCAAATCTTATCAATCAACAAGCTATGAAAATAGGTGGAAAATAGTGTCATTTCCCTTCTTTCCCAGGTTCTTAGTCTGAATTTCTTGAGCTCCCAATGACCTAGGAAGTGATCTCAATTTATTGTAGGTCAAGCAAATCCAAGTGTGTCTTAAACACTTGTTTTTTGTCAAAGCTATCAAACCCTTTCCTGCATGGAAGTAACAATTTTTCTTTACCTCTACAATTTGTATTGCCAGATCTCACACAACATCATGCATCCTGAAGCTGATAACGTGCCTATTCCCATCTCTCATGGTCGGTTCGATCAAATAATGATTCATTAAAATGTTGACATAAATTCTTACAATCTGGAAAGGGTAAGAGTATTGGAATAATTGTCCAGTCTGACATAATGCTACATTAGCCTCTTAGTTGGTCTTCTCACAATCGACATATTCAATCTTCTCTTCACAAGGGTGACTTAAACTTTGGCAGCTACAATTATTCTTCTAGAGACCCCAATCCAAACATACACTCTTTAACAATTACTCAAACAACAATCTATGTACTCTCACCTACACTAACCTTATTCTATCTTACCTAGTACTACATCTTAGAGGTTATCATTTCACACACAAAAAATTGTTATGAATATTTTATTAATAATGAAATAGGACACTTATTTATATATCAACCTTTGATTCAAGATAGACACACTATCTTAGCCACTTTAACAAATTGTTGAGAGAATATATCAACCACACACTAATCTAGGAGTCAATTAGTTTGAAGCAAATTAATCTAACAACATCCTAAATTAGAAAAGCAAACAACTTAAATAAAAATAAACTCTACATTACAGTAATGAATATATTTAACAAATCTCAACCTTAGCATTAGAGTATTATGAAGAAAGAATATACACAGCAAGCACAAGTAAGCAGGAGTTAACAATTCCATGGAATATCCAAAATGAATATACACATCAAGCACAAGTAGGAGTTAACAATTACATGGAATATCCAAAACGTGGAGTAACAAAAAAATCTTATAGCTTGTATTTTGTCTTCTTATAAAACTCGTCTTTATGTTTGTCATGGTTGCTGACAATATGGCTTTTGGCTGTTATGAATAGCAACTTCAATTTACCAGGTGAATAACCATCCATCAGCTTCATGTCTGTTGGTTAGTATAATGTGATAAACTGTAATGGATCGGATCATAGTTTTTTAAATTGTAAACATTTATTTTGGGTTAAAAAGAAGGATTTATTTATCAATCGAAGGAGTAAATAAAATTTTAACATTAATTGTAATTTAGATAAAGATATTTTTGTCTTGTAAACATGTTTTACTATGTAGTTTCTTTGATTCAAAAATAAATAACAAGAAACTCTTTTTCTTCTTATTTTTTTTAATGTTCAACTTGCAAAGAATCCAAAGGTACGAACCACCAATTGACACACAAATAAAATAAAACTTTTAAAGTTGATAGGATGCGAGCTGTACAATTTCTAAAAAGATGCGGTAAGGGTACGTAGATACCCTGATCGAGAATGGTTTAGGAACGAACACATTTATCAATGATTGGACCACGGATCCCAGTTTGATCATCAATTTCGGAATTTTGGTCGTTCAACGAACACATAGGTATATCAATTATCCTGAGATTCCCAAGGTACGTTTTGTAAGTTCTCCATAACATTAAAGGACTGAAGTTATTAAATATGTTCGAAGATCTTTTTATGTTATGGTCTCTCTACCGATTAGCAGTCAAAAATAAAATATTCATGATGTTTAAATTTTTAATATTTATAAATTAAAATATAATATTTTTAAAATAAAATTTATTTGGTTAAATATTTAAAATTTAGTTATTCTATTTTGTGATTGGTTAAAAATTATGAAGTGAAAATATACACTTAATTGGTATCTTGCTATCTTCATATAATTTTTCATTAATAATACTGAATATTTTTGAAAAAAAAATATTAGTGTGTCATGTAGTTTCATTAATGATGATAATAAATCCTTGCATATTTATTATATTGATTTATCATTAATATATCCATTATATTGATTTTGTTATTCGTATGATGTTTAATAGTCATTATGCGATTTTATCACGATGATCATTGGTCATTGATTTTAAGTATATTTGAGAAATACAAACATTTAAAACTTGCCATCTTGCCATATTTTCCCATCTAAACATCCTTCCTTGAACTCTGCAGTGAAACCCTCGGAAAACCTTTGTTTTCAGAACGTAACTATCATGAAATCCAAGAGGAGCGTAAAAGGGGAGTCTGTTGATCCTGAGGTTAATGACTATAAGACTTTGTCAATAAGAGTTGATGAGTCTACCCCTCCTTTTAGTATTTCTCCAAACCCCAGGGCACTTAGAGTTGTGCAACCCTCTGTTACAGCTGATTAATGCTGATTTTATCCTTAAACGTTAGGGGTTTAGGTAAGGCTTCCTGGGTTAGGGCCTTATCTAAGCTTTTTTTTGCTACTAGCCTAGAAATCATTCTTCTTCAGAAGACGATGTGTGAAGAGTCCTCATGGATTTTGAAGGTTGTCGATATCTTGCGAGGGTGGGAATTATCTGCGGTTAGTGCCGAGGGTTTGTCTGGACGTCTTTTAGTGGGATGGAATCCTCGTATTTTCCGCTTCTCTGCTTTCAAAACTAATTGGGGCATTCTGCATGATGGTTGGAGTCTTTTACTTGATCTAAAGTTGTCTGTGTTAAACTGTTATGCCCTTATAAGGGCATAACCTCCTTTTGGGATTCTTTAAAGTTTTTATGGCCTTTTAAATTTGAATAACCTTATTCTCGCAGGAGATTTGAATTTCTCCTTAAGTGTTTCAGAAGTATGGGGTTCTTCGGCGTGCATGGATGATTTAGCAGTTTACTTCTCTGATCTGCTGATTTCATTTGATATGGTAGATATTGCTCCTGTTGTTCTCCTCCCTACTTGGACAAATGGAAGATCTAGTGGGGATGGCATTCACAAAAGAATTGATCGGTTTTTGGTTAAAAGAACCTTGCTTCAATTTTTTCAATGCCATAGATCATGGGTTGGGGAGGCCATTTTATCTTACCACTGACCGGTGTTTTTCCAAAGTGATGATAGGGCTTACTCTAGGATTTATCCATTTAAATTCAACAATGCCTGGCTCAAGAATGAAAATTTATGTGGGGTTATTCCACATTTTTGGATAAGCTATAAGAATTGGGAAGATTTGAATCCAATGGATCGCCTTATAATCAAGCTAAGGAAACTAAAAGATGTTGTCACAAAGTGTATCAAAAACCAGAAAATCCGAGATTTAGAGGAGTACAGAGACTTGGAGAAGTAGTTACAAGAAGTCCACCTAAGGAAAATTGAACAATTGGAGGAAATTGATGATCATGCTCTAATTATAATTAAATCTCTTGAAGAGAAGAAGGAATCTATTTTGAAATAGGAAGAAGTGGAGTGGAGGCTCAAGAGTAAAGCATTATGGTTGGACTTAGGGGGAAAAAAACAAAGTTCTTCCATGCTTATGCCTGCTTTAGAAGGAACATAAATGCAAAATGGGACCTGGAGGATGAGGTGGGGTAACAAAAATTTTATAAGGCAAAAACAGCTTCAGGTGTCTGCAAAAAACTATTTTGGAAACATTTTCCCTGACCCTGGTGACAACGATCTTATGTTGCAGCTGGATATAGCTCGTTTATTACCCAGTATTCTTCAGCACTCAGGAAGGTATTGATCTAGGGAAGGTTGTCTCTTTGAAGGAGGTTGAAGATACCTTGAAAATTTTCGCTAAATAAAAAAGTCTCGGGCCTGATGGCTGGACTGTGGAGCTGTTTTTGCATTTCTTTGACATCATGGGTGAAGAAATTCTTGATATGGTGGAGTTCTCTAGAACTACCTGGGTTTATCTCAGGTGCTCTGAATTCTACTTTCTTGACCTTGATTCCAAAGTGTAATAAGCCCTCATACCTTTGGATATTATAGGCCTATTGCATTATGCAACTTGATATATAAACTCATCTCTATGATTATAGCTATGAGATTGAAACCCTGGTTTTCAAAGTTTATTACTGCTGAACAATTTCGGTTTTTACATGATCGGCGAATTATGGATGCGGTTGGCATCTCTCAGGAAATCATCCACACCATAAAGCTCAGGAAAAAGAAAGCATGTCTGCTTAAAATGGACCTTGAGAAAGCATATGACCATGTGGATTGGGGTTTTCTCAGAATTATCCTAATTCAAATTGGTGTCCCCTCCTCTAGTGCTTAATTGGATAATGGCATGTGTATCTTCTACAAATATTGTTGTTTTGGTCAATGGTGCACCTTCGGACTTCTTCAAGTGCTCTAGAGGCATTCGGCAGGGTTGTCCTTTATCTTCGATTCTAGTCTTGCTTGTTATTGATGGGTTCAACAGGTTACTTATCAAAGCACAATTTGAAGGTCAAATTAAAGGGATAAAGATGGCAAAGGATCTCTCTATTTTCCCATCTACTCTTTGTGGATGATGTAACACATATTTCATTAAACTTGGAATTAAACAGTGGATCTAGAATTCCAAAATAACTAAAAGACTCAATTTTGGTGGTTGTCCTTGGAATAAAATGTTTCCATTTTTAATGAAATATGTGTTATGTGCTTCTTGCAGGATTTGATTCCTTTGATGAATGGGAGTGCTATATGGAAAATATCAGAGTCTTTTGCGGCGCCTCGGGAATGAAGGTTAGTTCAACAAAATCCATCCTTTATCAGCATAAATTGGATGAGACAAGGCTTGTGGATCTTTAAAATTTAATGCCATACAATTTTCAGTTACTGGATGACGGGTTTAAATATCTTGGATTTTTTCTGAAGCCAAACAATTATCGTGTTAAGGGACTGGTCATGGATTTTCAAGAAAGTGGAAAACATAACTAATTCTTGGACTCATAGAATTTTGTCTATAGGTGGGCAACTTACTCTAGTAAAGGCATCCCTTACCAGCATCCCAGTTTACTGGTTGTCCCTTGTTTAAACGTCCAAGCTCTGTTTTAAACTCTCTCAGGAAATTGTTTTCAAATGTTCTTTGGTCTGGAGGTAAAGAGCAAAAGGATTAATTATGGCAAGATGGAAAATATCAGTCTTCCTGAGAGCTGCGGTGGATGGGGTGTAAAAGAATCTGGATGCTTTTAGTAAAGCCCTGAGACTAAAAAGAATGTGGAGGGGTATCTTTGGATCTACTCTTTGGTCCAGAATTTTGGGCTGTGAAATATATTAAAGAAGATAATATAAATTGGCTCAGGAATCCTATAAAAAGATTAAGGAATGTTTCTTCAATTTGGAAAGGTTTTATGAACTTATATAATTGGATGGCAAAGGATATCCAATGGCAAGTGGGTTCCGGGAAACAAATTTGGTAGGGCTTGGACCCTATTCTAGGTATGGAAGAAAACTACACTCTGTCTGAAGACATTATAGTCTTCTTGACCAATAATGAATTTGCTACTTTGGGTAGAGTCAGGAACAAAAGCATTCTAAATGGGAATTCTTATTGGATCAAAGCTGTTGATATTGGATTCACCGGGAAGTTTGTGTGGGAATGGGATAATTAATTCAACAGGCTTGATGCTGCGGGATGTAGATTGACTTCAGGTCTGGATAAAGTTAAATGGTCAGGCAATCCCAGTTCGGGAGAAATCACAGCGAAATCTGCCTAAAAATCTATCATTAAGTTCAGGCATTACAGTCCTCAACAATGGTGGTTCAAACAATTATGGAGGTGGTAGATACCTTTAAAGTTTAAATGTTTCAGTTGGTTTTCATTCCAAGGTAAGCTAAAAACCTGGGATAACTTAATAAAAATGGGTTGGATGGGACCTAGTAGATGCTCTTTATGTAATGCTGAAGCCGAGACATCTAAACATCTTCTAGTGACCTATATCTTCACTAGAAAAACATGGAGGTTTATTTGCTCTGTTTTAAATATCACTCAAGTATGGGGGTTAGACAACTTTGATGTATGCTCGCTCAATTGGTATAGGGACTGCAAAGTTCATCCTCTCCTGCCTTTGATTATTGCCTGGTTTATTTGGTCCACTAGAAACAAAGTTGTGTTTGAAGACCAGAAGTTGTGTTTCCAGAAGACTACCTGTCAGATTCTTAATGTGTATCACTCTATTTACAGAGATTAGGAGCAATCAAAGATAAAGGGTATAGGATCCTTTGACCCTCAATTTAATTGTCCAACCCTCCTTTTTGATGGTGCGACTCAAGATGGCATGTGTGCAGCTGGAGGTGCTATTTTTTTGAATGAATTTCATTACTTTACCTTAAGACTTAATTTTGGGGCCGGGACAAACATGAAGGCAGAGCTTCTAGCATTATGGTGTGTTTTAAAAGTGGCTAGTGTCTTCAGTATCGATGATCTGAAAATATTCGGGACTCCAGGGTCACCATAAAATGGGCTCAGGGAGATTACAATATCAAAGTCTTATCTTTATTACACTGGAGCAACATGATCAAATCAGCTATGCTTCTTTTCAGGAACATCACTTTGGAGCATATTTACAGGCAGCATAATCTTTTGGCAGACAAACTTTCAAAGAAATCCCTGAGCAATGAGGAGGGGTTTATAATTTGGGAAGAAATCCTTAATTCTCAAGTTATGGATTCAGGATTTATGAGGATTTATTAAGTTCATCTTTTTGTAGTCTTTTTGTATAGAACCTTATGCATAGTTCATAAGTGGGATTTTATTTCCTTTATGTAATATTCTGAATGCTATTTTCAGTCTTTGCTGTTTTGATATGTTAGCATGGTATATATGATACATTTCATGTAAAGTCTTTCATAAGACTTGGACGATCATGTACCTTTTGATTCAATTTGAATATCATTGGTATGCTTTTTTCTGCTGGAAAAAAAATGAAATATACCACTCTCACAAAAGGTAAATTTTAACATGTCTTCTCAGATAATCACATCGATGGGCATTATTTTGGGAGGGCGAGTTTCTTAAACACAGTTCCATATTTGTCGCCCCTCCATCCAATAAAAAATTGACATGTGTATCCACATAGACATAGACATGTAGAGCCACCACATTCATCCTCCATTCTGGCGTGTTGATGAATTTTTTCTGTCTGCCAATATTTTTCTCCTCGTCAATAGTTTTTTGTCATGTCGCTGAAGTACAAGCCCATGTTGGCTTCTTTTCAAACTTAGATGCTCATGTCAATTCTATTGTCTGAAATCCAATACTGTCAAGGACATTCCAGTTTGTTTTCAGAATGAGGTAGTTGATCCACTTCATAATATGAAGGATAAAGGTTGTGATCCTACAAGCAAGGGTTTCACGGCACTATATGCTACCTCTTCTTCTTCTTATTTGTAGAACGTTTTCGGTTTGGTTGAATGCTTAAGAGATTTTTCCATGGAACAATGAAGATGATCATGTTTGTCGATAACGCTCTTAAAGATAAATCATTTCACTATGACAAAAGGCGATGAAGCCTTGTTAGGAAGTTGCAGAATGCGGTGACACACCCTTTCTTGCCTCTATTTTCCAACGATGTTTCATCGTCTCCATTATCGATGAGTAATGCCTAAAACCAGTTTCATTAAGTTTTGCTTCTTTTAGTTTCATTAAGTTTTCTTTTGGACCAAGAATTAAAACTACCCATGAGATCATTATTTTTAATGTCCAGCGATTTTTGTTGGAATTTTTCTTCCCGGGCTCTACCAAGCACTGACTAGGATTATGATCATTGTTCTCTTCATGATACAGAATTATGTGAGAACGAAATGAAAGAGCATATATATATATATATATATATATATATATATATATATATATATATATATATATATATATATATATATATATATATATATTCACATATACATATATATGGAAGGAAATATAGTGATACAATATACTCAGATTCTATTAAATGAATGAAACATAACAAACTATAAAATAAAAGTAGCTAGAATGGTGGTAGCTATATCTCTGAGAAGAGATGTGGCAACTACGCTCATTCGTGACAAGATGGATACAAAAAGAGGTTGAAAGAGCCTATTTATCATCAGCATGAGGGAAAAAACCCTAAATATCCAAAAACCTAACCCTAGAAGATGAGCAGTCATAAAGTTTGCAGCCCCAAGGTGGTTAGTTGAACAGTCAACTTCTTGAGGTCATAAATTTTGTATACGATCTTCGTTTGGGGCGCTCAATATCCTGTCGAAAAGGTTTATCTGAGCTCTAAAACTTTCAATCGAGAGCCAATGCATGCCATTAACAACCCCCCCCCCCCCCCCCCCTTCTCCCAAATCGCCAAAAAACATCGTTTAGGGCCTCAAAATGACCTCGGAAGTTCAAGACCCGAAAAACTGTAAAAAAATTACTAGAAAACTGCCAAATTGGAAAATTGTTTTGAGCCAGTGGAATAGGTGGGTGACCACCTATATTCGTCTGGATCACTTCATCAGTTGGAAAGTTCAGACAAACTATTTTCTTTTAATGCTCACAACACCATGATTTGATTTTGACAAATGGCCAATCAGTAAGCACTTTCGGTGTAAATGCCCTCTTCTACTTTTTAATATGGTGGCCTACATATCTACGATTTACTCATTCATGGTTGTCAATAATGTGAGAAACTGTTCAAATAGTTCTAACTTCTATGTTTTCAATACTTTTAGGGTTTTAAATGTTTTTAGTGTGATTTTTTTATTGATTATGCCATTATTCTCTCATTATTTAGGCTTTGCCCATAACCTGCATACAAGCTTGCATGTATTTTATCTTCCTTTTATGATTAGTTTAGTCAACCTTGGCTTACTTTTCATATTTTTTTCTAACTTGCTCACCTTCTACACAAGAATTCAGTAGCATTTTGGGTTTAGATTAATATTCTAAAACATCTGACTTCCTTTTAGATTTAACCTTCCATTGTAGAAAATATGATGTGAGACATATGTGGTTAAGTGTACTTTGTTGGAAATCTTTGTTTAGATATTCAAGAAATGCATATGCTTAGATTTTGATGCTACGTTGATTTTGACATTTTGAGACTTTGTTTTGAAAATGTGATATAAAAGTTTAAATGCTTGTTTTTTGCTTTGTTGGAAATAAAATAATCCCACAATCCCAAGACTGAGCCATACGAGAACTTCTTTTTCTCCTTTTGATAGGCTTAAAGTCAGCTCCTTGACTTCTAACATAAGAAAATCATCCATTCCATTGTCTGATGTTTTTGTCTACTTTACTCCTATTGATATTGGATATTCTCTTTGGAAATCTCTTCCTATAAAGCTTGACACCCTTGGAAAGGTAGGACATCCACATTCTCAAATTTCATATGGAAAGTTTTCTTATAACAAAGCATTTCCATCAATACTATATTTACATTTAGAAATAAGTGGTTTAGTGTAATGATTAGTTGCTTGCACTTGGTAACATATGTCTTCCCCATTAGATCATCATGTTCAAACTCAACATAGAAACATAAGCAAAATTGAATGTCATAATTGATTCCATAACCCAATGCAAGTGGGTGGATTCTAATTATGGATGTTACCTTTTCTCATATAAATTTCTTTCTTAATACAAATGCATATATTTTTTGAATAATGGTTTAGGAAGTTCCCTCCAATTGCATCTGAAACAAGGAAATAAAAATGCAGGAAGCTTTGCATAGACATGATGCTACTCATGTTGCAGCACTGATTGTACTTAAGGAAAGCATCTTCCACTCTCTTGCAACTTTTGAAGGATGCATATAAACAGAGTAAAATTTCTTCTTTTTGAGAGTAGATATCTTTGTGAGAATAAATAATAAATTATTTTTTTAAACCATTGGAGCAAGTTTGCATAAATGTATTCTATAGAAGATGCAAAAGTGCCTGGAAATGTTGTATAATAGTTCCTTGATTTACACCATCAAATATTATAGGCTCTAATGACCATGTAAGAACTAACCAAGACTATGCCTTTAGATAAAATCCAAGATTTAGAAGACAGAAAAATTTCCCAACTCATCAAACTTAGATTGCTATATTCTCCATGAAATAGGTTACAATTCATCTCCCCGAGAATCACCATTGAAGAAGTTATCAAAGGCCTTTTTAAGAATGTCATCTCAGGATTTTCCTAGGAAATTCAAAAGCAAGCCTTTTGTCAAGTGCAGCTTCTAGTCCAACTCTTCTACCTTCTAAGAGAACATTGGGACAATCAATCTCATTCTCTCCCAAAAGAATGCCACCAAGGAATTCAAGGTCCCCTAGAATTGACAACAGTCCTATTCCCAAAAAAAATTACGTCTCTAACTTGAGTTTGAGCTTAAAAAGTCCCACCAGATTTGTTGATTAGAGCAATGAGAAAAAGGGTTCAAATTCAATCAATCAACAACTTGTCGATAGCTAAGATTCCAAGAGGAAATGGTTTATGCTAGTTGGTAAAACTTGTAGATCAAATTAAAAGTGAAACAAAATACGGGTTCATTAGGTTCATAGAGAATACCTTAGACACAATATTCAAAAACATGAAGTCCTTTGAAGGATCCAAGGCCAAGATAGGGGACTCCAATCATATTCGAGCACTAGCTTCCAAAAAAAGGTGTTATTGACTACAGTTATTATCTATTGATTGGATTGAAAGGAAATCTAGTGACAGGAACAGAGGAGGTTTGTCGTCAAATCCTAAAGTTCCCAAGCTACTGAGAAAATTGAAACTCAAAGTAAATAATCCCTAACATTTTTTTATTGTGCTCCTTTTCTTCTAGAAGGAAAATAATATATGCAACATAGTACTATGACAGGTTAGTATTATGATTGATAGTACTATGTCTCATTTATTTGATCGATTCTTGTACAAATTCCTTGACTATTATACTATTGATAATCAAGAAGCTATGTATCTCCTCCTCTTAGCCTTTCCACATAAATGGAAAACATTTGCATAAGTTAGCATTTTCTACCACAAACTGATTATGCTTGCCTACAAATATTTATGTTTTCTGGAACATTATATCCATACTCATCGTCCCTCAGTCGAATCATCTTTGGCCACGTCTTCACATTGTTTCCTATTTATTTTTACTTGTTTATGCCTCTATTTTGTTGATTTTTAGCTGCCTCGATCTAGTGTCAACTACTTGCATGTTGCATTAATCTTGATTTGATCTTGATGCCCGAACTTGATAGTAAGACAAACTCTACTTCCTTGGTTTTTAGCTAACCCACTCTAGTGTTTGCAACTTCCCTAGTCATTTTGGGACCTTACCCTCTTTGGTTTAACTACTCTAGTTTTTGCATTAATACCTTGACTTGATAGCAAGATGGACCTTCACGCTTCCCTTCACAGCTAGACAGATTCTTCATGGAGCTGTCGATTTCTAGTGAACATGTTAATGGAGGTCATTGGGCATCTTGTCAATCTAGCGACCTTCCCTTTAGATCCTCATCGATGTATTGTCTCTTTGAACCCATCAAATGTATATGCAGGACTGCTTCTGAATTTATGTGTTGTGAGGGAACACTTTTACTTCATAGAAGGCAACTTGCACGTCATAGACTTTTTTTCATACCGTGAGAAGTATACAATTATATTTGTGTATTGTCAAGAATTTGGAAGAATTAAATATGTCTCTGTGTGTATTCTCATTAGTTTGGAAGATTCAATATGTTTATGTGTGCATTCTCATGAGTTTGGAAGATTCAATATGTTTATGTGTGCATTCTCATGAATCTGGAAAAATACACATTCTACAACTACATGGGTATGACTAGTGCAATGCACAACCTTAACCCTGTTAAAATTTGAGCATTAATTTACAATACTCTTGGATATTTACTGAGAGAATAACATATACAGTATATCAATGCATAACAATCACAATAAGCATCACAAGCATCACAAGAATCAAAAGCATGAGAGACAAGAGACACAGAGTTTCCGTGGGGAAAACCCTAAGGTGAAAAGCCCCACAACTTCCTCAGAGATAGAGAGAGCAATGGCTCAACCAAAGTACAACCAAAATACACTTGAGATAGTCTCCTAGAGCAGATGATCCTCCTCCTCACTAGTGCGACACTTTCTGAGTGAGAGAAGTGTGTCTTTCCGAATGATCCAAATAGAGATCTCCCGATCTCTATTTATACTTAACCTGTTTGCCCAGTGACCTTATGGGGCCGACTTGTCTATCTAGATACATCCACAATATAATATATATTTTAGGGCCGACCCCACACATGGTGGTCTAATAACCCATCGGCAAGTACACACACTTGTGACACTTGTCAATCCACATGACAACACTTCCTTATAGAGGAATAGCACATCTCTTATAAGGGTACAATAAATATATATGAAATACATAGATGAAATACATTCCGAAGTTACATATACATCAACACTCCCTCTTAACTAGGAAGGTATTTCTCGACACGGTTCTGCTAGACAAGTCTTCTTCTCGGGATCATCGTCATCGATGCATCGTCACTGCTGCTGCTATCTCAACCAATCTCTAACTCTACTCGTCATAGGAAGTTCTATAGAGCCAGTCCTTTTTCATACTGGATGTAGGCCCACCACCTGCAAGTCTTCATCATCTGTGCGAACGGTCTGATAGAGGTGGCCTCTCAGGACTAATTTTATGTGCGGATGCAATATCGGAAAGAGTATCCCAGGAACATTTATGTGCCTAAGCACGACCAACAAGATCTCCCAGGATTGATTACATGCATCTCCTCCACAATACCTTTAAAGAGCATCCCAGGAACATTTATGTGCCGCAGCACGACCGGCAAGATCTCTAAAGAGCATCCCAAGACTTATTACGAGCATACAGCTCAACCTCTCCGATCTCCAGGACTAGTTACATGTGGATAGACAAAACCTTTAAAGAGCATCCCAGGAACATTTATGTGCTGCAGCATGACCGAAAAGATCTCTAAAGAGCATCCCAGGACTAATTACGAGCACACAGCTCAACCTATCGGATCTCCAGGACTGATTACATGTCTCCGTCGTAATACCTCATCCCAGGACTGATTACGAGCACACAGCTCAACCTATCGGATATATCTGAGGACTGATTACATACTACATAGCAATACCGGAAAGAGTACCCCAGGAACATTTATGTGCCGCAGCACGACCGGCAAGATCTCCCAAGACTGATTACATGCTATTTGCACAACCTGCCACATATCATCTATGACCTCCAAGTATCAACCTGATACTCATGATCCAACGTATCATCATCGCACAAGGCATCATCCTGATGCCCATGATCATACTGATCATCATCACTTGTACCATCCTGGTACATATCATCTGGAGCAACATCCTGAAGCTCATCATCATGATCAACCTGATCATACAATGCATCCACCTAATGCACACCAAGTATATACCTGATACATATCATCATACATGATCCACCTGATCATAAAGTGTATCCACCTGATACAAATACAAATACATTATACATATCAACATACATGATCTACCTGATCATACGATGTATCCACCTGATACAGATACATGGTCCAAGCATCCAACATGATGCATATACAAATACATACAAATGATCCAACCGATCATATCCAACATCCAACATGATGCGTACATACATATAAATGATCCAACTGATCATATCCAGCATCAACACGATGCGTACATACATACAAATATAAATGATCCAACTAATCATATCTAGCATCAACACAATGCGTACATACATACAAATATAAATGATCCAACTAATCATATCCAGCATCAACACAATGCGTACATACATACAAATATAAATGATCCAACTGATCATATCCAGCATCCAACATGATGCATATACAGAGCAGTAACTGGAGCATCGTCCTGATACTCATCATCCAGCGCTTACATCCACAGCCATGTGAAGGATCCTCCTTCCAACATGCCTGGGATGGCTTCAAGAAATGTGTCCATCCCTTATTCCTCGAAGTTGTCACGTCCCCTCCCATCCAACCAGCTAGAAGGAGAGGATCGTGAGGTTAAACCGGGCATCTAGCCCCATAAATCAGTAATTAAACATTCAATTTGAGAAGAAGATGAACATGTGCAATTGCATAAACATTTGAATACACAGCGGAAGTAAATTCGTTTGACACATCCATCATGCATTCAAGATATTCAGCAATTAAACAATTGCAAGATAGCATAAGAAAATACTTATCTTAATGAAGTAGTACCAAACAACCAGCTACGCTTCTGCAACGTTCCACCCAACCGTAGGCCAGTGTGCTCCTTAATCTCTCAGCACCACTGCCACCCCCCGAGCTGGGCACGATCTCCACAAGGAAAAGGAGAAACAGGCTCTCACATAGCCAAAGATATGCCAGAATCAGCCAATCCAACTAGCAGTTGGGTTTCTCAGGCTGCTAAGAGGTGGGCAGAGGTGAGTTACTAGGCTAGTGGCTCACCATGGAGCTATGGGTACACCATTGGGCTCATCAAGCCAAATCTGTCCTCTTCCACTCTTGAAGCTCCTGCTCACAGGTTCCAATCTAAAACGGGATGCACTGAACAACAAAACCACAATTATTGGGCATGAGGAAAACGATTTCCACAGTGGGATGCATGAGATGGGGTTTCAACTCACTCAAAAAAACGTGGGAACACACAAAAACGAAATGGGAAGATGGGAAACAACCCTGGGAGGCCAATCCGTTTTTAGAAAAACGTCCTTGGGCATTCAGGGGCAAAAACGACTTCCATATAGTCCCCAAAACGTGGCCCTTCTCTCCCAGGCTGCTATATATACAAAAACGAACTTCCAGGCATGGAAAAATGCAGGATTTTGCTGAAAAACGTGAAGGGAAAGACCCAGGTAGCTCCAACTGCGTGAATGAATGAAGACTGCCCATTCCCCATGGCTTTGGCCACCATTTCGTGGGTGGTTTCTTGCCTCACAAGCAAAAACACGATTTTCCAAGTTGATGGCTTGCCCATGCACGAAAATGGCTTGCCCATACTCTTTCATTCCCAAGGCATTAACTGCCTTAACCAATTTCTTGGAAAAATTAAATGATTGGGTACATGAGACAAAATGGGTAGTTGGTGGTTTATGGGTTTCCCCATTGACACATGGATTAATACCATTGGCTCAAGGGTTTGAATAGTTTCCCTCCCTATTCCTTGTAAAGATCATGCCCCATCTCTTTGTTGTATTGCGTAGCTGGTTGTGGGTTTTTATTGAAATGGCAGATTTACATGATGTCTGATTTTTACATTGTGCACAGCTAGCACAAGAACCATATGCATCTATTCTAATTGCCGATACATAAAGTGAAAAATCAATGGCGGGGCCTTGGCCTTGAGCTCCTCACCATGATTAAGTTACAATATTTACATCATTTACGATCTAATGCAAAGGGGGTCAAAATGGGGACGTGACAGAAGTGTTGTCGATCTGAAGAAAACCAAGCCTCTCCCTAAAGTACTCGAACTTCACCCTAGCTAGTGGATTCGTCAGCACATCTGCAATCTGCTCGTCCGTCACAACATACAGGAGCTTCACGGCTCCTCTCTGCACCATATCCCTGATATAGTGATATTTGATCTCTATGTGTTTCGACCTGTCATGAAACACTGGGTTCTCAGACAGCTTCACACAACTCTAGTTATCGCAGAATATACCAGTAGCATCCAATGGGAGATCAAATAACTCGGACAGTAGCTTCCTTAGCCATACTGCCTCACAACTAGCTGAACAGGATGCAACATACTCTGCCTCAGCTGTACTCAGTGCTACGCAGGACTGCTTCCTGCTGAACCAAGAGATCACACCTAATCCCATACTGAAGTAGCACCCAGATGTGCTCTTCCTATCTGCAGCACTGCCAGCCCAATCTGAATCAACATAACCCTGCAGGTTAAACTTTTGATTCGCTTCATACTTGAGCCCATAATCCACTGTACCCTTCAGGTACCTCAAAACATGCTTTACAGCAACCAGATGAACACTCCTTGGATCCGCCAGGAACTGGCTCAATGTGTTCACTCCAAAGAAAATATCTAGTCTCGTGTTCGTCAGGTACATCAAGGACCCAATCATCTGACGATACATAGAGACATCAACCAGCTCAGATGAAGCATCACATAGAATCTTTAGATTCGATGCCATGGGTGTGGCCATGGCCTTGCAATCCATCATCCCAAATCTCTTCAGAATATCTACTGTGTACTTCCCTTGACCAAGGAAGATCCCACCTGAATTATGCCACACCTCCATACCTAGGAAATAATGCATCATTTTCAAATCTTTCATATCGAACTCAGCAGCAAGCTTCCTCTTAGTATCTGCAATCAATCTGTCATCTCCTATTACAAATAAGTCATCCACATATAGGAGTAGAATCACGGGATTCCCTTCCTCAACCTTGTAGTAGAGTTTGGAATCCGCTTTACTCTTGGTAAAGCCCAAGCTAGATAGGAAACTGTGCATCCTACCATACCAAGTTTTGGGAGCTTGCTTCAAGCCATACAAGGCTTTCTTCAATCTGCACACATATGACTCCCTGTTGTGTATTTCAAAACCGAATGGCTGCTCCACGTATACTTCCTCTTCAATTACACCATTCAAGAAAGCAGTCTTGACATCCATCTGGTGTATTTTCCATTTCATTGCTGCAGCCAGGGAAAGTACTGTTCTGATGGAAGTATACTTGGCTACAGGTGCAAAAGTTTCTTCATAATCTATTCCCTCTTTTTTAGAGAATCCACGAGCTATGAATCTTGCTTTGTATTTCTCTACACTGCCATCTGCAGCATGCTTGATTTTGCAGATCCATTTGGAAGTCACAACAGACTTCTCTTTAGGTCTTGGGACAACATCCCAAACATCATTCTTCATTATTGATTGGTATTCCTCAACCATGGCATCCTTCCATTCTTTCTTTTCCGCTGCTTCTTCATAACTGGAAGGTTCTTTGTTCATAATGTCACAGAGTAAAGCAACATAGCTAGTATGTGATCTGCTTCTCTTCTTTGCTCTGTGTTCTTCTTTTGGAATGCCAAATCTTTCTGCATCTTGAATGAGCTCTCTAGCCCATGCAGGTTTCCTCTTGTGAGGGTTATCCTCACGGGGTGGATCTACAGGTTCTTGCGGATCTTCAAACTCACGAACAGCTTCTGGCATTGCTTCAGTCATGGTAGTGTCTTGAAATCTAGTTTCCTTAGGTTCTTCATAAACTTTGATAGGTTCCTTCCTTGATTTGATGAATGCTGAGTTTTCATCAAATGTTACATCCCTGCTGATATCAATCTTCTTGAACCCTGGAAAGTATATTTTGTAAGCCTTCGAACTTTCACTGTAACCCACAAAGATACCCTTCTTTCCTGAAGGATCTAGTTTGGTCCCCTTTTCCTTTGGGACATGAGTGTATACTGGACAACCAAATATTCTGAGATGGATGACTTCAGGTTTCTTACCAGAAAGACCTCTTCTGGTGTCTTGTTGTCCAATATCTTGTGGGGTGTTCTGTTTTGCACATATACAGCTGTTCTAGCTGCTTCTGCCCATAGATGCATAGGTAGATCCTGGTCATGCAGCATTTCCCTTGCTGCTTCCATGGTTGTTCTGTTCTTCCTTTCTACAACTCCATTCTGTTGAGGATTATAAGGATCAGTCAACTCCCTCTTAGTCCCTGAATCACTGCAAAGCTTCTTGAAGTCACCTGAGGTGAATTCTCCACCATTGTCGGATCTGAATGTTTTGATCTTTTTGTCAGTTTGATTCTCCATCAAGGTTTTGAATTCCTTGAACTTATTAAGCACCTCATCTTTGTTTTTCAAGAAGTAAACCCAAGTCTTCCTGGAGAAGTCATCAATAAATGAGACATAGTAAACACACCCGCTTAGATAACTGGATGACAAAGGACCACATACATCTAAGTGGATGATTTCCAGGATATATTTTGCCTTTCTTTCACTGCTTGGGAAAGCCTTCTTAATATTATTACCTTTTGCACATCCTTTGCAAACACCTTCATGTTTGGTCTTGATTTCAAGAAGACCCTCTACAGCCTTGCTTGCAATTGGAAGTGCCCTATAGTGCATATGAGCAATTCTTCTATGCCAAAGTTCACTTGGCTCCATGGATTCATGCACCATGGCATGTTCAGGTTGTCCTTTTAATTTATACAAACCTCCCTCTTGCTCTCCAATCACAACTGCATCATCTATGGTCTTTCCCTTTGGCCACATTAGGACTTGGCCATCCACAAATGCAACCCTCATACCTTTCGTATCCAATGCAGAGATGGAGAGTAATTTCTTCTTGAGCCCGGGTACATAAAGGACTTCTTTCATCTTCAGATATTTTCCAGAATCTAGGTTGTAGGAGGCTTCACCACTTCCTTTGATGGGATATTGATAATCATCCCCAAGTTTCACTTTATGGGGTGATTCATGTTCAGACAAATTTACAAAGGATTCTTTAAACCCAGTCATGTGTTTGGAAGCCCCACTGTCAATTAACCAATCATTACAACCATGGGAGATAGTACCTGTAAGAGCAGAGATTAGAACATACTCTTCTTCACTTGATGAGTCATCATTACTATCATCACTTTCTTCCCTAGCCTTCTTCTGTGGAGGTTCATCATCTTCGGCAGTATGAGCATGGTACCTTCTTTTGTTACCCTTCTTCTTCTTGCTGGAGTTGTTGTTGTTGTGTTTGTCCCTTTTGTTCTTGGGACATTCTGAAGCAAAGTGACCCTTCTCATTACAAGTGAAACACCTTAGATCTTTCCTGTCTTTGTGAAAATGATGAGAAGATTTCTTCTTGTGATGGGATGGCTCCCTCTTGAACTTGCCCTTCTTAGTGTGAGCTGTGAGAGCTTGATCTTCATTTCCCATCTTCTCTTGTCTTGCCACAAGCCTTGCTTCTTCTTGAGAACATTCCTCCCATAATCTGCTGAAGGAGATTAACTTCTTTCTGGCACAGATCCCCTGGATAAAAGAGTCCCATGACCTAGGTAGGCCATTCAAAGTAGTCATAACAATTTCACCATTCTCCACCATTTCATCCACAGCTTCAAGTTGTTCCTTGATCTGAGAGACCTTGGAGAAATAGGATTGAATGGTTTCTCCATTCGACATCTTGACCCCTTTCAATTGATTTTGCAGGGTCATCTTTCAATTTATGTTCTTTCCTTCAAATAGCTTGGTCAAAGAGTCAAACATAGCCTTGGGTGTCTTTAGAGAAGACACATGGGGTATGAGATGGTCTTTGATAGAATCAGCAATGATTCTCTTTTCCTTGACCAAGTTCTTCTTATGCAATACCTTAGCCTCTTCATCCTCTGGGATAGGGATGTCTTCTTTTATATATGAGTCCAACTCATTCTCTTCCAGGATTAACCAAATCCTATACTTCCAAGCTCGGAATTTATCAGCCCCTTCAAGCTTATCCTCAAGCTTGGTGTGGTGAGACATCTTAAAGAGTACTTCAAATGAAATAGAAAAGATTTAGGTCTTACCACTTGAAATGCTGAAAACTGGATCTGGTCCCGGATTAGGGTTTGTCGGAAAAACCCTAAAAATTCAAAATGTGAATTTTAACTTTCTGAAAGGATAGAAAGATTCACCTTGATGAGCTGATTATCCTGGTATATTTAGAATTTGAGATCAGCAAAGCTTTACCCTTTAGATTTGCCTTTTTGTCCTCCCGGGTTCACTAGGGAGAGCCCTGAATTAGGGTTTGAGTTTCCCGGAGATCTACGCAGCCCAAAATCTCGATCCAAAGCTCTAAACTTCGATTTGGCAAGGAGCTTCCAGCTTTGGCTTCAGATTTCAGATTTTCCTATTTTTGTGGAAACCCTAATTTTTAGGGCCAAATCGGAAAATGCTCAGAATTGAATTCTGATTGGACAGATAGATTCTCCTTGATGAGTAGAGTCAATCTACTATAGTGCTTTTCCAAAAACTGTGGAGAGAAACCCAATAAACAAGAAACTCAAGTTTTCGTCACTGCAAAATGTCTTCTTCTCAGGTTAGCTCTGATACCATGTTAAAATTTGAGCATTAATTTACAATACTCTTGGATATTTACTGAGAGAATAACATATACAGTATATCAATGCATAACAATCACAATAAGCATGACAAGCATCACAAGAATCAAAAGCATGAGAGACAAGAGACACAGAGTTTCCGTGGGGAAAACCCTAAGGTGAAAAACCCCACAACTTCCTCAGAGATAGAGAGAGCAATGGCTCAACCAAAGTACAACCAAAATACACTTGAGATAGTCTCCTAGAGCAGATGATCCTCCTCCTCACTAGTGCGCCACTTTCTGAGGGAGAGAAGTGTGTCTTTCCGAATGATCCAAATAGAGATCTCCCAATCTCTATTTATACTTAACCTGTTTGCCCAATGACCTTATGGGGCCGACTTGTCTATATAGATACATCCACAATATAATATATATTTTAGGGCCGACCCCACACATGGTGGTTTAATAACCCATCGGAAAGTACACACACTTGCGACACTTGTGAATCCACATGACGACGCTTCCTTATAGAGGAATAACACATCTCTTATAAGGGTACAATAAATATATATGAAATACATTCCGAATTTACATATACATCAACAAACCCCTCATGTTCATGTACAGACCTCTCAAAAATTAGACTTGCTTCATCTCTTCATGTATGATAGTCTTAAAATTTTCAATTGATCAATTATTTCCCTTTATGTATATGAAATATTCAGTATTATCCGTGTTTATGGTTTTAGCTGCACCAATCACAAAAGAACTCTCATTTTGAATTGGTATAATATACCTTCTTCATTTAGAAGATATATCTCTAGCCTTTAGTGTATTGTATCTACCATTTATATCACTTACAAATAAAGCTCTAATGCCTTCAATTCCCTTGGGAAGTGAATACTTGTAAATCATCTACTTTTGCACCATAGTTTGCACCATAGTTTGCAGTGAAGGGATTGCCATTGGTGTGAAGGCATTTCAAGGAGGAAATGACCCTGAATGGATTATTACATCATAGTTTCAATATCCCCAGTAGACCTTGAATCAATGATTTCCATCCATCAATCATAATATATATCCAAGGAGACAACTATTGAGTCAGCGATATCATTTGGGCAATAAAGAAAGTCCCCCATTTCCTCATGTAATTCGATTTCATACAAACATTCTTCTAGACTATTTGGGCCATCTATATTTGAGAGTGTATTCATCTCCTTCCATAGTAGATGTCATGTAGTCCCAATCTAATTTTCTCCTTCTATAAAATCATCTTTATCTTATTAACCAGATTACTATCATCTAAAAGATGTATATCATCTTCAACATAAGCATGATTATATAGGCATCCTCCATTAGCAACCATGATTGTATAAGCATCCTCATAAGTGTCTGTGAGTTGGTGACCAATATAAGTGACCTCCATAACATCATGGTTATGAGAGGAAGGAATGTATTCAAGCTTATCAAATGTTTTTAATTGCTATAAATTGACATTTCACATAAATCCTAGAGTCTTTGATAGGTGCATTGGTGGTCTTCATGGATTCTCTGTTCATCCAATTTCCTCAATAATATGAGCATACCTCCATTAAAATACAAAGCACATTTCATCCTAGTTTTCTCACTTAGAACTAGAAATATGTAGTTAAAGGTATGTGGATTTGGGTTGCATCCATACAGATCCATCTAGTGAAAAAGCGTAACAAACTTGTTCCATTTTTAAGGCCTTGCAGTAATATTTGATAGGAAAATTCAATGTGATGATTTTGGGAGCAACACCAACAAATTTTATCTATTTGTATAGACACTGAACACTTTGAAAATACACGAAACAAATAATAAAACTTGAAAACCTGCCCACCAGAACATTCAACAAAAAAATTGTATGTTTTTAATGTGGGTTTGTAGTTGGGATCCTCCTTCATTTTCTTGTAGAAATTTATGGCAGGCCCTATCATTCTAGGGTCACATTAATTATAAATCATAGTACTGAACAAAGACTCATTGCTTATGCAAGCCCCGGAATCATGGTATACTCTAACTTCACTAATAAAACATTTTAAAACTCCTATTTCGTGCTTGTTTATGCATTAAGTGAAAAATGAAATTGGAAGGAAGTTGTTCAAATATTTTTAATTATATAATACTTCTTATGTTTACAAGGACATATTTATAACTTCCCTAGGTTTAGGGCCCTTAATAGAATCCCGACTACCTAGTTGATTTACATTACACCACAGTCCTATGGGCACTGTTCAGTTTCAAATCCTGGAGGAACTGGTTGTGCAACTCTACTTTCTTTATTTGAGCATGAGTCACCACCTAAACCAACTAGATGAAAACACCCTAATAAATTTTTGGTTACCCATCCCAATATTACCATACTTTTCCTCATTCATGGTTTTGGATCCAATGCAGTGTGGCAGTTCCATCTTGATATTAGGCATCTACGTCTCTATTTCAATAACTATGTCCTTGACTTTGTTTTCCTTTTGAAAATAACATTCCATAGGAACTAAGAGGTCATAGTTCTTTCAATCCCACTGACTGTATGATGAAGGTCATGAGGCATCTGGTTGTAAGTAGGATCTATTGGCCCTAAATTATTTTGGGCAAGTTTTGGTGTGAAAAGGGGTAGTGTGACGAAGAAGTCAAAGGGAGCGCAACCTGCAAAAGAAGGAAGGAATCGGACATAGTGATCGAGAAAGAATGAAAGAGGAGTGGTTGATCATGTCAACTGAGAAAGAAGTTAGAGGAAGTTAGGTTTTTGGGTCCACTTTATGGGCCACGGGGGTTATGTCGATGTCTATATATATGTAACAAGATGGGTAGAATAGGTTGATGTTAGGATGAGATTATGAAAGGATGAGATGATGATAATGTCATAGATGTTGTAGTTGATGTTGATTGAACATTGTTGTAACTAAAAGGGTATTGTAAGGGTTTGGGATCTACAGGTTATGTGTGCAGATTTGGAATGTATTGAGAGAGATGGATCTACAAGCATGTGTGTAGATTTGGAATAATCCAAAATGCTAGTTGTAATGATATCTATGAATGGCGAAGCATTTCTGTGGTTTTTCCTCGTTTGGGGTTCCACGTAAAAATCTATGGTGCATTGTGAATGTTTATCTGTGTGATTGTTGTGCTTGATTCACATATTAATGTCAATGGTAATGTCCAACATAATGATAATAAGTTGTGAATGATTTCAGTTATAATGTTACTGCACATATTATGTATGTATTATGTTATTTCTTGTAGTTTAACTTTTATATGTCGAAGTCCTATTGTTGGGTTTGATGATAAAACAAATTTACCACCCCTTCACTACTGTAGGAATGTGGTTCTTGCAGTACCCATAGGTACTTTGGGTGATACTTCACCTTCTTGCAGGTGATGTCGAAAGGGCCAATATCTTGGGATTTGTTGGTCGATTTTTAGTGAACCTGGTTCTGCCCTCATATGATCCAACAAATGGTTTTGTTTCCAAGATCGGGATCTGCATTTGAAGGGGATGTGGCATCCAACTAAACAAGATATTCTGGAGTGGATAGAGAAGAAGAAGCAAGATTTTGTTGAAGAAAATAACAGAGATCCATAGATCAACTAAATTGAATGGTTGCAAAGGTATGTTTTCACAGGGTGAAATTTTCTTTAGAAAGATACCTATTATATTAGCATAATGGTTGTCAAAGTAGCTGAACAAAAGAGATGTTTTGGGGGTGGTTAGCCAACGGTTTGGACTCCTGACTTGATTTGAACACTTAAAGGTATCGATAATAATATTTCCCGTGCTATTTATTACTAGCTTGATATTATATTTGCGGGTTATATTATTGAGTTAGATGTAGAAACCTTAAAGTCTTATAGCGCAGATGAAAGAGAGTTTTCAAAGGACCACGAGGTAGATATTTGAAGTCTATGTACCCGTCGATTAAGATGTTACTATGTGAAAAAGGTGTTATGAGAATGGAATCTGAAGAGTAAGCAACTTTGCACATTGGGAACTGGGTGTTGGCTAGGGGAAGGTTTGAGAGTATTCCAGAGAAGAGTCATCTGAAATGAAAAAGGGTGGAGAAAGTGAGACAGATGAAGAGTGTGGATTACTATGAAGTGGAATAATATTTCGGCATTGCAAGAGGAGATTTAGACTACAATAAGGAGCAATGAGGTTCTCAATGTGACTAAAGCACGTGACTACAGTGTCGTACCATAGATCAGTGAATAATCATGTAGTACATAAGAAGAAGAGGAATATTACCATCTAATATCGGAGAAAGATCCAGTTGATTCATCTCAGGCCGGACGATGCGACATACCCACGACCCTGTGTGCATCTCCTGAAACTGAGGTAAGTACTTATAGTCCATCGCATATTGTGGAATCAAGTAATAATAATAGAACTAATCATAATAGTGGTTCAACTAGTCAGAATTGTGGTTCAGTTAGTGAGAATAGTGGAAGTGTTGGTCCTATAGTTCATATTCGACCAATACCTTCGAGAAAGAAAATGAAAGGAGATGATATGAAATTGCCAGTTTTTCATGGGACTGGATAAAAAAATCCATAACAACATTGGATCCTTTGTTAAGATGTATGGAATGTTAAATAAGTACAAGATGACAATTTAAAAAGAGTGCAATTCAGCACAACCTTCTGGGATTGTGCATTGAATTGGTTTATGAATTTTTCTATTGTATCAGTAGGAGGGAAACATAAAACATTGGTAGAAATTAAAATTGTGTTGATAGATGAGTTTAGAAAGCATAATTCTATGTCACAGTGTATCATTGAGATAAAATAAATTAAGAAATAACCAAATGAGTTAGCATGGGACTTCGACCAACAGTTCAAAACATTGATGGATTGAGTAAGTTTTCAGATTCCAGATGCCCAACATAAAGAATGGTTTATAGCTGCATTATTACCACATATAAGGTTACCATTGATGCAACAAAAGGTTGTGTCATTGTCCAAAGCTCTTGAAATTGTAATGAATCTAGAGGAATCCCCAGTAGGAGAGATTGGTATAGGGATTGGTCAAATTCAAATGTAATTAGAAAATTTGTCACTTTAGATCCAAGATATTAAGAAAGGAAAAGAGAAACGAGAGGAAGTCTGGTGTATCAAGTGCAAGGCAGAAGGTCATCATAAGGATCAATGTCTGGAATTTCAAGAGTATATAACCATAGGGGTTTCTAATCCCTTGAATCATGGAGCTTGAGTATGGTGAGAAATATACGGGACTAGAGGGAATCGACTAGAAGAATGTTACTCATTTCAAAAGTATGTGAATACCCCTCGAAAATTATTTTGTAACTTTTGTAAAACTGTAGGCCATGATGAATCAAATTGTTGAGCATATCACCTGCTGAAGGAATGTACAGTTGGTTCCTACAGAATGAAAGGAGAGGAGAAAGATGAGGGGCGAAATGCCAGGAGGATTCAGAGGATACGAAAGAGGTGGATTTGGAAGAGGAAGAGGAAAAATAATTGGATCAAATTGTGGAAGACTGTCCATAGTTGATAGCAAAGTGGTAGGAAAAGGGAAATCAAAATCAGAACCAGAATGTCCAAAATATATCTATGGAGTAGAGATAAGATCAACCCATCGTCACAGTAGTTACACGTGGGGGAGATATCACAGGGGGTGATGTGGAAGTGCAAGGGAAGCAACATGAACCATGGGTAAGAAAAGAAGCAGAATGTCCACCAGTGTTCAATCCCCATAAGGAAAAGGAGACTTATGTCAAAGTTAGAAGATATTTTACTATGACGAATCAAGGAGAATTAACTTCTATGACTCATCCAATGTATGGTACACCTCCAGTGTACGATATGCCTCTGACTTATGATCATTTAATTCCAAAGAGACCATCGGGAAAGGTAATTGCTTTGAATAATTTATTGCAAAGTTGTTTATCTCTTTTAAAAGATGAAAATGAATTAAAATAACTTTGTAGTTTGATTGATCAATATTACCAAGAAGTGGTATAACCTATTGAAGAAAGAACTGTAAACCACTTGCAACAGAAAAAGAGGATAGGTAGGGAATTTCAACTTAGTGCACAAATTGGGAATTACAATATGGAATTTATTATTTTGGATATGGGATCGGATGTAAATGTACTTACTAAGAAAACTGGGAAAATATGGGCAAGCCTAAGCTTGTATGGTCACCAGTGCAATTAAGGTTGGAAAATCAATAGAAAGTGGTCCCATTTGGTAGATTAGTAGGGGTGCCTATCGATGTGGATGGATTGTTAAGCTTTGTAGTCTTTGAAGTTATTGAAATAATAGACGATACTAACCGTTATCCAACATTACTTGGAATAGATTGGGAAATTGATAATCAGGCTATCATTAACTTGAAAAAGAGACTAATGATGTTTGAAGGGGGGAAATCAAATTTATTGCACTCTTGGATCCTCTAGAAGGTTAGAGATATGTTGAACCTGTTAAAGAAGAAAATGTTGCTCAAGAACTGGAAAATATTTATAAAATGACTTCAAGGATGCATGACTATATTAACCCTATAGTAGATGGTAACCTTAGTTGGTGTAGTATTATCTCATGTGCATCCGATTTAGATGCATGGATGGAGAATTGGAAAAATAGGATACATGCAGTATCTATGAGAAGGTGTGCTCACATTTCTAAATCACTATGCTAGATTGGGACATAGGTATGTAATCCACCTGTGTATGATGGTTTAACGATATTCCTTTATTTATGAGTTTGAATTGTGAATTTCGAAGCGACAATGAATATTAGCTTTAGATGTATCCCTAAAGTCTACCCCAGCAAGGTGGTGGACTACTCATAAGAATAATATAGAAGGTTGGTTGCAGTATTGAAAGGTTGTTAGAAATCATATTTGATGAAGGAATTGAGTATGTCGGGGAGAAATACAGTGGTTTGACCAGTCCTATGGAACATCTAGAATGTAGTATGACATTGAGGACTATACCTAAGCAGGAGTGGGTACACATGTTTATTCACACATTGGATACAGTACCAAGAAACTGGTATACATAGTCACAACTGCGAGGTGGAATCATAGATTGGGAAGACATGATCATGAAATTCAAAGAAACTTTTAGTTTTGAGGATGATATTCCAAAGGTGGATGTATCTCTACAAGTTATTAAGGAGACAATTTTTGAAGAAGTACCTTTACCTATATACAACTTGTCAGATTGGGCTGTGACACTTAAGCAGGCACTTGAGTGCTATAACATTATTGGAGATCAGGAAGCTGATGACCCGAGTGACCTGCATATACTAGAGACATAGGGTAACCATGACATAGAAGTACTTGAGATAGAATTTGATAATTTTGTACATCCCTTGAATACTAGAAAAGTAAATATTGGTCCATAAGAGAATCCTAAGTTTGATAATATTGGGGATTACTGGGATGCTGAAACTGTAGGAAAAATTACTGATTTATTACATGAGTATCAGGATCTATTCCCCACCAAGATTTCATAAATGAAGGGTATTGCTGGTGACTTAGGAGAGATGAAAATTCCACATAATCTTGGTATGAATCCTATTAAGCAGAGACCCTATAGATAAATCCAGGATATAAAGAGAAAGTGAAGGCTGAAATTGATAGGATGTTGGATGCAAGAATCATTGAACTTGTTGAAGATCTAGAGTGGATTATCACTATGGTAGTCCAGGATAAGTTAGGATTTTTTTTTACATGAGAAAGTTAAATTATGCATGCTTACATTATCTGTTCCCCACCCCATTTACAGATGAGGTACTAGAGAACATTAGAGGATATGATGCCTATTCATTTACTAATGGGTTTGTTGGATATCATCATATTAATATTTCCAAGGAGGATCGACTTAAGACTAAATTTGCAATAGAGTGGGGCTATTACCAGTATACAATTCCTTTTGGGTTGAATAATTCCCCTGCTATTTTTTCTAGGGTAGCTGTCGCAGCTTTCAAAGAGTTTATTCATAAGTTTTTGGAGGTATACTTCAATGAATTGACAGTTTCCAGTTTGCTAAAGAATCATATTGAGAGTCTGAGATTGATGTTGGATCGATGCAGACAATACAAAATCTCTTTAAATTTGAAGAAATGCATCTTTTGTGCCCCTTTTTGTTAGATTTTCTACTTTTAATCAATATTTATCTAGGATCTTAACTGAAAGAATAAAATGCACAACATAAAACAATAGACACAAATAATTTCCTCGGGTAAAACATAAAGGAGAAAACCCCACAAATTCCTCAGAGATAGAATCGTCACCAATACAATATCACAAAAGTAAAACCCCAAAACAAAGATGGTGTTCTACAACTCCTATTCTTTTCCTCCTATGCGAACTTGTCCTCTCTCTCACTAATGCAAACTTGTGAGTGAGTGTGTTGTTCAAATGAGAGAGCTACACTCTCTATTTATACTTTATCTTTCACTTGACCTTTTCACTTACTAGGTCAGTCCCAGTTGTACCTGACTGGGTCGACTTCTCTAGGGGACTCAATAACCCTAATCTAATTGACTCTAGGGGGAACTATTGCCCCAACTTACAAGGGAGGATTTACCTCAATGACTTTACATGACCAAATGTAATAATGACATCCCTGACTAGGGGAATAAACATCTCCGTCGGAGGTACAAATAAAATACAATAATAATAACAATATAAAATACAAGTGAATATCTTTCAAAGTTACAATTACATTAACACTCCCTCTTAAATAGGAAGGTGTTCTGCAATGCTCTTTTACCAGCAAGCAACTGAACCAAATCCCAAGTTTGGTTTCCTACCAATGAGTCCATCTCATCATTCATGCCTTGCTCCCACTTCTTTCTAGTTTCCACCTGCATTGCTTCTTCATAACATTCTGGTTCACCAGCATCAGTCATCAATAAATAATACATTGAAGGAGAGTATCGTTCAGGGATTCTACTTAACTTGGTAGATCTTTTTACACTTGCAGGAGTTTCAGGTACTTGCTGCTATTCTTGATTTTCTTGCACCTTTGGAACTTCATTTTCTTCAATTTCATCAAGTATTGTGTACTCTGTGTTTTCATTTTCCTGTTTCTTTCCCTACAACTGATCTTTATACATGGCCTTTTCATTGAATATCACATATCTACTCCTGATGATTTTGTTATTTTCATAATCCCATAAACAATAACCAAATTCATCAACCCCATATCCAATAAAGGTACATTTATTGGATTTAGCTTCAAGATTTGTCATATTTTCTTTATCAATATGATCCAGGTGGATATTGGTGGCCACCCACCTTTCCAACTGGCTCAAAACAGTTTTATGGCAATTTTGGTATTGTACTATTTTTAGCAGTTTTTCGGGTCCTAAACTTCCGGGGCCATTTTGAGGCCCTAAACGACCTTTTTTGGCAATTTGGTGAGAAATTACACCCAGGTCTAAAGTTGTAAATCTCGGATAGACCTTTCCAACGAGCTATCGAGCGCCCCAAACGGAGATCGTATGCAAAAGTTACGACCCCGGGAAGTTGATGTACTAACTTACCCAAACGGGGCCCACATGACTTTTGGCGCTTCATCTCCTAGGGTTAGGTTTTTGGATGTCTAGGGTTTTTGACATTCCTGTTTATTGTAAAAGGCCTTGAGAGCCTCATTGTAACCATCTTCTTGCGAAATGAGCGCATCCGTCACATCTCTTCTCATAGATAAGCCGCCACCATTCCAGCAAGCTTGTTTTCCGCTGCATTTTACAGTTCTAGCATATTTCCTTATTGAATAGAAAACCAGTTTTATTGTATCTCTGTTATTTTGTGTTAATCATCTGATAATAATCTGTATTCATTTCATTCTGCTCATAAAATCTGGATCAGTGGTATTAGAGCGGTCTGCTCCTTGTCGTCTTAATGCATGTCCCCAACGAGGTCAGGGTACAAAGAATTGGGTCTCGAGCTTGTTTCTCTTTAGGACAAAAGCTCTCGCACGCCCAAGTGACCTCTCATGGCAGGAGAAAAGAAAGATGACGGGACAGGAGATCCTATCAAAATGTTACTTGAGGAAACCCTCACGCAGCAGAGGAACGAGAAGATGGATAATTTCGCGCAAATCCTTCGGCGACTACCAACAAGCGACACATCTTCCTCGAGCGGAGGCGACGCCCCCTTCAAGGTACAAATCAACTTCAATATCCCTATATTTGAAGGATAGATAGACGCAGATGCTATAGATAAGTGGTTGAATCTACTAGAAGGGTATTTTTTTGTCCATAACTTTTCGAATAAAGAAAAGATTACTTTTGCGCTCCTCAAAGCCGTTCCCCATGTCAAAGATTCGTGGGAAACATTCTGCAAGCAAAAGGACACAGAAGAAGCCTCATTATTTTTAGTCACGGCCTTCAGGGATGCTATTAAGGAACAATACTACCCTATTGGAAGTTATGACAATTTGTATACCAAATAGACCACACTACGACAAGAAAGAGACCAAGCAGTGCCAGAGTTCACAAATATCTTCCATACCTTGCGCACCAAGCTGGGTATCAAACATTCAGAGCGACATCTGGTGCTCAAGTATCACGGTGGTTTGCATAGATACATCCAGACCGAAATGGAATTTCTAGACATCTCTTCCTTGGGCGCAGCCTACCGATATGCCGTCAAAATCGAGCAGAAGCTCAAACAAAAGACACGACAATTTGGGCCTGGGAACCCTTCACAGCAAAAGACAAGAAAGGGCGGCCCCAACCCACAGAATAAAGGACAGAGCAAAGATGGATAGTATCAGGACAACCAGTCCAAGCCGCAAGCAAAGAAGGACACCGGAAAAACAAAGAAAGATACCGGGAAGTGGTGCGACTTCCATAAGAGCCCTTGGCATAACACTGTTGATTGCTGCTCAAAGTAGTCGTTGGTGGCCGAAGTGAAAGCATCTGAATCAGATGCGAGTTCTGACTCTGAGTCCGAACCAGAAATGGGAAGACGGATCATTGACGCAGAACCCAGTGCCACCATTGCTACCACTAAGCTCCAGCGTGATGAACCAGATGAGCCAGAAGAAGGAGAACGCCTCTTCCATTCACAGATGTGGGTAAAAGGAACCCCGCTTCATTTCATCATTGATAGCGGTAGCCAGAATAATCTCATCTCAGCAGAGGTCGTCAAGCACCTGGCCCTGCCGACAACGCCGCACCCACAACCCTACACCATTGGATGGCTCCGCAAAGGAAGCGATCTCCGTGTCAGCCAACAGTGCCGACTGCCATACGGCATCAATCCCTTTAAGGACGAGGTATTGTGTGATGTTGCTCCTCTCGAAGTTTCAGATGTTTTTTTGGGCCAACCTTATTTATGGAAACGTCATGCTATATATGAGTCTGGGCCTCATAGTGTTATTATTTCTTTGAACAGGAAATTGTACAGGATACCCGAGGAAGTCCCTCCTAGTGCTATTTCCTTGGTCTCTGCCAAGCAATGCAAGAAGGTCATCTCTCAGACCGATAAATTTTTCTTCTTCGTGATTCACTCTCAGAGTGAAAGAAAGATCATAGCCACATCCCGGGCCTCCACGACCGATCTATCCACACAATAGAAGCAAGTGGATAAGGTGGTGGAAGGATACTCAAATATCTTCTCCTCTCCGACCAGGGTACCTCTGCACTGCCAGGTCAAGCATCCCATCGATCTGACCCCAGGCGCACCGCTACCCAATGGGCCAGTCTATCGCCGCTCTCTGTTGGAAAACAAGGAGATCAAGAGGCATATCCAAGAATTGCTTCACAAGGGGCACATCCGTCCTAGTTCATCACCTTGTGGGAGCCCAATTGTGCTGGTGCAGAAGAAAGATGGGACCTGGCGACTCTGCATTGATTACCGGGACCTGAATAAAATCATAGTCCGTAATCGGTACCCGATTCCCCGAATTGACGACCTCCTTGATTAGCTCATGGGGGCCAAATACTTCAGTAAGATTGAGCTGAAGTCTGGCTACCACCAGGTCCCAATAGAACAGACAGATGTATGGAAGACTGCCTTCAAGTCAAAAGAAGGTCTTTTTGAATGGCTGGTCATGCCTTTTGGTTTGACAAATGCTCCAGCAACTTTTATGAGGATGATGGACGATATCCTACGACCTTTCACCAACAATTTTGTAGTGGTGTATCTGGATGACATCCTCATCTACAGCAAGACTTGGGAGGAACACTTGTAGCATATTCAACAGGTTCTGCACACCCTGCGGAAGCACAAACTATATGCAAACTTGGAAAAATGCTCCTTCGGCATGGACAGGGTCCATTGCTTAGGCTACAACGTTGATCGACATGGTGTGCATGTGGATCCAGCCAAGATCCAGGTCATCCGTGACTGGCCAGCCCCAACCACACTCACTGAACTTCGGAGCTTCTTGGGCCTCGCCAATTTCTATCGCCAGTTCGTGCTAGGATTCTCTCATATCGCATGGGCCCTCAGCCAAGTGACCAGGGGTGGTGGTAAGGAAAAAAATTTGTGGGGCCTGTCCCAACAACAAGCCTTCGATGACTTGAAGAAGCGTTTGTGCTCATCGCCGGTACTCTCATTACCGAACCTGCAACATCCCTTTGAGATCGAGACAGATGCTTCAGATTATGCTGTGGGTGCCGTTCTCACTCAACACGGCCACCCCGTGGCATATCATAGTGAGACACTATCAAATGCTGTCCGCAAGTAACCTACCTATGACAAAGAAATGTAATCCATTGTACAAGCCTGCCGCCAATGGAGACATTACATTCTTGGGAAGGAGACAGTCATCCACACTGATCACAAGCCACTACAGTTCATGCAGACCCAAGGAAAGTTGCAGAATGACCGCCATCAGAAGTGGTCAACATATTTACAACAGTTCCACCTCAACATCAAATATAAAACAGGGAGTACCAACCGAGTTACTGACTGCCTCAGTCGACCTCCAGTCACGGCACTTACCACAGTGCTAGACTCTTGTGGCCACGAGACCTCCGGATGGCCCCACCTCTACGGGACAGACCCTGACTTCTCCGCCACCTATCAAATGTTGGGAACCAACTCAGTGGTTGCTAATTTCCATCTTCAGGACGGGTTGTTGTGTCATCTGGGCCATCTCTGCGTTCCATCAAGCGAGCGTGCGAATCTGATTTGGGAAGCTCACTATAGTCGGGTGGCAGGACACTTTGGCGTCGAAAAGACAGTGGCAGTGTTGCAGAAACATTTCTACTAGCCGAAACTTCGACAGGATGTCGGCAAGTATATCAGGTCCTGCACCGCTTGCGCTATTGCCAAACCAACCACTAAGAAACAGGGCCTATACACCCCTCTTCCTACTCCTGACAGGCCGTGGCAATCCATCTCAATCGACTACATGTCGGGCCTCCCGTCCACCAAGAGGGGAAATGACTGTGTTTTCGTGGTTGTTGATCGCTTTTCCAAGATGGCGATTCTAGCCGCTTGCAAGAAGAACATCACAGCAGAAGCCACTACCAAGATCTTCTTTGAACGAGTATGGGTACATTTTGGGATCCCACAGACCATTATCTCAGACTGTGACATTCGGTTCCTCAGCTCATTCTGGTCAAGCCTCTGGTCACTGCTGGATACCAAGCTCACCAAATCCACTACCTTCCACCCCTAGACCGATGGACAAACGAAGGTCGTCAACCGGATGGTCGTACATATCCTAGGCATGTACAATTAAACACACCCCCGCACATGGGATGAGAGTCTCCCCTATGTCCAACATAGCTACAACCGAGCCCTGCATAGCTCAACTGGCCACAGCCCCTTTCAGGTGGGGTTGGGATTCCAACCATTTGGCCCCATGGATGTTGCACTTCCCCTTGCGACCACCTCGGCCGACTCGTCCCCAAAAGTTGACAAAGCCGCCCGGTTCATTGTACGGATCCAACATATTCGCCAGCAGGTTCAGGATATTCTACAGAAGTCTAATGCCAAGTACAAGCAGCACCATGATCAACATCGGGTGCCACATAAGTTTTAGGTGGGCGACAAAGTTTGGTTGCATTTGCAGAAAGAATGCCTTACAGGGCCCCATCGAAAGCTTTTCCCACTCCGTTATGGGCCGTACACCATAAACAAGGAGGTGGGTGACAATGCTTTTGATCTCAACATTCCCCCCTTCCTAGGTCTGCATCCAGTCTTCAACGTGGCTCTCCTTCGGCCATATTTCCCACCACTATTAGACACCTCAGAGATAGCAGAGAAGTTGACACCAACAGAGCTCAACCCTGACTACCTACAACAAGAATCCAGTGATCATATTGCAGACACACAGATCAAGGGCACTCGACATCAAAGGATCCAGCTTTATCGAGTTGTCAAAGCAGGGCAGCTCCTGCACCAAGGCAAGTGGCTCACCCGAGGCCAAATTCAGCAGAAATTTCCTCATCTGATGGGGGAACTCAACGCAATGGAGACCATTGCTTCCTAAGGAGGGAGGATTGATCCAGGTGGATATTGGTGGCCAACCACCTTTCCAACCGGCTCAAAACAGTTTTATGGCAATTTTGGTATTGTATTATTTTTAGCATTTTTTCGAGTCCTAAACTTCCGGGGCCATTTTGAGGCCCTAAACGACCTTTTTTGGCAATTTGCGGGGCCAAATGGTTGCCTCCGACATGCATCTAGTTCTAGTTGAAAGTTTTAAATCTCGGATAGACCTTTCCAACGGGCTACCAAGCGCCCCAAACGGAGATCGTATGCAAAAGTTACGACCCCGGGAAGTTGATGTACTAACTTACCCAAACGGGGCCCACATGACTTTTGGCGCTTCATCTCCTAGGGTTAGGTTTTTGGATGTATAGGGTTTTTGACATTCCTGTTTATTGTAAAAGGCCTTGAGAGCCTCATTGTAACCATCTTCTTGCGAAATGAGCGCAGCCGTCACATCTCTTCTCAGAGATAAGCCGCCACCATTCCAGCAAGCTTGTTTTCCGCTGCATTTTGCAGTTCTAGCTTATTTCCTTATTGAATAGAAAACCAGTTTTACTGTATCTCTGTTATTTTGTGTTAAGCATCTGATAATAATCTGTATTCATTTCGTTCTGCTCATAAAATCCAGATCACAATATGGACAAATTCTTCATAACCAAAAGTTCTCAGAAGAGTACTTTACCTTTTTATCTGTCCATGCCTCCTATGGAATACCACCATCCAAAGCACTTGAAGGCCCTCTGTTTATTAAATAAACAGCGGTGTTTACAGCATCTTCCCAAAACTGTAAGGGCAACCCTGCATGCAATCTCATACACCTTGCATGCTCCATGATCATTCTCTCCATCCTTTCTGACACACCCATTTTCTTATGGTGTTCCTAGGACTATCTTCTCTCTACGAATCCCATGGTATGAACAGTAACTATCAAATTCCTTGCCGCAGTACTCACCTCCATTATCAGATCTGAGACACTTCAACCTTTTTCCTGTCTCATTCTCAACCAAAGCTTTCCACTTCTTAAAAGTAGAAAACACATCAGATTTATGTCTAATGCAATAAACCCAAGTTTTCCTAGTTGCATCATCAATAAATGTAACATAATAATGAGAGCCACCAAGCGATTGTACTTGAGCCGGTCCCCATACATCAGTATGCACAAGCTCTAACTTTTCATTCTTCTTTTGTTTCCCAACCCTGAGAAATCTGACTCTCTTCTATTTTCCATAAACACAGTTCTCACAGAATTCCAAACTTACCTACTTCAAATCTGGCAGCAACTTCCTTGAGTGGAGAATCTGCATCCCCTTCTCACTCATGTGACCAAGCCTATGATGCCATAATGCTATATCTATTCCTGTGGAAGCTAAAGAGATAGAATGGTCAGTATTATGAGGACATAAATACAACGTACCTACCATGTCTCCTTTTGCTATCACCATTGATCCTTTAGTGATCTTCCACCACGTTGCTCCAAACGTAGATAGACAGCCACCATCTCCAAACTGCCCTATTGAGATCAGATTTCTTTTCATAGCAGGAATGTGCCTTATATCTTTCAGTAGCCAATCAGTTCCATTCTTAAATTTTATCCATACCTTACCCATTCCAACAATTTTACATGGCCCCTCACCACCCAATAAAACATGTCCAAAATCGCCTGGAACATAATCATAAAAATATTTCCTATGGGGTGTAGCATTACATGAAGCCCCTGAATCCACTACCCAATAATCACTAGTATTATCTAATGCAAGAATCAAAGCATCTTGTAACACATCACCTGCTACATTTCCTTCTTAGGTAGTTTCCTGCTGTCCATCTCCTTTCTTCTTTAGAGATCTGCAGTCTTTCTTCAGATGTCCTTTCTTTCCACAGTTCCAACACTCTATCTTTCCCAGTCTGGACTTGGATCTGCCCGTTTTAGACTTGCCACGATTACCTTGGCTCTTTCCTCTCTCCTTTTGTCTTCCCCTGCTTTCCATGGTCAACGCATTACCTGATGTCTCACCTGTGCCTTTTCTTCGCATTTCCTCGCTAACAATAACACCAATAACATCATCAAATTTTAAGGTGTTTGAACCAAAAACAGAGTTACTTACAGCCATGACCAAGCTATTCCAGCTTTCTGGCAATGAACACAAGATTAGAAGAGCCATAACCTCATCATCGAAGTTCACACTTACAGAACTTAGTTGATTTGTAACCGTATTAAATTCATTTAAATGATCAGTAACAGATCAACCTTCAGACATCTTCATATTAAATAAACGCTTCATTAGAAATACCTTGTTGGAGGCCGAGGTTTTTTCATACAGCTTACCCAATGCGCTCATCAAACACCCCGTTGTCTTTTCTTTTGAGATATTGAAATCCACCGACGAAGCCAAGCTCGGTCGTATTGTTCCTAGAGCCTTTCTGTCAAGAACCTCACATTCTTCGTCCTTCATAGTCGCCGGTTGCTTTGCTCTTCCTCCCAACGGTAGGAATAGATCCTTCTAGTACAGATAGTCCTCCATTTGCATCTTCCATAACTAATAGTTTTGGCCATTAAATTTCTCAACCTTAAACTTTCCTTCTTCCGCCATTGCTCCCACTCGAACCAGAAACCCTAGTTTCTTGCGGGTTTATCTGCCAAATAGACCTTTGGTTATGATACCAATTGTTAGAAAAACAGGATCGCAGAGCAATAACAATAAACAAAAATGAAAATATAATCACACTTACACATTACAAGAGAGACAACAATATATCGTGGTTCATCCAAGATGGGCTACATCCACACTAAAATTGGTAGTCCTTATTATTATACCATCTAGCAAAGTGAAGGGATACAACCTGCAACACAACCGCTGCACTTCCTCTTCACAGTCTCTCACAGTCTCTCTTTTCCGATCTTAGAGATACTTACAATGCATAAAACCTAATACATTTCTTTCCTTAGCCGTATTACAATGTCTTTCTTTTATAGGGGAAATACAATGGGAAAATACCACGGGATACCCAAAACCATGGGCCCGAAATCTGTTGGTGAAACAGCCCAAGGTTGGGGAACGAGTGTACAGTCCTCTGGGTTACATGGCTGAGACAATATCATCTATGATACTGGAAGATATGGCTCCACAACCAACAAGATGCACTCTCCAGAAAAATGAGGATGTGGAGGCATTACTTTATGAAATTTCAATTATACAACCCGATTGGGTAGTAGTGGCAAGGGAAGAATGGAAGAATGACCTATCTATGTGGACACTCGTTCAAAAGCTACAAAAATATCCCATTGTATTATATACTTTTGTGTGGAAGAATGATTCTCTATGGTACAAGGATCGCTTATATATATGTAAGAACTCCCAACTCAAACTAAAGATCCTTTTGGAATTACACACCTCTCCTATATGTGGGAACTTAGGATTCCTAAAAACGTACCACGGGGTCAAGAAGGAATTCTTTTGGGAAGGTCTTAAATCCAATGTTCAAAATTTTGTGGCAGGATGTTTGGTTTTCCAACAAAAGAAGGTTGAAATAATTAAGACACCAGGTCCTTTACAACCATTAGAAATACCTTGAGAACACTGGGAGGAAGTCTCAATGGATTTTATCACAGGTCTACCCAAGTTAGAAGGGAAGAATGTTATTATGGTGGTTGTTGATAGGCTCACAAAGTATGAACACTTTTGTACACTCTCTCACCATTTTAATGCAAGTACAGTTGTTGCAGCCTTCTTGGAGTCAGTTTAAAAGTTACACGGGAACCTGAAGATTATTGTAAATGATAGAGATCCAATCTTCACTGGAAAATTTTGGACTGAATTGTTTTCTTGTTTGGGTACCCAGTTGGATCATAGTTCTTATTATCATCCTCAAACTGATGGGAAAACTAAGATAGCGAACAAATGTTTGGAAGGCTATATTCTCTACTTTTCATCTAATAAACAAACACGGTGGGTGAAATGGTTATATTTGGCAAAATGGTGGTACAATAATTCCTTCCATATGTCATAAAAAATGTCTCCATTTATGGCACTTTATGGGTACCATCCCCCATTTATCACATCTCCCTTAAGATGAAAATATAAAGTTCAAGTTGTGTAATATCACCTAGAGAACCAGTAAGAAGCTCTCCATTTACTAAAGGACAACCTGACTATGTAAACAAACAAGATGAAACAACAAGCAGATCAACATCGCAGTGAACGAAGTTTTGAAGAAGGGGATTGGGTATTTCTAAGGCTTCAACCTTACAAACAGATGTCCCTCAATAAACTAAATAAAGACAATAAACTATCACCCAAATACTATGGTCCTTATAAAGTGTTGCAGAAGATTGGTAGTATGGTTTACAAATCGGATCTCCCTTCATCTTCAAGGGTACACCGAGTTTCCCATGTTTCTTGATTAAAGAAGGTAATAGGAGACAATATCCCAATTCAAACTATCTTGTTGGAGCTTGATGAAGAAGGAAAAGTCATTGAAACCTGAACAAATCATTAAAAGAAGGACCAAACAACTATGCAATCGTGATATTATTGAGTACCTCATCAAGTGGAAGAATTTACAAGTTTAAGGTTCGACATGGGAAGATGATTCCTTCATACAGAAGCATCCAAAACTAATCAACCATTGAGGACAACACTTGTCTAAAGGGGAGGGGCGTGTTAATCCCTAAATGTTGGCACAATACCCCCTATATTGTGGCTCATTATGTATTATTGATCTCAGCTTGGGTTTATTAGTGGCAATTGTTATTAGCATTATTATATTTGTTATGTCAGCTTGGGTCTATTAGTTGTAATTGTACCTATGTGTCTCCTATAAATAGGAAGGAGACCTTTTCATTTGAATAATCTTGTCTTGAATTGTAGTGTGTACTTAGTACATTGTATAAGGAGGTTTCCCCCTTGAAGAGTCTTTCTATTCATCTATTTTCTTCACTAAAGGCGCGAAGTACTCTTTTTGGTCTATTTCTACTCTTTTCATGCTCTTTTTGGAAATGTGTTGCTTAACAGAGAATGGTTTAACATGATGGATGAAGCATTTGTATCGCTATGGTTCTTGATTTCTCCTGACCTCATATATCACATTGATCTTGATGAATCTGCATTGAATTCTGGACCAACCTAGAAGGACCCTTTGGACAATAGGATGATATAAGAGGACATTAGTTGGAGAATGAGCTCAACAATTTGAGCTCGATAGCTATCCAAGACTTATCCATAGAATTTGAATCATTCTCTTCCATATTAATGGGAGATGATGCACTAGTTCAAATAAACCATTTAGATGAGGGGGAACTTTCTACAGATCAAGTTCTTGGAGATGATGCACTGATTTAAATAAACCATTCAACTGAGGGAGAATGTGCTACAAATAAATATTTTATTAATGAATATCTCATTGAGGTCTCTTCAATTACCTCAGGTAATATTTCATATTTGCATGTATAAGTTGTTGACATTGATGAATTGGTTGTTATAGATCTAGTAGCCAAACTACTTTGGGCACAATGTACTCTTCATGGAATAGGTGATCTAGTTGGCTATCCAATAGATATAGGGTGGACCCACTCACATTCTCAAAGTGATCCTCATACAATCACTACCTCATATCCCTTGATGCATATCCTCAATTACATTATTAGTGCAAGATATCTATGGTCTTTTCAAAAGCAACATGAAATCCATATTTGAATACTACCATGAAGGAGGAATATCAATCTCCAATTAAGAACCAACCATGGCAGACATATATCCTACCCCATGGTAGGATATTTTCATGGAGAATGTGGAAGTATTGATGAAAGTTGGTAGTTGATGGACATGAGAAGTAATCATGTCTAAATATGACTGCTAAAGTCCACTTAACACTATCCTCTTTGGGGGGGTAGTTTTTTCCCATTTGGTTTTTCCTCTTTTCCCACTTTTAGGGGATAGCTTTTATCATACATGGGTACCTAACATCGCTGCAAATATTTGGGAATCATGTACATTTTAATTATCACCTATAAGATATCACAACTAGATCTAGAAATCTAATTAACAACAATATCGTTAGCAATTTTACAAAGGAAAAAAAAAAGGAGAGATTGAAGAGAAAAAATATTTGAGCATTAAAAACATTGAACTCTTATTCAATAATTCAAAGAATGAATAATATTTTACATATAAGCAATTCAAATTCCTAAAGCAAACAATTTGAATTTTACATTGATGCATGAAGACCTAGTTGTGATCTCTTGCAGGTGATCATCACATTTTACATCATATCAGAGCTAGCATAATTTTACATGATATTAGATATAGCTAGAATCTAGATGATCATAATTTCACTTTACAGGAATTAGAGCACAACATATAAGATGGGTCAGCCCCAAGATGTTATTCTTACTCCATTCAATTATTATGAGTATTGGAATCATATAAATACCCTTGGAACTCATATAAATACTCCAATGCCAATTGATTTTATACTATGAATATGTTGATATTATCACGCAGAGAAAGAATGCATATGAGCTCTTCAACAGGCCATTTAAGTTTGTGCCGATCACCACAAGAAATGAAATAATACCGCATTCATATACTAGATTATCAGGAAGAATAAGAAACACACCACCTAAAGCATGTAGTCACTCTCTTAACCTGTATCTACTATGACTGGTCTGGTCTATCACCAACCTAGATCCAAATCCTAGGCTCTATCAAGCACCGAGAGGGATCAAGCCACCTAATCCTAAGCTCTAAAGTCTCTAGTTTAAGTCTCATATTTACTTTTTACTTTGTATTATTCTTTTTTGTTTACTTTGTATTATTTTGTTACTCGACAAACACTCTAAAGTCTCATATTTACTTTTTACTTTGTATTAAAAGTAAAAAGTAAAGTCTCTAGTTTAAGTCTCATATTTACTTTTTACTTTGTATTATTCTTTTTGTTTATGATCGACATAATATTTACCACCTAATCCTAAGCTCTAAAGTCTCTAGTTTAAGTCTCATATTTACTTTTTACTTTGTATTAATCTTTTTTGTTTATGGTCGACATGATATTTATTACTTTTTACTTTGTATTATTCTTTTTTGTTTACTTTGTATTATTTTGTTGCTAGACAAACTCGACAAACAACACATGTTACAAGATCTCCCTCATACTGGGCTATAGAGCGCCTCTCGGCACAATTACTTAAGTGAAATATGGTCTATTAATAGAAGAGGAATCATGTAAGAACTTTACTCAGCATGCCCATGAACGCCAATCACATTCTTGAAGAGTAATTGACCCAAAATTTATCAATTGACTACGCACAAGTAGTCTATCTGTCGACCAAATACTACCATGACAAAAGAAGTTCGTCGACCCATAGACCATGTCACTATTGGCCATCGACAATAGTTTTAGTTTGTGTAAGTGTCCATTGATAGATATAGGAGTCCGTCCATCGACCAACATCTCACCAACAAAAGCACCCAGTCGACCAATGTACCTACTTATTTTTAGAATTTTGTCTTTATCAAATGTGTTTGGAACATTATATTATTGTTTGTTTTGACAATATTGAAAATTTGAAGTCAATTAATGTATAGAGGGGCTTAAATGTGAGTCTTTAAGGTAGGTGATCCCCTCTTCCATTGTAATTCAAGTCGTTCTCTATATTACTTAGTCACCCTCAGTTGACATCATTTTTTGTAAGTCTAATCTAGCTATATATATTGCAGAACAATTCATGACGAGTTTCCACACACATTGAGCAGGCAGAATAATAAACATGTAAGCATTTTAAATCCTCACTACAATGATATAATAAGATGACATTCAAGCAATAGACATTCAACACCACATAGAAAAGAGCTTACCAAAGATGATGACATAGGAACAGTTGAACTTATTGATCCCCCCGATGCAGAATTGAAAATAAATCCTTGGGTTTTGATCTTGGAAGCTAGAAGGTAGAGAAATGGTAAAGAAATTCGAAGAGCCAAAATTCTTACTTGAGTTGAGGAAAAGTCGTTACCAGATGAGAGAAAGGATGAGGCTTCAACATGCCACTACTGGATTGAAGTTGGAAGCTGAAGAGTAATAAGTCACGATAGAACCTTGTATATGTGCATATACTGATCATGTTATGGGTTGTTACAGATGAGTTTCCTATGCATACCAATATGCATAGTTGATGCATAATAAGGACTATTTTGGTACTAGTAGAGACCCAGGATGTTGCTACACATCCCTTTGTTATCTTCGAGATGAAGAAGAGTTTTGGGGTGGTAGATATGTTGAGGGGACCTTTCAAGGCCCAATAATGTCATCATGTAGTCTTTCATAGTCTAAAATACATACACAAACCCTAAATGAGATTAGTTGGAGCAGGTGTAACTGCTCCAACCATCTCTATCTTTGTATAAATAACCTATTCAAGAATTAATACAATCGATTGGATATCCTTCCCATATGCTTCCCTTGATTTTTCTCTTGTGTGTGCTCTTTAATCTCTACTTGAATGTTGGTTGAGAGCGAGAATTTCAACAATTCCCATCCACAGTTACATGGTTAGTACAAGAGATCCATAGTCTTTTTCAGAAGCTATAGAAAATCCATGTTGGGATGCTACCATGGAAAAGGAGCATCAATATCTAAAGAAGAGCCAACCTTAGCCTCTAGATCCATACCCCCTAGTAGGAAAATTGCATGGAACAAGTGGAAGTATCGTTCAAATTTGGAAGAAAATGGACATGAGAGTGATCATGCCCGAAGATGACTGCCAAAGTCCACTCAGTACTATCCTATATTTTTATTTTTATTCTTTTTGGGGGGAGGTACCACTGAGTTTTCCCTCTTTCCCTACTTTCATGGGATATTTTATTTATGTACCAGGGTACCTAACATGGCTACAAATTTCTAGGATCAAATTAATTTTATGCATTAGTTTCACTAAGTTAGGTTTAATGGGGATGTTAGAGCATATTTACCTTCTCCTTAGCATTAATATTTGACCTAGGTACTTTAGATCTTGGTATAATGATTCTAATGGTCCAATTTTGACTGAATTTGACCAAGTGATCCATTGGATTGATTCATCCCTATATTTAAGGGGGTATTATGTTATTTTTAGCCAACGTGGGTGCATTCCTTGATTTTATGATAATTTCCCTAATTTTAGGGTCTTATCTTGCATGTTTGAGTTCCAGGAGTGATTCAAGGAACTTAATTCCATGAATCGGGGAAGGGTATCACTCTCATATCCTATTTTTAGGAGATTCCTATCATGCATGATTTATGCATGGATTGGATCTCTGATTTTAGGAAATCAAGTCTCCACTTGTCACCCCGGGCTAGTTATGAACATGTTAACTCATCCTTAAGAGATTGCATGGATAACTGGGGAATATGATATCTAAATAGGGAACCTGAGCTCTAATTTCATCCCAAAGTCTAGGTCGTCATGCATTAATGTACAATTTGAATTTCCTTCTTTAGGAATTCTAATTTCCTATATGTACAAGATTATTCATTATTTGCATTATTGAATAAGAATCCAGTGTTTTGCTCTAATATTTTTTTCTCTTCACTCTCTCCTTTCCTTTTTCTTTGTAAAATTGCTAAATGTATTGTTGTTCATTAGATGTATAGATGTGTTTGTGATCTCTTGCAAGTGATCATCAAATTTTACATGGTATCAAAGCTAGTTGGAATCCAGGTGTATCATACCTTTATTTTGTAGGAAGAAGACACATCAAGAGAAGCCACGACAAATAATATGGATCAGCCCTATCATGTTATTCTTACTCCATTCAATCACCATGAGTGGAATTCTAAGGCCTTTGTTCTCTTGAGGAGCAAGGATTTTTATAGGATTACTATGGGACATGAACTTAACCCAATTCTAGAATGGAGAAAACATAATGGTTTAACATGATGGATGAAGCATTTGGATTACTATGGTTCTTGATTTCTCTCGACCTCGTATATCACATTGACCTTGATGAATCTACCAATGAACTCTAGAACAAGATGGAAGGACTCTTTAGATAGGAGGAAGTGTTAATCAGAAATCAACTAGAGAATGAGCTCAAAAATTTGATCCCGAGAACTATCCAAGACTTCTCCATGGAATTTCAATCATGTTCTTCCATCTAAATGGGAATTGATGCATTGGTTCAAACCAACCATTCATCCGAGGGAGAACTTTCTATAGATCAATTTCTTAGAGATGATGCACTAATTCAAATCAATCTTTCAATTGAGGGAGAAATTTATATATATCAAGTTCTTATTGATGAATATCTCATTGACGTCTCTTCAAAAACCTTAGTAAATATTGCATAGTTTCATGTATAAGTAGTTGACATTGATGAAAAAGATTGTTGTGGATCTAGCAACCAAACAATTTTGGGCACATCACACTCTTCATGCAATAGGTGATCTAGTTATCTATCCAACATATACAATGTGGACCCACCCACATTCTCAAAATGCTCCTCATGCACTCCTTGCTACAGAGTCCTTGATGCCCATCCACAATTACACGGTTAGTAGAAAATATCCATAGTCTTTTCCAAAAGTTGCAATAAACCCATATTTAGATGTTACCATGGAGGAGGAGAATCAATCTCTGATGAAGAACCAATATTGGCCACCATATCCCCTACCCCCTGGTAGGAACCTCACACGGAGCAAGTGGAAGTGTCAATAAAATTTTGAAGTAGATGGACATGAGAGTGATTATGGATAAAGATGAATGCCTAAGTCTACTCAATACTATCCTCTCTTTTTTTTTTGGGGGGGGGGGGGAGTTTCCCACCGTGGGTTTCCCTCTTTTTTCACTTTTAGGGGATATTTTATTTATGTACTTGGGTTCCTAACATGGCTGCAAATTGCCAAGACACAATTTTTTATGCATTAGTCTCACTAATTTTGTCCTATTTAGGGGTGTTAGAGTGTACTTACTTTATCTTTAGTAGATTTCCCCCTTAAATCTAGGGATGAAGTGCTCCAATGGCTCACTTGGTCAAATTCATTCAAATTTGGACCATTAGAATCATGAGACCAAGATCTAAATTCTATAGGTGAGAGATCAATGCTAAGGAGAAGGTAAATATCCTCTAACACCCCCCATGGGCCATAATCCTAACTTGTGTGAAACTAATTCATAAAAAAATCACTAAAGAACTAGCATAATTTTACATGGTGGTTAGAATTTTACGTGCTAAACAAGATGATGAGAAGAATACTAGGAGGTCTCCTCTAAAGTATTCACCACTCCCATGTGTCCTTGTAAGTCTCTAAACCATTTCTTTGTGAAGGTCTTGGTGAAGATATTTGCAACCTAATCCATTGATGGACAATATCGTAGTGCGATAACCCAACCATGTATGAGCCCTCAAATGTAATGCATGGGTATCTCTACGTGTTTGGTCCTTTGTCTATGTATCAGACCTGTATAAATCTAAATAGTACTTTGATTTTCATACCATATGAAAATCAAACGGTGTAATTGTAGACCAAACTTTGTAAGAATACCCTGCAACCAAATAGCATGTGTAGTTGCATTCATTGCTCCTATGTACTCTGAATTTGTAGATGATAAAGCAATAGTTGATTATTTCTTGCTTGACCAACAGATAGGCCCTAATCCAAAGCTAAAAACATATTCGTATGTGGACTTGTGATCAATTACATCACCAACCTAATATGAATCTATATAACCAACAAGATCTATTGTGCAACTAGAAACATAGTGAATACCAAAACTAGGATTACCCTTCACATACATACGAATTCTCTCATTAGCTTTCCAATGTAGCTCATGAGACTCCTACATGTACCTAGAAACTAATCCAACTGCATAAGAGAGTTCAATTCTAGTGTGTGTGTGAGGTAGAGTATTCTACCAACCAACTACATGTACCTTGTACTATCCACCAAAGGTGTAGTACCCCCATCCTCAAGATTCACCCCGAAAAGAAATGGTGATGTGACTAGTTTACAATTTTTTATTTGAAATCTAATAAGTAGATCTTGGGACTACTTTAATTATGCCATCTTGATCCCTGAATCAAACTGGATGATCTCAAGTCCAAACAAATAGTAAAAAAAACCCATATTTGTCATGCAATGCATTTTTTTTGAAGCAATGGATCATGTTGAGCTCCTTGTGATAAGTAAATGATCTACATAAAGCACTATCAATAACAAAGAGTCCACTTGTCTCATCATATACACATTGATATATGAATGGCATCGAGAGAATCCCTATGACAACAAGAATCAATCCATCTTTGCATACCAGGCTCATAGTGCCTCCTTGAGGCCATACAAATAATTCCTCAACCCAAAATGAATTGAAGAATCCTATACATATCCATGTGGTTTCTCTATATAGATCTTTCCCCCAAGGTATTTGTGAAGAAAGGCGCTCTTCACATCCATGTGGTGCACCTCCCAATGTCTAGCTACTACAATGGATAGAACTAGTCTTATGGAACCCATCTTTGCAATTTGTGCAAAGGCCTTTTTGTATTCTATCCCATGAACCTATGAGAATCCCTTAGCTACAAGCCGATATTTGTACTTGTTAACAATCCCATATATGTTTTCATCTTTTTCTAGAATATTTACCTGCACTGAACAAGCTTCCTACTAGGAGGAATTCAAACCGACTCCCAAGTTAGGATTATGGGGAGGTGTTAGAGAATATTTTCCATATCATTAACATTAATATATCACTTAGGTACTTTAGAGCTTGGTCTCATTATTATAATGGTTCAATTTTCACTGGAATTGACCAAGTGATCCATTGGATCACTTCATCACTAGATATAATGGGGGAATTCTACTATTTTTAGTCAATGAGGGTACATTCCTTGATTTTAGGGTATTTCCCCTTATTTTAGGGTCATATCTTTCATGTTTTAGTTCTTGGAGTGATTCAAGGAACTTAATTCCGTGATCAGGGAAGTGTAGTGCTCTCCTTTCCTAATTTTAGAAGATTCCTATGGAATAAGAGTCGAACTTTATTTTTCTCTTTGTACAAATTGTTGCATTAGTAGAGAGCCATATTTGATTAGCTTAGCATATAACTTAAAAAGATGAGCTCTTTTGTTTAAAGAACTGAGCTCTTGTATTTAAGAGTGAATTCAGTTATTTCAAATAATATGAGTCATGGGGTATTGTGAAAAATATCATTACAAAAGTTGACTTTTGTTCGTCGGAAGGCCTAGTCGTAGCAATGGGCTAGTGCTTAGGTCACGAAGAGAAGTATTTGAGAGAAATTATTTTGCTCCGTTGCACTAGTGGACACGTTTCCCATCTCGGCGATGACCTCTCGACAAAAATCGTACATGCCGGGCATAGCACCTATGGTTGGGAAGGAACGTTGTAGTTGCACATTTAGTCCCTAGGAGAACTATTTCAAGCTAATTATTTAGTTATGCTTCGTTATGGTTATTTGGTTATGTTTTAATCATTGTGTAAGTGTAGATATAAGTTCTCCATTCTCATTTACTTTTAGACATGTAATTAAGTATGCTACTGCTATATTATAGATTGGTAAAGAAAGTGAATGCAATGCATAATGGATAATATATGTTTATAGGAATGTATACGCAAGGAATTAATATGTCATTGCATTGTTAACTTTCATAATGGCAAAGAATAGATTTTAAATTAAATTAATGAATAGACATATGAAAGAGGTATTTAATGCTTCCCCCTTTATTATCCTTATCTCAAGCACTGCAACATTATCTTTAAAGACATAATTTTCAACAATAATTAAAAAAACACTTTAATTTCTTCAATCCAATCCAAGTCATAATATCAATGTTCCCACATAATCAAAATTCAATCCATCTCCCCTATAAGCTTATCATAGTAACCATTAACCAACAACAATTCTTTAAAGGCATATTTGATTTCTTTGCAACTACTAACACACTTTTCCAAACTCAACCCATGAATCCTACACACAAAAACACTAAACAAAGTCTAAGATATAACTACTAACCAATAACTCAACCATAACCACTAACCTATAACCTCCCCAACCATTAATAAATCCAACTAACACTTAACACATAACTTAACTTTTGAACCACCAACCCCTAACCTCTACTATAAATTAAATAAATCCCACTAACACTTAACACATAAATGGTCAATAACGCACTTACATTAATCCCATAACCCATGATTCCTCCAAAGTGCCCTAACTAAACCCCAACCCACAAATAATGTTTGATATTAATTGTGGAAACCCTAACCCACAAATAATTTTGGATATTTATCCCCTATGGGTAAGTAACATAAAACATATTTTTATTTTTTTATAAACATACTTTCATATTAAGCCTTTTTTTTAAATTATAGTTTCGAGTAAACTTATGCCCATTACAAACTCCTAATACTTATCCCTACTTATCCCTAGATATTAAATTATATTTCATAAAAATGTCTAAAATAATTGATGTAATAATATTTTGAAAAATAATACGAACAAATTTTATGTTTTTATTTGATTTTTTGAAATTAGTGAATATGTTGATTGGGGCAAAGAGATACATTCTACAATCCAATAGAGGATATGTATAACTTCTTTTGTGCTTATCCTAAAGATTATACGTGTCATTTTTAAAAAATAATAAAATATTATAAAAAATAACATGTCGACTATTTAAAACATTTACAATGGCATATATATAAAAGCTGCACAAATTAGGTAAATTAAAATGCTTTCTCAATATTCTACAGCCTAGTAGGAGGAGATGTGTAACTCCTTCCATGCTCATCCTGAATTGACACTTGTTCTTTTTAAAAAAAATATATAATATTAAAAAATAACATGTAGACATATATAAAACTAGCACTTTAAAAAAGGATTTGCACTTCGAGATTGGATGGCTCTCAAAACTTGGTAAAAAAAATTTTAAGATGAATCTATTCTAATATTTCCACACAATTACAATTGTAGTATATGAAGATAGATCGTTTATTTTGGTAAATATGACATCTGCTTTGTTAACCGTGAACCGTGAAGATGGTTTATTTTCTGACGTCTGATAATAATAAAGCAGTCTCTGCTGTTACAATACATTTACATGCAAGTAAATTGAATGCGTACATTGTAAAAGAGATGGAGAAACAAAACCGGATGGTTGCTTGCAAACCAGGAGTTTAACACACAGATATGTCACCTGTTACTTCTACAGCCGACTATAAACAATCGAATACATTTATTTAAAATTACAGAATGATTTATAACATTTGGAGGCGGTCAGGATCTATAGCGTGATTGAGAGTGAGCCGCGGGTCGTAGACTTGATCACTGCAAATCGGCCAAGAAGTAATTGACCCATTTTTATATTAAAACTGCGAACTTTTGTTTTAAATCCTGGTTTTCGCCTTGGGAGATCTGCCTCCTTCAAGATTCTCTTTCTCAGTTTCTGAGTAATTTTCTGGCGTCTTTCCTCCATCTCCTCTTCGTTGATCTTCAGTTTCTCGTTCGATTCATCTCTCCCCGTTAATCTCCTGTTACTCAGAGATCGCCCTAATGCCATCTTCTTCAGTCCAAAACAGTTAGATTCACAAACACTATGTCGACAAAAGCGATCAAATCAAATATATGCATTACACAAAAACTATTATACTTGAAAGATCCAGAAATCCCTCCACCCTACAAATATAATGCAGCAAGACTCATCTTTGCTTTGATGCTGGTATAGTCCGCAGCCGCGTTTTTCTTTAGTTAATAAATAATAATTTATCAGTGTTGACAAAGAAATTTCCATCGCAATGTATAATCTGGACATGGCTGGCGTCCTAATGGGAACATGTGTACAGAATGAAGAACTCTGGTCAAAGCTCCACCCTGTCCAAATACATTATAGTTTTTCTAAATACAATACAGTTTTTCTATTTTACATATCAATGAAATATAATTAAACGTTAACATTTTGGTTTTTACATATCCTGCTGTGCCTAGGTGTGCATTTCATCAAAAGTGTCAAATCTTAGAAGTTGTCATTTTGGAAGGCTGACAATTCAAGTGAGTACCTTTGGTTTTTCTTGGAAACGATTTTAACATGCTTTGCTTGCATGTCAAAACACCATGTCAAGAGATCATATTTCCTATGTAACAACATTCTTTTTGCAGGTCTTAAAGAACATTTAGAAAATTCCAACTCATTATTTAAATGCAGATTAAAGTTTGAGTGTGCATTGTTTCAATTCTATTATTAAAAAAAAATGTATCGAAATTCTCTTTGAGGAGCTCTATAACTTCTCGATGGAGATAGTTTTTAGAAACATGATTACATGTCTATTACTTCATATTAGATAATTTAACATTATATGTAACTCATGGATTTAAGATTAAATAATTATTATTTTGCAATTCAAATAAAATATCTTTTCTATATTTACATTTTGTATTTAGTTGGAAATTCAAACTATTATATTTACATGTTATATTTAGTTGGAAATTCAAACTATTATATTTACATGTTGTATTTAGTTGGAAATTCAAACTATTGGATTTTCATGTAATGAACTAAGTTTTAATTTATTTATTTTAAAAATGAATGCAAATAATAGAGAGAGGATTTCGGTCATCTACTAAAGGCATATGATGCCTTAAGCTATTGTCAAGATAGTAGCTTGGAAGAATATGGTTGGCCCTATGTATGTTCGATGTAATGAGTTTCAAGGTTTTCAAATCTTGTATTTATAATAAGTAAAACAAAATTGTTTTTATGATTTTTTAGTTGTGTAAAATTTGATTTCCATGATTGTTTTGAGTTTTATTTCCATTGTGTATTATGTTTTGGATGACCTAAATACTATATAATGTGATATTGTTATTGGTAATATAATTGAGAAAAAGACACGATATGGGCAAATCCTAGAATGTGGAATAATATAAATCCAAACATGAAGTCTACAAAAGGAAGATGGTGGACAGAATGCTTGTTGTACAAAATTTTATAGTGTTTACATAGCCTAGAATTGTTTTCAAGAGAAGAGGTTGAACAAAATTGAGTAGAAGAGAAAATCAAGGTGGTATAGAAGATGTGGCAGAGAATGAATTCCATTGATTCTAAATTGGTTATTTGAAAAGTACTTTTTTTTTTGATAAGTTACTATAAGCGGGCATGAATTTTTTAATTGCTTTTATCTTTGAGAACACTACATTACATAACTTAATGTAACAACATCCCCCCATATTGGGATGAGAATTAGGAATTATATGAATTTGTCATTGTTATAATGGATCCTCGTGTGAAGTAACCCAATGTATTCACATGTAGTCAATTTATTTTTTCAAGTGGAATAAAAAGAAAAGAGAGCGAAAAAAAAAAAAATCTCTAACTCCAAGCTTGTGGCCCAAATTTATTTCTAAAAAAAGGGTGAAGTAAACAAAAAGAAGAGTAAAGATATTTATAGCATTAAGAAAAAGGAAAGAAGGATATGTACCACCCAAAAAAGAAAAAAAGGAAAAAAAAAATATTTTACTATAGTTAAAAAATAAATCCATTTTTACTATAGTAAGAAAAAAATCCATTTTTATTATAATAAGAAAAAAATCCATTTTTATTATAATAAGAAAAAAATCCATTTTTACCATCGTAAGAATAAACTTATCCATTTTTACTACAATAAGAAAAAAAACTTTTACTACAGTAAAACAAATACTACAATGAAGTTATCGTAGAAGATAATTATTTATGTGGCTATTATTATAGTATATATATTAAGGAAAAATAATTTTAGAATCATCAAAGTGACCTTGTAAAGGTAAAAGAAATCGATGAGATGGAAGTCATAAAGGAAATCTATGGTAAAGGAAATAAAATATACAATGAGATATTGTGAGATCCCAAATCATTGAGATCCAGAGAGTTGAATAATTTTCATGTAGAAGTTTTGGAAAAAGATTATCTTGAGGAAAATATTGCTTATGGTTTATAATAAAAAAATGGAAATACTTTCAAATATTACTTCGAAAATGTGTGATATTTTTAAAGGAAAAATACTTTGTAAATAATTGCACAGAGAAGTAGATTCTTACATGAATCATTTATGGGAAAAAAATCAATGTATTGCCATGAAAGTCAATGAGTTAACACAAGAAACAACAAATCATAAGGAGGTATAAAAACCTCTGGACCAAGGATGATGAAATTTCTCATTTTTGAGAAATCACAATAAAACTCTACTTACATAGAAGAAAAAAAGGAGAATGATAAGAAGTCACAACAAGAGTATCATAATCTTGAAAGGGAATTATTAGAAAAGTGTTAGGCCAAGGGAAAATAGATGATTGGTTGAACACAAGCTAGATACACAAGAAGAATAACCACACAAACAAAGAGAGATAGGCGTCAAAGCACAAATTCTCATTAATCAAATGTGCAATATAATACATGAGATGACCCTTGGATTCGTCTTCCAAGTGGTCTCTTGGACTCCCAAGTTACTCTTCCTATTCACTTGACGTGAAGAGTAAACATAATTTACATTTTTACCTTAACTCATAGGATTAGGTTCCAACAACTCCCCCCTCAATCCGAAGGGGTGTATGTGAGTCCAAGAAAAGAGAGTTAAATAACTAGAAGTGGATAGCTACCACTACTGAACATTTTCAACTTGACATTTCCAAGTAAGTTAGTAGAAGTTGACTTCTCCTGTTAAATACAAGTGATCTTTGAAGTAGTGGTTTTGGCTGAGTACAAACCAAAAGGGCTGGAAGAAGTTGAAATATTCTACTAAGTGGGTGGTTTAAGGCTGACCACAAACTATTGAATTTGGCACAAAGGCTTGGAGGTTCTATCTGGAACTTGGAATGAAGGCTCAAAGGTTCTCTTGAAAGTGATGGTTTGGGGACCACCATATGATGTCTAGCAGAAGTTGAATTGTTTTGCTAAAGGTGTGGTCTTAGGCTGACCACAAAATCTAAAGCTTACATTAAAGAAACTTTGAGGTCTAAAATGTTGATGTATTTGTAACTTCAGAAGATATTCTTCTATGTATTACACTTGTAATTTATTATATTCATGATGGAGATGTATTATTCCTCCAATCAGAAGTGTCGTCATTTGTATTTGTAAGTGTCGCAAGTGTTGCAAGTGTCACAACTTATATTTGATGGGTTATTAGACCACCGGTGTGGGGTCGGCCCTAGTTGAGTCACGTGGATGGGTTACTAGGCTTCCTTAGGAAGTAGGACCTATTAGGTTATTGACAGGTCAAGTCAGTGTATAAATAGAGAGTGAGTGTGTCTCATTCTATTCATTCACTCACTCATCCAACTCGCATTAGTTGAGAGAGGAGTATGCACAAGTGGAGGAGGAGTAGCTGCTGGAGTTATCTATCTTGGGTTTGATCATTGTGATCTTGTATTGTGGCTTATTCTATCTCTGAGGAAGTTGCGGGGTTTTTCACCTTCTTGGTTTTCCCCGAGGAAACTTTGTGTCTCTTGTGTTTATGATTGTTATGGTGTACATGTTATTCTCTTAGTAGGATCCTAAGATAATGTTTGAATGAAATTATCGAAAAATTAACATAAAATGGTCCTCCTAAGAAAAATAATAAAATAATATTTAAATGAATTTTGGAGGAAAATAAAAAAAAAACTACATTTTTTCGTACTTTCAACATATCTCCCTGTCGTTTTACTCAAATTTTGAGCGGGAGCACTCGTTGTATGCGGAATTAAATTCTGCATCCAACAAGTATCCACACTGCATACTTTTGAGGTACCCCGCCACATGAAAAATGAGAAATACATTAAAAACATGTTACTTTTACTTTTCAAATTAACACATTTTTTAATGTATTTCTCGTTTTTCATGCAGCGGGGTACCTCAAAAGTACACAGTGTGGGTAATCGTTGGATGAGGAATTTAATTCTACATCCAACGAGTGCTCCCGCTTGAAATTTGAGTAAAACAACTAGGAGATATGTTGAAAATACAACTTTAAAAAGTAGTTTCTTTTAATGTCAAATATGCCATGTCAACCATTATGGTTAACTCTTTTCTTGAAATTATATTGGTTCTTGTATTCAATGGCTCTTTTTCTTATGAGGTGGCTCGTTTTCTTACGAGGTGCCTCATATTCTTATGAGGCTTGTTTTAGACCCCAAATTTGCTCTAATGGTCGACCATGGCGATGACTTGCTTCAGGCTCGCTTGTTCTTGCTCACTTATTTATCACTGTTTATCATTCTCCCCTATCAAGAACAACATAAGGAGTGAAAAGTCTCATGGTGGTTATGAGTGTCAAAACTAGACACAGAATACCATGAACACATGAATACTCTAGAGCATGGATCTCTTCTATCTTTTGGATACATCTCTTAATCTGGCTCGCTTGTTCATTCTTACTTGTGAAAGGCCATGAATTCTTATTGTCAGAATGATAAGGATTTGAAACTTGAATCCTAACATAATGTTCCCCCTTTCAAGTACAAGATAAGAAGCAGTAAAATTTTATGTTGCAAGTTTCACTCTTGCAGGTTTCTTTAGTGTCGAGCATCTATCTGAAGAATGGTTACGCTTCCCACAATGTTGATAATGATGAAGATCAAAACACTGATATTTCATATGGCCAACTTGATCACAATGTTGGAATCTGGAAATCTAAACAGGTTGTACATCTTCTGACATTATTTCACTGTGTGTTGGAAGTGAATAGGAATCATCTTCAAAGAGAGGGTTGTTCTGAACAAACACTAGTTCAAAATGTTGATTCCCTTGTTGTACATTGTCCTCTTTGGATTTTGAATCTTGCATATGAGTGATAACATTTTAGAGAGTTTATTTTCTAATTGTAATTGAGTCGTCTATAGTAGTAAGTATTAGAGTGTTTAACAACTCTAATATTTCTTCAATTTGAGACATTATGAGGAATATGTCAGGCCTCCTTGTGCATGATGGACCAAATTGGATCAACCAAACTGAGGGCTTCTTGCAACTCTGCCCTTTACAAACAAGACTCAACATATTGAAACTCAAAAAGGGAAGGGTGTTGGTCTCAGCCGAGAATGCACCCAAATATAATGCAATTGAACTTTTCCTTTAGTTTGATACTATACAAAAAAACACATGCAAGTACCAAAAATGCACTAGAACTTACAAAAACAATTGTTTGCAAGTTACAATTCTGAGTGTTGAAATGATAAATATTCTATACCTGAGTTTTTGAATGATGATGTCTACTTATGCAACTTCTTCTTTGGGAGAAACTATAGCAACAACAACAAACTTGTTTGAATCCAGACTAGTTTCAAATTTGCAACTTTTCTTCACAATGCTTGCATTTTAACATTGTTTGGGAGACATATTGAAAGTGCAGGTCCATGTCTCTGCCACCTATTAAAATGTATTATTTCAACAGAATCTTTGTAAACTAATGTGGTCCTTCTAATGCAATGTATAGATCTCTACCACCACTTTACAAAAAAAATATTCTCCAATACTTTCTAAGACTACATAAGAGAGTTAATCAGCTTTTAAAACACTTCTCTCTCTATGGCAAATACTATTTTAAAATTATTACTCCAATGGAATATGAATACTTTTAAATAAAATTAATTCCCAATTACCAATGCTCCAATAGTCTTCAAGCATGCAAGGAAGCAACACTAAAAAAATTTAACAGTCATTCTATAGCAGTTTCAAATTGCTTGAGCTACAGGTCTATAATATTTTCACTCTAAGCCAAAACTAGCAACAACTTTATATAATATGGAAAACTTCCATGCAGCTCCAAGACTGCTGAACGCAACTTCTAGACGTGTCATCAAGAGCTCGCACCATCCTTCAAACTTTAATATGTAGAGATATTTTCACGCAATAATAACAACATCAACGATCATAAAAGGATTAGGGTTCAAGCTTCTGAGGGGAGAGATCCACTGCTCCAACGTTTGAATGGCTCCAACACATAATGAACCAACTTCTTAGCATCTCCAAGGGAGCCCACACTATTTTTATCCTTGGAAAATTCCATAGCAAGGCAATGTCTGCCATTATTTAAGCATTGAATAACACCTTATGACTACCTTGTGTCAAATGTCATAATATCAAAATTTAAAACCATAAAATAAGTCGCATCACCTGCCTTCCATGAAAAATAATCGTTTGTTGTCTGATGACAGCCCAAAAATAAAATGTAAAATACTTCAAGAATACAATATATTTGATCATCCTATAGACAGTGCAGGAAGCTAGCCTGAAAATATCTAATATTCCTTCGAATGCCTTTGAGAAAGAATCACTTTCACAATACCAACACTTGGAACAAATTTGAGGTACTCTGGAAGAACTCCCCTATATAAACGAGCCCATCCTTCTATCTGAATTATCTGTTTCAATGTGCCAATAAGCCCCGAGGTGTATAAATGAGCACATCCACCTGCACCTTCAAGTGCATTCTTCTCCTCACCAAATCAAGTGGAAATGTTGATGTCAAGGATGCAACACCATCAGAAATTCAAATAAAACAACCTTCAAGCAATAATTTCAACTAGCAACAGTTTTCAAAGTACCAGTTATACTAACACAACAATAAAAAATTAGTGTTTTAGGCTCGACTTCTAAAGCAACTGTCAGACTCACAGTGTCTTCCACATGCACAATGATGTAGAGTAAACCAACGTGATCTACGCATGCAATAGTCGTCGTAGCCTCCAGATGCAAAGAGTGAGACACACGATGCAAGAGAGATTGTGGAGAGATTTCCTAGCTCCAACACTCCACAGTTCAATATTCAAGCAGGTCGCATATTCTGAGGTCATCCGGTAGGCAAGGAGCCACACAGAGATTAGGGATCCCACTTCTAACTCTCAACAACAATACGCAGTCCTTCACAGGTCGTAGAGTGAATTTGAGGTCATGGAGAGAGAGACCTTCATGAGGATACGATACGCAATAATAGCAGTCACTCAATGTAGTTGGACTCCACCCAACTCAACAAACCGGATTTCAGTGGGATGTAACTCCAGGCGTGGGAGGAGCTAGGGTTCACTCACTATCTCAAATGAATGCATAAAATGATGGGCTGGATCAAACAAATTAGATTTTTGGTGGATACCAAACACAGAGAGGGAAAATGATGCAATATGCAACAAGATGGATGTAGGTGGGTAGCCATGCATGGAAAGGCATAGCTCGACATAGAGGGAGGTCCACGATAGCATGGATAGGGTTCATGGTAGGTAGACTATAGGCTAGAGTGGATTGAAGTAGATGTAACGCATTAGGGATAGGATAAGGAAAACGCTTGAGTAGGAAGGAAGTATGCAGATGGAAGAATAATCATGCAAAGAGCAGAATGGAAATTTTTTCAGAAACACCTTTAGGTTTGGAGTGGAGGAGTGCATAGATATTTGTAGAGAATTGTCATATCACATGTATTAAGGAATATATGCATAGGCCAAAGGCTCATAATGAACTTTGATACCACTGTTAGGTTCCCATTAGCCAAATACACAAGAAGAATAACCAAACAAATAAAGAGAGATAGGTGTCAAAGAACAAAGTCTCATTGATCAAATGTACAATATAATACATGAGATGACCCTTGGATTCATCTTCCAAGTGGTCTCTTTGGACTTCCTAGTGACTCTTCCTATTAACTTGACATGATGAGTAAACATAATTTACATTTTTTACCTTAACCCATAGGATTAGGTTCCAACAAACAAGATGAAGAAAGTTCCCTCTTAAAATAACTTAATCATAGATTGTTAGAACAAATCAAAAGTTTCGGAGAAGAGAAGTCAAAGAATTTAGAGAATAAACACAAAATCAACAAGTCATATGCATCAATCCAGCATGACAGATATTTACAATTGAGGAAGAATACAGAGAAAAAAATTAAGAAGATATTTTCAGTTAAAGACAAAGAGATTAATTGTTTTAAGAACCATACTTAAATTTTGTTTATAAAAATAAATAAGTAAAACGTAAGGATATATCAATCTTAAAGGTGGATAAAGGAACCTTAACTAATATAATTGAACCAAGAAAGTTTTTAGAAGTTGTGGTTGCAAATATAGAGACCATATCAAATTCAAGTGAAACTAAAGATCAAAGTGTCATATGAAGTTATTTTAGTCAAAGAGAATCCAAAACTTCGATTAAAGAAACAAGTCATTGACAAGTCAAAATATACAGTTTAACCAATAATTGAATGTCCATTGATCATCATTGATGAATCCATATGTCATCCAAATTAAGTACTTTTTCGTAACTATGCATACAAAATTATCAAAGATCAACATGTCAACACAAGTTCATTATGATAATATCAAATCATAAATTAAGACGAGTCAACTTAGTAGGTTACCATATCGGCCCCCAAATCCTAGAAGTCTTAGCACACAAGAACCATTGTACCAATATCCATGGTACCTAGTCAAAGTCACTATTATACTTACATATTGAAGCATCTGAGGACTAATACAACTCAAAGCCAACAACAAAGAAGATCGTCTACATAATCTCGTCGTTGAGAAGTTCCAGAAAGAATCCATTTAGGATGGATTGATCCTTTTTCGATGTGACATTATTGTTCAAGACTTCGAACATCATATCGTCTCATGTCCTCAACTTTATCTAATCAATGACGACTACTGACAAAATGTTTATTCTATCAACATAAGTCTCCTTGACCATGCTTTGAGGAAAAATCATTTTTAAGGGGGGAAGACTTGTAATATATTTGAAATATATATTACATCTATATAATAATATATAAACATTTATATTATAATAGTAGTCATTTAGGGTACTATTCCATAATTATTATATTGTAATTAATGATAGTCATACATTTTCCCAAAGGACATGACTTATCATCTTTTACGTGTATTTATATACCCAACCATTGTATCACAAGACATATATGAGTTATTATTAAATATTTAGTATTTATACCTTGAGGAATTATATGGATTTGTCCTTGTTAAATGGACTCTCGTGTGAAGTAACCCATTGGGTTCACTTCACACAAGAATCTATAAAATCCTTGAATTGACTTTGAGGAGCTCTATAATTTCTCAATAGAGATAGTTTTTGGAAATATGATTACATGTTTTGTAGTTCACATTAAATAATTTAAGATTATACACGACTCATGCATTCTTTTTTCAATGTGCTTCACGGCCCTGGAGCTCGCTACATTCATGAATATAATCCAAGGGGCCTCACCTTGTAGGCATTACTTTGGTGCCTAACCCTGAAGGACCCAGAGAATTGAACCCTTGACCTCAACCATGTGTCATCTTGGTCCCGGAAGATTCAACCAACTGAGCTACCCGTTGGGGCTACACTACTCATGCATTTATGATTAAATAGTTAATATTTTGCAATTCCAATAAAGAATCCCTTCTATATTTACATGTTGTGTTTAGTTGGAAATTCAAACTATTGGATTCTCATGTAATGAACCAACTTCTAATTTATTTATTTATTTTAAAAATGAACAAAAGTAATAGAAAGGGGATTTTGGGCATCTACTAGATGTGTATGAGGCCCTTGGCCATTGTCAATCTAGTAGCTTGGAAGAACATGGTTGGCCCTATGTATGATATGTGTAATGAGTTCCAAGGTTTTAAAATCTTGTATGTTTGTAATAAGTGAAGCAAAATTGTTGTTATGATTTTTTGGTTGTGTAAAATTTGATTTCAATGGTTGTTTTGAGTTTTGTTTCCATTGTGTATTATGATTTGGATGACTTAAACACTATATAATGTGGTATCATTATTGGTAATAGAATTGGGAGAAAGACACAATGTGTAGCAATGTAGATATGAAAATGAAATCTACAAAAGGAAGATTGTGGACGTAGTGCTTGTTGTACAAAAGTTTATGGTGTTGTAGCATAGAATTGTTTTCATAAGAATAGGTTGAGGAAAATTGAGTAGAAGAGGAAATCAAGGTGGTGCAAAAGATGTGGTAGAGAATGAATTCCATTGATTCCAAACTAGATTATCTAAGAAGATGGAGAAAAATATAGAATATGAAGGTGAAGACGATTGGGAAGAAGATAAACCTTCTATTTATATAGAAGAACCATAATATGTGAAGAGGATGAAGTAACCCCAAAAGAAGTGAGCTATATATTTTGAAAGTTTGTATATAGAGAAATTGATAAAGTGTATTGAAGAAATGAATCAATATTTTTACTACTAAGAAATTGAATGCCCATGAGAGTGAACATGGAATGTAGTGAATTGAGGAACATTACATTTTGTGGTGAGAGAAATTGAAAATGGATAGAAGAAGTAAAAAAGTACAAGATTCAAAAATGGAATCATAACTTCTTATTATGCTTGGAAAATGAATAAAGTATTAGAAAATTTGAAGCAAAATGAGAGGTTTGTAACCGATTATTTGGAAGAATTTTGAGGGGTCATAAGAGTTGGTCTTGAAAGAGATAGTGAGAAAAGGACAACTAAGTTCATAAATGGATTGAAGTTGTCCATTAAAAAGAAAATGTGTGTGAAGGAGTTACTTTACATGGAGAAATTTTATAAATTATCCTTCAATAATGAAGACAAATTAAGATTAAAAAAATTGTTTGAATGAAGAAACATTGTTGCAAATCTGGTAGAAACAATGAGAAGTTGCATTTTTATATTCTTTAATATTTTCAACGATTTTCTTTTAAAAAGAAAAAATTGATAGTTTTTTTTGTTATTAGTTGTTTTAAAACAATTACCTACTAGCAATTGTCTTTACTAGTGCAAAGAAATGCCATAAAGAATATTATGCATTAAAAATATAATCAATTATTGAGATTATTAAGACTATTGGGAGTGAAAATGTGAATTTCAGTGTAATTAATCAACTTGAAAGTTAATATTTCAAAAATGAATAATAATTAAAAAAAAGACTAATATGAGAATTAAATGTTGATCATTAATAACCATTTAACAATAATTATTAAACATTATTTTTCAATTCAATAAATTATTAAATTTATTATTATTAATAAATAATAAATTATAAAACAACATAATATTAGTAAACAATTAAACTTAGTATTATTAAATATTAATAAATAATATTATCAAATATGGAAAATTAAATATTAATAAATACAATTATTGCATACAACAAAAGGTAAGTTCGTTAGAATGAAATAAATTTAAAAGTACCTCACATACTTGAGAGAGAGAGTGTGTGTTAAAAGTACCTCACCCACTTGAGAGAGTGTGTGTTAAAAGTACTTCACCCATTTGAGTGTGTGAGAGAGAGAGAGGCAATCAAATGTAGTGGTGGTGGTATAATATATAGAATAGAGAGAGAAAGAGAGGGGTAATCAAACATCATGGTGGTGGTCTACTATATAGAAGGTGAAGGCTTCATTGAAAAGTTGATTATTTATGCGGCCTATTTTGAAAAATAAGATTGTGATGTAGGATATTTTACACAAACTCCAATAGCAATGTCCTAGTTACTATTATTTGTGCAGAGAAGTAATGGAGGATGTAGCACACATTTTCATCTAGTGTTCATTCTCCAAGAGGATTTGGAGAGATGTTGAAAAGTGGTTGAATGTGATAGATCTATAGGTGGGAAATTCGGTAGAAGAATGTTTATGCCTCTAGTTCAATAGGATGGACTTTAAAATTATATGCTGTATTCCATTCTTGGTCCATTGGCGAGAGTCTAGACAAATCAAAATGCTCTCCTTTTCAAGGAGGAACAAAACTAGACTTTCCAAACATTTACACATATCACCTCATTATTCCAATATTTCAAGGAAACTTCAAATCATAAACCCCTAAGGATGTTTGGCGAGTTACTAATCGACAAGAGACAATGTCAAGGATTTTTTTATGGTGCCTGACAGGATAAAAACCAATTGTGTGGCTTAGGTGGTGCATTATTGTTTTCTTATGCATATTTCATTAGATTTAAAGATTATTATGGAAGTGACACTAATCATGTTGTTTAATTTTTAGCTTTAAATACTTTACTCAAGCTGGATAAGGATTCGGGAGTGAACTCCTTATAAGTGTATGGGTACTAGATGATTGATCCATAAACTTCCATGGATATTCCACTGGAATAGTTCGTCAAAACGGATCTTACAACTTAGTTAATTGTGTTCTAGATTAATTCCACAAAATGATAAATAAAGTGGAATTGAAAGGAAAATAACTAAAGCAAAATAAAACAACCACAAAAATAACACAAGATATATCATGAGAAAACCACTATGGGGAAAAATCAGCCATAAGTGAGGACTATGCCTTGCTCTTTTCTTCTATGATATGTAATGCAAATAAAAAGAAAGTGGCACTCGCTATGGATTTACCTCTAAGGCTGTGGCCTGCACGGCTACTACAAAATCTCATGCTTCCTCTAGTATATTGCTCTAATATCCACTCCCTTACTATTTCTCAGCTATGGAATATTGTAGATACTTGAACCAGGGAATATAGTTCCTTATCATAGGTAGGGTAGTTTGGGACTCCCCCATGAAAAATTTCATAACGATAGTATACCAACTTACCTCTTTGCGTAAAAAAATACTCCCATGACATACTCACTTGCATCTGTCTCCACTTTCAAAGGATTCTGCAAGTTAGGCAATGTGAGAACTAGTGCTTGACTATTATTTTGTTTTAGCTTGTCAAAATATTTCTATTGATTCTTTCCCCACTAAAAACTCTTACCGCTCGCTATTATGGCATGGAATGTTGTGGCCCCACTAATGATTTAAAATGGATCAATATATAATTTTTCAACTACTTGGATATTTCAAGGTCGGAATATTGGATGAATTGGCGTGTAGGTCCCATTTAAGGGGTAGGTCTCACTTTCATATTTGGGTTCAAAAAACTGTATGAAACCTTTTGAGCCCATTTTGAGGTTTTAAACACTAGTTTTCACCCACAAAACAATTGGAAGGTTTTTTGGAAGTGATCAATTCGATTTCTCCTTTAATTGACTGAAGTCTTCTTTGTTAACATCACTGAATTTTATCTCATTATTTCATGGTTTTTCATGGATATTCAACAGAAACTGCAAGAACGCCGCTAGGGTTTTCTGCTAACCAGTGTCGCCCTGCGTGTTGGTCTCAATAGCACAGGGCTCCTCCCGTTCATGCAGGTGCCCCGATGGACCCCCCTTTGGAGCTGAACCCAGAGGAGAAGAGGCATAGTCTTGATGAAGCCTTCCGCGCTTTGGTTGCAGCAACTCCATCGCCGCCGCTGACTGCTCCATCCTCTAATGATGCCTTTGTAAAACAAATGGTTGCTCCTCAAATCCAGATCACGTCCACAGCTTCATGCCTAAAATCCCTTGCTCTGAGTGAGAGAGTCTTGATAGGTCAATTCACTGGGATTTGGCCTTCACCCAAAACCATGGACACTTGGATTAACAAAAAGTGGATACCCTTGATCTCCGAGGGTCTGCAACACTGTTTTTGTGGTAAGGGTTTCTTCACCTTTCCTTTTGAACACAAGATAGATCGAGATCTTATTTTTAGAAGTAGTCCATACTTCCGAGGTACTCGCGGCCTTTATCTAAATCGTTGCAGCCTATCCTTTGATCCGGAAAAGATGTTCCCTTTGCAGTACCTGTTTGGGTCTGCCTCCCCCATCTTCCACTCCACTGTTGGAACAATGAAACTTTGCAGGCTATAGGAAATGCCCTTGGCACCTTCATCAACAAAGCTAAGCCCAAAGGGCCGTTGTTCTCCTACGCCCGAATTTGTGTAGAAGTCAACTTAGAAAAAGGTCTGTCAGAAGTAGTAAATTTGCAAATGGAGGGATGGGAACATCTGCAGAAATTTGATTACGTGCAGCTTCCCTTTAATGCAAGAAATGCCATGATTATGGACACTTCGTTAAAAAATTCCCAAAAGCCGCAACTGAAGCTCAAGAACAAAATCATGAGGAAGGATGCAAGCAAACAAAGAGAGGGAGGAAAAATGTTCAGTCAACTACCACAGCAACTGGACCACAATTAGAGAAAAATAAAGAAAAAGAGCAGACGGTGAAAGATGCTTCAACCAACAACCAATTTCAAACATTGGACATGCAGGAGGAAGGGGAAATTACTCCCCAGGTTAACGCAGAGATCAAACATGAGGCAGCTGCAACAAGCATGCCCATCGATTCCCCCATATCTTCCACTAATAAGGACACACTAGACGTGGTTATGGATGGATCGCCGACCCCTAGAGGCACTTGGGCGGATAGGGTAAAAAAAGTAATGTTGTCGCTCAAATATTCGCTTTGGAACCCTCATCGTCCCAAGAGCCTTTGGATCTGCAGGATGTCCCAAACACGAGGGGGATAAAAACGATGAGACAACTTCAGGAGAAGGAAGCAGAAAGAGAATTAGAATTAGGGAGACAAAAAAGCATAGAAGACACCAAGTTACTCCAATTCAATAAAAACCAAGGAGGACCAAAACTGGATGGAAAACCTCGACTAGGGTCACACTCTAGTAAGAAGTGATGAAACTTGTCTCCTGGAATTGTAGGGGTCTGGGAGGTTTTAGCAAAGTTGAAGTGTTGAGGGACCTAATCAATACTAAAAAACCAGACTTATTGCTTCTCCACGAGACAAAAATGCAAGACGTGGATGTTTTAGCGCTTTCAAGTCATTTTTGGAAGAACAATCAGGGTAAAGCCAATAGCTCTAAAGGAGCCTCAGGGGGGATTGCTACTTTCCTTTCTAGCAATTTTCTATAAAATCTTCTAAAGAAAGTCAGCATTGGCTTCTTCTCGAATTACAAAATAAAAACAATCAACAATTTACTTTTATTTTCAACGTTTATGGTCCTACTCATTACAGGGACAAAGATTTGTTATGGGATGATCTATTTAAACTAAAAGATGAACTACAGGGAAAATATGTGATAATTGCGAGTGATTTCAACACCACTAGAAACCAACAGGAAAAATGAGGTGGCTCCCGGGTCAGGGACCCCTTTGGAGAAAAGATGCAGGATTTAACTTCTGAGTTAGATCTGTTGGACATTGAAATGAAAAATGGAGAGTTCACTTGGAGTAACCACAAAGCAGGGATTGGCCACATAGCTACTAAATTAGATAATTTCTTGGTCAGCTCCATTTTTCTCCTGAAAAACTACATTATTGCAGTGAAATCTCTTCCATCAGCTACTTCTTATCACAAGCCAATATGTCTGACGATTTCTGTTCCTGAAAATCTCGGGCCTATCCCGTTCAGATTTAATCCTTTATAGTTGTATGATGGGAATCTCTTAAGCATAATTCAAGATGCATGGAAATGCTACTTTTCATGGGTCGCCTAGTTACATCTGGGAATGTAAACTCCGGTCTGTGTGTGCTATTTTAAAAACTTGGGCTAAATTGAAGTATAAGAATCTTGGTTCCATCAAGCAAAAGTTGCAATCTAAACTTGCTTCCCTTCATCATAGTATGGAAGAAAGCGAAATCACTGCCTCTACTCTTAGCCGTGAAAAGGATCTAAATCTCAGGATTCTCAGTGCGGCTAGACAAGAAGAGGAAGTTTGGAGAATTAAATCTAGTCAAACATGGCTCAAAGGGGGGGACAGCAATACAGATTATTTTCACAAACAAGCTAAAGCATGGCTCAGCTACAACTTGATCAAAGAGTTGAAAGACAACAATGTAAATCATATTGGAGGTCAGGAGGAGATTAAAATTCATGCCTTTGAGCACTTTCAGAAACTCTACATTGATAACAACGAGGCTGATTCGGAAGCTCAGGAAAACCTGCTGACAGGTATTCCCTCCCTCATCTCTGAAACTGATAATCGTGAGCTTGATAAGCCTATTTTTTAATATGAAATTAGAGAAGCTATTTGGTCACTACATTTGGACAAAGCTCCTGGGCCAGACGGATTTACCATAAACTTCTTCTAAGATGCCTGGGATATCATTAAAGAGGATTTGAAGAGAATGCTAAATTGGACCAGGAAGAAGGATAAAATCGGGGGAGCCACCAACTCCTCCTTCCTGGATCTCATGCCGAAAGACAGTAATCCTAGCTCTATTGAAAGATCCAGGCCTATCTCTCTTTGCAATACCTCATACAAGATTCTTTCGAAGATAATAGCTACTCGAATGAAAAAATTAATGGGTAAGATCATCTCTAATTCTCAAGGCACGTTCATTGCTGGCATTCAAATTTTGGATAATATTATCATTGTGCAGGAGGCTATACACTCTAGTATGGAAAGAAAACAATAGGGGATGGAAATTAAGCTAGACATGGCAAACGCTTTCGACAGAGTGCACCACTTCTTCTTATTCGAAATCATGAATAGATTTGGTTTCTCTAGCAGATTTGTCAGATGGGTAAAAGCTTGCATAAGCAAGCCCTGGATTTCCTCGCTTGTTAATGGTATGCCTACTTCTTTCTTTCAAGCCACTAAAGGCTTAAGGAAGGGGTACCCCATGTCCCCCTTTCTCTATCTTATGGTGGCTGAGTCTCTGAGTTAGAAACTAAGTCAAATTCAAAGGTTGGGGGAACTCAAAGGGCTGAAGATCGCAAGAGGAGTCAGACTAATCAATCATGCTCAGTTCACAGACAATACAATTTTGCTAGGTAGAGCATCCACAATCATAGCTGAAAGATTCAAAAGTGCATTAACAACCTTTCTCAAAGCTTCTAACGAAAAAGTTAACTCCATGAAATCCAAAATTTATGGTTGGACTTGTCCCAAGGAAGCAATAGCCAGAATAGCTAGGATCCTGGGTTTTGATGGATTCCCCTCCTGGAATTCTTTTATTGATCTCAATATCCCAATCTTCAAAGGAAACAAGAAAGTAATGGATTGGCAGGGCCTAATTGACAATATCAAAGCCAAAATTTCCTCATGGGGTTTCAAGTGGCTCAACTTGGCTAGAAAACTTGTTTTGATCAACTCTGTTCTTTCTTCTTATCCTATCTACATCAATTCAATCTCTTTATCCCCCAAGAGCGTAATTCAGAAGATTACAAAAGAGCTCCATAGATTCCTATGGCAAGGAGGGAAGTCCAATGGAACAAAAAGGTTTTAATTGATGAGCTCGTAAAAGGTTTGCAGAACTAAAGATGCTTGTGGTGCAGGTATTCGAGATCCCTCGCTTATGAATATTGCCTCAAGTGCTAAAATCCTATGGAGAGTTGTCACAAGTAAGAAATCTTGGTGGAAAGAGATCCTATGCAAGAAATATATGATTGGGAACAGATTGCATTGCATGGAGAAGATTGATCAGGCTAAAGTCGACACTCGCATTTGGAACCTTTATAAAAAGGCACCGCCCATCCTACAAAATCATTCTTACTAGATCCCTGGTAATGGTAAAAAGATCAAGCTTTGGGTTGACAGGTTAGGTCTGGACCCAAGATCCCTTGTCAACTTCCTTCAGAATTTCATTGAGCTCAAAGAATGGATGGATCGATTTAATATCTCTACTTTATATGACCTCTCGGAGTGGACCGACAAGGGAAGATGGGTAGGATGGCTTAAACTAGAGATTCTGAGCCATATTCATTCTGACTACGATGCCCTTCTAGAACTTTTACACGGAGTTTCTCCTGTTCACCGGCATATGCTTGTCAAAAGAGGTTGGAGCAATTCGGGAGCCTATACTGTCAAAGTCGGGTATTGGTTGATGGACAACAACAATAGTATCAAGGACAAAAAATGGGCTAAAGTGTGGAGTAAAGATAGTCTCCCAAAAATAAATGCATTCACTTGGACTTTAGCTCATCGAAAAATCCTTACTGCAGAGAATCTTCAAAAAAAGAGGAATCGAGGGGCCTGCGAGATGCATTCTTTGCAAATCCTCGGAAGAAACTGTTGAGCACTTGTTTTTGGACTGCATATTCACCCAGGAAGTTTGGCACGAGGCATTTTTCGAATTAAATTTCGTTGTGACTCTGCCAACAAACGGGAATGATCTATTCAATTGCTGGAAGCATTACTACATGGGATCTCTACACAACAAACCTGATTTCAAGAGAGCCTGGGAATCCTTTCCAAAGTTTATTTGTTGGAAGCTGTGGACAACCAGAAACAAGGAAATATTTGAAGGAACCATATCCACTCCTACTCGAGTCCTAGCTTCAGCCAAAGCGCTTTGGGTTGAATCATTATTAGTATAGGGAATGAAGAATATAAAAAAGGAACCTCCAAACCCCTCCCTTTGTCTAGCTTCTCCAATAAAGAGACCCAATACTTAGAATTGGCATATTAGATTGAGCGCTAAGGAGCTTCAAAAATGGAAGGAAAATATTGGATGCAACACTCTCTTTTTTTATGGAGCCTCGAAAGGAAACCCTGGGCTGGAAGATGCGGGTGGAGTTCTCTACGACTCCAAAGGAAATAAGAAGAAAGACTACGCATGGGGAATAGGTAGAAAAACTAACAACAGTGCAGAATGGTTAGCCCTTACAAAAGGCCTGGAGATTGCTAGGGAAGAAGGTGTCACTGAATTAGAAATTTGTGGCGATTCAATGTTGGTCATCAGGGAGGCTAGGAGTTTGATTACGAACAGAAAGAGCCCTACATCCAAAATCCACAGTCTTCTTAAGTACCTTGTTAGTGAATTCAAAACTATTAGTTTCTTCCATATCATGATAACGAATAATCAAGCGGATGATGCGATGGCAAATGATGGAGCAAGACTAGATCATGGTGTCCTAATTAGTAATCACAAGATGAAAAACAAGGTCTGGATCCCTTGTCATTGTTAAGTCCTCACATCCGGGTTATTATTTGCATGTTATCAACTAAGGAAATACGCCTTCATCTAGGTGGGAGCCCTGGTTATTACTTCATGTAGCAATTGATATTCATCGATTTTTATGCTAAAGTTATAAACCTTGTTTGGGATATCGAGGTAAGGGACGTTCGCACGATTGTATCACATGGCCTCCACATGGGAAGCAGGCAAATAGTCTTTTCGGACGTCTCTCGAGGCTTCAGGTTATATTATGTTGATTGTTGAGAAGGTTTGTATCATTCATGTTCACTTGTGCCTGCAAAGATGGAAAATTCTGGTTTTCCTCTCTACATGAAAATTATCCCGAACCATGGTGGTGTTTTCCCATATTTTAGGAAGCGTCTACCCTCTTGGCCAGGGACTCGGGAGGGCATGAATTCGGTCCAAAGTAGCGAGATATGTAATGAGCACAGCACTCGGTGGTGGTGGTGTCGGCAAAAAGCGTCTCCACACATTGCCAGGGGGTCAAGAGGGTGCAACTTCAGTGCATAACAATGAGCCAACTCTAGGCTCTATGTTCGTTAGTGGTGGCTTGGATGAATTTCAGGATTCGCAGCCTCCCTCAGTGTAGTTGAAAATCGCCTGACTATCCTGGATGCATAAGTACATGTCTTAAGAATTGAGATTTTGGAGATCAAAAAGACCCTGCAGCACATGACAATTTCGGAGCATGCAGCTCATTTGGAGGTCCGTGAAAGCAATAGAAAGCTCTGAGAGAAAGTGGAAACCCTGGAGGTTGCTTTGGAGAATGGTTGTCCCTGCAATATGGATTCCCAAATCAAGGAGATTCGTGGAATTTCCAAAAGGATCGATGAGAATGTTAATTTCCTACGCGTCGAGATCATGGAATTCAAGCAGGATTTGCTGAACAATAGTGGCAAGGACGCAAAGTTTTGACTTCATACTTGTTTGGTACTGTATTTTGGGTCTCTTTTTCCCTTCCCTTTGGTTGAATTATATTCAGTATGAAATGGATGCCTATGTATGTAATTTCCAGTTTAAATTGTCAGAATTATGTTTAAATGATCCTGTCTATAAACTCCTGGGAAGACAATGCACTTTTTTTTGTAAGGTTATAAGTCTGCCATACTTTTTGTAAGATGGACAAAGATGAAGGTAGAGCTATGGTTGCTCTCCACTATTGGGAAGCAAACCTGCTCATACACTGTGTAATCCTGGTTCTTATCTCTTTTTATATATAAAAAATCTCAACCATTTATGTTAAAAAAAACAATTGGAAGGTTTTTTTTTCATTATACACGTCGATACCTTTCCAATGGTGCAAGAACATCCTCAATCAAAGTTCGTATGAAGAAGGTATGCCTCCCGCAAGTTGACCTATCCAATTGACCACCATGGTACCAAGTGGATTCAATGTCAGCTCTCATTGCTCGCACATGTGTAGCTATTCATGTGTGGACTTTCAAGAACATTCTATAAGGTCCAAAACCCTAACCTGTATATGGAGTTGGGGCATGCAAAAACCCTAGAATTAACCTTGGACGACTATCAGGCTATGTTAAATAGCGAGCCATCAAGAGAACAAGGGGGACATTCTTTGATGTATTGTATTATTCCATAGTTGAGAAAACAACACTAGGGAGTGGTTATTAGAGAAAAAAAAGGATATAGGAGATCCTGCAGTAGCCATTATGGTTGCAAAGTCATAGGTAACTCCACAGAGAATACCATTTCCTTTGCATTCTCATTATGATATGAAGAGCAATGCATAGTCCTTATTTGTGGTTGGTTTTTTCACCATAGTGGGTTTTCAGAGGGTATATTTTGTGTTATTGTGAGGATTGTGTACTTATTTTCTCTCGTTATTCTTATTTTAGTTCCATGTATTTGGAATTCAATAAATATAAACTAATAAAAAAATAACTAAGTTGTAAGATCCATTGTAAAAAATTGTTCAAGTGGAATATCCACAACAATATACGGATAATATTGGTATCAAAGCAGTTTTTCTTTGGGTTTTGTAGGTAATCGCAGGATCCAATTGTTGGTGAAAAAAAAGTCTTCAAACCCTAGCCATAGCTAATGTTTCTGTTCAAGGATAAGTGGATGATATTATGAACAGTGATTTTCAAAACTGGAAATACAATTCATCAATATCTCACGCAACATGCCAATCCTCATGGCAGCTTTGGAGAGAAATTTTGGACCTTTTGGGAATTTTGGAGGCTGTAAATTAGATTTCAAATATGAGGGGAAATTAGAAGATAAAAATGACCCAGAAAAAGAGCCAACGAAAGATCCCAAGAGAGAGTAGTTGAGTTCTAGTACCAATATTCCTTCCCAATCTCTCTTCACGATGGAAGTGAAAGTTGACATCAAGGTGAGATTGATGCTCTGAAACTAAATCATTGGTTGCAGTAGTTGGAGGTTTATTTTAGTATCCATCAATAGGTGAGGATAAAAATACATCATTTTCCCAACTAGAGTTAGAGGGCCATGCATTGACCTATTAAGAAATCCACACGAAATCACTTCGACTAGAGGGTGATATGCTAGTAACTGCGTGGGAGGACTTTAACACCCTAATCAAGTCCCAATTCTACCCTATTGAGTATGTAGAGGACCAGTGGATCCATTTCCATTACTTAGGCAAAGGTGGGGGCAGAGTGTTGAGAATACACCACCAAGTTCAAAAAGATGGCGATCATGCTAGGTATATCACCCAAGAACCTAGATGTACTCCTCAAGCATTTGGGGGGGTTACATAGTCACATAGAGAGGCAAGTGATGCTCTTCAAGCTTGGGTCAATTAATGAAGCCTGTGTACAAGCACGGTACCTGGAAAACATAGGCCAAAATAAAGGAAAACTAAGCGGTTCAAAATAGAAAGAGACTCGAGATGCTACCAAGGAGGGTAAGAAGAAGTGGAAGGCAAAGGAGAATACGACTACAACCATGGCACATCAATGCAGGGATTTGAAAAACCATTGTAAGCATTGTGATATTGATGGTCACACTGAAAAAAAGTGTTGGAAGCTAGATCCAAGGCTGAACCCCAAGAACTACAAGAAGGATGCCAAGAAAAAGAACCTTCTAGCCATAAATTCAAACAAAGAGTTAGAAAAAACCCTCTAATATGAAATGACCATTGTTTTTATTTTATAGAAAAAACATCAAATATTATTATTCATATATACGGATACAATATAGAAAATGTTCCAGTGGAATATCCGTAGCAATATACGGATAATATTGGTATCAGAGCAGTTTTTCTTTGGGTTTTGTAGGTAATCACAAAATCCAATTGTTAGTGAAAAAAAGTCTTCAAAACCTATCCATAGTGGACGTATATGTTCAAGGAGAAGTGGATGATTGTGAGCAGTGATTTTCAAAACTAGAAATACAATTCGTCAATATCTCACGCAACATGTTAATCCTCGTGGCAGCTCTAGAGAGAAATTTTGGACCTTTTTGGAATTTTGGAGGCTGTAACTTAGATTTCAAATCTAAGGAGAAATTAGAAGATAAAAATGACCCAGAAAAGGAGCCAACGAAAGATCCAAGAGAGAGAAGTCAAGTACTAGTACCAATATTCCTTCCCAATCTCTCTTCAAGATGGAAGTGAAAGTCGACATCAAGGTGAGATTGATGCTGTGAAACTAAATCATTGGTTGCAGTAGTTGGAGGTTTATTTTAGTATCCGTCAATAGGCGAGGATCAAAAGACATCATTTTCCCAACTAAAGTTAGAGAGCCATGCATCGACCTATTGAGAAAGCCACATGAAATCACTTCGGCTGGAGGGTGATATGATAGTAACTGTGTGGGAGGAATTTAAAACCCTAATCAAGTCCCAATTCTACCCTATTGAGTATGTAGAGGACCAGTGGATCCATTTCCATTACTTAGGCAAAGGCGGGGGTGGAGTGTTGAAGAATACACCACCAAGTTCAAAAAGATGGCTATCATGGTAGGTATATCACCCAAGAACCCAAATGTACTCCTCAGGCATTTGGGGGGGTTACATAGTCACATACAGAGGCAGGTGATGCTCTTCAAGCTCGGGTCAATTGATGAAGCATGTGTACAAGCACGGTACCGGGAAAACATAGGCCAGAAGAAAGGAAAACTAAGTGGTTCAAAACATAAAGAGAGTCAAGATGCTACCAAGGAGGGTCAGAAGAAGTGGAAGGCAAAGGAGAATAAGACTACAACCATGGCACACCAATGCAAGGATTTGAAAAACCATTATAAGCATTGTAATATTGATGGTCACACTGAAGAAAAGTGTTGGACGCTAGATCCAAAACTGAACCCAAAAACTACAAGAAGGATGCCAAGAAACAGAGCCTTCAAGCCATGAATTCAAGCAAAGAGTTAAAAAAAACCCTTCAATATGAAATTACCATTGTTATTTTATAGAAAAAACATCAAATATTATTATTCATATATACGGATACAATTTAGAAAAAACCCTCTAATATGATGTTCACCAATGTTACTCTATATAGAAAAAAAACTTCGAATATTAATTGTGTTAAAGTTTCTGATCCCCAATGTGATGGGGCGTTTCTTAAACTCCATTATAATGAAAATCGAGAAGCTTGAAGCTTTAACACAATGAATGTTACTTTATATAGGAAAAAACATCAAATATTAATTGTGTTAAAGTTTCTGATTTTCAATGTTATGGGCGCATTTCTTAAACTCCATTATAATGAAAATCGAGAAGCTTTACTGCACAATGTCTTACAATTGTAAGAACCTCCGCACTAAGACCAAATATTAAGTTAATAAAAAACCAACCAGTAGTAAATGAACATTATTTATATTAATAATGTTCCAACCTATAAAACCATAGTAAATGCCAAATAAAAAGAGATTTCCATAAAATAAGCGTGGGAGCTTATTCATTTACGATGGGCATCCCTCGAAGTCAACTTAGGAGATTTTCATACTCTCGATACAACACAAGTCTCCAAAAATATATATCTCAAATTTTATATATATATATATTCAATTTCCAAATATGACAGCGACAGCCAAATCCTCTTCATTTTATGAAAATTATTCAAATTATATATATATATTCAATTTCCAAATAGGACAGCTTCAGCCAAATCCTCTCCATTTTATGAAAATTATTTTTAAATCTAGCAAAAATTATGATGAATGTTATAGTTTTATTTTATTGTTGGGAACTGTGTTCTTCATAATTTCAATATATTTTAAAACTATTTAAAAAGTCCAAGTTTTATAAATAAATATATATATTTACTCACAAATAGTATAGTTTAAATATTTTATGTTTTTAATTTTTGAAGAGCATATTTTCTGTCTAGTTTTGTTTATATTTTTGTTGGAAATTTTAAAAAAAAAATAGAATCATATATATTAGTTATGGAAATTGCATAATTTGGGTGTCTAAGATATTTGAGGAAACTAAATCTATTTATAAATTCAAAAATACAATTTAAACACATAAAAATTGGATTTTACCAAAAACAATTACCAGGCCTCCTGAGTTTTAAAAACATGTACGTTCAAACCATCCAACTGACAAGCAACAAAGTCAACCGTTAAGCTCACTGATGGTCCCTTGGATGGTTTGAACATACATATTTCTGTAAATTCAAAAACTAAAATAAATAAACCACTTCCTAGAAAATCACGAGGAGCGATGTACACCATAACAGTGAACCATGTTCAATGTCAAACATCATTTTCCCATGAGAACATGTATTCCTAAATATTGACAATTTCCCATAGACAGTTACGTCCACTCCGTCGTAAAGAGCACAGAAAAAACAGGAAGCTGACGTAGGCATCATGTATTAACTTTGAAGTAAATAGAATTAGGTGACCCGACAAGTTAGCTGCGCATTTTGCCACCGTGAAGTCTACTGCCAGAATTTAATGTCAGCATCTTGGATTTCATGTGCAATAATAACTCGTCTATGGCTATGTAGATCGATGATAATAAGAATACACACACAGAAATTGCTGCTGGGCAATAATGCCGGGAGACGCTCCAGAAAAAATGACTCCCTAACTTAGGAAATGAAAGCACAACATTTAATTTGGATCTGTAGTGGGGACGGTGGAGCTTTGACCAAAATTTCTTACTTCACATGGTCGTGACTGGTAACACCGTGTTGCTTTGAGGTGGCCCAACAGGATTACAGCTATACATTGTCACGGGATTATGTCACGGGATTTTCTTTGTTGCATCGATATAAAACCAAACCGGCGTTCATTAATCAAAGGCGCATGACCTTAATTCTCGAATGATTTAGGTACTGCACCAGCTTCAGTTTCTGCATCTTTATATATTCTCTTGGTAGCAGCTGGGAAACTTCACGGGATGTTTTACTGTACTGTAGATCGTTGAGCTGCGAGCATAGTTGAAAATTTTTCAGTAATGTAGATCTTTGATCCAGGATTTTGATTTTTATGTTTAATATTTTCTTTTGCGTGTAGACGCGGAAGCTAAATATTGTACTGTTGGCAAACAGCAGGAATGAAGAAGTTCATGGCATTAGGCCGATGTCTGCGAGGCATACTGCGCAAGGGACCGAGAGAAGCATCGACGTACGAGAAAATGAAGAACAGTGAAGAGGAGGTCGAGGAAAGCAGACGCCACAAAATTGCCCAGAAACTGATCGAGAAAATCTCGAAGCAGGCAAATCTCCTCCCATGGCGAAAACGAGGCTTGAGATTTAAAGTCCGCAGGCTTACTGTAAAAATGGGTCAATTTGTTCTTAGCCGATATATAGTTATGAGGTCGACGACCCGCGATCCAATGGCTCATGCCCATGGGTTTTCTCAGAAGCAAGATCGGTGCTGTCGATTGGCTTGGATCCGCTAATCTACCTGCTTCCAATTAAACGTCATAAATCGCCTATAGTTGGATATTGATGGACCAGTAATTAACACTGCCCCTTCTATGAATTAAAATTTAAATGTATAGTTTTATCTGCCGAGCAGTTGTAGTCTATTGATTTGAAAAATAGGTTCACTCTCTCACAGAGCTTTTACAATGATCCTGATAAATCAAAGCTCATGGTGCATCAAATTTAGCTTGTTGACTGTATAATTGTACACAGTACGTTACATCTGTATAATACATTATTTCTCCCGGACAATCGAGATATATCTGCGTTTTTTATTGTTTTCTCCATTACTCTCTGTTACATGTGAGCACATTTAATTGAGCTGCTGTCATAATGATGTGCACAAGAATATTTTTTTGTATGAGAAATATATGCATTTGTTGTTATTGATAACACGCCGACGATAAAACGAGGCTGGACCAGTAACTGGGGAGCGATCAAATGCACTTCTCCCGTGACTCTGAGAAGTTAATGTCCACGCAACACCCGTCGTAGCATTAAATACTATCAGAGATCCATTAAGCACCAAGAGTCATGAAAAAATAAAAATTAAGCACCAAGAGATCCATCAAGCATTAAGAGTGTTAAAAAATCCTATGAATTGGTCTGCGCACTCTTTTCTTATTGATTAGAGATCGATGGAACGAAATCGCTGAACAGAAATTTGCCATGTAGACAAGAATGCCAGTAATAACGGTGCTAGTAGCGTGGATCATATTATTTTGAATTTCTTATAGCTGTAACTGTAATGGTGGGTGATTGGACAGCGTGTATCTTAGTGAGTTTACTTTAATGGTGGGTGATTGGACAGCGTGGATCTTAGTCTTAGTGAGTTTAATTGTTAAAAATATGTGATGTTTTTTTCTAAGAGATTATAGGTTCAAATTTAGAAGAAAAGGGTAAGATATGTAAACTTATATTAATGAGTAAGATTGAGAATTAAAAAAAAACACTAAAAATTTGAAAGAAGCCAACAATTTGATATCAACTCCAACAAGAATTCTCGGAGATATCTAAGTGATTGGTAAGTATTAGGAGATATCTGAGTGGTTGGTAAGTAAATGGTGTATGAATCTATGATAAGTGGAATTGGAAAGAAGACCTAAATGCTTAAATAGTGCAAGTTATCCATCATGCATCATGCGTACATCTGTCATTTGGTAGCAAAGCAACCAAGGATCCTCTTAGGAGCATCGATAGTTATTGAAAATAGTTTTGTTTTTATGGAATCTCACTGGACAAGTTAATCATCATACATAGATTTCACTTGGTACCAAAGCAACCAATGATCCTCTTGGGAGGATTGTTGGTTATTGAAAAAAAAAAATATCAAAGGAATTGAATTTGTGAATACTTTGCAAGTTATTGAATCATTTTTTAAAGAAACCCAACCCTATTTGTGCTGCTCCAGTGTCTTCCTTTTAGGAATCTTCGGTCAAAGCTATAGTCCTCACTAATCCTTGTTTCAATATCTTAAGGGTCCAACCATCCCCTTTGTTGAGCGAGAATAACCTAAGCCTTGCTTTCGCTCAAGCTCTATGGATCACAACGATCACCATCTCGATTCCCTTTTTCTATGCGACTAATTGTGACGTACAATAGTGTCACAATCGACAATTCTATTGTTTATATTTTTGGTGGCATGTGAATGGTCTTGTATTGAAAATTTACTTCTCCAAGTTAGATTGTAAAGTGAGTTCAAGTTAAATGTTTTTTAACTTTATATTACTTAAATCTATTTGGAGTTGTTAAAACTATATATATAAGTTGTTGAGATTGTACAATTTGGGAAGAGGGGTAGTCTAGGGCACTAAATCAATTTTTGCAATCAAAAATAAATTTTGAATAATGATAAATCCATTTGACCAAAGATTAAAAGAGTAAACTAAAATCTAGACTATGTGTACCATATTCCGTGGTTTTCCCGACCAAAATCCGGTGGATAATTAATCAAGGTGTTTAAACAATGAAAAATTTGGATTTGACCAAAGATTAAATCATTTGGTTCCAAAGGTCAAACAAATAATAAGTGTACAGAGACTTAATCAAGTTTATCCATTAATCCACTCTAGTATCTTATCAAAGATTAAATCTTCCTATTATGTGAATAATCACTCAAAAGTCAAAATCACTTAATCTTTAGACAACTCACAAGGAAAGTGCATGCTAATCTCTAATCCTAATTATAGTATGTGATTTATTGGAATTATCAACTCCTACTTGCTTTATGTGTGATACTTGATTATATTAAAGGTTGTGGTTGTTATTGTATTGGTCATTTTGAGTTGGAGTTGCTCTTTATGTGAATAGTTTGCTTAAATTAAGCTTTAGGAAGTTGTTAGATTCAATAGTTTGTTAGTGTGCTAAGGTAAATTGTCTATCTTAAGCAAAGTTTGAGGTATAAATATATAAAAATGTTTGATGTTAAATAAAACACTCAATACATATTTGGTATTTGTATGCAAATAATGTCTACTCTCTCATTTTTCTACAACACTTACAATAATGTCTACTCTCTCATTTCTCTACAACACTTACAATAATGTCTACGCTCTCATTTCTCTACAACACTAACAATTCAAAACGCAAAGAGGATTTAAAGTTTAATCTCATAAATGTGAACCATAAAATTATCAATTAGTCATTCATAGAAAATCTTAGCACAGGGACTATTGTATCCTATCATGATTATGGTTTGTTGGTTTCCCGTGAGTAAGCTATTATCATTGGTATATCTAATCCATGTGCTAGGCCATAACTCATTTTGTTTTTAATTAGTCACATGGATATCATGGAATGGTCCTAACATGGTCTAACTTATGTCAATAAGCAAGGCAAGTGGTCGAACGTTTAATTATGAAGAAGTTTAAATCCATAATCACAACTTAGTGCATGATGTTAAGGTAAAGGTTATGGTCGGAACTCCAACCACAAAGGCTTAAGGCATAATTGTACCTTGGAATGTGAGGGTAAATCGATGTTTCAAATTGAAAGGGGAGGTTGCATCTAATAAAATGAAGAGCCCATTCATTTCATTTCCTCCTTGTTAACAACCAAAATTTGCTCACCTTCCATGTCATTAGCTTTGTCATCCTTATACATCATCATCGACAGCATAAACACCATTTTTTCCATCTCATCCATCCATATGACCCGAGGAAGTGATAAACACCCAAAAAAATTGAAAGTCAAATCGTGCAATTTACCATTAAAAATAGGGTTTCTCCTTTTCCCTTGAAAGGAGTGACCTTGGTCACGGATTTTGCCCTAAAAGGCACAACCTGGTCCCAAAACATTATTTTTTAGAAGAAGTTTGTTATCTCTTGCTTCCAAAATGAAGCAAGGGGAAAAAGTGGACACAACCCTTGACGTTGTCCAAAGTTAGCTACAGATCTAGCTTCTAAAAACCTAATTTCTCCACTAAGCAATCAAGGAGATGGAGAACATTCAAATTTGATCTAGATATTTCTCTTGACCACTTGTGTGCCTATAAAAAATCCCTCAATTTCAACATTCCATACACACAATTTCTTTATCATAAACACATTGTTATTCTACCGAAATTCTCCCAGAAATAGAAGGAGACCATTTTATATTTTCTACTTTCACCATTGAGGAAATCCATTAGTGATGGTTGGATAGATATTGGAGGTTCCAAAAGGAGCCGCACGAACCTTCCCTTGGACAACTGTGAAGGCCTCATTTCCTCTACATTATACTAAGGTATGACTATGTAACTCTCTTTGCAATATTAATGAAATCCATTCTTTGATTCCTTACATGTTGTCTTAGTGATCTATGTGTGTAATTTGATTTGAATGTTGATTGATTATTTAGTTTAGTTTTTTGTTGTTTTATTTTCCTATTGAATCTGGTACCAAGGATTGCACAACCCCTTAGTGGGTACTCTTTGCACACATGAGTGAGAAATCACATACTACAGATTTTGGTGACCTTATTGGGGATGAATCCATGGTCCACCCTTAGTTGTGTTATATAACCATTTCCAACTGTCTTTTTAAGTGTTTCTTGTTAGGATCTAGTTGTATTTTCTTGTTGTTTACTATTGTCAAGTCGCTAGTAGGTTCCCTGATCGAAAAATGCATATTTTTTGCTGCAACCGGAAGGTCGTTTTTCACTTTTTAGCCCCTTCAACATGAAGGTCGTGGGTTTTCTGCCAAATATAATGAACTTGGTCACTTCTTTCCCTTCAAAATTCGTGACTTGCTTCAAAACCATTATTTTTGTGCATTTTACAACTAGCTTCACCTTCATCTTTTCCCAATTTGGTTTAGTTTTTTGTTTAAAATCTCTTTGTAGTTTCATTTTTACTATTTATAGCATGATTGCTTGCTATAGTGGCCAATTGATTCTCCTCTTAGACAATGTAGGTAAAGAAAATATCGATATATCTAAGTACTTTTCTGCCTTTAGGATTCTATATTGGAGTGCTTTTTATCTTCATTTTTCTCATTGTTTCAACAAGATTGATTACTGAATCAAAGTTGTTAGTTGACTGTTTGGATTTGTTTAAAGCAAGTTTTCTTGTTGGTTAAGAGATTTCTCTCTTTTCTTTATGGATCCATCTATTGTGAGCTACTTTGTTTGCACGCATGCTTGGAATTGTCAGTTGCTTGATTGTGATCCTTTCCATTATTGAGAAATCGTAGATTTATTTCATGAAAGATGCCATTAGTTTAGCACTGGAATTAGATTATTTCTCTTTTCACTGTTATACAAGCATTTACATTTCCTTGTCATTTACTTTTACTAGTCATACACACCAATTGTGCACACACCTTTCACACCTTAATCTAAACATTACTTGTTTCATGACCCCGATTAGAGCCTAAAAATAAACCCTAATCTAAACACATTAAATTCCCTCACTTGAGGGCCAAAAGAATTTGTATCCAAGTTAGGAATTTGGGGATAGGCATCCAAACAACCCCCCCTAGTCACTATATATCTGATACATAATGGTTGAATCTTTAGGGAATGAAAATAATCTATTATTGGACACATTTACGACTATTTTATTAGCAGGACCATCCTTTCAGGGTGGTACGTGCCAATACCAGAACTAGAGGGATGATTGGGGCATCTTTCCCTTTCAAATATCGAATATTGCCTAGATCATAGCCTCAAATGCTTACCAAAATCCCTTTGAACATCCCTAAGTTTGAGGGGAAGGCAGGAGATGGCCCCTAGAACCATATTATGTCCTTTCATCTATGGTTCTCCTCCAATAGCATCATTAATAATTCCATTTGGTCATGTTGTTCTAGAAAAACTTGACTGGAGTAACTGCAAAATGGTACATCGAGTATCACTATGGGGTACTTCCCAATTTTGTATATCTAGAATCCACTTTCTTGACGTTTTTCCAGTTAATTTTATATTGTGCTGAGGGCGTTGAGATCCTATTATCATGTCGTCAAACCTCATCCCCCATATTACAGACCACATACATGAGTGGCATCGACATATGAGTCTTTATAAGATCAATCTCAATGACAATGTCTTCTTAGATTGGTTCCTAAAATCCCTTCTCCTCGCCATCGCTAAGGATGTGGCCTTGGAATGTCCACAAACCGAAGAGGAGGAAATCCTTAAAGTTTATTAGTATGAACTTATCTATGCTTAGTCCAATTACCTCTACACAATCATTCCCAATGCCCCTCGAAGTGACTCCACACAAAAATACCCTATGAGGGCATCCCATTCTAAGGATGGTGTTATTGGTTGCGTTGCATCCAATCCAAATCCATGCCCTCAATGACATTCCCCTTCTAGTGGTTACTCATATAGTAATCCCCTAATTGTTTAGCAACATCATCAAGGTGCAACACCTACAACTTATTACCCCCTTGATCCTTCTCATTCTTACTCACATGCATGAACAAGTACCTCCTATTTGTCTCCTCCTTTTCCCACCCATGTTCATGGACCCTCATGTAGTGGTACTATGTGTGGTGGTGCTTCTACCTGTTGTGTGCCTTACCTTTCCATGAATCATTAATACCATTTTTCTAGCCCCGTCGTTAGCTCCTCCAGTGCAGCCACACCCTGCAACTCCCCCTTTTCCTCATGGGAAAGTGTATGCTCAAAAAAACATGCCTTCCCAATCTACGTCCAATAACAAATTAGTGTAATCAAACACCTCCAAGAAGAAGAATAAGGGGAAGAACAAAGTTAATAAACAACATTAGGAAGGTGGAGGCATACCCTCCTAGTAACCCGAACCCCACAAATTAGGATCCCAAAAACCTCCCAAGCAATCCTTAAGAACCCTCAATTATGAATTAACCATTTTTGTTCCTTTTGCAGTGTTTATGGACACTATACCCATCATTATCCCCATCTTTCTAAGGCTCTCTAGTTGTGGAATGAGCTCAACCTATGTGAAGCAGCTAATGCCCCACAAGGGAAACCCAACCCAACACCTCCTCATCTGACCCAATCGCAACCAATGGTCCTACAAAACCCCTTCCCATCGCAAGGGGTGGTCACAACACAACCTATAACACCTCACACATCACTACCGTCAAATTTTGGTCATCCCAACAAACCTTCTATCTAGCATATCCCCATGATGTCCAATAATGTCAACCTCAACATGTGGCGTTATCAATATGGATCAGTTAATGATAGCCCTAATACTGATAAAGGGAAAGAATCTCCATCAATTGAAGAGCATTTGCACTTCCCTCATCCAACTATTTTTATTGTTATATGTATATATATACTTGTACTTTTTTATGAACTTAATGGAGTGACGAGTTATCTTCATGTATGTATCATATTTATCTTCATGTACATGTATGATGTATTTTGTTTATTTCAACTATTTATTTATCTTATGTTTATGTTTATGTTGACAAGTGTATGCTATTTATCTTTATATTTATCTTTATCTTTATCTTACAATTAGAGTCACGATTACAATTAAAATTAGATTTACACTTACAATTAAAATTTAAAATAATTACAATTACAATTATAATTTACAATTAAAATTAGAGTTACTATTAGAGTTACAATTTACAATTAGAGTGCATTAACAATTACAATCATTACAATTTGCAATTACAATTATATTTACAATACAAGTTACAATTTACCAACACAATTTACAATTAGAGTTACAATCCACAATTATAAGTAAAGTTACAATTTGCAATTAGAATTAGATTTACAATTATAGTTACAATTACAATTTACCAACACAATTTACAATTAGAGTTACATTTTACAGTTGAAATTAGATTTACTATTTAGAATTACAATTTACAATTAGAGTTACAATTCACAATTACAATACAAGTTACAATTTGTAATTACAACCCTAGTTACAATCTACCATTTCAACTTTCCAACACAATTTACAATTACAATTTACCAACACAGTTTACAATTAAAATTAGATTTACAATTAGAGTTAAAATTTAAAAGCACAATTTTCAATTAGAGTTATAATTCACAATTACAATTAGTTACAATTATGATTTGCAATTTACAATTTACACTATTACAATTAGAGTTACAATTTACATTTACAATCACATTTACAAGTAGACTTACAATTTACATCTAGAGTTACAATTCAAAATTACAATTATATTTACAATCAGAGTTACAATTTATAATTACAATTAGATTTACAATACTGGTTACAACCTATAATTACGACTTACCAACACAATTTACAATTACAATTTACCAACACAATTTACAGTTAAAATTAGATTTACAATTAGAGTTACAATTTAAAAGTATAATTTACAATTAGAGTTACAATTCACAATTACAATTAGTTACAATTTTGATTTACAATTTACAATTTGAGTTACAATTTAAAATTAGAATTAGAATTACAATCATATTTGCAAGTAGACTTACAATTTACAATTAGAGTTGCAAGTCACAATCACAATTAGATTTACAATATCATGGGTACAATTTACAATTTACAATTACAAATTACAATTGTACAATTACAATTTAAGAAATTACTAATTATATTTACAAATTACAAATTACAAGAAGAAATAAGAGAGAGGGGTATCTAATCAAGAGAGAGGGATATCAAAAATTTTATGTGAAGAAATGTACATTTGCATAATCAATGTTTGTCCATCATTCTAAGGGTGATAAGTAATACTCATATTGAAAGTAACCCGTGTTAAGTTGAATTTTTTTTCCAGAAGTGATATGCTTCAAAAATAAATCATTGGTCTCAAAATAATGAAATAAACATACTTAGTAAAATGATCGATCCAATTTCTACCTTGTAATATTGTAATATTAGACTTCATTTTGTTTCATCAAACTTTGGAGGTGATATTCTTATAAGTTTTGTCATATCCATATACAAAAGGGAATCTTATTCATCAAGGAAAAATATGAGTAGGAGAAACTAATCAACTTAAAATAGTAACATCAATTACTTTGTGTATTTGATCCAACATTTCTTTGTATGGATTTATTGAATTTAGTTATTTATTTTATTAAATTTTTGTTCAATCAATTTCAAGAAATGTTGAGCCTTAATAGAATGGAATCTAGAGTTTGTAACTAGTGTTACTTAAAAAATTAATAAAAACACATGAACACACATTATAGAATCAAGCAATTAATTTACTAAGATAGCCCCAAACTGATAACAAAATTAAGTACATGAGAACTTTATACTCAAAACGATAAATCTAGCTACAAAATTCATATTTTTGGGTCAAAAACAACCCTTGAATTGAAACTTCTTGTTACCAGTAGAAACCTTTTTTGGGGGGCTAAAATTACAAGTTTTTATGAACCCTGACTATGGTAACACATTGTTTTTCCTCAAGCTAAAATTACATATTATTTGAAACCCTGGCCTTAACATATTGTCAACTAGCACCCTTTTTTTCCCTGGTTAAAATTACATATTATTTCAAACCTTGACCTTAACAACTAACATTGTTACAATAAAAAAACAAAATCTACCCTAGAATTGAAAAGTAGTGCTATCATGACATATTCATTTTTTTCTATGCTAAACTTACAATTTTTTTGAAACCATTACCTTAACAACCGTTGCAAAGATAAGCATTTGAGAATCACAACCTATATATATATATATATATATATATATATATATTTAAATCACTTAAAAAAAATTTAAAAAGCACTTTAAAATTTCTAAAAATAAAAATAAAAAAATTAAAAGAATAAAGTTAAAAACGAACCAAATTTTAAAATTTTTAAACTTTAACCTATCTTGTTTTTATTCCTCACTTTCTTTCTCTACATCACATTATTTGTAGTTATGCTTCGTATCCTATTAGAATTCTAAGAACCTAGATACATTATTTGTAGTTACTCGTGGTATCTTATTAAAATTCTAAGAACCTAGATGTGGAACATTACATTGCCTAAAGAAAATAATAATAAATTAAAAATATAATATTAGATAATAAAGTTAAAAATAAAATAAATTTAAAAAAAAAATTATAAAAATTATTAAAAAATAAAATTATAAATATGAAAAAAACACAAAAATAATCATAATTTTAACTATAAATACATTTTAAAAGGTTAAAATAATTTTTAAAATAAAAATAAATAATAAATTAATAAAATAAAATATTTTAATTATAATAAATAAATTTTAAAAAATTAAAATAAAATATCATAATTATTGTTTAACATATGGGTTAGGAAGGGAATATGAAGGGGAACTAGATTCTAGGAATCCACCCTTTGTGTGCCCCTACCACCCTGTTACATGTGAAGGGGGCGCCACCTCTTTCCACCCCCACTTTGGCCCCCTTCACATGTAATAGGGGCACACAAAGGGAGAATCAATTCAAGAATATAGCTCCTCTTTGTGTTCCTCCCAACCCATACCCCTCTTTGTGTTCCTCCCAACCCATATGTTAAATAATAATTATAATTTTTTTTAATTTATTTATTATAATTATCATATTTTGTTTTATTTTATTTTGTTTTTAACTTTTTAAAACTTATTGATTATTTTTAAAAAATTCAAACTTTTCAAATTTAGAATTTTATTTTTTTTATAATTTGTTTTTAATTTTTATAATTTTATATTTTTATAATTTTATATTTTTTAAATTTTGTTTTATTTTTAATGTTTTTAACTTTATTCTTTAATGTTTTTGTTTTATTAATTATATTTTTTAAATTTTTAAATTTCATTCCATTTTTTTTTATGTTTTTTAACTTTATTCTTTAATGTTTTTGTTTTATTAATTATATTATTTTATATTTTAAATTTTTTAAATTTTAAATTTTTTTAATGTTTAATGTTTTTTCAACTTTTTTTATATGTTTTTGAATTTGTTTTATTTTTTTTAATTTTAAAGTATTTTTTCATAAAAATTATGCTTTTTAGTTTGTCTTTATTATTATTTATAAAGTGATTTTTTTAATTTCATTATATTTTTTAAATTGTGATTTAAAATGTTTGCAATTTTAAAATTTTGTGAAAAAAAAGGGTTGCTACTAGTAGTATCATTTTTTCGATTCAAGGTAAATTTTAAAATTTTCATTACAATAATATTAACTATTAAGGCTATGGTTTTAAAAAAGTTGTAATTTTAGTCTCAGAAAAAAATGGGGGTGTCATGGTAGCACCAATTTTCAATTTGGGGATTGATTTAAGGTTTTTATTGCAACTATGTTGATTGTTTGAGATTTCAAACAATGTATAATTTGAGCCCTATAAATAAAAGGGGTGCTAGTTCTTAAGGCCACAGTTTCAAACCATGTGTAATTTTAGCTCTGGAAAAAAAGGAGTACTACCAGTAACACCCCTTTTCGATTTGAGGGTCGAATTATGGTTTTGGTTGCAATGCCATCAATTGGGCTTTAAAAGCCCCCCCCAAAAAAAGGCTTTCTACTGGTGACAACAATTTTTAATTCAGGATAAAAGTAGCCACTAAAAGCAACCTATAAAATAGGAGAAATCTGTAGAATTCTCATCGAGTTGTATAATGTGTTTTGACTCAATTGTACATCTATTAAAGGAATTAGGAAATAGGAAATAAGAATTAAGAGGGGGAAATCATCGATTAAAAGGTGTCAAATCATTGAGACCATTGATACCATGCTATATTTATACAAAATCGGATTTTCAAATCATTGCAAAACAAGTTAGCATGCCAACTAGGTCAACCTAAAAAGTGGCATGTGTAGTTTATTCTTACAACTAATGGGTTATAGGAATGAAAGTCTCCATAATATATTGGTCATGGTCAACTTCTGCCATCTTCCATCTCTTTGGTTGAGCTCTCTTCATCTTGATTTCTATGAGATGTATTTGAGTTTCCACCACCAAATGGTTGTACTTGCAAGATATATATTCAAGCATAAAATCTCTATAAATAATATAATCACCTTGTTTTTTCACTTTTTAAAAAAAGTGATCCATCACATCCAAGTCAATAATTTGGTACATGAACTCTCCATCTCGATAGGGTTGCATCAACCTGCTTTTAATTTGTGTACATCGTATTAAATAAAATGTCACATTCTCTTCATTGCTTGGGGGTGTAGTGACAACAAATACATCACCTACAACCAAAATTACATATGTTAATCAAATGTATATAGTAAATTTGCACAAGTTTGGAAGTTTGAACATTCAATCGAAGAATCCAAATCAAAACATGTAATATATAATGAGTTCCCATTAATGAAGTATTGTTCCTTCCCTAACCACCTCAGAAACTCGATCATGATATAACGATACCACGACCTCTTCATTATGCATATCTTTCCATGTCAGAATTGGTGTGGACCGTTCGAGTTAAGAGGGACATATTTTCATTGTTTCACATGTCCAACATTTTTACATTCATCAAGCTCACATCCATCTGCATCGGTGCAAAACTTGCAAAAGCACACATACTTTCATGTTTCAATGGAAAATGTGTCACCCATGTTACTCCAAATGGAATGTAATTCTCTTATGCCAAGTATAGTCTCACAAAACCAAGGCATGGATATATTCACATCGCCAAGGGAAAAATTCCAAAAGAACCTCCATCAAAATAAAAATCAAATATATAATTTTTCAACTGAGCCAATTTTTCAAAGTACATTCAAAATGTGAGCTTCAATTCCATACCATAGTCTCTTACCTGCACATCGACCTTTCTTGTTCATGACCTTCATGTCCCAAATTCAATGTGCACCAATCAACTACTTCTACAAATTATTTGAGTCAGTTTGCACCATGACTCGTCTGGTACCCCCTAATTTCTCGTTTCACACAAGCACCTACATGTTGGCAGGCGGTTCGATGAGGAAATGTCACAGTACTGCCGACGCTGGGACACATTGGATGATGGCACGCAAGGAGTATTTTGTGTTAAAGTATACCGCAGTTGGCGGGTTTTGGGTCACTTGGACCACATTTTATGTAATGTTGAGTCAATTGTATAGCGATATGCGGTTTTTTGGGTCATTTGGACCGAGTCAGTTATATATTGGGTCATTTGTCCATAGGGTCGGTTAGGAAGTCGTTAGTAAGTGGACAAATATTGTAATGGAATAAGCCTATCAATAGATGAGAGTTGTAAGTGTTAGAGACAATAAATGAATAGTGGGCGAGCGATAAAAAGGTGGATGTATACGGAGATCTATGTTTTGCTTCTGGTATATGACTGTGACAATAATACAATGATGATGTTTTGGTACAATCTTTGTGCAATGTTGCGATATATGAATGTTGTTATATTTTCCTAATGCAATGTCTACTTACTGTTGTTGTGATGATAAAAGCTACGATTAAGTAATATGTTATAACTCCATGTTGAATGTTTAAAGTCTTTGTTTAAGTACTGCAATAGAGCTAGTCCGTGCAGCCACAACTCTCCTCCTCCCTCGGCGGAAACATGGTTTCGTCTACTCTTCCTGGATGCCTCGAGTGAGACCTCATCTGCTCTGCGGGTGTTGCTGGGCGGGCTCAAACCTTCCTAGGCCAGTTCCTAGGGATACTGCGATATGTGTCGACAGTGAGGCGAACCCCTGTCGACCGAGGTCACGTTGGTCAACAAATGGTTCTGTTGTCGGGACTGTGTGCAAAGTGAAAGGAGTTCATGTTGTGGCACCCGACGAAGCCAAAGATACAGAGTTGGTTTGATCAGAAGTTGCGGGAGTTTGCTGAAGAAAAAAGTCGGAACACGCGACTAACAGTAGATCACTGGCTGGGAAGGTATATTCACGATGGTCCACACGAATGGTTTTTCTATGAATTCCTGGTCATTATGTACGAGTGGTTGTCAAAGCTAACCTTCCAGAAGAGGAACTTCCAAGGTGGTGAGCTGACGACTTGGACCTCGGAGTTGATTCAGGAGCTGCAAGAAGTCAATAATAAGGCATCGCGGGCTGTCAAAGTTTGGCTTGATAGCATCTTGGAGGGATATATCACTGAATTTGCGGTCGACACGAAGAAATCCTATAGTGAAGCTGAAAGATACTTCTTCCAAGGACCAAGGGGAAGGTTTCTGTTGTCACTCCAACTGTCGATTAAGATGCTAATCTGTGAAAAGGGTATATTAAAGATGCACCTTGATCAATAGACAGCCTAGTGGGCGGAGGTCGTGGGTATCACGACTGCTGGGGAACGGTACATGGAATGGTAAGGGGTAGATGGGTGCAGACCATGAGGAGACTGTGAGCGAAGCCGAGGAAGAAAGTGGTCTTACAAGAGGAGGAGCAAAGTTTCGACAGGAGAAGAGGCAGAGGACAGGAGAAGGTCCTGCTGCGATCGGACCGCAAAACCGCGAAGGAAGACCACACGGGATGAAGTGACCTCACAGTCCTGACAGGGATGACCAGGCTACGCCCAGGATAGAGGCAGGACCAAACCCCGGCACCAACGTACCCACACCTCTGCTCACTGACTCACAAACAGCAAGAAATACCACTTCGACACCACCAAGTTCGTCAATTCCGCAGAAATTAATTGGTAGTAGCACAGCGACAGGAGGAACAAAGCCTAGAATGGAGGGCGATGATGCTAAGTTACCGTTGTTCCACAAAAGTGCGACAGACAACCCAGAACAGTATTGGTTTTTGTGTGAAGCGGTCTGGACCATGAAACAGATCATTGATGTCAATGCTAAGAAAGGACAGTTAGCCACGACTCTGCGAGGTCGTGCATTAGATTGGTTCATGAAGTTTATTCTAGTCCCTATGGGAGCCCCAGAGAAGTCACTAGATGATATTTGGGATGGGCTGATTGTTGAATTTAGATGGCCCGAGTCTGAGGCTCAATATATTACTGAATTGAAGGAAATTAAGCAGTATCCCAGCGAGACGGTATGGGATTTCGACCATCGATTCAAGACGCTGATGGCAAAGGTTAGTTTCGATATGAGCGTCATCCAACATAAAGAATGGTTCATTGCGGCACTGCTACCCCACATTCGGCAGCCGCTGATGCAGCAAAACATATCGATGCCTAGCGAAGCTCTAGAGATTGCAATGCGATTGGAGGCGTCACTGATTGGATATAATGCACTCGGGATGTCGCAGATACAGACACAGCTCGCTAACCTGACTATACAGTTGCAAGATTTGAAGAAAAACAAGGAACAGCGCGATGACGTATGGTGTACACGATGCCGAGGAGAAGGGCATACGAAGGATAATTGCCTGGATTTCCGTAATTATTTGGTGTCAGGATCGCCAAACCTATTGAATGGCTGCAGTATGTCATGGTGTCGCGTTTGTCAGGTGTTTGGGCACAGTCACGATAATTGCCCATATATGCAGAAAATTGTCACAACCCCGCGAAATTTTTATTGCATATTCTGCAAGTCAGTGGGTCACGATGACAAGGATTGCCGTGCATATGGGTTGCTACAAGAGATAATGTGTGATGCATTCTACGTCAAGGACTATCAGCGCGCCGTGCAACAACCACAACCACAACCGCAGGTAGCTCAGCCGCTACCGCAACTGCATATGCAGTTTGCACCACAGCAACAGCAACCGTAGCAGTTCATGCCGCAATATACTTCGATGCAGATGACTCCCCCACAACCACAGTATGTACAGCAACCACAGTATGCACCACAAGGGCAAGGGATACCACCAGCACCTATGCAGCAACAGTTTAACCAACCTCAGTACCAGCAGCAGGGCGGCTACCGAGGAGGATACAGGGGCAGACGCGGTGGCATATTTAGTCATGGAGGTGGAGGCCGAGGTAGTCGTGGACCTGTTCAATGTTAACACTGTGCGGTATGGGGGCATTATCAGCGCGAGTTCCCACTACTACAGAATCAGTGTACGTTATGTTTTGGTAATGATCATACGGTTGAGAATTGTCCACAGTTGATTGCACGATGGAAGGCTAGGAACGCTCCACAACTACAGAATCAGGCCTAGCCATAGCAACCAGTACATAATCAGGTACAACAACCAGTACAGAACCAGCCCCCGTGACCACCACCGAACGCCAATCAAAATGTCAATCAACCGGGGAATCTGCAGCAGAACCAGACGCAGGGTGCAAATATTGTGACCATTTCTGCAGAACCGCGACCACAAGATGCTTCGGTGGCTGTTGTCACTCGTGGAGGCAAGACGACTGGGGAAGATGGTTCGCGACCACTGATTCGGTTGGCTGGTCAGAAGATGGTACCTTTCTACATTGATACGGAGCAGGAGACATTCCTGGAGGCACGTCGCACCTTGGAGAAAGACCGTGGTAAAGCTGTTGTTTGCGATATGCCACCTGTCTTTGATACTACATCAGACATTGATCAGCCGCCACCACCGGGGACATTGCAAAATTTTCTTGAAAGCTGTCTGTTATTGGCTCGAGACCTGACTGCCCTGGTTGAGATTGAGGGATGGTTGCAGCGATTTACGAAAGGACGGCAGGAGTCAGCAGTAAACTCCCTACAGCGATGGAAGACTAGCAAGGAGATGCAAATGAATATTCAAATTCGTGAATATGATGTTGACTCTATTATTCTTGAACTTGGTTTAGATGTTAACATCTTAACCAAGCAGGCCTGGCAGAAGATGGGGAGTCCCCCATTGAGCTGGTCTCCTGTGCAGCTCCGGTTGGCTAACCATGCGAAGGTAACACCCATTGGGCGAGTTCCGCGGCTCACGATCGATATTAAGGGCATGAAGACTTATGCTGACTTCGATGTCATTGAAGTGGTTGAGGGAGGAAGCTCTTATCCGGCGCTCTTGGGGATTGGATGGGCTAACGATAGTGGAGCTGTAATCAACTTCAAGAAGCGCGTGATGACCTTTGAGAATTGCGATTTCAAAGTCATAGCCCCGTTGGATCCGGCTGAAGGACGCCAATACGTTGAGCCTGTAAAAGATGATGATCCCACTAGATGGGACCATGCATTCAATATTTCTGAATATTATATTCATCCTACTTCCCACGGTGAGTTGAAGTGGCGCAGCGAGAGCTCTGCGTCTTCCAACTCTGATGATGCCTTAGAATATTGGCAGAACAGATTGCATGAGGTACCATTCCGAAAAGTGGCTTAGTTACGCAATCCTTATGTCGTGTTGCGACAGAAACGATCACATTGCCTGTCTATGAGGGGTTTCCTAGCCTAACCACCTTTTTGACAGAATTTGAAGACTGCGTCTCAGAACCACAATGATTGCTGGCATTGGAGGAAGCACTGAAGGCTGCTCCAGCACGCTGGTGGGTGACACATAAGAAATCCATTAATGGTTGGTCACAGTGTCGAAAGTTGATGATGGTTCGATTCGGCGATACTGAGGTTTATCACACTGGCAAGTATGATGGACGGAATAATCCAAGTGATCATGTGATGGAATGCCAATGATTATGGGTAGCGCGACCCAGAGATGAGTGGGTCCATGCTTTTATCTATACTTTGGATGAGATGCCAAACTCATGGTACACTGCAGCCGAGTTGCGGCGAGAAATTACAACATGGGGGGAGTTGACGGTTTGTTTCACTCATACGTTCACTTTTGTGGATGCCAACCCGGATGTCCATAACGCCTTACAGCTAATCCACGACGTGGTACTTCAGGTTGTTCCGACAGCCTACCCTGTCGACCTGCACACATATTGTCAGATTCAGTCTCTCATGGAGTGCTTCAACATCAGCGGTGGGCCAGAGGATGATGATGATCCCCGGAATGTTAACATTCCCGAATCTGAAGGGATTCACGAGGTGGTCCCACCTGCTGCACCAAGTAATCCGTTCAGTCAACCATTGCAGATTCGCAAGATGAATATCGACACAGAGGCTACTCCCAAGTTTGCTAATGTTGGGGATTATTGGGATGATGAGATGATGAGTAAGGTTACTGAGTTACTTCATGAGTTTCAAGACGTGTTTCCCACGAAGTTTTCCGAAATGAAGGGCATGCTGGGTGATTTAGGAGAGATGAAGATTCCATTAAAACCAGATGCTAAGCCAGTCCGACAACGACCTTATCGGTTGAATCCGCGACATAAGGAAAAGGTCAAGGCGGAACTTGATCGCATGTTGGATGCTGGTATTATTGAACCTGTGGAAGAGTCCGAATGGATCAATCCTATGGTGGTGCAGGACAAGAAAACAGGTGAAGTGTGCATTTGCGTCGACTTGCGGAAGTTGAACGATGCTTGCTTGCATGACCCTTTTCCGACCCCGTTTACTGATGAAGTACTTGAAGGAGTGGGCGACCAAGAGATGTACTCATTCACTGATGGATTCTCTGGCTACCATCAGATTCACATTGCCAAGAAAGATCGCCATAAGACAACTTTCGTTACTGAATGGGGTTGCTTTCAGTACACGGTAATGTCATTTGGTTTGAAGAATGCACCTGCGATATTCTCCCAGGTCGTTGTTGCCACATTCAAAGATTTTATTCAGAAGTTTTTGCAGGTATATATGGATGATTGGACAGTTTATGGGTTGATTTGTGATCATCTGGCCAATCTGCAATTAATGCATGAGCAATGCCGACAGCACCAGATATCGTTGAACTTGAAGAAATGTATTTTTTGTGCACCGTTTAGGATATTGTTGGGTCATATCATGTGTAAACAGGGATTGCTGGTTGATCCATCCAAAATTGTGCTCATTTTGGGGTTGCAACCGCCAACCACCGTTAAGCAGTTGCGAGAGACTTTGGGTCATACAGGATATTATCGCAAGTTTATCAGGGGTTATGCTGCGATTACTTCCCCTATGGAAAAGTTGTTGAAGAAGGATGCGACATTCCAGTGGAGCCCAGAATGCCAGGATAGCTTCGAAACACTCAAGGCGAAGATGGGGTCGACACCGATCTTGGTCTTTCCAAACTGGAGTAATGAATTACATGTCCATGTTGATGCTTCATCGATTGCATTAGGTGTTGTGTTGGATCAACCTGGAGAAGGTGACCTTGATCATCCCATTGCTTTTTCCAGTTGGAAGCTGTCCTCTGCAGAACGAAATTACACTACCATGGAACGAGAAGGTCTGGCCATGGTTTACGCGCTGCAAAAATTTAGGCATTATTTATTGGGTGGACACTTTAAAATGTTCACTGATCATTCTGCATTGAAATACTTGGTCAATAAGCCTTTGTTGGGGGGGAAGATATGTCGTTGGCTACTTTTGTTTCAGGAGTTTGATTTTGAAGTCATTGTGAAACCCAGGCGGTTGAATGCTGGACCAGATCATTTCTCATGGATTGACACAGGGGAGGAGCTGACTAATATCGAAGACGGGTTGTCGGATTCCCAACTATTTAAAGTTGTCGCCGATGATCAATATTTTGATAACATCCTTCAGTTTCTGGCGACCGACACCGCGCCCGATGAGTTTACCATTACTCAAAAGAAGCAGTTGGTTGTCAAGGCTGCTGACTTTTAGCTAATCGCGGGAGAGTTGTATAAATCGGATGCTGATGAGATATTGCGCAAATGTGTCTTACCGCATGAGCAAGCGCAGATATTGGCTGAGGCACATGGTGGAGTAGCGGGATGACACTCTGGTGGTCGAGCGACTGCCCGGAAGGTACTGCATGCAGGGCTTTGGTGGCCCACATTACATAATGATGCGACAGACTATGCGCGGTCTTGCGATGTTTGTCAGCGAACTAGCAAGCCGTCCAGACGCGATGAGATGTCGCTACTACCTCAAGTGACATTGCAACCATTCGAAAAATGGGTTGTGGATTTTGTCGGGCCGATCACTCCACTAGGGAAACGTATGGGTGCGCGGTACATCTTCACGGCGATAGAGTATTTGACCCGATGGGACAAGGCGGCAACCGTAGTTGATTGTTCCGCAGTGACGGCTGCTCGATTTTTGTTTTATCACATTATCACTCGTTTTGGCTTCCCTAAGATTTTTTTGAGTGATCAAGGCAGCCACTTTCTTAATCGCACCATCAGTGCATTGACGGAGGAGTTGCAGATACAACATAAGAAGAGAACACCCTATCACCCACAGGCGAATGGGATGGTGGAGGCGTTTAACAAGGTATTGGAGCATGCGCTGACAAAGGTGTGCAATGTGAACCACGATGACTGGGATATGAAAATCCAAGCAGTGTTGTGGGCCTATCTCACCACATGTAAAAGGTTGACTGGTCAGACACCTTTTAGGCTGGTATATGGGAAAGAAGTGATTACGCCAATGGAGTACATTGTTCGGAGTCTACGAATTGCGGTTGTTACGAGCATGGATGATGTTGCAACATTAGATGAACGTCTAGCGCAATTGGTGCAACTGGAAGAGGATCGATTTATCGCTGGCTTTCACCAAGGGGTGGAGAAGGATCGCCAGAAGGCATGGCATGATTGCCACATCAAAAGTAAACAGTTTCAGCAAGGCGACTTGGTGCTATTGTACGACAACAAGTTTATGAAACATTCAGGAAAATTGCAGATGCATTGGCTGGGTCCATATCGCATTAGTAGTATTACTTCAGGTGGAGTGGTTCAGTTGCAGCAGTTAGATGGGGTGATGCTCCCCAAGCTGGTAAATGGTCACAGGTTGAAGCCCTATCGATCAGCCTTGGAACAGTGCAATGCCTGAGTCGCATCGGCGAAAAAAAATAAAAAAAGAGAGAGAGTGTGTGTTGCAGGTTGTTTGGTGGCCAATGGCACACCAACAGAAGAAGGAATGCGCAAGTAGGGAGGCTTGTGCGGCAAGTTTGAAACAGTCGGAGACTCATGGCAGCGTTGCGACCAGGATCGACGACAGATTTTTTTGAGTTAATGAAGGATTTTGTGATGATTATGGAGGATTTGGGGGGTACGGGGCAGTGTTGTGCCTACTGTCGCGCTAACATCTTGAGACCACTGCCCATCATCCCTATACATGATTGCGCCTGACAGATTCGGCCTGGTTACCACATGACGATGGCATGTTTTGCACATGGCACGATGGGCCGATACGATCAGCAAGATGTGAGGAGATTGCTCACACGTCGGCACGTGGGATCTTCAGTGGCAGCATGGTCGCCACCCGTTGTGTCAGTCGGTGGGTTCATACACATAGATGTGAGGTAGTGGGGCATCATTCCCACCACCGTGACCCGGGAATGGCCCGGCTATAAGTAGTCAAGGCAGCTGGTAGTTCGATAGAAAGAAGTCGTTCCAAAATAGAGTGGCTATGCTGTTTGATCAGTTTGCGCGTTGATTTGTGAGGAGTTCCAAGGAGGCTGTGGAAATGCTTCACTTCATTTCCCGTGGCAGCACCCCAGGGGCCCTGCAAGCCCGAACGACGAGTGTCCCTGAGTGCCTCGATATGGCGGGTGCATTTACACTGTGTTATGCCTGAGTCGAGGGCCGGTCCAACATGGTTAAGTACGTATTAGTTGTTCGAAGGATTGTGCTATTCTCGACCCATGAGATGGTTGGGGTGGTATCTCCCCGCCCACAGTAGGAGTTGTTTGCCAGTGTGAAACAGATGTGCCAGAGTCATCTGTTGATTTTTCACTTTGGTACTGTTCATCCTCTTTTCATTCCTGTCTGTACCATTCACAGAGACTCGAGGATGAGTTTGAGACGTACATGACAGCAAGTCGGGGGATGCCCACTTTCGGGTAAGACTTACAGAACAGCGAGACAATGCTCAGTGTAGCCGAAGGAGCAGGACCACACCGCGTGCTCCAGACAGCAAGAATAGTTTATGTGTACTATGTCCAGCAGTTGACGTGGCTCGAGGGTGAGCCACAAGATTGTGTTGGGTGCCTGTTGGCAGGTGGTTCGATGAGGAAATGTCGCAGTACTGCCGATGTTGCGACACATTGGATGAGGGCGCGGAAGGAGTATTTTGTGTTAAACTATAACACATTTTGCGGGTTTTGGGTCACTTGGACCACATGTTATGTAATGTTGAGTCAATTGTACCGTGATATGCGGGTTTTTGGGTCATTTGGACCGATTCAATTATATATTGGGTCATTTGTCTATAGGGTCGGTTAGGAAGTCGTTAGTAAGTGGACAAATATTGTAATGGCAGAAGCCTATAAATAGATGAGATTTGTAAGTGTTAGAGACAATAAATGAATAGTGGGTGAGCGATAAGAAGGTGGATGTATATGGATATCTATGTTTTGCTTCTGGTATATGACTGTGACAGTAATACAATGATGATGTTTTGGTACGATCTTTGTGCAATGTTGCGATATATGAATGTTGTTATATTTTCCTGATGCAATGTCTGCTTACTGTTGTTGTGATGATAAATGCTGCGATTAAGTAATATGTTATAACTCCATGTCGAATGTTTAAAGTCTCTATTTAAGTACTGCAATAGAGCTAGTCCGTGCAGCCACAACTCTCCTCCTCCCTCGATGAAAACATGGTTTCGTCTGCTCTTCCTGGATGCCTCGGGTGAGACCTCATCTGCTCTGTGGGTGTTGCTGGGCGGGCTCAAACCTGCCCGAGCCGATGCCCAGGGAGACTGCGGTATGTGTCGACAGTGAGGCAAACCCCTGTCGACCGAGGTCGCGTTGGTCAACACTACACCATCATGCTCACCCTTTATGTACCATGTTTCAAAAAATCTCCCGATATGTTGAACGGTTGTCTCTATATGAAGATGACTCAACTAGTAAAAAGAGTATTCTAATTTGAACTACCCCACACACCCATCTAACCAAAACCATTGTTTTGTGAATGATACCCCATTCTTTATTAATGAATCATAAATCGACCCAAAGCAATGTTGAACAAACAATGTGTCATGCTCATGATCATCACTAACATAAAATGGTACTCCTTAATCACAAATCGTGACTGAAAAGTGATATCCCTACCATCAATGGTCACTTGAGCATGTATGTACAATACATGTATTAAAATAGACACATGGTCAAAGTGATAGTACTCACTATGTTTCTTAGTATTGGGAACCAATGTGTAGTTCTCAGCAAAGTGTACCATTGACAAGATTGGGCTTGGATCGAACACCTCACAAGAATTCTTGAATTCGGAAGCTTGCCACCTAGACTTGTGAGAATGTTTGATGTATTTATAAATCTGATTTTGAAACTTCTCTGTGACTTCTAGAATAGGAATTTCATCCTTAAGCAATTTGATCCTCTTAGATGGCGTAGCTAAATAAGATGATGCATTCATGGTAACATACTCGTATCTCTTTCATGTGTATGGTGTGAAAAATTACCCATATGTGCAAAAAGCACACACCAAGGGGTTGTGCAATCCTTGGTATGGATTCGAAAGAGGGAAAAATAAAACAATAAAACAAACTAAAACTAAACTAACAAGAGACCATCATCCTTCAATCACACTACACACAGAGTACCAAGACAATGTAAAATGAATCAAAGAATGATTTTTTCTATTATCACAAAGAAGTAGTACAAAAATTAGCACCTTGGTATAAAGAAGAGGAAATGAGGCCTCTACAGCCATCCAAGGGAAGTTTTGTTTGTCTCCTATGTGACCTCGCAACTTCCATCCAACCATCACAATGGTAATATCCTTTAAGTGAAGTAGAAAGTAAGATATGGATTTCTTCTAATTCTGGTAGAATTTTGGCAACATGAAAACATGGGTGTGATATGGAAATTATGTGTATGGAATAGTGAAATGGAGGGATTTTTTATAGGAATAAGAGTGGTCAAGAGAAGGATATAGAATCGATATGAACATTATCCATTTCCTTTGATTTCTTAGTGGAGAAATTAGGTTTCTAGGCCCTAGATCCATAACTAATTTGGGACCACATCAAGGTATGTGTTCACTTTTGGCCCCTTCTTCATTAGGGAAGTGGGAAATAACAAAATTTTGTTGAAACTCATGTTTTAGGACCAGGTCACACTTTTGGGAGGAGAAGTTGTGACCTAGGTCATTGATTTTGAGGGGAAAGCAACGACCTCCTTCTATGGAAATCAACTTGTGGTTTGAATTTCATTTTCTGGCATTTTATTACTTCCTCCAGTCATATCGATGAAATGAGATGGAAAAATGGTGCTAATAATGTGGAATGATGATATAAAAGGATGATGAAGTTGATGACATGGAATGTGAGCAAATTTGGTTGTTAATATATTTCCCCCTAATGTGTGAGCTCATCGTATGGATGAAATACATCATAGGAATTTCATACTTACAGGAGATAAGGGGTGGCAGTGGCAGATAAGACAGGGATCACATTGGATGGAACTTGCCCTCTCAAGGGACTGTAGAGGCCCATACCTATAGACACAATACTCAAACTGGATGAGGTGTATATAATCTCAATTATATAGACAAGGTGGGAATACCCATGCTCGTATCAATGTCTCAATATAAATTGGGATCTAGACCAAGAGGGGCATGATCAATACATGAAGAATTGTTGGATACAATACATCATGAGGGTGAAAGAGGGACCCAATTTGAACATATAAGGAGGCTCAATGAGGGACCCAAGTTGAAGATACACTCGATACATAATCATGGTCCAACCATGGTTGATCAAAAGAACTCATGTCGGAACAATGGCATCAGAATGGAATGCGGAACCTTGGTAACTAATGCCCCGCTGAAACTAAAGGGGGCCAAGATATGGAAGGAGGATATAGGAAAGTCACTCCTCACAAGTGACTCAAACAACTGAATATTTGAATCAAACAGGTATGGGGAACTGCAATTGGAATTGGATACCATAGGAAGCATATGACTAGAGAGCTTCCAAACACGGTCGCCAACATAGCCAAGATACCATAAGAAGCATATGATTGGAGGGATTTCGAAGAGACTCGCAAAAATGATAGATTCAAGGATATCTGAGGTCTTTAACCAAACTGGATAAGAGAACCATCAACATGTATGATTCTCAACAGTGTGATTATGAGTTGAAGTTGAGCACATGAGAAACAACTAATCTAAGGAACATTGAGGTCTTCCCTCAGTTGGCCCAAGGGAACCCATCAATGATGGTTATGGGGCTAAGGTATAGGGTGCCTCTAGGTTTATCCTCTTGAATATATGTGTTGATGTCAACATAGGTGTTAATTTTTCGATAATTTCATTCCATTATCATCCAGTATCACTAAGAGAATAACATGTACAGCATATCAATCATAAACACAATAATGCAAGCACACAAGAGACACATAGTTTCCTCGGGGAAAACCAAGAAGGTGAAAAACTCCGCAACTTCCTTAGAGATAAGATAAGCCAAAAACCAAGATCACAATGATCAAACCTAATAAGATGTCTCTAGCCGATGCTCCTCCTCCTCCACTAGTAAACACTGACTTGACTTGCCAATAATTCACTGGGGCCGAATTCTCAATGAAGCCTAATAACCCAACCACATGACCTAACTAGGACCGACCCCACACTGGTGGTATAATAACCCATCAATACAAATGACGACACTTACAATGTAACTTGCGACACTTGCAAATACAAATGACAACACTTCCAATCAGACGAATAATACATCTCTGTTGGATATACAATAAAGTACAAATGTAATATATAAGTGTATATATTCCGAAGTTACAAATACATCAACACTCCCTCTTAACTAGGAAGGTATTATGAACACATGTCATCAATACATATTGGCGCAAGTCTTCAATTCTAGAGCTGGATCATCATCACTGGATCACGGAGCATCATATCATCACTGCTGCTATACTCGACATCTCGATCACTGGGCTATCTCTGAATTCTGCTCGTCATAGGAAGTTCTACAGAGCCAGCCCTTTTTCATGCTGGATGTAGTCCCACCACCTTTAGGTCTTCATCATCACTGGCCATACTGTGGAATCCTCAGGACTGATTACATGTGTCAACAAAACCTAGAAAGAGCATCCAAGGACTGATTACGAGCTCACTGTTCAACCTATAGGATCTCCCAGGGAGCTATTACATGTGACCAAGCAAAACTTAGCAAGAGCATCCCAGGACTGATTACGTGCCCAACACAACTTGCAAGATCTACCAAGGAGAAATTATATGCAACCAAGCAAAACCTAGCAAGAGCATCCCAGGACTAATTACGTGCCCAGCACAACCTGCAAGATCTCCTAGGGAGAAATTATATGCCACGGAAAAAACCTAGTTAGAGTATTTGCCAGATCTCCCAGGGAGCTATTATATGCCATCGGCAAAACCTAGCAATATCATCTGCAAACCTCCCAGGGCGCTATTATATGTCCCTCCAAGCAAAACCTCGAAAGAGCATTTTCCAGATCTCCCAGGGAGATATTATATGACATCGGCAAAACCTAGTGTAATGTACCCACCTGCTGACCCAATGCAAGGCAGGGAACATGGCACTAACATCTGAGCATTCCATAAGACTCAGCCCACTAATTAGAATCATAAGAATTTAATCATTGGTGTGCAGATACAAATTAGGCAATATGCACAACAGAATTTAAATCTAATCCACACACACAATTCATGCCCATCCAGTATATCAAAACAGTCATCAAATTGATGCATTGCAGAAGTAAATACATAGACAGAAAACACTTAACTTCATTGTGCAATTGCCCCAAGAAACTAGCTATGTCGCTGCAACATTCCACCTAGCCATGGGCTCTTCGACAGCTTATACTGAGTCCATCAAAAGGACACCCTCGAGTTGGGCATGATTCTCACAAGGAAATGGGACATTCACTCTCTCACAACCAATTAATCATTCCATCTGAGCCAAGCCAGTCCATAGCTGGGTTTATCAGGCTACAATTGAACCATGGATGCTTACTCTCAAGCTCAAGCCAAAGTAATGAATACCCATACCCAAACCCCAACATATTCGTTTCTCACACAGCAAGCACAAACATTGGGCATAGATACCCATTTCCAGCAATGGAATTCACAAACAAGATGGCCATAGATTTCCCCAAATCGTGGCTCACCCAAAACGAGTTGTGAGAAAGGAAATGCATCCACAGGGAGGAAAAAAAATTTCTCCCCAACTCTATCAGTATTTAACAACAACAACGGTTCTCTAGGGAAACCCCGTTCCATTCCTCTTCTTCCCCACTAGTATACTACACAAAAACGCCCTTCTCAAATGGGAGAATGAAGGAAAACACAACAAACATGCCTGGAAAACGCCCAGGTAGCTCTAAACTCGTGAGGGAGAAGGAATGATCCTGGATAATGGCTTGGGGGAGGAATTCGTGGCTCTTTTCTTTCCCAAGAAGCAAAACGCGATTTCCCATGCAGGGTGGCTTGCCCATACCCTAATTTGGACAGCCATACCTCCCATTCCCCAAGGCATTAACTACCCCAATCAACTCTTGGGAGAAATCAATGATTGGGTACAAAAGTCAACATGGGTAGTTGAGGGTTTGATGGGTTCTCTCATTGACACTTGGCTTGAACTGATTGGCTCAAGGGTTTGAATGTTTTCCCTCCCAATTCCTTGTGAAATCATGCCCCCATCTCTTTCTTGCATTGCATAGCTAGTTGTGGGTATTTTTATTAAAATGCATATTACATGATATTTGAATTTCCAATGTGCATTTCTAGCACGCAAATCATATGCATCACTAAATCGATGGCGGGGCCTTGGCCTTGAGCTCCTCACCATGATTTCATAACAATATTACATCATTTATAATGTTAATGCCATGGGGTCAAACTGGGGACATTACACCTAGCAAGAGCATTTGCAAACCTCCCAGGGTGCTATTATATGCTTATCTGCACAACCTGTCCACGGCCACAGAGTATCATCCTGATACTCACCATACATCATCCCGATTTACATCATCACATGATCATCGTCCTAATGCATACACATATACATGATCCAACTGATCATACAAGGCATCCAACTGATGCATATCCAAAGCAGTAACTGGAGCATCATTCTAATGCTCATCACACAGTGCTTACATCCACATCCATGGAAGGATCCTCCTATCACCATGCTTTGAATGGCTCCTGCAAATGTGTCCCATCACTTCTTCCTCGAAGTATCTTCAATCTGAAGAACACCCAGCCTTTGTCTAAAGTATTCAAACTTCACTCTGGCTAGTGATTTCGTTAACACATCTACAACCTGCTCATATGTCGCAACATATAGGAGCTTCAATGCTCCTTTATGATCTGCACCATATCCCTGATATAGTGATATTTGATCTCGATGTGCTTCAACCTATCATGGAACACCGAGTTCTCAGACAACTTCACACAACTCTGGTTGTCACAAAAGATACCAATAGCATCCAACAGGAGATCAAATAACCCAGATAATAACTTCCTAAGCCATACTGCCTCACAACTAGCTGAACAAGCTGCAACATACTCTGCTTCAGCTATACTCAGTGCTACCCAGGACTGCTTCCTGCTAAACCAAGAGATCACACCTGATCCCATACTGAAGCAGCACCCCGAAGTGCTCTTCCTATCCGCAACACTACCTTCCCAATCTGAATCAACATAACCCTGCAGGTTAAACTTTTGATTCGCATCATACTTGATCCCATAATCAATTGTACCCTTTAGGTACCTCAAAATATGCTTTACAGTAACTAGGTGAACACCTCTCGGATCCGTCAGGAACTGGCTCAATATGTTCACCGCAAAGCAAATATTTGGTCTCGTGTTCATTAGGTACATCAAGGATCCAATCATCTGACGATACACCGTGACTTCAACCGGATCAAATGAAGCATCACACAGAAGCTTCAGGTTCAATGCCATAGGTGTGGCCATGGCCTTGTAGTCCATCATCCCAAATCGCTTCAGTATCTCTACTGCATACTTCCCTTGTCCAAGGAAGATTCCATCTACACTCTGCCACACCTCCATGCCTAGAAAGTAATGCATCATCCCCAAGTCCTTCATCTCAAACTCAGCAACAAGTTTCCTCTTCGTGTTGGCAATCAATCTATCCTCACCTGTCACAAACAAGTCATCCACACACAATAGTAGTATCACTGAATTGCCTTCCTCAACCTTTTAATAAAGGTTGGAATCCGCTTTACTCTTGGTAAAGCCCAAACTGGATAGAAAGTTGTCTATCCTCCCATACCAATTCCTAGGAGCTTGCTTCAAGCCATACAAGGCTTTCTTCAATCTGCACACATATGACTCCCTGTCATGTGTCTCAAAACCAAGTGGCTGCTCCACATACACTTCCTATTCGACTACACCATTCAAGAAAGTTGTCTTGACATCCATCTGGTGTATCTTCCACTTCATCACTACAGCCAGAGCAAGTACTGTTCTGATGGAAGTGTATCTGGCTACAGGAGAAAAAGTCTCTTCATGGTCTATTCCCTCTTTCTGGGGAGAAGCCACGAGCTACAAACCTTGCCTTGTATTTCTCTATGCTGCCATCTGCAGCATGTTTGATCTTGTAGATCCACTTGGAAGTCACAACAGACTTCCCTTTAGGTCTTGGGACCACATCCCAAACATCATTCTTCATGATCGACTGATACTCCTCAACCATGGCATCCTTCCATTCTTTCTTTTCCGATGCTTCTTCATAACTGGAAGGTGCTTTGTTCATAATGTCACAGAGTAAGGCAACATAACTGGTATGTGATCTAGTCCTCTTCCTTTCTCCGTTTTCCTCTTCTAGAATGCCATCCTTTTTTGCATATTGAATGAGCTCTCTAGCCCATGTAGGTTTCCTCTTGTGAGAGTTCTTCTCACGGGGTGGATCTACAGGTTCTTATGGATCTTCAATTTCACGATCTTCTTATGGATTTGCTTCATTCATGGTGGTGTCTTGAAATCTGGTTACCTTTGGTTCGTCATGGTCTTCAACAAGTGTCTTCCTTGATTTGATGTATGCTGAGTCTTCATCAAATGTTACATCCTTGCTGATGTCAATTTTCTTGAACCCTGGAAAGTATATTCTGTAAGCCTTCGAGCTTTCACTGTAACCCACAAAGATTCCTTTCTTTACTGAAGGATCTAGCTTTGTCCTCTTTTCCTTTGGAATGTGTGTATATACTGGACAACCAAATATTCTGAGATGGCTAACTTCAGGTTTCTTACAAGAGAAAACTTCTTCTGGTGTCTTGTTGTCGAGTATCTTGTGAGGTGTTCTGTTCTGCACATATATAGTTGTCCTAGCTGCTTCTGCCCATAGATGCATAGGCAGATCCTGGTCATGAACCATTGCCCGTGCTACTTCCATGATAGTCCTATTATTCCTTTCTGCAACTCCATTTTGTTGTGGATTGTAGGGAGCAGTCAACTCCCTCTTAATCCCTAAATCACTGCATAACTTCTTGAAATCACCTAAAGTGAATTCTCCACCATTGTCGGATCTGAAAGTCTTAATCTTCTTATCTGTTTGATTTTCTATCAAGTCTTTGAATTCCTTGAACTTATCAAACACTTCATCTTTATTCTTCAAGAAATAAACCCAAGTCTTCCTAGAGAAATCATCAATGAAGGAAACATAGTATACATACCCCCTCAAGGAACTGGATGACATTGGTCCACATACATCATAGTGGATAATCTCCAAGATTCCTTTTGCTTTGCTTTCATTGCTTGGAAATGCCTTCTTTGTGTTCTTTCCTTTTGCATATCGACCTTTGCAAACACCTTCATGCTTTGAATGGATTTCAGGAAGACCTTCTACATATTTGCTTGCAATTGGTAGTGCTCTATAGGGAACATGTGCAAGCCTTCTATGCCAAAGTTCACTTGGCTCCATGGACTCATGTACCATGGCATGTTCAGGTTGTACCTTCAATTTGTACAATCCACCCTCTTGCTCTCCAATCACTACTGCATCATCTATGGTCTTACCCTTTGGCCACATGAGTACTCGGTCATCCATAAATGCAACTCTAATCCCATTTGCATCCAAAGATGATATGGAGAGGAGATTCTTCTTGATCCCAGGTACATATAAAACATCTTTCATCTTCAAAGACTTCCCAGAGTCTAGTTTGTAGGAGGCTTCACCACTTCCTTTGATAGGATATTGAAAGTCATCCCCAAGTTTCACTTTATGAGGTGACTCGTGTTCATATAGATATACAAAGGATTATTTAAACCCAGTCATGTGTTTGGAAGCCCCACTATCAATAAGCCAATCATCACATCCATGGGAGATAGTACCTGTGAGAGCAGAGATTAAAACATATTCTTCTTCACTTGATGAGTCATCACTTTCTGCTCTATTCTTATTCTTGGGAGGTTCATCATCTTCAGTAGCATGAGCATGATATATTTTCTTGTTTCCCTTCTTCTTATAGGTGGTGTAATCTCTTTTGTTCTTTGGACAATCTCGGGCAAAGTGTCCCTTCTCATTACATGTGAAACGTCTACCATGAGAAGTATCTTTAAAGTTCTCCCTTTGTTGATGGTGAGAATATTTCCTATGAGATCTCTCCCTTTTGAACTTACTCTTCTTAGCATGTGCTGTGAGAGCTTGATCTTCATTCCCCATATTTTCTTCTCAAGCCACAAGCCTTGCTTCTTCTTGTGAACATTCCTCCCACAGTCTACTGAAAGAGATCAGTTTTCTTCTTGCACAAATTCCTTGGATGAAGGAGTCCCATGACCTCAGTAGGCCATTCAAAGTGGTCGTTACAATTTCACCATTCTCCACTACTTCATCCACATCTTCAAGTTGTTCCTTGATTTGAGAGACCTTGGAAAAGTAGGATTGAATGGTCTCTCCATTCTAAAGCTTTACCTCTTTCAATTGGTTCTGCATAATCATCTTCTGATTTATGTTATTTCCTTCAAACAACTTAGTCAAAGAGTCAAACATCTCCTTAGGTGTCTTAAGGGAAGACACATGGGGTATGAGATGGTCCTTAATAGAATCAACAATGATTCTCTTGGCTTTGACCAAGTTCTTCTTGTGTAAGTCCTTAGCCTCATCTCCCTCTGGAACTAGAACCTCTTCCTTTATGTAGGTGTCCAACTCATTCTCTTCTAGGATTAACCCAATCCTATACTTCCAGGCTCAGAATTTATCAGCCCCTTCAATCTTATCATCAAGCTTGGTGTGGTGAGACATCTTAGAGAGTACTTCAAATGGAAATAAAAAAGATTTAGGTCTTACCACTTGATTTGCTGAAAACTGGATATGGAGCTGGATTAGGGTTTGTAAGAGAAACCCTAAAAATTCAAAATTTGAATTTAAATTTATCAAAGGATAGAAAGATGTGCCTCGCTGAGCTGATCAAGATGGTATACTCGGAATTTGAAAACTACAAATTTTCACCCCTCAAAATTGCTTTTGAGACTTCAGGATTCACTAGGCAGGACCTTGAATTAGGGTTTGATTTTCCCGGAGCTTCACCCAACCAAAAATTTCGATCCAAAGCTCTAAACTTTGATTTTTTAGAGGAGCTTCCAGCCTTGGTCTCGGATTTCATAAATTCCAACTTTTGCAGAAACCCTAATGTTTAGGTCAAAAACTGAAAAAACCTAGAATTGAATTCTGTCTCGATGGAAAGATGCACCCTTGCAAGGAGAGTCAATATAGCCTCCTTCCTTTGATGATCTATGGAGAGAAACCCAAATATTAAGAAGCCCTAGCTTCCACAGCTACATAGTGCCTTCTTCTTAGGTCAGCTCTGATGCCATGTTAATTTTTCGATAATTTCATTCCATTATCATTCAGGATCACTAAGAGAATAACATGTACAGCATATCAATCATAAACACAATAATGCAAGCACACAAGAGACACAGAGTTTCCTCGGGGAAAACCAAGAGGTGAAAAACCCCTCAACTTCCCCAGAGATAAGATAAGCCACAAACCAAGATCACAATGATCAAACCCAATAAGATGTCTCTAGCAAATGCTCCTCCTCCTCCACTAGTGTGCCACTTTCTCTCTTAGCTATGCGAGCTTGAGAAGTGAGTGAAAGAATCAAATGAGAGACACAACCTCTCTATTTATACAATGACTTGACCTACCAATAATTCACTGGGGCCGACTTCTCAATGAATCCTAATAACCCAACCACATGACCTAACTAGGGCCTACCCCACACTGGTGGTCTAATAACCCATCAATACAAATGATGACACTTACAATGTAACTTGCGACACTTGCAAATACAAATGATGACACTTCCAATCATAGGAATAATACATCTTTGTTGGATATACAATAAAGTACAAATGTAGTATATAAGTGAATATCTTCTGAAGTTACAAATACATCAACAATAGGGACCAACAAGGCAATGCGGTTTCCTTGAAGGAAGCATGAGGGATACAAATAGAGATTCGATAAAGATGAATAATAGAATAAGACACAAATGGGGGGATACAAGGGTAACTGAGTGGGGGACTCAAAATTTATTCATTTAAAGCATGAAGGAATGGTTGATCTTACAGGACATGTGGAACTCGTGATGATATCAAGGGAGGGACACAACAGGGGTACCGATAAATGACCGCAATTGGGGGGCTCATGGAGGGAAAGAGGGAGGGAAGTACCGAGGTCGAATCTGAGGGAGAATGGTGTCAGTATGAATCCAAGGGTGACTCATTGCATAATGGTATAAAAAAAGAGACTAGGGATGATTCCATAACATGAGACAATAAACAATCTGTAGGAGTGTTAAGGAGCATTATTTTTTAATTATTTCATGGATGTGTCGACACTGAAGAACATCTAGGAAAATGGGTTGATGACAAGCACCGTTATATAATGGCTACCTAGGTGGGTGGCCACCTAAGAGAGAAAAGAAAGGGATGCAAGGATATAGGTGTCCAATGAATGTCCAAATGAATCAATGAATGGATGATAACATATGGAACTAATGGAGGGTAGGATATTGGCAGCAATCTCCTTGAGGGATGATGAATGGTGGAAAAATAGTGTAACTTTTGTAGTATGGATGTAGCGATGGGATCATAAGTGTGCAATAGGAAACACCAAAATTCCATAAAGGCCATAAGTATGGGATTACATGGGTAGGCCAATGAGAGATTATTTCAAAGTAATATGCAGCTAATGTGCAAGATCACAAACTTGATGGATTCCTAATTGTATAGAAATAACAATTGCATGGGCGTCGAATGGAAAGGGGTACTAAATGATGGCACCCATGTAAGAGAAGCTCTACTGTCAAGTAAGGGAAAATGAAAATGTGGCTGGTCTAGTCCACTTACTTGAATAGAGGGGGTCCCACAGGTGTAAGAGGGAAAAACAAAGTTGATGCATATGATTTTCTACGAAGGGGAATCACCTATATGATAGTTTGAGGAAACATACCTGTAGGGAGTGGTTGCATGTTGAAATAAAAGGAACCCATCACAACCTAATCCTGTAAACATGGAAACAATACCCAAGCATAAATGTGTGTCTGGAAATGAAACCAAATATACAAGTAGCATATAACATAGGAGAGTGAGTTAAATTATACGCATGCTTGCAAAATGAGGAGGATGAAGATGTTGGTGGCACTATGATTCAATTGCCAATGATGGTTGGAAAGCAAACAAGGCGGGTGACTCAGAACTTTAGCCGTGAGCTGTGAGCTGTGACTCATACAGTTGTGACTCAGACAAGCTGTGACTCAGACCATACCAAATTCAGCTGCGAGCTGCGACTCAGACAAGCTGTGACTCAAACCATACCAAATTCAGCTGCGAGCTGCGACTCAGACAAGCTATGACTCAGACCATACCAAATTGAGCTGTGACTCAGACAGTTGCAACTCAGACAAGCTGTGATTCAAACAAACTGCGACTCATACAAGCTGCATATTTAAGCTATTGCGGGCATTTAACTCATCAATAAATAAAGGGAGTTTTTAATGAACATAAAAATAATTGTTTTGCTAAAGTTTCAGTGGCATAAAACTCATTCAAACATTTATTTATTTATTATTTAGTCAATTACAGCGTGTGAGTATTAGAAGGTAAAGAGACAACTTCATTTTTATAATTGGAGCATCTGGAAGTTAAAGAGACCGAGGCATATAACTTCAGCATCTATAAAAAACAATCGTGTAGAACAAAGGAAAGTGTGATAATTGAGAGGATAAAGAGGAATGGTTACTGGCTGAAGAATATCAAGCTATGATTCGAAGAAAACAATTCAGAAGGAAAAAGTGTGGCTCGAATTAATGAAGAATAAAATGCCCAGAAACCCAAGCTGTAGCAGCACAGAACAAAAATGAAAAGGGTATGTACTGATATATTTGAACCAGTGAAATATAATTGACTGAAAAATTATTACATAGGGTGGAAGGGAGGTGCTAGGGAGGATTGATTTCCTCTGTAAATCAGGTTGATGCCTAAATATTGGGAGTGGGTGCTTCCTTCTAGTGGGTTCTAGAAAAACATGAGATTTGGTGCTCTCAACAAGTTGCAGCTTGTTAAACAGAGGTTGTAGCCTCATCTTGATTTGGTGCTCAAAGATAATTGATGTACAGGAGTTAAATACTGCTTATCATTCTAAGAAGAGGAGGTTTTTTCCCTTTATGGGTTTCCTCATGAATATCTGTGTCTGTGTACATCATATGTGTAAATGATGATTACTAGTTCTTTGCTTATCTTATTCATTATCTTGACAGTCATTTTGCGAATGCTAATAAAATTTTAAAAGGAAATATAAATTGATTATAATAGTAATTACAATTGATTCACCCCCCCCTCTCTCAGTTGTAACAACTTCAATTGGTATCAGAGCGAGTTCCTTTTATTTAAAGGTAGATCTGTGAGCTTAAAACATGACTAGTCATGATGTAAATTCAATCAATAAGGATCCTCTATTTGATGGGAAAAAATTTGCTTTCTGGAAGGTTAGAATGAGAACCTATCTTATGTCCTTAGGTGATGATGTATGGGATGTAGTTGAAACTAGATATGTAAAGCCCATTGTACTAGCCACCAAAGATGACAAACTGGAATTTACTTTTAATGCAAAAGCAATGAATGCTATTCTCAGTGGTCTTGAAGAATCTGAATTTGTAAAAGTTATGCATATTGAATCTGCCAAAGGAATGTGGGACAAATTTATAAGCAGTTATGAAGGGAATGAGAAAGTAAAAGATGCCAAACTGCAAACATACAGTTTGAAATTTGAACAACTAAAGATGAATGAGGATGAGAATGTTAGTAAATATTTCCTAAGGGTTGAAGAGTTTGTGAATGCTATGAAAGGCCTCGGTGAAATAGTTGAAGAAGAATCCTTAATTCAGAAAATTTTAAGATCTATGCCTGATAAATTTAACCCCAAAGTTTAAGCAATAGAAGAGTTAAATGATCTTAAAACTCTGGGCATTGACCTAGGAACTCTAACTGCTTATGAAATGAGGATTAGTACAGACAAACTCATCACTAGAGAAGCACCCTTTAAAGCATATAAGAATATTGATTCTGCAGCAGATGAGATTGAGGCAAAATTTGTAAGAAGATTGAAGAAAGGATTAGGTAAATATAGAGACAAGTTTCCCTTTAAATGTTTTAACTGTGTTAAGATAGGTCATTTTTCCTCTAAATGTCCTCACAAGAAAAAAGATCAGAATTCTGATGATGAAGAGAAATACAAATTTAAGAAATACAGTAAAAAGAAAAGTTTGTGTGAAAATGATGATGACTCCTCAGAGGATATAGATGGAAATTCATCTTGTGAAGATAGAAAGAATGATTTTATGCTAGTGGCCATAGAAGATCTTAATGATGAAGAAGATATGATTGACATGAAAGGTGAATTAATCAGTGCTTTAGAAGAGATTGATAGACTCGGACTTAAGAAGAGAAAACAAAAACATTTGTTGATGCAGCTTGGAAAGATGGTAAAGGAACAAGTAAGATTCTGTGTTGTTAAAATTAGAATTAGAAGAAGCAAAGAAAATAGAAGACACTCTAAGACAGCAATTAGCAGAGAAAAATTTGAGATATGAAGCTCTGGAAGAAGAAGTAGTAAAAGCTAGAAAAGATTTGGAGAAATTTCAAGCTTTGTACCACCAAAATTTGTCAAGTATCAAAGCCTCAGAAGAACTGAATAGCATCCTGAGTAAACAAAGATCTCCATTGATAAAGATTGGCCTAGGTTATGAAAGTGGTTCAAGTAGCAGACAGTCAGATGATGATCATACCTTGCTAACCAAAATCAATAAATATAAGTTGAGATCTTATCAAGAACATAGCCAACAAGAGACAAATAAATCAAGCCCAGAAAGAAGACCAATATCTGTTGGAACATTTAAAAAACCCACTATGTCATTCTAGACTTAGGATAAAATTAATTAATCATTTATGATTAATTTCCTTAGTTTTGACTAGGTAGAATAGGCCAGTTTTGTCTTTTAGTGGACCACATGCTATACTCATTCACAAAAACGAATTTGGATAGATTCTAGATAAGATTTCCTTGGATTCTATCTGATCTTATTCCATTCCTGAATTAGAAAGACACTATCCAATTTTAGTTAGCTTTGTCCTGTTTTTTCTACTTTCTAGTGGAAAAGATAAAGCTAGTTTACTTTGAATCTTTTGCCACTTGACCAATTCGAAATCCACATCATATCTAACTTTCTAAATCCATCATTACATTCCATTTACCTCACTCATGAGCTTCCATACCATACTTTCCAAATTCGTGAGCCTCTAGCACAGTTTTGGAAACTGCTTTTGCCACCTAGGGGGTTTTTTGTCTTTTCTAAGCCTTTTCTTTTTGCTCTTTCCATATTGCTTCAAAGCAATTCATTTTTCTCCATGGAGGATGTCTTATATATTGTTATCATATCAATGAATAAGATAAAGAGTGTTTTTCATAATTTATTCTCTCTATTCTTCTTCTCTCATTGTCTAAAATATTCCATGGTGAAATTGTCTTATGAATCTAGTTCCTAGTAATTGAAAATCTCACAATATCCAGGTACCAAAAAAATTTCTATGGTTATTGCTATTACTGTTCTAACTTTTGTCATAAAATTGCAAATTGTGGAATTAAATTTAGAATTATGCAACTACGGAAGTCAAAGAGTCAGCTGCTACAAAACAGAGTTGGGCAGTCAGTGAGGAAACAAGGATATCATGCAATTCAGTCCACAACTAAAATAAGAACCGATTATCGACATATCAACTCTTTTGATCTATTAAATAATGAGCCAGAATGCTTTGTTTGTCATAATTTTGGACACAAAGGTTCAGACTGTCATTTAAGGAAGTACAAAACAAATCCGAGAATAAATTATACATTTGAAAAGGCTAAGGTTTGGAAAAAGAAAGAAGGTGACAAATGTGGATTAGTACTTTCTGCTCAAAGGAAAAAGTATCTCTGGTATATTGACAGTGGTTGTTCTAAACACATGACGGGTGATAAAAATAAATTTCTATCTCTAAGTGAAAGTAAATCAGGAAATGTGACCTTTGGAAATGATGCTCCAGGAAAAATCAAAGGAAAGGGGATGGTAAGCTTGAGTAATGACAGAGGAAAATCTCAAGACGTGTTGTTTGTACATGGTTTAAAACACAACCTCCTTAGTTTCAGTCAGGTCTGCGATAGAGGGTGTGAAGTAGTTTTTAATTCGAAAGGTTGCAAGATAAAATCTGTACCCTCAGGACAATTGATTGCAAAAGGCATAAGGACATAAAATAGTGTTTATGTTTTGAATGAAGAAAAGGAAGAATGTCATCTAAGCAAGTATGATGAGAGTTGGTTGTGGCATAAGAGACTTGGAAATTTGAATTTCGATCATATAATCAAACTTAGTAACAATAGGTCAGTAAAGGACCTTCCAAAGATATCGAATCCATATGATTCGGTGTGTAAGTCATGTCAAATGGGAAAGTTGATCCGCACTCAGTTTAAATCAAAAGGTTTTACATCAACAAATAAGCCCCTTCAGTTAGTACATATGGATTTATGTGGACCATCCAGGAAGGAAGGTATAGGAAAAGAAAACTATTTCATGTTGGTTATTGATGATTATTCTAGACTCGCGTGGGTTGCTTTTCAGAGAGAAAAATCTGAAGCATTTGAAAAATTCAAAGTGTTTAAGGCTCTGACTGAGAATCAAATAGGAAAAAGATTGAAGGAAGTAACGTATGACAGAGGAGGAGAATTTAGTTCAGGAGATTTTAAAGAATTATGTGATAAACATGGGATCAAAAGGGCATATACTATTCTAGGGACTCCACAGCAAAATGGAGTAGTGGAAAGACAGAATAGATCAGTTCAGCAAATGGAAAGATCAATGATGAATGAAAAAAACATTTCTCAGATTTATTGGGTAGAAGCAATTCATATAGTTGTCCATATTCTTAACAAAGCGCATCTAAGACCAAACAGTGATAAGACTCCTTAAGAAATTTGGTTTGGGAGACCTGCTACTATTAAGCATTTCAAAATATGATGATCGAGTTGATGAAGGTATCTTTTTGGGATATGCAACAAACAACAAAGGATATAGATGCTATAATAAAAGATTGCATAAATTAGCTGATTGTATTGACATTAAAATTGATGAAGAAATATCAGTTAAAAATGATCAGAGAAGCAGTATTGAACCAGATGCAGAGAATACAATTGAAATTGAAGATGAAGAGGTCCAAGAATCAAAAAGAGAAGACTGTGAGTCAGATGATGGAGATGAAAATAAGGCAGTTTCAAATCAACAAACAGAAACAAAATCACCTTCCAGAATTGTTAAAAAGAATCAACCTAAAATTCAAATAATTGGTGACAAGAATAAAGGAGTTCAGACAAGAAGAAAATTGATTGAAGCTTCAGAGCAATCACAGCTTGCTTTTATATCTATGGTTGAACCCAAGAAATTTGATGAAGCTAGTAACGATGAAGATTGGATTAAAGCCATGAATGAAGAGCTTGATCAAATTGAGCTTGTGAACTTGTTCCTAGACCTATAGATAAGAATGTAATAGGCTCTAAATGGGTGTTTAAAAACAAGATGAATGAACAAGGACAAGTTGTGAGGAATAAAGCCAGATTGGTCTGTAAAGGGTATGCACAAATTGAGGGTCAGGATTTTGATGAAACCTTTGCACTAGTGGCAAGATTAGAAGCCATTAGAATGTTTCTTGCATATGCTAGCCACAAAAACTTCAAAGTGTATCAAATGGATGTTAAATCATCATTTCTTAATGGAAATATGGAAGAAGAAGTCTATATGGAGCAACCTAAAGGATTTCAACTGACAGACAATCCTGACTATGTTTGCAAACTGAAGAAGGCGCTATATGGATTGAAACAAGCACCAAGAGCCTGGTATTATAGATTGGATAAGTATCTACTAGAAAAAGGTTTCAAGAAAGGTACTGTTGACAGTAATTTGTACATCAAGGTTGAAGATGCCAATTTATTAGTTGTTTTGGTCTATGTGGATGACATTATTTTTGGATGTACTAATGATTCTTCTGTTCAATGGTTTGCTAATGCCATACAATCTAAGTTTGAGATGTCAATGATAGGAGAGTTGTCATTCTTTCTTGGTTTTCAAATCAATCAAAGTTCTGAAGGTTTATTTCTCTCTCAAGAGAAGTACTTGAAGGAGATGTTGAAGATATTTCATATGGAATATTATTCACCTGTCAGCACACCCATGGTTGTTGGATGCAAACTCAGCAAGGATGATGTATCACCAAATGTTGATCAAAGAACATATCGGTCAATGGTAGGTATCCTGTTGTACATCATAGCATCTCGTCCTGATATAATGAAAGCTATTGGTATGGTAGGTATATTTCAGTATGCTCCTAAGCAAATCCATTTAGTAGATGTTAAGAGGATATTCAAATATTTGAAAGGCACAATGACTTATGGTCTCTGGTATCCTAGAAATCATAACTTTCAGTTAACAACATATTCAGATGTTGATTGGGCAAACTGTTTGGATGAAATAAAGAGCACAAGTGGAGGTGCATTCTTCTTAGGTGATTCACTAGTAGCATGTCTAAGTAAGAAGCAAGGCTCTATAGCTTTGTCTACCACAGAAGTTGAATACATTGCTGCAACCACATGTTGTACACAGGTTCTATGGATGATTCAAACTCTTGTAGATCTAAAATTAACATATGATGAATCTATTCCTCTTCATTGTGATAACACAAGTGCCATTAGTGTCTCCAAGAACCCTGTTCTTCATTCCAAGACCAAACACATTCCAATCAAGTATCTTTTTTTAAGGGAGCAGATTACAAACAAAGTTGTCCAATTACATTTCATTCCTTCTAAAGAACAGATTGTTGATATATTTACTAAACCCTTATCCAAAATCCAGTTTGAATATCTACGCCAGAAGTTGGGTGTCATATCTTATTCCAACTAACTTGTTCACTTTGGCAGGGGGAGTTTGTGCTTATTGCATATCTGATGTAATTCTGAGATGGTTCCAGAATATTTTCCTTGTTGGTTTCTGAGTTCATTTTGATAGGGGGAGATGTATTGTCATGTTTTATTTGACAATGATTTCAAAGGGGGAGAAGTTCAGGTAGTTGCAGATGACAAGCAGTCAATGATTATACTTGCAGCATCATAAATTTTAGGTTTTTATCAATGCCAAAGGGAGAGATTGTTGGCACTATGATTCAGTTGTCATTGATAGTTGGAAAGCAAACAAGGTAGGTGAATCAAAACTTCAGCTATGAGCTGCAACTCAAAAAAGCTGTGACTCAGACCATACCAAATTCAGCTGCGAGCTGCGACTCAGACAAGCTGTGACTCAGACCATACCAAATTCAGCTGCAAGTTGCGACTCAGACAGTTGCGACTCAGACAAGATGTGACTCATACCATACCAAATTCAGCTGCGAGCTGCGAGTTGTGACTCAGATAGCTACGACTCAGACAAACTGCGACTCAAACAGGTGCAACTCAAACAGGCTACATATTTAAGCTATCGCAGGCATTTAACTCATCAATAAATAAAGAGAGTTTTTAATGAACATAAAAAGAATTGTTTTGCTAAAGTTTTAGTGGCAAAAAACTCATTCAAACATTTATTTATTTATTATTTAGTCAGTTACAGCGTGTGAGTATTAGAAGGTAAAGAGACAGGTTCAGTTTTAGAATTGGAACATCTGGAATTTAAAGAGACCGAGGCATATAACTTCAGCATCTACAAAAACCAATCGCGTAGAACAAAGGAAAGTGTGAGAATTGAGAGGATAAAGAGGAATGGTTGCTGGCTGAAGAAGATCAAGCTATGATTCGAAGAAAACAATTCAGAAGGAAAAAGTGTGGCTCAATTTAATGAAGAATAGAATGCCCAGAAACCCAAGCTGTAACAGCACAAAACAAAAATGAAAAGGGTATGTACTGATATATCTGAACCAGTGAAATATAGTTGACTGAAAAATTCTTACATAAGGTGGAAGGGAGGTGCTAGGGAGGATTGATTTCCTCTCTAAATCAGGTTGATGCCTAAATATTGGGAGTGGGTGCTTCCTTCTAGTGGGTGCTAGAAAAACGTGAGAGTTGGTGCTCTCAACAAGTTGCAGCTTGTTAAACAGAGGTTGTAGCCTCATCTTGAGTTGGTGCTCAAAGATAATTGATGTACAGGAGTTAAAGGCTGCTTATCATTCTAAGAAGAAGAGGTTTTTTCCCTTTATGGGTTTTCTCATGAATATCTGTGTCTGTGTACATCATATGTGTGAATGATGATTACTAGTTCTTTGCTTATCTTATTCATTATCTTGACAGTCATTTTGTGAATGCTAATAAAATTTTAAAAGGAAATATAAATTGATCATAATAGTAATTACAACTGATTCACCCCCCCCCCCCCCCCCCCGCTCTCAGTTGTAACAACTTCATATGTCCCTCAAAAATATCTCAATCATGGAAAATGGATCTCATAATCGAGAAGATCACGAAATCATGATTCCAATGGCACAAACGACACAGAAAACAAGTGTTAGATGAGGTCGTATGGTCCAGAAGAAAAATGAGGCTCAAATGAGCTTAAATGGGGATGGGACCACCAAACTAGGTGTCATTTTCATTTTTCACCATTGGAGGAGTGTGTGAATCCCAAAACTTTAGGTTCAAATTTATCCTAATTCATCCATCAAATTCTGATTCCGCAACTTGCAGGTTAGTGGTCACATGCCCCTCTTCATTTTTGTCTATGTACTTTCCTATTTTAGGCTTCTAGGGGTCCTAAGTGAACCTCAATGATTGTAAAATGAAATTTATATTTGATGGTTAATTTGTTGAGAATTCAGAAATTAGGACACATGCACCAAACCCCTTCTTTTTTAAGGGCCATAACCACCAAAGAGGAATAAGGGATTTTGCTAGGATGAATTATGTTGACCTTTAATAATTCATGAATGATTTTTTCCATTTCATTCATTAGTGCAAAAGGTGTAAAACACTAGGAGGTTGACTTCTAAGGATTAAAGGAATACCATGGTCATGTTCCCCACGGGAGTGGGATAAACCCTTTGATGCCTAAAAACCTATTGATAATGGGATAAGACATGTTGCAAGTTAGGGTGGATATCCGGTGTAGGCGTTTCCATGACTTGGATGGCATTGAACTGAGCAATGATACTTGAGTGGCCTTTCTTCAATAATTTCTCCATATGATGTGATGAGATAATTTCGGGAAAACTAGAGGTAATTCAATTGATATGATGGGTATTCCCAGCCTTAGTAAAGTTGAGAGAGGGTGCCTTGAAATCCATGGTGACAGGACCCAAAGTATTGAACCATTCAACCTCTAGAACAATGTCACAACCACCCATGTCAATAGCAAACATATGGGTTTTGAGATGATAATCACCCATTTGGAGTTTCACATTTTCACAATGCCCCCTGCATTTCATCATACCTCCATTGGTTATCATATTTGGAAATTAGATATAGAGTGAATATCGAAATGGGTTTCTTTAGCCAAATGATGTTGAATGAAATTATGGTGCTACCACTTTTAACTAATATAATGAATTTCCAATGTTTGATGTAGCTAATCAATTTCAATGTTTGAGTTGTGGAGAAACCGAAGATTTGGGGTTGTCCCTCTAAGATTGGTATATCGGGAGCATCTTCCATAGGAGGCATAATATCATCCACGTTAGGTTCTGGTGGTTCCTCCATAGTGGTTTCCTCAAGGTGATCATGCAAGTATGCCTCGATTTAAAATAATTTGTGTTCTTTGCATTTATGCTTTAGGGGATTTTTTCATCATAGTTGTATCAAAGGCCGAGGTGTTGATGCTCAACCATGGAATCCGAGGTCAACTTGTGGATTCATAGAGGTGGGGCGGTGGATTTTCTAGGAGTAGGAGTCATGAGAGGCACTGTGCGGGTGGGGAATGAAGGGAACTTGGTTTAGGCATTGATCACTAGTTCAGCATCTTGAGCTCTATCACAGGCTTCCAACCAAGTTGAGGGCCACTACATAAGAACATGTGCACGAATTTCCTTCTTGATTCCACTTGTGAAACATTCCCATAAAAATTAATCAAAGAGGCCTTATGTGTGGATGGTCAACTGCTCAAATGTTGTATTATAGTCCAGAACAGTGCCAGTCTAGCGCAATTTGGTCAACTTTTGCAAATAGTGAGTGCCACAGTCAAAATGTTCATGAAGGATCTTCACAAATTGGCTCCAAGGGACATAATGGAAATAAGATTTACGCTACAATTACCACCATTTCTATATTTAAGAATCTAAATATAAAATCCCAATTTTCAACTTCTGAAGATAATCTTTAATGTCATGGAGAGAAAAATAATGTTCCATTTGGGTCACCCAGCCTAAGGGGTCAAAACCATCAAATTTGCAAATGTCAATCTTCAGAAGGCAGTTCCATGAAGTTTTATCCTCAAAGGAGTGGTGTTGGGTTTTCAAGAATAGAGTGTGAGAGACCTGGTCTTCACTGACCACACCTTCATTGGTTGGAGTATCGAATGTTGGATCAAATTTGACATGTTGGGAAATAGCATTTAGTAGATGGTCATGGTTTTTCAAGGTGTTGGTGTTGTCATTGAATTTGAGGGTCAGCAAGTCGAACTTCTAATCCATCGAGTGTTAGAAGGATAAGAGTAATTATTTTCGGGCTTGAAGGTCATGGGGTGGATTTGTTTGGGGTAGATTTTGTTGAATTGGATTCTGTTTGTAATTCTCCATGTGGGATTACTTGTGGGTGTGTACTATGGATACTAAAAAGTATGAAAATCGAAGTAATAATGGTCAGGTACATCCAAAATGGTTGCGAAAGATATATATCAAAATGATCATCATGATGCAAGGACTCTTTTGAGGTAGGTCACAAATAAGGGCTCCCGAGACCACCCAAAAAAGGATTTTTAAAGATATATATCAAAAAAATCAGTACAATGCAAGGACTATTTAGAGGTAGGTCAAAAATAAGGGTTTCTAAAACACCCCATTCTATTTTTTTATGTTGGTAGGGGTATTTCTCCCAATCAAATATTATTGTACTCACATAATTCCCAAATTCCTACTAAATGCAAAGATGTAGGAATTTCACTTTCCCACCCACGGAGAATCTAGGTGTTGCACTAACTACTCTAACATAATGAATAATTTTCACTGGCAATTAGTAGAGATAAGGGTTTCCAAGGTCCTACAGACAAGGGATTGTCAAGTGCTATGGCTTTGATATATGTGTGAGGTCCAATACTAGTACTCAACCCAATATCTCAAGGTGTTAACTACGCAGGCTCATTCATGCCCTTAGCCATACTACCTGACTACCCAGGTACGCGAGAGTATCTTCCTGAGTGCCATGCTCAGTGCCACTATAGCAACAAGATGGACAATTAGATGATCTAGAGCTTGTTCTAGGTGACTTGGGGGACTTTTGATATACTTGAGTGTACATGGAAGTGAGATTCTATGTGCAAGTGTTGTTTGATGTGGTACTACTTGAAGGGTTCCAACAAGAGTTACAGTGTTGTTGAACAATTGTACCTACTGGGGGTACAATGTGACTAAGTACCAATTGTAACTGTTGCATGTAGTTTTCCCTAGTTGTCGTTTTACCCAATGAATGACAGATCTTTGCAGTTATTTAAAGACGTTGGGACAAGTCTCTAGCTTTAAAAAAAAAGTATGAAATATTGGAGGTGTGTTGGCTAAAGAAAGTGGATCTAATACCACTTGTGATGTTATTTACCCCTAAAATTTTAAACAACACATGATATATAGAGGTAAAGATCAAATAAACCAAAATTTATAGAGAAGAACAAGAAACATTAGACAATAGAAACATAGAGATGGTGAGAATAATTTTGGGAATGAATGTTCATAGGCCTCTTGAGTTAAGGTGACCTTTCACTTGAGTAGATCTCTATTACAATAATTATATACGAAACATTCATTTCTTTATAGCTCTTTAAATAGTCTTCCCAGATCCAAAATCTTAAATATTTGATATGGTCAAATGAATAAGTACCAACTTCCTAATTGGTCTTAATTAATGTAGAGACCTTTTATATTAATTGTTGACCACTAAATACTCGGCCTTATTCCCAAAAGATGACCATATACAATGCATGATTAACTCCTAAAATAAAAAGAATAAAATAAAGCCTTAACAATATCTTAACTAAAATTTAATTAAATTAAAATTATATATATATATATATAATGTACGAATCCAATACATATTACATTAAATTGTCAAAAGAACATTCATATTATTTTTATTTCTTGCTAAGGCAAGAATATATAATCCATGATTAGTCAAATTTCGTTGACCTCTATTAATTTACATTTTCACACACAAAATTTTACAAAGTTTCTAAAGTTTTGTAGAATTTCATTATTAAACATAATATTTTAAAAACATAAAATAAATTCACAATTTTTTAAAATACAATATTTAAATTTTTTGATTGATATAGGACATCTCCGATGGAACTAATGGAATCATTTTCATTATCAAATATAAAAAATTAATAAAATTAATTTTTAAAACTAAAATTTTTAAAAATGCCATGTATCTCTCTTATTAAATACAACATGACTCATGGCATGAGGGTTAGCGGCTTAACTCGCCCAAGTCCGACAAATTTTCCGGTTCCTTATACAATAATGCCCCGCCCCTTATCTCTTATTGCTCCGATTGTCCTCAGTCATAAGGCCCCTTCTATGGGTTTAATCACACCATGGCTTGTGGCTCGTTTCCTTATTCTCTCATGTAGCATGCTCCCTCCACACGGGTCTGTACACTCAGCAACTCTCGTCGGTTCAAATTTCTCATCATAGCACCTATCACTCCCTCTTCCAGCCTCTAGTTCATGGCCTCCTCTATGTTCATATTTACTGTGACAACTTGGATTAAACGGGTTAGGTGGCTACCTTATCTTCTGAATACTCTTCCTCACAAGAGCCTTCAACATGGGAACATGCTCCTCTTCTTCTTCTTCTCGATGCGGGATCTAAATCAAGCTCTAAATGCCTATTCTTACCGTGGCTCTGAGTGATGGAGCAGTCATCCCAATTCCACTAAGCCGCAAGCTCTCTTCCTCCCATGGCTCTACAAACTCATGCAAACCTCACACGACTCATTTTTCCTCACACGCAGCCTTCAATTCATAGTCACTTCCATCCTCCTGATCTCCTGCACAGTACGGGTCTCATGGTGGCTTCGCTCCTTGCCTACATAACTGATCATCATCACAGGCTAAGGCATGGATCTCTCCTTCATGATATCAGGCATGAATTTGATACCGCCTAAAGGTAGAGTGAAAGGGTGAAGGGCAAAGAACAAAGCCCCATAATCTGTCTTCATTAACCAAAAAAATGAATGTTATATAATACAAATTTTTTATGTGGCTAGAAATTTTCTATCTGGAACACATGCTAGGTAATCCAATCTGAAAAGATTCCAAAAATTAACATAAAATGGGGAAAAGGAATTTTGGGAGGTCACTAGAGTGAATATCCAAGCTTCAGCTCTGCTGTTGTCATCTTTGTGCACCTATCCTAGAATTCATAACACCCGTGAAGGAAATATTTCACTTCTCAAAAGTCTCAAATTATTTCTCTTATCAATTTTTCCACATCCATCTAGTTGATTAAATATGAAAATTGAAAACTAACCTAATAGAAGTACCGAGGGAAAAAAGGCTTTGTTTTACATGAATTTGGTTAATTTGCGAGTTGATTGCACAACATTTCAATAGAAAAGAAACGAAAATATACATTTGGATGATAAAAATAAAATATTGTCTAAATATACAATAGTTTAAGACAATATATAAGTTACAATTCTTGTTGGAAGAGGTTAATTTTGAATTTACATTAAGAGAGGTTCCGGATTTGTAGGTATATAAGTTACCATTCTCAGACGAAGAGGCAAGTTTTGATAGTAATTCTTGGGAACATTTCTATTTATACCTAAATCCTATAATCTAATAGATTATTGGAGCATTATTCTACATAGAAGCTTTTGTTAAAATGAGAAATAATGTAAGTTCAAAGCATAAGGCATTGTAAAGCTGCAAGTACTTACCTCCAACACTGTTTTTTTAACTCTGTACATGGTAGGCATATTCTTCTAATCCAAGAAGATGTTTAAGTTTAATAGATTGCTAGAAAATAATTCTAATTTAAGAATGTCATTTCGTGTGTCTACAAGAATCTGTAGGAATTGTTGCTTAGGATTTGCATTTTCAAATAAAATGTTATACATATAATATACGTACATGTGTTTGTTTTTCTAGAGCTTGAGTATAATACATTAAAAAAATTGCAAAAAAATACAATTCAAAGACATATGTAATACTTTATTTTGTGAATAACCAATTTTTAATATGGATTCACTTTATTTAGCCCACAATGGCAAATGTGCTTTTCTGTCGATTCATTCAATCACGAGATGGGCCTGCTTGGGGGAATCTAACAGGTTTTCAGCATCCCTCTCCATGAATTCTCATTATCTTCTACGTCTCCATGAATTCTCATTATCTTCTACGTCCCGATCCATGCAGGCATACATCCAGTGAGTTCTGTTCGATGTTGTAGAGATCTTGCTCCACTTGGAAATCAACGTGGTGGAGAGATAAAATGGCGCCTGCTGCATTTATCGTGGCACCTACGTGATCGAAGAACTAAATGGATCACCTGATAAGGATAATACCTTTTCTAGAAGGCGGTTGTCAAGGGTGACTTGGATCTTTTTACATGTCGAGAAACATTTTTAGGGGGCACCAATGTTAACAACAAATTGTGAAAAACTTCATCGTTGTCTGATATGATGCAGTGCACAAGGTGTTCTCTATGTGCTTTCATGTGGTTTTACTTACTATTGTTGGGTGAATATTTTCCCATGGGATGATTCCTTCACCGTGCGTGGAGGCATACAATGTCACAAGTTCGCGATGTCACACTCTGCAGAGTTATGGTTCAAGAGCCATCAATTCCCAACCTTTGGATGAGCGATTATGTTTAACAATCTTAGTGTAGTTTTCCTTCTCTCGAGGGTTCTGACATCGCAGCAATAACCATTGTTGTTGCATCAACTTCCAAAGTGGGTTAATGGTTGGGATGATCCATTATTGAGGACATAGGAAGTAGGGATGGGGAGTCCAATCCATGTCCATTACCTAAGTTCTTATTATGAGTAGTTATCATCCAAATAAATATGCAAATACATTATTTCAAGCGCTTAACATACTTACTAGTAGATAACATTAAACCATAGTGAAATATGCAAATAATTTTTTTGGAAACTAGATGAGAATAGGCAAAAGCTAGCTCTATAAGGATTAGGTAGAACCATCTAGGATTATAAAGTTGTTTCTCGATACTTCTAAGATTTTTTTTTTAATTATACAACCTTGTTAAATAGGTAATGAGGCAATCAATGTACACAACCTTTCTGTGTCACTAATAATATGGAGGACTAAGTGAAAACTAATGGGAAACCATACTTTCACAAACTTTTGGAATATGAAAATAGCAGAGCAATTACAAGAAGCCATACATAGTTGAAAAGGATTTACACTGGAAGATCTAGGGTCTTCCTTAGGAACATGGTTTTCATGACATTGTATGCCTGCAGGAAAAGCTGAGTTACGACAGTTCTAGAGTTCACAATCATGCCTCTTCTTCCAAGAACAACAAGAAAAATTGAGAGCCTCTCACCTCTGACACTTATGGCATTCAATCCTAAGCTACCAAATTTGGTCGTATCAGACCAGTTAATCCATAAATTCAAAGGTACGATTCGTCTCACGAATTATGACGTCTAATTCGGTTCACTCAACATTTAATTCAAATTACATCACCGAAATGTGACATGGGAAAATGAGAAAAATTACAAATCATTTTGAGTCGGCTAATTTTAACGATATCCTCTCGTGATTGGAAAATAACTCGCTTCTCATTCATTAAACGACTTGGAAAGCTTGTCAAGTTTTGTACTCTTATGTTTGTTATGATTAAGACATGTCTTTTTACTATGCCACATGTTATCTATTATATTGTACTATGGCCATTTTGTGTTGTATCATTTTTCCCCGTCTATCAATTGCGTCAGTCATAGTATCACAATTGTATGAGTGCACATCATATTTCAATAACAACTTATATTAGGGGATTTGAAGGTGTAGAACTAGATTTTTTTATTGGTTTTTGGTGTTATTGTCTTGTTATAAGCACATACATAGTAGAGGAAAAATCACTATCAAATTAAAAAAGCATCGAATTACAAAAGCATCGGTATCTTTAATTTTAGTCTTTTGAAATGAGTCGGAAACTTAAATTTTAAACCTCTGGTGGACCTTAAACTTTTAACCTCCGATGGACTAACCACTGTATTGAAGTTCAAATTAAAAAAACATTGATATCTTAAATTTTAGTCCTCTAAAATGCGCTGGTAACTTAAATTTTAATCCTCTGATGGACCTTAAACTTTTAACCTCTGAAGGACAAACCATTGTATCGATGCTTGTAATGTCACCAAAATAAGCACATAAGAAAAAAAATTCTATATCGTCAATAAACAACGATATTCTTCTTATTTAATATCATTACTCTTTGGCTACCTTTTCACTAGTCCTGGTTACACCTTTGTCATACAACTGTGACAAGTTTATGACAGTATTATTACTCTGACCTTCTAATGGACCTCTCCCATGACAATTAAACAACTTTTACATGTAGTTATATGAATAATTATTTGAACTAGAACAATTATACATTAATCAGTCCCGGCCCATTATATATTAACAAATCCACGTCTTGGTCCAATACTTATATTAAAGTATCATAGATTTGTCTTGTTAATAACTTGTTAATCTTTAAAGACTAAAGCATTCAATCCTTATAAACACAACTATGTTAATTTAGGAGTTTCCATTTACCCCTTTGGTTTATGAATTATTACAATGTATTTACATGTATATGTAAATGTGATGGATCCCATCGTGACGTGTTGGTTTAACCTAATCATTTGTCTAGCAAATGTTGACTTGCTCGTTGGACTTGGTCCATTCATGGACATGAGCTTGCTTAGTAAGCTAACACCATTTTCTTTACATGCATACATAGGTGGAATTAAACCAATGCTAAATGTTGAAGTGGGGAAACTCACTTATCCCTAGCGCCATGACATATGTTGCTTTGGACAAAGATTGTGGGCTTTGGTTAGAATATGATGTAGTCTTGTATAGTTGGAGCGCATAAGAAGGTAGGTTTGCATTTACTACTGTGCAAGTGATTGGGTTGTACTCCTACTTCCACATATGAATGTGAATGACAATCCTTTCACTTCGTTGTACTGGGAGTGTCTTGGTTCCCAAAACATCATTTTGAAGGCTTCAATTGTCCTTCTCACCATGAGCAGGAGGGTTTGAGGGTTCTGGCTTTATTCCATATCTCTGCACAACCCTTGTAATTTATGTTTGTATGGGTTCTTTGTATGTTGTGTTTAGCTTTGAGATACCACGACCACCAATGGTGGTACTACTTGCCATGGAAAACTGAGTGTTTAACGAGGATTTGGTGTCCAACATTGTGGTCAACTCCTCTCGGATTTGGACGAGGTATGTTTAGTTTCCATTCACAGGTTCTCTGTAGGTTTGATTATTATATTAGTATCTTATGATAAGAATTATAGTTTGTTTTGTTTGCAACATTATTGACAGGATTAACCCAAATCGAGGCATGGATGTGGCTGCATACCTAGCGTTGATATAAGGGAGCTTCTAGTATGGGTAATCTCATGGCCATCCATGGACCATTTCCTTGCGAGTGGATGGTAGACACTATATGTGTAATGTTCAGGGTTCATTACCAATTTGAGTGCCACGACTTAGCCCTTGGCTAGTCTGGCCATGTCATTTATGTTTAATAGTTGTACATGCTTATGCCTTGGTGGTAATACAATGAAGTTTTTAATTCATGTTTATGTTTGTAGTGTGTGTGTGAAAGAATTCATATGCTGGTTATGATACTCAAGGGATATGCCCTGGTCATTATGGGGTGTTTTTCCATTCCTTAGCTCTATGTGTTTTGGTCATGTGAATAGATTGTGGAATTAATGGAAGACCATAGAATTAATGGAAGTTCATACTGCAGCGTTTTGATTTTAATATGAGGACTGTATTTATGGCCCTTTTTATGCTTTTGTCTCATAGCAGAGATGTTATTAACTTACCTTTGGAAATGGTGCCATGAGAATCGACCCTGGGGTCACTGGGTTTAATAAATATGTATTGGTAGTATTGAAATGGTGTAATGATAGGATGTTCTAGGTTATGTCTACTTATATGCTTTGTATGTTCTATTTGAAGTGTATTTATCTTATGTACAAGCATTGCCACTACACCGGATTCGAACTTGGGTCATAGATTTTATCTTCCGCTATTAAATCTTTGTACATTAACAGTTTAGATTTAAATTATATAAACCACGAATTTTGTATACTTTTTGTTTGTGTGTTTGGATATCTAATTAGACATGGCCATGAGGTCAGATACCCAAGCGAATTGTGGGTTTCGATCTTAACCTTGGCTGTGTTGCGTTTATGAATAACACATCCATATGGGACGTGGCTCTCACATCTTGACCATTGAATATTCTTAGTTTAATTATTTACAACCCAGTGGGGCATAACGCCCACTCTCAATGGATTTGGCGTTGTGGAGACGTTGAATTCTTGTGGAGACGTTGGATTTGATATGGTTTATGTTTTCTTTGAGCATGCTTGTGATAAAAGCTTACTTGTTTTTCCATTAAAGTATGGTTATGGTGGATGGTATATGTTGAAAAGTATTGGTACTTTGAGTTTTAATATGATGTAGTATAATACATAAAATGGTTATGTTCATTAAGTTCCAGTTTAGTAATTATATCAAATTACAATATTTATATTATTAAATCTTGGTTTGGTTAAGGAACTTGTTCTTGGGATTGATATCAAATCATCTCCATTCCTTGAGATACATAAGAGATTTCTCTCTAGGGCTAGAAATCCCATGAAATAAAAATCAATAAGGTATTTATTTAATTTAGTATTCGATTGTTTATTTGATTATGTTTATATAATTTAATAAATAGATTTACTACAATTATTAAATAATGATGCTAACATTAAATTCTATCTAACCAAAAAGTGATATTGAAGAATCTCTTAAACATATAAATAAGCATTTCCTAAACACAAGGATTTATATTGGAACATAAGCATAGATCATGAATTGCTCAAACATAATCATTAAGAACATATCTAGGCTTAATGACAATAAACTAGGCGTAATCCAATACAAGCATGTAATAAACATTCTTTTACTCATCCCTGAGCCATTAGAATTCATAATTAATCTAAGACTGATATTCATTTTTTTAATGATCTATTGATCTGAAATCTAAATAACAATTAAAAACTTGCACTACTATTCTCATTAGTTACACATCTATAGTTGAAACATTTCAATATAATCCATAACAAATATTTAGAGTCTGTTGGAACTAAAAGTAAGATAGGTTAATCATGTATAAACAGGTCAGACTAAATAAACTGTAATAGTACAATCTGTAAGGTACCAATAAGATGAAATAATAGAGTTAGAATACTTATCAACCTTTAAACCTCCAATTGAATGGAGAACTTTCACATTCCTCCCAACCTTAGACCTCAAATAGTTCTGTGTTCTTTCCGCAAGTCACCCCTGAGCCAGAAAAAGCATGCTAGAGAAGAGAGACTTAGGTATTGTTATCTATCTTGTTTACTATCAACAGAGTAGCCACAAGGTTGTTAGTTTTTCAGAATTTTCAATCTGATCTAAGATCTTAACTGAGAGAATAACATGTACAGCATATCTACAGCATATCAATCATGGACACAATAATGCAAGCACACAAGAGACACAAAGTTTCACCGGGGAAAACCAAGAAGGTGAAAAACCCCGCAACTTCCTCGGAGATAGAAAGAGCAATGATACAACCAAAGTACAAGAGATAATCTTCTCCTAGCAGCAGATCCTCCTCCTCACAAGTGCGCCACTTTCCAAATGAGAGAAGTGTGAGTAATGAGTGATCAAATAGAGATCTCCCGATCTCTATTGATACTTGTCATGTCCTGCCCAATAAACTTAATGGGGCCAACTTGTCTAGCTTAGCCTAATAACCCATGGTTAACGTAATTTGGGCCAACCCCACACTTGGTGGTCTAATAACCCTTTTACCCACATGACTCATACAGGGTCGACCCCATCAAGGTGGTCTAATAACCCATTAAGTATAAGTTACGACACTTACAATATAAATGACAACACTTCCGTATAGAGGAATAATAACATCTCTATAGGAATACAATATACATGGGTGAAATACATTCCGAAGTTACATATACATCAACACTCCCTCTTAACTAGGAAGGTATTTCTTGACACAGATCTGCTAGCACAAGTATTCTTCTCTGGATCATCATCAGCGAATCATCGTCCTCGAATCATCGTCATCGTCACTACTGTTGCTATCTCGATGAATCTCTAAATCTACTCGTCATAGGAAGTTCTACAGAGCCAGTCCTTTTTCATACTGGAAGTAGGCCCACCACCTGAAGGTCTTCATCATCACTGGCCATACTGTGGAATCTCAGGACTTATTACGTGCGTCACAAAACCTTGCAAGAGCATCCAGAATGTTACGGGGGCACGGTTCTACCTGTCGGATCTCCCAGGGCACTATTATATGTGACCCCACCACAAAACCTCGAAAGAGAATCCCAGGACTGATTACGAGCACATGGCTCAACCTATCGGATCTCCCAGGGCACAAATTACATGTGGTCACCACAAAACCTCGAAAGAGCATCCTAGGACTGATTACGAGCACACGGCTCAACCTATTAGATCTCCCAGGGCACAAATTACATGTGGTCATGGAAAAACCTCGAAAGAGCATCCCAGGACTGATTACGAGCACACGGCTCAACCTATCGGATCTCCAGGGCACAAATTACATGCCATAGGACAAAACCTCGAAAGAGCGTTTGCCAAATCTCCCAGGGAGCTATTATATGCCAGCAGCAAAACCTAGCAAGAGAATTTGCAAACCTCCCAGGGCGCTATTATATGTCCTCCCAAAGCAAAACCTCGAAAGAGCATTTGCCAAATCTCCCGTGGAGCTATTATATGCCAGCAGCAAAACCTAGCAAGAGAATCTGCAAACCTCCCAGGGCGCTATTATATGCTTATCTGCACAACCTATCCACGACCACAGAGTATCAACCTAATACTCACCATACATCATCCTGATGTACACATGATCATCCTAGTCATCATCACTACATCGTCCTGACGCATGTCATCTGGAGCAACATCCTGAAGCTCATTTTCCATGATCATCCTGATCATACAATGCATCCACCTGATGCATACACAGTATCTGCTTGATACATATCATCATACATGATCTACATGATCATACAATGTATCCACCTGATACATATACAAATACATGATCCACCTGATCATACCTGATACATATCAACATACATGATCTACTTGATCATACAATGTATCCACCTGATACATCTACAGATACATACACATGATCCAACTGTTCATATCCAACATCCAACATGATGCATACATACATATAAATGATCCAACTGATCACATCCAGCATCCAACATGATGCGTACATACATATAAATGATCCAACTGATCATATCCAGCATCCAACATGATGCATACATACATATAAATGATCCAACTGATCATATCCAACATCCAACATGATGCATACATACATATAAATGATCCAACTGATCATATCCAGCATCCAACATGATGCATATACAGAGCAGTAACTGGAGCATTGTCCTGATGCTCATCATCCAGCGCTTACATCCATAGCCATGGAAGGATCCTCCTCTCACCATGCTTGGAATGGCTTCAACAAATGTGTCCATCACTTCTTCCTAGAAGTGTCGTCAATCTGAAGAACACCAAGCCTCTCTCTGATGTACTCAAACTTCATTCTGGCTATTGGATTCATTAGTACATCTGCAATCTGCTCATCCATCGCAACATACAAGAGATTCACTGCTCCTCTCTGCACCATATCCCTAATATATTTATATTTGATCTCAATGTGTTTCAACCTGTCATGGAACACCGGGTTCTCAGACAGCTTCACACAACTCTGGTTATCACAGAAGATACCAGTAGCCTCCAACGGTAGATCAAATAACTCAAACAGTAGCTTCCTCAGCCATATTTCCTCACAACTAGCCGAACAAGCTGAAACATACTCTGATTCAGCTGTACTCAGTGCTACGCAGGACTACTTCCTGCTAAACCAAGAGATCACACCTAATCCCATAATGAAGCAGCACCCAGAAGTTCTCTTCCTATCTGCAGCACTGCCTGCCCAATCTGCAGGTTAAACTTTTGATTCGCATCATACTTGAGCCCATAGTCAACCATGCCCTTCAGGGACCTCAGAATATGCTTTACAGCAACCAGGTGAACACCTCTGGGATCTGTCATGAACTGGCTCAATGTGTTCACCGCAAAGCAAATATCTGGTATTGTGTTCGTCAGGTACATCAAGGACCCAATCATCTGACGATACACAGTGACATCAACCGGATCAGATGAAGCATCACACAGAAGCTTCAGGTTCGATGCCATAGGTGTGGCCATGGCCTTGCAATCCATCATCCCGAACCTCTTCAGGATCTCTATTGCATACTTCCCTTGTCCAAGGAAGATCCCATCTGCACTCTTCCACACCTCCATGCCTAGAAAATAGTGCATCATCCCCAAGTCCTTCCTCTCGAATTCGGCAGCAAGCTTCCGTTGCGTGTCGGCAATCAAACTATCATTACCTGTTACAAACAAATCATCTACATACAACAGTAGTATCACAGGAATGCCTCCCTCAACCTTGTAGTAAAGGTTGGAATCCGCTTTACTCTTGGTAAAGCCCAAACTGGATAGAAAGTTGTCTATCCTACCATACCAAGTTCTGCACATATATAACTTCCCGTCATGTGTCTCAAAACCAAGTGGCTGCTCCACATACACTTCCTCTTCGACTACACCATTCAAGAAAGCTGTCTTGACATCCATCTGGTGTATCTTCCATTTCATCACTACAGCCAAAGCAAGTACTGATTTGATGGAAGTGTGTCTGGCTATAGGTGTAGAAGTCTCTTCATACTCAATCCCTTTTTCTGGGAGAAGTCACGAGCTACAAACCTCGTTTTGTATTTCTCCATGCTACCATCTGCAACATGCTTGATCTTATAGATCCATTTGGAAGTCACAGCAGACTTCCCTTCAGGTCTTGGGACTACATCGCAAACATCATTCTTCATGATCGACTGACCATGGCATTCTTCCATTACTTCATCCCAGATCCTGGGAACTTCAATATCTTCAATAGATATCTTTGTTGCTGGAACAAATGTTGTAGTCCTTCTTTTGTAGGTGAAGGTATACGATCTTTCCTACAAAACAAGTTAAATTGGATGATTAGAAACATCTTATAGTTTTCAGAACAAATTCTTACACATAAAGAAATATGTCATACAGTCATGCAATTATTTTAGCCAATGCTTCAATACAACATTCATCCATATCCTGTAACTTTCTACATGCCTTCCAATCTCTACCGGAACATTGTTAAGTGTTTGCACTACTCCCAGCATGTCAGCAAAGAGGTTTCATTCTAGATAAGTAGCAATGGAATGTTGTACAGTGCCATAGGCCACTTACCCATCACATGCATATTAGTAGTATACTGTTCATTAATGCAATTATTCTAATATGCATAATACACAACCTAAGTCTAGGAACATAAGCATATACATCATTGAACAACATTATTTAAACAAACAAATATGTAAGAAATGATCATTCAAATACTTATCTTTGTTTGGTTGTTGGGTGGACTCCCTCTGAATCTTTGCAACTCCATTATGATGTGGATTATGAGAAGTGGCCGACTCCCTCTGAATATCTGCATCCTTGCAGAAACTACTGGAGTATGCTCCCTCTTGATCTTTGCTTCCTGGATTACCTGTCCTTGAACTTATATCCATCCTCGATCACTATGCATGCTTACAAGTATCATTATTGTGATATCCTCGAGATCTCATACATAATCATACATTCTCAATACTACAATAATCTGGATTAGCATGCTAGCTAGTTATGTCTAACATACCCGCATAATGTCTTCTTGTTTTCTTCAATGACTTGTGCTAGTTACCTGCATATCTCATAGGTTAACCATTATAGAACCAAGTTATACATACCTCGTAAGTAGATCTTCTATGTGATCCATGGCAATGGATGAACCTTTGTCTTCATGTCACCATGGTCATATGTTCTCCAACTAGAACATGATTTGTCTTTCTTGATGTACCTTTCATGTTAGTGGACAACATCAACCTCATACAACATCACAATGCATTAGTACAATCATAAGTGTCAAAAAACCTAATCAATGAATATATTCTATCATGCATTCATAATTTTATTAAGGTGATATGACAAGTCTAAAAATAACCAAGATTGTACTAACTGTAATAATATGAAGACAAACATATCATAAACTTAATTATGAACAGAATTCGAAACATACCTGTATGAGTCATACCTATCGAGATTGCTTTGTAATCTTCTTATGTAAGGCCTTAGCCTCATCTCCCTCTGAAACAGGAACTTCTTCACTTATTCAGGTGACCAATCCATTCTCTTATAGGATTAGCCTAATCCACTTGATTTGCAGGAACTGGATCTGGAGCTGGATTAGGGTTTGTTAGAGAAACCCTAAAAATTCAAACTTTGAATTTCAAACTTCTGAAAGGATAGAAAGATGCTCCTTGATGAGCTGATCAAGCCGGTATACTCAGAATTTGAAAACTGCAAAGTTTCACCCCTCAAAATTGCCTTTTGAAACTTTCGGATCTTCTAGACATGATCCCGAACTAGGGTTTGATAAATCCCACCCTTCTTCCCAACCAAAAGGTTCGATCCAAAGCTCTAAACTTTGGTTTTTCTGAGGAGCTTCCAACCGTGGTCATAGACTTAAAAAATTCCAACTTTTGCAAAAGCCCTAATTTTCCATTTTTTCCAATCAAAGTCCCAAACTAGGGTTTGATCAAGCCCGACCTTCTACCCAACCAAAAAATTTGATCTTGGTCTCTAAATTTCAATTTTTATGAGTAGCATTCAGTCGTGGTCTCTGATTACAAAAATACCAACTTTCTCCGAAACCCTAATTCGCAGAGCCATGAATGAAGGTGCTCAAAATCCAATTCTGTTTTGACAGAAATATGCACCTGATTGTTTCTAGTGTAACTCCGAAATTATGAATCCACAAGGTCTGAAACTTCTACCTATGGTAGCCTGACCTGTCATCTTTCCAACCCCATAGGTCTTACCTCAATTGGATTCTCTGAGAGATTTATGCCAAGTGTCGCAACGTGACCTGTTTATGGGATAAAACAGGAGAGCGAACTTGTACGGAGTGCCACATGTCACTGGTTCACTTTCAGCCTCTAAACCTTCAGCATGTGAAAGTACAGTCCGTGCCCTACTAGTCACTTTTTACGAAATTTCATTTGGAGCTTCCTAGCCCAAGTTATGACCTTTTTTCCTAGGTCACCTGTTTATGACTGAGATTTGAAAGAGGCAGAAACCCTAGATTGTACAGATCATAAAACACAAAAGTACAACGAATTAGAAGTTGTCCTTTAAACACAAGGTACATGGGGATCTGATCTTCGAGCTGTAAATGTTTTAGATCCGAAAACTTCGTCAAAATGGATTTATAGCGAAAGTGATACGATGACTGTTTTTTTCTATATCAATCCCTAGCATCGCAAGTGCAACAAGTGTCATACATGCCATACCATGCCTTCTTTCAAGCTAGCTCTGATACCATGTTAGTTTTTCAGAATTTTCAATCTGATCTAAGATCTTAACTAAGAGAATAACATGTACAGCATATCTACAACATATCAATCATGGACACAATAATGCAAGCACACAAGAGACACAGAGTTTCACCGGGGAAAACCAAGAAGGTGAAAAACCCCGCAACTTCCTCAAAGATAGAAAGAGCAATGATACAACCAAAGTACAAGAGATAGTCTTCTCCTAGCAGCAGATCCTCCTCCTCACAAGTGCGCCACTTTCCGAATGAGAGAAGTGTGAGTAATGAGTGATCAAATAGAGATCTCCCAATCTCTATTTATACTTGTCCTTTCCTGCCCAATAAACTTAATGGGGCTGACTTGTCTAGCTTAGCCTAATAACCCATGGTTAACTTAATCCAGGCCGACCCCACACTTGGTGGTCTAATAACCCTTTTACCCAAATGACTCATACAGGGCCGACCCCATCAAGGTGGTCTAATAACCCATCAAGTATAAGTTACGACACTTACAATATAAATGACGACACTTCCGTATATAGGAATAATAACATCTCTATAGGAATACAAACACTTCCGTATAGAGGAATAATAACATCTCTATAGGAATACAATATACATGGGTGAAATACATTCCGAAGTTACATATACATCAACAAAGGTTTTTTACCAGCTCTGTGTAGAGTCCTGTAAAAAAATCCCCCTTGTCACACAGTCATTCCTGGACTATCCATATACTTTATCATGGAAAAATTGAGTGCTTAAGGACCTACAACTAAACCTCCAGTGTACTAGGGACCATTAACCCCTGTAATGTCCACTCTCTGCTATTTAATATTTTTCTTAGATAAAAGGTTGCTATTCTTTTTCATTCAAGCTGTTTTTCGCTTAACTTCACACTTTTTGTTTTCTTTCTTTTCTTTTTATCCTAATTTCATAAACTAGATAGATTTTTCATCTCTCTTGATCTCTTTTATTTATTTATTTATTTATTAATATAGACTTATCATCACATTTGTCATATCTTTCTATTGACTTTTATTTAGCACTTATTTAAAAGTCATCATATCTCTAGCATGATTGGTCCATCTTTAAGTGGTTGTCCCCCAACATATAGAAATTTAAAAGGAGATAAGTAACATGATAATAATATCATTTATTGCATTTGATTCTCTAGAGCCTGCCAGCTCAACATCAAACATAATAATTCCAATTAATCTAGATGCTCTGAATCCTACTAGCTCAACACCAATCAAATATAAGTCTAAGCAGACTAAGTGCTCCAGAGCATACCAACTCAACACCAAATAAATCTAATTAGTATAGGTGATCCAGATCATACCAGGTCAACACCAAATAAATCTTAAGCAATCTAGGTGCTCCAGAGCATACCATATCAATACCAAATAATTCTTAAGTAGTATAGATGCTCTAGGGCATATTGGCTCAACACTAAATAAATCTTAAGCATTCTAGGTGCTCCAGAGCATACGAGCTCAACACCAGATCAACATAATAATTTAAATGGTATTAACTTGGGATATTACAATGCGCAAATTAACAAAGCACCAATATCTTAAAAAATTTAGTCCTCTGAAATGAGCCAACAACTTAAATTTTAAACCTCTGACGGACCTTAAACTTTTAACCTCCGATGGTCTAACCATTGTATTAATGCTTAACCGCTTAACCTTACCTCAATTGCTCGATGCTTATCTTCATATTTTTTTATGCAGTGATACTTTTCATGCATAGGACTCTAAATCACGTGAGACTAAGCAATTAAATAGCCAAAACATGCACAAACATCATAGACTTTTTTCAAAACCCTGGAATAGTGATCCAGGAGGATCTCCCAAAATGACCAAATTTTAAAGTCTTCAAATGCTAAAAATAATGGTACATATGCGTAAATATCACCGATAGATTTTCGACGACGTTCATTTCATGCAAAACGAAGTATGTATGTGAAAGTTATTGCATTATGAAATTTAAGCAAAACAGGAAAAATGACAAAAGGGGGTGCCACGTCGCAGGCCCACAGGCTACCACATGTCATGATCGTACATCTGAATTGGAATATATTACGTCATGCTGACATCAACATGGTTACGTGGCAGCATGAGAGGATGACACGTATCACCCAGAAATGGACTAGTTGGCACCTAGTCAAACCAATCCAGGAGTGCCACGTGGCACATGATGACGTGGCAGATGCTGATGTGGCAGACAATCACTGGGCAAGATGTGGACCAATGGACAGCTGACATATGGAGGCCATGTGGGCCAATGGTAAGCTTCCACGTGGCAGCCATGAAATGTTCAAGTTGGCTTAAGATTCAAAAAAGTTGATTCAACGGATTAATTCAACAAATTACTATATATATATATTGTTATGTAGGTGTATACAACAAAGAGGTTTGTGGGATTTGAACCCACAACCTCCCTATTAATACTCCAACGCCTTAACCATTAGGCCAAAACATTTACTTACTGTAGTAATTCAAAATTAAAAAATTTGAATTAATGCCAATAAATTTGGATCACATTTGGGTTGCCCACGACCTATAAAACCAAGTATGAATTTCAAGATTGGGGACAAAGCTTTGCATAGATTTCGAGACAGATTCTTGGCACACAAACCAAGGTGGTTGTTATCACCCAATATTTTCCTGGGTTGTGGCAAGAAAGACCATGGGGTAACTGTTGCAAACCAATCTTTAGTGGATGGAAACTAGCCTTTCCAACCATAGAGAGGGATCTCTCTTCAGTGCTTCCAGCAATGGGATATAGCTTGAATGGGTTGGGATATTGGTAAAAGTGGTGGCTAGACCTTCAAACAATGAATTAAAAGAATGATTCCATTTGGTTGGAGTTAAGAACAGGAGGACAGTTGGGCATGGAGTCAAATTTGGTGGGTTTACAGTCACTAATGACATATTCAGACCGCAATTGTAGAGGCAAGGGGGAAAGGTAGATGGGGTTCTTTCACGACGAAATGATTCCAATGATTCCATTTGGTTGGAGTTAAGAACAGGAGGACAGTTGGGCATGGAGTCAAATTTGGTGGGTTTACAGTCACTAATGACATATTCAGACCGTGATTGCAGAGGCAGGGGGAAAGGTAGATGGGGTTCTTTCACGTCGAAATGATCAGCAAGTGAAGGCAGAAAAAGGGGACAAGTTCCATCACAAGGTCAGAGCATTTACAAATGAATTCTAACCCGCAACTTCGATAGGAAAAGGGTGGAATACCTATTCATATGCATCTGGAGCATGTGGGCATGAATTCCAGACCATGTAATCTTGATATTTAGGTATTGTAGAAGTAAAAAATCAATGTAAATACAAAGTAAGAACACATACATAGGAAATAACAGACATTAGAACACACATCACAGGAATCTCAAGCTTCAGAATCGGGTCTTCTCATTGAATTAAGAAACCGAGTTCAAATACAGGCGCAGAGCAGTAATCTCTCTGAAACAAAAACCTCCAACCCTTTGGTCCTCTTCGGAACCTGCCTTTATAGGCTTACAAAATATCAAAATATCTTAACTAATTTAGAACAAACTCGGACTAGTAATGATGAGGTTGCTCAAGCTAAGCCGCCCAAATCAACAGCTTCTGATTTTGTCATGCGTGGAGGAAGGGAATCACTTGAGCTGGCAGTGCACCATTGTCCCGCGGAAGCTGCCTGCTCGTCCTTTGGATCAGGTCATTTTAGGTTGATTAGGACAGTTAACTGAAACAGATCCCCTTAGCCGTCCTCAAAACGCACCATTTTTCTGTGAAAATATTCATTCCCTGCGATTGTGATTTGCTCCACAAAACTTCTTTCGATCCGTAATTTCCTTTCCGCAATTGCTCTTTCGCAACGGTCTTTCCGCAATGATCTTTCCGCAATGACCTTTATGCAATGACCTTTCCGCAATGACCTTCCGCAATGGCCTTTCCGCAATGGATTTTCCGCAATCCACAATCTACCACATGGAATGCAGGATTTGGAATTTAGACTTCGTGCTTTCTGTAAAATTACCTTTCCGCAAACCGCAATCCCCAATGCGGAATGCGGAAACTTAATTTTTCGCTCTTTTGGAAAATCGTTGTTCTATAATCCGCAATGCGGAATGCGAGATTCTAAAACACACATTTGCACCATTTGGAAAATTCTCGCTCTGCGATCCACAATCCGCAATGTGGAATGCGGAAAGCAGATTAGAAAATCGTCGCTCCGCAATCCGCAATGCGAATTGCGGGAATGAAAAAACGGACTTGCAGGACGCCATTTTAATCGTTGATCTGATATGCTCCTGGATCCTAGCCATCTAATCTTCTTTTGCTGCGGAAGAAGCCCATTTAGTCCTTTTTAGCTGTGGAAGACGCTATTATGGCTGGTTTTTCTTATTCTTTTCATTGTGGCTCTATCCTTTGGCTCGAAATCGCTCGGCAACTAGCCTTTTTCGGGATTTCAGGTTCTTTCCTTGGTGGAAACCAAAATAGGTGTTAATAGCGGCTCCAACTGGGGATGTTATCCTCCCTGTGAGGTAGCAAGAACATGTAGACTAGTGGCCCTTGCTATTTTTCTCTTTTTCCTTCTTCGTATCACAAAAACTGGAACATGACTAACTGGAAATAAAAAATGGCAATGTACAATGGGGGTGTGGTCTGCGGACTTGCTTTTCTACTTGAAATAATGCTTCAAGAACTGTCCATTAACGGATCCCTTTCCGACTGGTTCATCATCTTTGTCCCACGGGAAGAAAGCATTACTCCCATGGCATGCGATTATTGTATAGGGCCCCTGCCAAAGGTTATCAAACTTTTGGGCCTGATCTTCTCTTCTAGCATCCCATTTTAATACCAGATCTCCCACTTGGAAATCATCCACCTTAGTCTTTCTGTCAAATGTCTTCTTGATCTGGTTCTGAACTTTCATGGCTTTAGTATGTACCCCTTCTCTAATCTCTTGCACTTCCACCAGTTGGTTAGCTCTCCTCAGTTCCGGGTTTGGCTCTTCTTCTTGATCCTGCAGCAGTCTCTTCATGGGCTCTCTGATGGAATCAGGGAATACTACCTTTGTTCCATATACTAATTTGAAAGGAGAAGTTCCGATGGATTTTTTATAGGTGATCCTATCATCCCACAGGGAAAATGTTAGCTTGGTGTGCCAAGCTCTTTTATTTTCTTGTAGCAACTTCTTGATTATCCTCACTAGAATTTTGTTGGAGGATTCTAAAAATCCATTTCCCTTTGGATAGTAAGCAATAAAATGGCCCAATTTGATGTGGAACTTGTCACATAATTTGATCATCTTCTTGGATTTGAAATCATGTGCATTATCAGTGATTATTTTAATGGGGCACCCAAATCTAGACATGATATTTTCCTCTAGGAACTTGATGATGACTGTATATGTGGCTTGTCTGGTAGGTACTGCTATGATCCATTTGGTGAAATAATCAGTGACAGTCAGTATCCACATGTGCTGTCCAGAGGATTTGGGGAAAATTTTGCCGATGAATTCAATCCCCCATTGCTGGAAAGGGGCTTCCACAGCTATTGGTTTCAAAGGCAAGGACAAGAGCTTCCTTCTTCCTTCAAAAACTTGGCATTCATGGCAGCTGGCTATTTCCTTATAAGCATCTTTGAACATGGTAGGCCAATAGAATCCAACCCTGAGAATTTTGTTAACAGTGGCATTCCAATAATGATGCCTCCCACAGAAACATTTGTGAAACTCTTTCAATGTCACCTTGGCCTCATCTTCCACTATGCAATTCAAGAGTACAGCTCTGGGGTCTTTCCAATAAAGACAACCACCCAGTATGCAATACTTCGTGGCCTTCATTTTGGTGGATCTAGCCTTGCTTTTTCATACTCATTGAATCCCAATTTGACTCAGTAGTGTAGCTATCCACTTTTCCCTTCTACCTTCTAGATTTGGTTGGGTCAATATATCTTTCACAACAATATTAGGAACATAAGCTACAACACGGGAATGTAGAACATAAAACCTGAAATCCTTCAGAGTTTTGACCATGGCATAGGCTTGCTTCTCCATAATGATGTACTTGAGTTCAACATCTCTGAGAGCCCTGGTAAGGAAAGTTATGGGATGCTCATCTCCTTCCTGATTTTTCTGTAAAATCACACCTGCTATGGAGTGCTCCGAGGCGAAAGAGAACATAAGAAATTCCTTGTCGAAATCTAGGTTGATCAGTACAGGTGCTTCAACAATTGCTCTTTTTATATCTTCAAACATTTGCCTAGCTTCGGCAGTCCATCTGAACTGAGTGTCTTTCTTAAGCATGCAGGTGATCGTCCTCATGATCTCAGCAAAATTGAATAAACCTCCTTATGAAATTCACTGTACCTAGGAAAGATTGGATTTCCTTTTTACTTCTGGGGAGCTCAATTTTCCGTATTGCATCTATTTTGTCTAGGTCAATTTTGATCCCATCTTTAGATATTATGTGGCCCAGTAGCTTTCCCTCTTGCATGGAAAATTTTGACTTCTTAGGGTTTAAAGAGATTCCAAATTTTCTGCACTTGACAAACACTTGGTGCAAATGATTTAGATGTTCTTCATCAGATTTAGACTACACAGTGATGTCATCCATGTAGACAACCACAAATTTGTCTTTCTCTCATGCAAAAGCTATATCCATAGCTCTTTGGAAGGTGGCTCCTGCATTCAACAAACTGAAGGGAATCTTAGCATACATGAAGTTTCCCCAAGGTGTGGTAAAGGTTGTCTTGCTCTGGTCTTCTGGTTGCACCTTAATCTGATTGTACCCTGAAAATCCATCCATCATGGACATTCTTGATGCCCCTACAACCTTCTACAAAATGTGGTCCATTTTGGGCAGAGGGTAGTTGTCTTTTAGGGACACCTTGTTGATATTTCTAAAGTCAATACATAGTCTGATCTCACCATTCTTTTTCCTTACTGGGACTATGTTAGGTACCCATTTCGAAAACCTCAAAGAGACTATGATTTTGGCCTCATACAACCTCTTTACCTCTTTTTCTATTAGCGGGAGTAGCATGGGTTTCATCCTTATCAGCTTCTGCCTGAATGGTTTCTCCCCTGTCTTGACTAGTATGGTATGTTGGATGATAGTTGTGTCATATTCTTTCATATCTTCATATCACCATGCAAACACATCAGGAAACTTTGCCACTAAATCCATATAATCCTTTTTGACACCTGGGGCCAAAGACTTTGATAGTTTGACAATTTTGGGTTCTTCATCGCTCCCAATGTTACAGTCTTCTACTTCCTTTGGGTTTGGAGAAACCTTGTGATATTTGGCCACATCATTTTCATCAAACAGTCTTTCCAGTGGGACCAATCCCTTGGGTATGTAGTTAATTTTTAGCTGCAAAATCTCCTTGCCTCCCAAAGTGGTTTTGAGCTATGGTGGATTAGGTTCCCACTCCTCAACTTCACAGTCTTCTTGATCAATATGGACATTGGAAAACGCTCCAGTCATCTCCAGAAATTTATTTATCTGCTGGTCATCTTCAAATATTTTCCAATTCTTTGTATTGTCCGGGACAGAGGGTCTATGCCTTATATTAATCATGTGAGTCCTGGTAGGATAGGCAAGGAGTTGAAACCTGCTAGCGGAGCTGGCTAGAATGTCCGCTATTTCATTTTGCTCCCTCGGAATGAAAGAAATATGATGTTGTGTGAAGAAATTTCCAAACAGATCCCACATCGCATTTCTGTAAACCCTCAACCTGGGGTGTTTCATCTCATAGTTTCCATTCACTTGTTGGATTATCAGTTATGCATATCCATAGACCTTGATCTTCTTAGCTTTCAGGTCTTTGAGTACATTCAAGCCAAATAACAGAGCTTCATATTCTTCCACATCATTTGAACAATCAAACATTAGCTTGAAAGTATGGAATCTGGCGCATGCATTTCCTTCTTCTTGAGGGATGAATCATATCCCTGCTCCAGCTCCTTGTTTATTTACAACTCTGTCAAATCTCATGACCCAGTGATCTTCTTTTTGGAGGGTGGTCGTGGCCTCTGTCTCCAAACCCGATTCATCATTACTACCTTCTTCCATCTGTTTCCCATCATTCTCTGTGTCGGTCAAGTTGTCTATGCACTGTGCCCCATCCCCACTATTAGCTTTATCATCTGGTTCAAGTAACTTGGTAGCTCCCATTCTTTCTTTCTATGGACCTAGATCATAGCAGATAATTGAGGAGCCTACATCTGTGTCTATGGAGAATATGGGGTGGTTATTAGGCATGTCCTTGTTGCTTACTACATATGACAGCCTATGTTCCCTGTACAGCCTTCTTCTTTCCCCAAATATGGGGATGGTGGCATAAGACATGTCTATTTGCATGGTTCCCTTTAACTTTGTTGTCCACGACCTGGATAACAACATCCCAAACTTAGGAGGGATATCATCCACTACCACATCCATGATCATATTCTTCTGAGGTATCTGAGTCAACGAGACCACCATATCTTTAATCATCCCTACACATGGAACTCTTCTAGAATCAAAGGAGAACAGATCTTTATAGGGCCTTGTGATTTCTAACCCTAGATTCACCACCACTGAACTTGGCATGAGGTTATGGGAGGCTCCTGAATAAAAAATGGCAATGTGCAGGATATGGTCATGTATATTGAGACTGATATAGAAAGGAGGGACATCAATTTCGGAGGCATTTTCAACATGGGGACCAAACAAAAGAGTAGGTTTGTCATCATGCAAATTGAGGGTATCAGGGTACCTTCCTTCCCCGCCATTCACTACTTTCAGGTTCTGATCTTTGTACTCTGATTTTTTGACCAACCCATTCAAGGGGATGGAGATATTAATCTTAGATATTTTATTTTCCAAACTGAAAGCAACATGGGCCCTCTCTGTTGTCCTTGTATCACCTTCATCCCTCCATTCTAGACTCTTTTTAGGAGGCTCTGCCCCCTTCCCAAGGGTCTCCTTAGAGATTGTAACTTGTGGGTCCTATTTCCCATGGATTTCCTTTCTTGGTGGCTGAGAAGGGGATGGATCAGCAATAGCCTTTCCTCAGTATACTATTACTTTTCTACTTCTCAAATTATGTTTCCTCTCGAACTCACAGATGGCGTTGTGGATCCCTCTTGGTACTGGTCAGATTCTGAATCACCTGGGACATCATCTGATTGCAGGGAAGATCGGTCATGTTCATCTTTAGTCTAATAGAACTGGGGTTGGATCTGATCAAAGAGATGGATTTGGTCTTCAGCCTGTTTATCTTCCTCTTCTTCATCTATGAAGTTCTCAGCAAAAGGTGGTCTTATTGGTCGATTCTCAAGGTTTCTTGGCTCTCTAGGTCTTCGTTGTGGGGAAGTGGGCCTTCCGAGATTGTTGTTTCGAGCTTGAGGCTCTAGGTTTTCTCTAGAAGGAGGCCTACTATCAAGGGAGATCCTATCCACCAGTATTTCCATAGTTCTCATCATTTGCTCGAATTTGGAATCCATGGACTAGGATGTGGAAGGCTGCATTGCTTCATTGCATCTCTTTTTATCAGCTTCAGTTATGTGCTTCATTTTACCCGAGGCCATCAAGTTGGCTTCTACTTATAATGCATATTTCAGCATATCAAGGAGAGTGGGATATCTCCTTTCCCTCAACATGAGGGAAAACTCACTTTCAAAACAGTTGGAAAAATGAAGCTTGGCTGCCCCCACAGGAGGTTTTATGTCCACAGGGAAAGAATTGTACACCCTCATGAACCGAGATGAGAATTCTTGGACAGTCTCAACATTTGTTTTCTTTGTATTCTCATTTTGAGTGAGAATTTGGAGAGGATTTTTCTTATCCTGCCATCTAGCTAGGAAAGCTTCTTCAAATATTTCATATGTAGCAATTCCCCCATTTGGAAGGGCCTTAAACCATTTCTTCACTTCTCCTGCAAGGCTTTGGGAAAACAACCTCATCTTAACATCATCTTCATCTACCTCTTCCAGTTCTATGAAGTCATTGAACTAGTCTATATGTTGTTGTGCAGAAACTTTTCCCTCCCCATCAAATCTCATGAGGCGTTGGGTGTACCCCATAGGTAAGTCATCGAGATTGGCTGGGAGGGATAAAGGGGAATATCTGGAATCCATGGCTCTTACGTTTTTCTTGGGAGCAAAGGGAGATTTAGAAGCAATAGAGGTAACAACAGGTATTACAGTAGTAACGCTAGGAGCAGCAGGATCAGGAATATTCAGGACTTGGGTACTTTGTCCAACAGCTTCAGCGAAGGGAAACAGGCCACTAGTTTCTTCCTGAGCTTGTAAATTTCCCCACAAAGCACCTAGGCAGTGGGTCTAGAATTTTCTTCAGTCAAACAGGGTTTCTCTTAGATTAGTCTCAGACCTAGATCTGAATGGGGAAGACTCAATCCTTAAACTTGAAGGGATGATTTCTACAATATATGCCTCTTTTTCGGTAAAGAAAATAACCTAGTTAATGGAGAAATGCGTGCTTGGCCTTTATTTGCTTTCTCAATGATCTTCTCTGGGTATGAAGTAACCTTGGATAGCTCGGTCTTTGGGTGACTTCTAGTAGGTATCCTCCTGGGAGCCATACTTCCTCCTAGGAGTTCACTGATTCGAAACATGGACTCGCCATGAGAATAATACACGACCCTCTTGGTGTTTGACTACTGTTCACCCTCAACAACTAGTTCTGATCTGATACCACTTTTGAAGTGAGCTCAATCTCTAATGGAATCGCCTGTTTGAAAGGTGGAGTCGCCAGGTAAAATAATATAACCTTGGATCGTCAGACTCTCTGTTTTCCCTCAGAGGTCCAATTTGATACTGTGAAAACCAGAGATTATCCCCAGTGGAGTCGCCAGAATGTTATCGCCCAATATTTTCCTTGGTTGTGGCGGGAAAGACCATGGGGTAACTGTTTCAAATCAATATTCAATGGATGGAAACTAGCCTTTCCAACCACAGAGAGGGATCTCTCTTCAGTGCTTCCAGCAATGGGATATAGCTTGAACGGGTTCGGATATTGGTAAAAGTGGTGGCTAGACCTTCAAACAATGAATTAAAAGAATTCTTTCGTTTGGTTGGAGTTAACAACAGGAGGACAGTTGGGCATGGAGTCAACATCGATGGGTTTACAGTCACTAATGACATATTCATACCACGATTGCAGAGGTAGGAGGTAAGGTAGATGGGGTTCTTTCACGTCGAAATGATCAACAGGTGAAGGCAGAAAAAGGGGACAAGTTCCATCACAAGGTCATAGCATTTACAAATGAATTCTAACCTGCAACTTCGATAGGAAAAGGGTGGAATACCTAGTCATATGCATCTGAAGCATGTGGGCATGATTTCCAAACCATGTAATCTTGATCTTTAGGTGCTGCAAAAGTAAATAATCAATGTAAATACAAAGTAAGAACACATGCACAGGAAATAACAAACATTAGAACACACATCACAGGAATCTCAAGCTTCAGAATCAGGTATTCTCATTGAATTAAGAAACCGAGTTCAAATACAGGCGCAGAGCAGTAATCTCTCTTAAACAAAAACCTCCAACCCTTTGGTACTCTTCAGAACCTGCCTTTATAGGCTTACAAAATATCAAAATGTCTTAACTGATTTAAAACAAACTCGGACTAGTAATGATGAGGTCGCTCGAGTTGAGTCGCCCGAATCAACAGCCTCTGATTCTGTCATGCGTGGAGGAAGGGAATCACTTGCGCTGGGAGTGCGCCATTGGGCCGTGGAAGCCGCCTGCTTGTCCTTCGAATCAGGCCATTTTAGGTTGATTAGGACAGTTAACTGAAACATATCCCCTTAGCCATTCTCAAAACGCTCCATTTATCTGTGAAAATCTTCATTCCCTGCGATTGCGATTTGCTCCGCAAAACTTCTTTCGATCCACAATTTCCTTTCCGCAATTGCTCTTCCACTGTGCTATTTCCTCAATGACCTTTCCGCAATGACCTTTTCGCAATGACCTTTCCGCAATGACCTTCCGCAACGGCCTTTCCGCATTGGCTTATCCGCAATCCGAAATCCGCCACGTGGAATGCGGTATTTGGAATTTAGGCTTCGTGCTTTATGGAAAATTACCTTTCCGCAATCCGCAATGCGGAATGTGGAAACTTACTTTTTCTCTCTTTTGGAAAATCATTGTTCAACAAACCGCAATGTGGAATGCAGGATTCAGAAACACACATTTACACCATTTGGAAAATTGTCGCTCCGCAATCCACAATCCGCAATGCAGAATGCGGAAAGCGGAAACTTATCTTTGTGCTCTCCAAAAAATTGTCGCTTCGCAATCCACAATCTGAATTGCGAATTGCGGGAATGGAAAAACAGACTTGTGGAACGCCATTTTAACCGTTGATCTGATCCGCTCCTCGATCCTAGCCCTCCAATCTTCTTTTGCTACGGAAGAAGCCCATTTAGTCCTTTTTAGATGCGGAAGAGGCTATTATGGCTGGTTTTTCTTATTCTTTACATCGTGGCTCTATCCTTTCGCTCGAAATCGCTCTGCAACCAGTCGTTTTCGGGCTTTCTAGTTCTTTCTTTGGTGGAAACCAAAATAGGTGTTAACAGTGGTATTGCACGCAGACCAAGGTGGTATTGCATGCGCCCCGAGGTGGTTTTACTCTCTGCAAGCATCCTGATGCGAGTCTACATGCATCCTGAGACAAATTCAGAGTGCACGCAGTTCGAGGCCGTACAAACTGTACAGATCCGAGGCAGTTTTGGAGGCTGTGTTAGAGGGGGCATTCCAAGGTCCAAGTCAGAACTATATCAAGTTTATACTCAAAAGTCTTGTTTTTTCGCAAGGATTATGAATCCAGCTTCAGTTTTTGCATCCAAGCACTCTGGCAAAAAAGTGATCACATAACCCTTCAGCTACACCAGAGTATAGCCATGTTTACACTTCAAAGAATCAGAATTTCATTCTAAAGCTGCTTCTAAAGTCTATTTCTTGTCCAGAACAACAGAACCTTAAGGTGATATTTGGGGTGACTTATGCTTCTATTTGTAAATTGCTAAAGCATTTTTTAAAACTAATATGATCGGTCCTCATTGGAGCTAGACCCGAAGACGTAGTCCATCAGGTACGAACTCTGTTATCATATGTTGTATTAAGTGTATGTCTTGCATACTCGTTTTACTGCCCAATTTATTCATTTATGCTCTTTAATTTTGTCATTTAAATCCTTTTAAAAAGTTAAACATACAAGCCTTTATACATGCAAATTCATGATTAAAAAGATCCTCATTTTCATATCATGTTTGGTATCACAATCTGCTTAACTATAGATTTGTGATTGTGTTGAATGATTACTAGAGGCAAGCTTAAAGCAGGCGAAGGAGAGCTTGTGCCTTTTGATCCAGAAATTTAACGTACAATTCGAAGGAAGAAAATGGCAGAGGATGATGCCAGTTCAGGGCATGATAAGGCTTTCCATAAAGCCTTCTACAAAATGTCAGATATGGTTAAGAAGTTGTTTGCATATTATCAAGATATATTGGAAAAGCGGGAGAGGAAGAAAGAAAAAGAGGAAGGTAATGCTTCAGTAAATCAAGGAAATGGAGGAGGCCCTCCTGAACCTCCATCCTCACCTTCTAGTTCTTATTCAAGTTATGATTCTGCTTCTTCTAATCATTATCATCATTCTAAAGGTCATCATAAAGATGTTTCTAATGTGTCATTATTAAAGCTTGATGTAAATTTTGATTTACCCATGTTTAACAGAGAATTTAGCTGAAAAAATGGATAATTGGATAAGACAAATTGAAATATATTGCAGGATCTAGAAACTTGCAGGTGATGAAGCAAATATGTAGTTGGCCACCCTCTAGCTTGGTGGCACTGCTCTCATCTAGTGGGAGAGCAAAACTCAAGAGGACCTTCTTACAAAAGGTAAAATTATTTCCTCATGGTATGAGTTTACTGCAGCGTTGAAAAAGCAGTTCTATCCGTTGGGTTATATTTAGCAGACTATGATGGACTGGCAGAATTCCATACAAGGTAAGGGTCAGAACGTTCAAGAATACACACAAGAATTTATAAGAAGGGCATTAGTACTTGGTATACCTCTCTATACTCAAGAAACACTTCTTAAATACATATGAGCATTGCATAGTTACTTAAGACTTACAATTCTTATGTTCAATCCTACTAACCTGTATGAAGTGTGTGTTCAAGCCACACACATATTGAATCTAAAGGGGATAATACCTATGATAAATTTTCATCAACTGAATCCAATCATTTGAAAGAAGGAAAGGACAAAGGGAAGAGCAAGCATACAGCTACCGTGAAGAAAGGGGATACAAAGCTTTCGTGTTCGCATTGCCAAAGAGATGGGCATGATGAAGAGCATTGTTGGAAGCTACATCCGGATCTGAAACTGAAGTGGGCTCGACATCAAAGGGGTAAGAAGAAGACCACTTCTACTGCTCAGTATGATCTCGAATCTGAATATGGAGATGAATCCAAGGTGATAGCTATGGGTCTTAGAGGTAAAATTTATCCTGCTGGTTGTAGTTCATTTGCTTCTACTTCTTGTATTGATGTAAGCAATGATGAAATAAAGAGGATTGAATTATTTCACTTATGAGTGATCTCCAAACATACCAAAATAGACACACTTATTGATAGTGGGTCTCAGGTGAATCTCATTTCTGAGCAGGTGGTTATATATTTTGGATTAGAGATGAAACCTCATCCTAAGCCATACCCTTTGGGTTGGGTATGTGAAGATTCCAAATTGAATGTGTGTCATCAATGTATCTTGAAGTTTGCCATCACTGTTGGTTTTGTAGATGAAGTTGAATTGGATGTAGTCCCTTTAGACATCTATAGGATTGTGTTGGGTAGTCCATATTTGTTTGATATAAAAGTCATCTTCTTCATGGATCATAATATGTATCATTTCTTCAAGAATGAGATCAAATACATTGTAAGATCTCATAAGATGAAAAATGATTTATCTATGGTTGCTATAGGGAAGATGAAGATGTTAGTAAATGCAATTAAAGGTTTATCTCTCATGACAGTTAAATATTGTGGTCTTGGAAATGAATTAGTTAATGTTGATACTACTCATATGTTACATGATACACCACAAGTACAACATGGGGGATTGGAGCATGAAAACACCTTGGATTGTAGGGAAAGACATCCATTATTCCTTACTACTTCTGTAAAGAAATACAATATTTTATTCTATTTGGCATATGCATGTTCAGTTTTATGTCTGCTTTTGCTACTATTTAGTTATGTTTGGATAGTAGCTATGACATTGAATACAGATCTTTGTAAGGATGATAGAATGATTAATTTTTCTAACAGCATAATGGTTTTTTTGTCTTTGTGATGATGAGCCAAATGATCCTAAACCGAGCAAGTTGGATGGTGGACACAGGTCAAGTGGGTCCATGGTGTCCTCGCTCTTTTTCTAAGTAAATTTTGCTTTTAGTGGTCCAAAAGATCTCTAGTGGGGAGGTTTGATCCAGGAGGATCTCCCAAAATGACCAAATTTTAAAATATTCAAATGCTGAAAATAATGGTACAGATCCATAGATCTCGCCAAGAGCTTTCCGGTGATGTTCATTTCATGCAAAATGGAGTCTGCATGTGAAATTTATTGCATTCTGAATTTTTGGCAAAAAAGGAAAAAATGGCAAAAGGGGATGCCACGTGGAAGGTCCCAAGTGGCATGATCGTACAGCTAACTTAGCTGATATGACGTCGTCATGATGACGTGGAAGCATGAGAGGATGACATGTGTCACCCAGAATGGACGAGTTGGCTGTAATACCCCATTTTTCGCTTGATGTTTATTGGCTTCAATGTAAATAATGTGTATATGTTGTGTGTGTATTTTCCCTAGTGTGGAGCTCAAGGCCAAGGCCCCACTAGTGGACGTTTAAAGTTATTACATAGGCAAGTGTTTGGACAATTTGATTATTCATGGGATGATAGGCCATGAAGAAATGTAAATGATGTAATTATTATTATTGAATAAAATAACCAAGAAGTTGGATAAGGAGGCAACCAATGAGAAGGGGCCACGTGTATCCACTAGGGAGAGGTGAGGGGGTTATGGGATTGGTTTCCCATGTTGACACATGTCCGACTGTAAACCCGTTTGAACTCCCTACTGACATTAATGCGGTTGCAAAGGGTGGTTGAGAACCATGTTGCTGAATCCGATGGAGTGTAGATCCTCCCTGCGATTTCGTATGGCAGAGCATGACTCTGGTTGCTTGTCCGGAAAGACACTCAACACCTGAAACTGGAAGAGCCTGTTTGACTACCTGGGGGTAGAAGGAAACAAGGACCACATTCATTCAGACATCGACGATCCATTCACGCACTGGCCATTCACGATCCATTGCCCCACAGGGAGAGAGCTTGCTCATATGTTTCTGGATACACAGAGTCAAGAGAGTGGTATAACCCGAAGATAGTTGTGTTTCCCTAGGTAATAGAAAATACCAAAAAGTTGATAGCCATGAGAAATGTGTGTGCAGACCTAGTCTACCGGTGATAGAGTTCTCCATGACTGAGTGGTGAGAACCCATGAGGAAACTTCAAAGCTTGAACAACGAAGATGAACCGTGAGAGAGCCTGAGCTTGGGTCGTTGAGGAGAGATTGCGTAACAGATCCCCGTCCGCAAGCCTGGAACGAGTCAACTCGTTGAACTGTGGAATAAGGTTGGGTTGCTTGATAAACCCAGTGAAGGCTAAAATCTCATAGAACTAGCGACTGGAGCTTTCTATGCCCATCCTGGAATAGCACTGGAAGGGAAGAGCCCTTGAGGGACTGTGCAGCAGAGAAGAGGGTCTTCCTTGTGTTGGATGCGGTAGGTAATGTGGGTGCCAAGTCGGCTGAGTGTTGAGATGCCTGCAGCTCTGTGGTTGAGCTCACTGGCTTAGCAATACCTCCCTTGTTTTCCATGTTTGCCTGATAAACCCACTGCATGTTGGCTTAGCATGATCGGTTACTCTGATATGCTTGATAAACCCAACTGTATGCTGGCTTGACATGATTGTATTGCTTGGTATGCCTGATAAACCCATTGCAGCTTGGATTAGCTTGATCAACTTGTCTGATATGCTTGATAAACCCAACTGTATGCTGGCTTGGCATGATTGTATTGCTTGGTATGCTTGATAAACCCAACTAGAATTTGGCTTAGCATGACCAGTATGTCCCCGAATGCCTGATAAACCCACTGTAGGTTGGCTTAGCATGGGTAGGTGCCCTGGAATGCTTGATAAACCCAACTACATATTGGCTTAGCATTGGGATGGAACCTTGACTGTGAGGGAACCTGTTAGCCCTCCTTAGTGGATACACAGGCCAGCTCGGGGGTGATATCTCAGCTGAAAGAGTACAAGCTGGACAGAGATCTAAGGTTGGGTGGAACGTTGCTCTCACTTAGCCAATTGCTTATGAAATTGAAAGATAAGTATTTCTCGTTATGTTAAATGATGGTGTTTCATTGAAATGGTTGGTTATGTTCAATTGTGGAATTGTGGAATGCATGTTTATATGAATTTGATTGAAAAGGAGTCATGTGCAGGCCTGAGTAGAAGGCCGAGATCATTGTTATATGTATAGCATTGTATTACATGAGTTTAATGTATTATAAGTCTTGTTGGTGATAGGTGTATTTGTTAGACCTAACTTTATCCATTTTACATACTATGATCTGCATGATTAACCCCGTGAATGAAGTTGTATGCTTGCATCTGATCCTTTGGGAAAGAGGGGAATGCCCTGGAAATGTTTCAGAACCCCTTTGCGGGTCAGGTGGAACGGAAAGTCAAGATAGGAAGAAGCCTTAAGTCCTTTTGGCAGAGTTATGGATAGAACTTCAGTGGGAAATTTAACATGGCATGAGTCCTCAGATGGGGCAGGGATTTCACTATTGGATAGAGCTCTCCAAGAGCTTTCCAACGGTACCGACCTTGTCTCATTTGGACCAAGGATGGAGAATTTATGCCCCTCAGAAGATTGTGTGAAAGTTACCATGACAGAGGGTATGGTTCTGCATGCCCGCATCCGCAATGCGGATTGCGGAAGCATGGAAGTTGAAGCTGCATTTGGAATTCCGCATTCCCACATCCGCAATTGCGGATAATGGATTGCGGAAGTGATATTTTTGGAGGTTGGAGTTTGACTTCCCACACTTCTGCATCCGCATTTGCGGATTGCGGATTGCGGATCTGCTGTTGCGGATTGCAGATTGTGGATTGTGGATTGCAGATCCGCTGTTGCGGATTGCGGATTCGCAGTTGCGGGTTGCGGATCCAAGCCATTTCATCTGTGTGTGTGTATTCAGTCGAATTTGGGGGAAAAAATGTATCAGGGTCTTCCGTGGCCATGGAGGTCAATGGGGATGTGATAGAGTGGTATCAAAGCTTCAGTTGCGACACTGAGAGTTATTTGGGCCGGATCGTGCATGGATTTTTGGTTGATAAATGCGCCCATGGCATGATTTCGATGAACTTATTTGATTGATTAATTGTTGAAATGAATAGTTCCTGGTTTGAATGGGTATGAGAGATTTATTTGCATGCTTGTGATATCTAATAGAATGTCTCTGATATGCACAAAGATAGCAACAACTGTAAGACGAATTGTATCACAGGGAAACGCACAGAACGGTGTAAGAATGGTCACTTTAAATGATGCATAGGACCTGTTTGGGCCAAAAGAAGATGTGTTGGGTGAGAACATGCAAGAAGCACATACAGAGGCCGAGTCTGATGGAAGAAGGGAGAAAGTGACGCCCCCAAACTTGGATGATACTATGGTAAGCTTTAATGAGCGGATGATGAAAGTGCAAGAAGAACAACATCAACTCAATGCGGCCATTTTGCAGAGTCTTACTGACTTGAAGCAAAGGATTAACGGTGGTTCTAACCCAAGCCATGAAGGCCAAGAGGAAAGAAATGCAGAAAGTCAGTCTAGGGGCCATTCCATGAGAAGAACTCCAAGCCCTAGAAGGGGTTCTGTGAGCAGAAAGAACAGGACACCCTCTCCTAGTTTTCTTCAGCAGGTCAGATGATTTTGAGGGTTCTCAGTGGAGCCCAATATGCACTTCCAGCAAGAGTAAAGGCAGAAATAAGCACAGAGGTATTCCACAGGGTGAATTTAGGAAGGCAAGGCCTCCCACTTTTGATGGTGAAAGCAAAGAAGTTCAAGAAGCAGAGGCATGGATTCTTGGAATGAAGAAGTACTTCAGAATGCATGAATATTCAGAGAATGAAAAGGCTAAGGTTTCTATTTATAACCTTAGTGGAAGAGCTTCTATTTGGTGGGATCACCTCATGCAAGTGAAAGGAATCAGTGAAAGAAGATTCAGCTGGGAAAAGTTTCAAAGATACTTTCAGAAGAAGTACCTATCAACTAGGTATTATGATAGCAAAAGAAAAGAGTTCAATGAACTCAAACTTGGACAGAACACCATGGATGAGCATGTCCACAGGTTTTTGGAGTTGTTGAGGTATGTGGACTACATCAAGGATGGAAGAGTGAAGATCCAATGCTTCCTTGGTAGTCTACCACAGAACTACAGAGATAGAATAGAGTTTGTGAATCCACCAAGCTTGGATGAAGCCATTAGGATGGCTAAGCATTACTATGAGCACAGTAAAGGTAAAGCAGAGGTGCAGCCAACATGGAAGGGTAAACCCAAGGGAAGGTTTGATCAGAAGAAAGGTGAATTCAAACCACCATTCAGAAATCAGCCTAGGATATTTCCACAAGGCCAGCAAGCAAGAAGAGAATTCAAGCCAGCTGTAGCAGCAGATAGAATGTCAAAGGGGCCACTTTAGTGTTGGGGTTGTGAGGGAAACCACATGCTCAGAGATTTCCCAACTACAAAGAAGAACCCCAGGATCTTGCACAATGTTAGAGGGGCAGCTACAGTAGGGGACATGGAAAGAGCAATGCCTAGGATTTATGTAGCACTAGATGATCATCAAGCAGACCATCAATCAGCAGTGGTGGAGGTTGCAGGTAAGATTGTTGAGCAACCTATTTCTGTTTTGATTGATCCAGTGTCTATTCATAGTTATATATCTCCTAAGATAGTTGAAAGTTGTTCTCTTGGTAAAGTAAAGCATGATAAGGTTTGGCTAGTTCAATTAGACACCGGTGCCAAGAGAAAGGTAAGTGAAGTAGTGGGGAAGTGTCCCAAAGAATTGAATGGACTCCTCACTTAAGTGGAATTAAATGTCTTACCATTGGGATCGTATGATGCCTTAATTGGCATGGATTGGTTGAAAGGGCATAGGGCCAAATTAGACTGTTATGGGAAATCACTTGAACTCCTTGATGATGAAGGCAATCCAAGGCTAGTAAAGGGAATTCCAAAGCATGTTTTAGTAAGGCAAATTTCAGCTCTGCAATTAAGTAAGTTTTATAAAAAGGGTTGTCTGTTATATGTTGTGCATATATCTGATTCGGCAAAAGATAAAGGACCCAGGATAGAAGACTTCTAGATATTGCAAGAGTTTCAGGATGTGTTTCCATATGAGGTTCCAAGATTGCCACCCAAGAGAGATATTAACATTTCCATTAATCTTGTTCCAAGGGAAACACCCATATCCAAGGATCCTTATAGAATGAGCACACTAGAGTTGGTAGAATTGAAGATGTAGCTGCAGGAATTAATGGACAAGGAATATGTCAGACTAAGTGTATCCCCATGGGGTGCACCAGTGATGTTTGTTAAGAATAAGGATGGAATATTGAGGCCGTGTATTGATTACAGGAAGCTCAATAAGGTGACAATTAAGAACAAGTATCCCTTGCCAAGGATTGATTACTTGTTTGATCAAATGAAGGACGCTAGAGTGTTTTCAAAGATTGACTAAGGTCTGGGTACCATCAAGTAAGGATAAAGGAAGAAGACATTCATAAGACAACCTTCATAACTAGGTATGGCCATTATGAATTTACAGTGGTGCCATATGGTCTTCCCAATGCACCTGCTACATTCATGTGTCTTATGAATAGTGTCTTCAGCAAGTACTTGGATAAGTTTGTTATTTTGTTCTTGGATGATATCCTTGTGTATTCCGAGAATGAAGAAGAGCATGATGAGCATTTGGGAATGGTATTGCAAGTCCTTAGGTAGCACCAGCTATATGCCAAGTTGAGTAAATGTAACTTCTAGCGGGAGAAGGTGCAGTATTTGGGTCATATTATATCAGCAGATGACATTGCATTGAATCCAGAGAAGATTGAGGCCATCATGGATTGGTCTACTCCAAGGAATGCATCAGGTGCTAGATCTTTTATGGGCCTTGATGGTTACTACATGAGGTTCATTGGAGGCTTCTCCAAGATAGCCCATCCAATCACTTCATTGCAGAGGAAGGACATCAAATTCACATGGTCTGAAAAATGTGAAAGAAGTTTATGGCAGTTAAAGGAGCTACTTACTAGTGCACCCGTTTTGAAGATTGCAGATCCGAGTAAGGATTTTGTGGTATGCACTGATGCTTTCATTGAAGGAATCAGTGGAGTGCTAATGCAAGAAGGTTCTGTAATTTTTTATGAGTCAAGAAAGCTGAAGGAGCATGAAAGGAACTATGCCACGCATGACTTAGAGGTAGCATCCATAATTCACTCTCTCAAGAGATGGAAGCATTATCTCTTGGGAAGAAGATTTGAGCTCAGAACTGATCATATGAGTTTGAAATACTTGTTTGACCATCCAAATATGAATGCAAGACAAACTAGATGGATGGAGTTTCTTTGTGAGTTTGACTTGGAAATTAAGCATGTCAAGGGTAAGGAGAATAAGGTTGTTGATGCACTCAGTAGGAAATTTCATATTGCAGCAATAAGTAGGTGTGAGTCAGACTTGAAGGCAAGAATTTTACAGGCTCAAAATAGTGATGAAGTCTATCTTCAGATTAAAGAGAAATTGCAGCAGAATGTTATAGAGGAAAAGTATGCAAGATATCAGCTGGGTGAGGGTGATGTTCTCATTTATCAAAACACCAGACTATACATTCCAAACAGTGCAGATTTGAAGAAGTTGGTGATGGATGAAATACATCAAAGACCATACTCAGGACATCCGGGATACCAGAAGACTATAACAGCAACAAGGAAGCAGTACTTTTGGCATGGTATGAAGAAGGACATAGCGGAGTACATTGTTGATGTCAGAAGTGTCAACAGGTCAAGGCAAAGCATCAACATCCAGCAGGATTGTTGCAGCATTGCCCATTCCAGAATGGAAGTGGGAAGTGATTTTTATGGATTTTATAACAGGATTGCCAATGACAGTGAAGAAGCATGATTCAATCATGGTGGTGGTGGACAAGTTATCAAAGGTAACTCATTGTATTCCAGTCAAGTCCACCCACAAGGCTAATGACATTGCAGATATATTCATGAGAGAGATATTCAGATTTCATGGATTTACCAAGGCAATAGTTTCAAATCATGACACAAAGTTCACATCTAATTTTTGGAAAGGATTGTTCCAGGAGTTGGGAACTCAGTTTAAGTTTAGTACAGCCTATCATCCTCAAACGGATGGTTAGATTGAGAGAATAAATCAGAGCCTTGAAGATATGTTAAGGATGTACGTGATGGATAAGCCATCTAAGTGGGAAGACTACTTACACTTAGTGGAATTTGCTTACAACAATGGATATCAAGCATCATTGAAGATGAGTATTTTTGAAGTGTTGTATGGAAAAGGATGCAGAACTCCAGTGAGATGGGACAACCCAATGAATAGAGTAGTGCTTGGACCAGAGATGATCAAGGAGATGGAGCACAATATTGTGAAGATCAGGTAGAATTTGAAGGCAGCACAGGAAAAGAAGAAGAGTTATGCAGACTTGAAAAGAATGCATAAAAAATTTCAGATTGGGGATCATGTCTACTTGAGCGTGAAACTAAGGAGATGTTCCATGAATTTGGGAAGTTGTGCCAAGTTGGCACCAAGATATTGTGGGACATTTGAAGTCCTTGATAGGATAGGGCCAATTGAATATAGGATTGCATTGCCTGCTAACATGAAAGCTCACAATGTTTTCCATGTATCTTTGCTTGAGAAATATGTACATGATCCTAATCATATCATTGATTGGCATTCGATACAGGTGGAACCAGAGGGATAGTTACAGGTGGATCCTACATGCATCCTCGATAGGAAGGTTAACTTGCTCCAGAACCCGCCCATAGGGCAGGTAAAGGTGCAATGGAGGCACCTTAGTCCAGAAGAGGCCACGTGGGAGCTGAAGGATACCATGAAAGAGGCATTCTCATTTTTGTTTAGTTTTGAGAACACCGAGGATGGTGTTATTTTACGGGAGAGGGAGTTGTAATACCCCATTTTTCCCTTGATGTTTATTGGCTTCAATGTAAATACTATGTATATGATGTGTGTGTATTTTCCCTAGTGTGGAGATCAAGTCCAAGGCCCCACTAGTGGATGTTTAAAGTGATTGCATAGGAAAGTATTTGGATAGTTTGATTATTCATGGGATGATAGGCCATGAAGAAATGTAAATGATGTTATTATTATTATTGAATAACATAACCAAGAAGCTGGCCAAGGAGGAAACCAATGAGAAGGGGCCGCGTGTATCCACTAGGGAGAGGTGAGGAGGTTATGGGATTGGTTTCCCATGTTGCCACATGTCTGACTATAAACCCGTTTGAACTCCCTACTGACATTAATGCAGTTGCAGAGGGTGGTTGAGAACCATGTTGCTAAAGCCGGTGGAATATGGAGCCTACCTACGATTTCGTATGGCAGAGCATGACTCTGGTTGCTTGTCCGGAAAGATACTCAACGCTTGAAACTGGAAGATCCTGTTTGACTACCTGGGGGTGGAAGGAAATAAGGACCACATTCATTCAGACATCGACGATCCATTCACGCACTGGCCATTCACGATCCATCACCCCACAGGGAGAGATTTTGCTCATACGTTTCTGGATAAGCAGAGTCAACAGAGTGGTATAACCCGAAGATAGTCATGTTTCCTTGGGTAATAGAAAATACCAGAGAGTTGATAGCCATGAGAACTGTGTGTGCATACCTAGTCTACCGGTGACAGAGTGATCCATGACTGAGTGGTGAGAACCCATGAGGAAACTGCAAAGCCTGAACAGTGCATAGGAACCGTGAGAGAGCCTGAGCTTGGGTCGTAGAGGAGAAACTGCGGAATAGAGCCTCGTCCGCAAGCATGGAACGAGTCAACTCATTGAACTGTGGAAGAAGGTTGGGTTGCTTGATAAACCCAGTGAGGGCTAAAATCTCATAGAACTAGCGACTGGAGCTTTCTATGCCCATCCTGGAATAGCACTGGAAGGGAAGAGGCCTTTAGGGACAGTGCAGCAGAGAATAGGGTCTTCCTTATGTTGGATGCGATAGGTAATGTGGGTGCCAGGTCGGCTTAGTGTTGAGATGCCTGCAGCTCTGTGATTGAGCTCACTAGCTTAGCAATACCTCCCTTGTTGTCCTTGTTTGCTTGATAAACCCACTACAGGTTGGCTTAGTATGATCGGCTAGTCTGATATGCTTGATAAACCTAATTGTATGCTGGTTTGGCATGATTGTATTTCTTGGTATGCCTGATAAACCCACTTCAGGTTGGATTATCTTTATCAGCTTGTCTGATATGCTTGATAAACCCAACTGTGTGTTGGCTTGGCATGATTTTATTGCTTGGTATGCCTAATAAACCCACTGCAAGTTGGCTTAGCTTGATAAGCTTGTCTGGTATGCTTGATAAACCCAACTGGAAGTTGGCTTAGCATGACCAATATGTCCCTGAATGCTTGATAAACCCACTGTAGGTTGGCTTAGCATGGGTAGGTGCCCTGGAATGCTTGATAAACCCAACTACATATTGGCTTAGCATTGGGATGGAACCTTGACTGTGAGAGAACCTGTTATCCCTCCTTAGTGGATACATAGCCCAACTCGGGGGTGATCTCTCAGCTGAAAGACTACAGTATGGACAGAGATCTAAGGTTGGGTGGAACGTTGCTCTCACTTAGCTAGTTGCTTCGGAAATTGAAAGATAAGTATTTCTCGTTTTGTTAAATAATGGTGTTTCATTGTTATGAAATGGATGGTTATGTTCAATTGTGGAATTGTGGAATGCATGTTTATATGAATTTGATTGAAAAGGAGTCATGTGCAGGCCTGAGTAGAAGGCCGATATCATTGTTATATGTATACCATTGTATTGCATGAGTTTAATGCATTATAAGTCTTGCTGGTGATAGATGTATTTGTTAGACCTAAATTTATGCATTTTACATACTATGATATGCATGATTAACCCTGTGAATGAAGTTGTGTGCTGGCATTTGATCCTTTGGGAAAGAGGGGAATGCCCTGGAAATGTTTCAGAACCGCTCTATGGGTCAGGTGGAAGGGAAAGTCAAGATAGGAAGAAGCCTTAAGTCCTTATGGCAGAGTTATGGATAGAAATTCAATGGAAAATTTAACATGGCATGAGTGCTCAAATGGGGAAAGGATTTCACCATTGGATATAGATCTCCAAGATCTTTCCAACGGTACCGACCTTGTCTCATTTCGACCAAGGATGGAGAAGTTACGACCCTCAGAATATTGTGTGGAAGTTACCATGACAAAGGGTATGGTTTCACATGCCCGCACCTGTAATGCGGATTGCGGATTGCGGAAGCATGGAAGACAAAGTTGCGTTTGGACTTCCGCACTCCTGCATCCACAATTGCATATTGCGGATTGCAGAAGTGATCTTTTTGGAGGTTGGAGTTCGACATCCCGCACTTCCGCATCCGCATTTGCGGATTGTTGATTCACAGTTGTGGGTTGCGGATTGCGGATCCGAGCCATTTCAACTGTGTGTGTGTATTCAGCCAAATTTGGAGAAAAAAATGTATCAAGGTCTCCCGTGGCCATGGAGGTCAATGGGGACATGACATGGAACCTAATCAAACCAATACGAGAGTGCCACGTGTAACATGATGATGTGGGATGTGATGGCGTGGCAGATAATCACTGGGCATGATGTGGACCAATGGACAGCGTACATGTGGCGACCATGAGGGCCAATGGTAAGCTTCCACGTGGAAGCCATGAAATGTTCAAGTTAGCCTATGATTTGAAAAAGTTGGTTCAATAAATTACTTCAACAAATTAATATATATATATATTGTTATGTATGTGTATATAATGGAGAGTTTCATGGGATTTGAACCCACAACCTCCCTATTAATACTCCAACGCCGTAACCATTAGGCCAAACCATTTACTTATTATAGTAATTTGAAATTAAATAATTTGAATTAATGCCAATATATTCGGATCATATTTGGGTTGCAAATGGCCTATAAAACCAGGTACGGATTTTGAGATTTGGGACAAAGCTTTGTGCAGATTTCGAGACAGAGTCTTGGCACACAGATCGAGGTGGTATTGCACGCAAACCAAGGTGGTATTGCATGCACCCCAAGATGTTTTTTACTCTATGCACACGTCCCAAGATAGTTTCAGAGTACACGCAGTTCAAGGCCGTACGGATCAGAGATAGTTTTGGAGGTTGTGCTAGAGGCAGCATCCCAAGGTCCAGTTCATAACTATATCAAGTTTATACTCAAAACACTGCTCTACCGTCCGACGAAAGAGAATATTACATATATCTTCACTAAGACCTTCTCGGTGAAGAAGTACACTTACCTTAGATCTCTTCTTGGGGTGAGTGATGTACAAGATTGATTACCTGCTATAGTCTCTGTTGAGGGGGGGCTTTCTTCCCACTGGGTTTTCCCTCTTTCCTCACTTTATTTATTTAGATTGTTTTACAGGGTGACCTTTGGTCTCAGTTACCAGGGCCCTACTAGTTTTTAGTTACTTCCTCACAGTTTGGCTTGCGGGGGGGTGTTGGAATATTCTCACCATCATTTTTTATATTTGCATGCATGCATCCAATCATCAATATGGTAGTCTCCCAGCACCTAGTCCCCAGTTTTTTAGCCTCAGGAGCCTGTTTCTGCTTAGTTCTATCCCTCCTAGCCACATATGCGCCCTTGTTTCCATCACTAGAGTACAATTGTGCCCTCTTCCACCTATTTAGGAGTTACATCAGTTAGTTCCATGATTAGTGGATCAGTTCCTTGATTTGAGGACTGATTGCTCAGTTAACTGACTGAAGCACTTAGATAGACGCCTACGGAGACTAGTTCATCTCTACTAACTACTTGTTAGGAACCCATGTATTTACTTTGTTAGCATATTGTTGTTAGACGCATATGCTTTGTAAGATGTCACGAAGTATTTGTTGATCCATAGTTTGTGTTATTGTTGTTGGGCGCATATGCTTTGTAAGTCATCCGTAGTATTTGTTGACCCATAGTTTGTATTGGCCCATGGTTTTGACCCATAGTATTGGTGCTTAGACTTAGTATATAAGTGTGCGTTGAGGCCAATGAAGGCACCATGAAGTTATTTTTATTGAGCTTGCTCCGAGGAGGTTGCCCCCTCGAAGTGGCCTGTGATCAATAAAGTGATTCTGAGTTTGGTTATTACTGCTATCTCATGTATTTTCATTAATTAATTGTTGCAGGTTCCTCACATCTGGTATCAGAGCACTTTCTTGGGCTCGCTGGGTGAAATTTCTGCTAAAAAAAAAATTCCCGCATTTGATGCAGGTTCGGATCTGGGAATAATCCCTATCTGCTTAACTGTGGGAAGTACTTGGGCATAATCCCTAAAACGCATTGTGAGGAGTACCACAGGAACCCCAAAGTAGCTGGCCCATTGAGAGGACCTTCCAGCGAAAAGGGCAACGACCCTTACCTGATTGACTAGTTCCCACCCGTGAGGTAAACCAAGAGCTGTCGTTTGTGGCAAAGCAGTTATCAGTTTTACTTGAGCTGTGGAGTGAGGGGTACTGCCCCAATACGCAAGCCGTGAGACAGCATTGGTGGCCGATTGAATCCCCTGAACCGTTATGAAGCCGAGCATACGGGGTCCATATCTATTTTCAGTTGATAAATCACAGATTCCATTTGTCCAGAACTGTTGTCGATCACTTCCGCGTCGTTTCAGATCTATCAGTTGCCGATCACTTCCACGTCATTTCAGATCTATCTATTGTCGATCCCTTCCGCATCGTTTCAGATCCATCTATTGTCGATCACTTCCACGTCGTTTCAGATCCATCTGTTTTCGATCCCTTCTGCGTCGTAGTAGATCCATTCTGAAAAAAAATAAAAAAATTTGCCATATCTCCCTTGTTTTCACTCTGTTTCCCTTGAAACTTCCCTGACACCCCTGTCATCCCATTCTGCATCTTTCATTCCTGAGGACCCTATTCCAAAGCCATAAATCCCACATTTGTCTATTTTTAGGGTTTGCCATAACTTCTTTAATTTTCACCCAATCACCTTCAAATTTTGCCACCGTGTTCATTTCCTATTTCTACTTCTTTGTCCCTCTCTGACAAATTTTCTCATTCTTTCACCCCGCTTCTAAAATCCCCATTTTCTGCTTCCCTGTCAATTTGAAAGTGTCCAAAACCCAGTCAACCCCAATTACCCATCAAATTTTTTCCCACATCCAAATTTCCCTTTACTAAATAAGCTTATGTTTGTGTTTTTCTACCCATTCAAAAAAAAAAAAAACTCGTGGTTATGGTTGTCACCCGCGCTAGAGCAAAAACCATGGAGGAAGCACTTGTAGCCATCCAAACCAAATTCCAGGATCTGGATGAAACATTTCTCGGCCTCCATCTTGAGCATTCAGCCATGAACAACAAACGACAGTCCAAGTCTTCATCAGACAATGGGTTCTCTTCTTCCAGCAATTTTCGTGGTCCGAAGCTCGATTTTCCTCACTTCAATGGTACTGATACGACTGGTTGGATCTATCATGCAGAACAATATTTCAGTCTTCATAATACTTTTGATGTCACCAAAGTTCCACTTGCATCCTTTCATTTGGAACAGGAAGCTCTTCAATGGTACCGTTGGTACATCAAGGCTCATGAAGAGCCAAACTGGCCAGATTTTTGCTAGCTCCTTTTGCAACGATTTGGTCCTATTGCTTTTGATGACTTCACAGGAGCCCTAACTAAACTTCGCCAAATTGGCATTGTGAGAGAGTATCAAACATAATTTGAGAAACTATCCAATCACACAGAAGGATTATCTGATGAATTCTACAGGAGTTGTTTTATCAGTGGTCTTAAGGATGAAATCCGCTCAGAGGTTAAAATGTTCTGACCCAACACAATGATGGAAGCCCTCGGGTTGGCTAAGTTGGCAGAAGACAATATTGCAGCCCAACAACACTCCAAACCCACTTTTGTTCCTTTCTGAAATATGGGTTCTCAACGACCTCCCATCCCGCCAGCTCCTTAACCAACTCCTATCAAGCATTTGTCTGAAATAGAGATGCAGGCACGCAGAGAAAAGGTGCTTTGTTATAATTGTGATGAGAAATTCACTCAGGGACATAGATGTGTTCAGCAAAAGCTCTATCTCTTGGATGTGGATTCTATGCCTGCCTCTGAAATTGGTGAAGAAGCTCCAGATACAATGGATGATCAGGTCGACATTTAGGAGCCGCCTATTGACCCTTCATCTCAGGAAGACCACCCAGAGATATCTCTCCATGCTTTAGCCAGAATCACCACCCCCCAAACAATGCAGATTAGGGGTTACTTCAAGAAGATCCCTCTTACCATACTCATTGATTCTGGTAGCACTCATAACTTCATTGACCCTCAGATCGCCAAACAGGATGATTATTTTATCCATCCTTGCTCCAACTTTGAAGTCATGGTTGCCAATGGGGGCACCTTACCTTGCAAGGGGAAGTGTCACAATGTGCGTATCTCTATGGAAGATTATAACTTGCATTCTAACATGTTTGCCTTGGCCTTAGGAGGATGTGATGTGGTTTTGGGTGTTCAATGGTTACACACACTTGGACCCATCTTATGGGATTTTGCTGAACTTTGGATGCAGTTTTCAGTCAATGGGCAAAAACACAAATTTACAGGCTTACAAACAGGGTCTCTCTGCATCATCAGTTCACATCGCCTGGAAAAACTCCTTAAGAAGAATTCACATGGTGTCATCGCTAAGCTCCATTCCATTCAGATGGACCCATCAGCGGTCTCCACTGCTCCCTTGGATCTCCAACCAATTTTGGATAGATATGCTGGTGCCTTTGCTGGACCAGTGGGATTTTCGCTTTCACGAGACCTTTCCGGTAAGAATTTAGCTACCTCTACATCTACAAAGGAAATGATGGCTATTTTTCATGCAGTACATAAGTGGAAGCCATACCTATTCGGGAATTATTTCTGCATCAAGACTACTCACAAGAATTTGAAATATTTCCTGGAACAACGGGTCTTCTCACCCGCACAGCTGAAATGGATTCGCCAACTCCTCGGTTATGCCAATGAGATCACTTACATGAAGGGTCAAGACAATTTGGTGGCAGATTCTCCTTCTCGCACAATTGATGCCCCAGATTCTCTTTCATCTATTTCTCTGCTTGTTCCAAATTGGTTGCAATCTGTTCAACAGGGATATATCTTCTCTAAACTCTATGCGTCTCTATTGGTCAGGCACTCCAGGTTCCTCCAAACGTATGAGCAGGCACAACATACCTTGTTTTGGCAGGGAATGAAAAGGACAATTCAATAGATGGTGGCTGAATATGATACCTTCCAGCTCCTTCCAGGATTCCTTGAACTCGTACCCATCCTTCCACGGATCTGTACAGATATGTCTCTGGAATTCATTGAAGGGATCCCTAAATCTGGAGGGCTGACATTACCAATAAATGTTTGAAACTTATCTTCGTTGCTTCACCTCCGAACAACAACCTCTGTGGGCGAAGTGGCTCCCTCTCGCCGAAAGGTGGTACCCTATTGCATCTAAAATTACTCCATATGAATCAATCTATGGTCAGGAACTACCATTTATTCTTCCATACACCCTCAACAGTGCACCAATTCAGGCAATTGACACGGTTCTTCGAAACCGCGATCATATTCTTCGCATTTTGTAGGACACTCTTCACATGGCCAGAATTCGAATGAAACAACAAGCAAATCAGCACCGTTCCGAGCGCACTTTTCAAGCAGTTGATAGGGTTTTTCTTTGTCTACATCCTTCCAAGCAATCCTCTCTGGCACTCAAAGGGCGTCCGCTTATCTCTCGCTCTATCATAGCAGTATTCATTCAATGGCACGACATGCAACCAAAGGCTACTACATGGGCACCACTCCTTCAGATTCCGCATCAATTTCCACATCTAAAGCTTTGAGGACAAAGCTTTTTCTAAGGGAGAGGGGATGTTAGGAACCCATGTCTTTACTTTGTTAGTATATTGTTGTTGGACGCATATGCTTTGTAAGACATCCTGTAGTATTTGTTGATCCATAGTTTGTGTTATTGTTGTTGGGCGCATATGTTTTGTAAGTCGCCCGTAGTATTTGTTGACCCATAGTTTGTATTGGCCCATGGTTTTGACCCATAGTATTGGCGCCTAGACTTAGTATATAAGTGTGCATTGAGGCCAATGAAGGCACCGTGAAGTTATTTGTATTGAGCTTGCTTAAAGAAGGTTTCCCCCTCGAAGTGGCCTGTGATCAATAAAGTGATTCTGAGTTCTGTTATCCCGTGTATTTTCATTAATTAATTGTTATAGGTTCCTCACACTACTGACAACTCCTCGTGATCCCACACTGGAGTCTCCTTCCCTAGATTTGTGACACATGCACCAATTAGACTCATTTGACTGATATTTGACTATTTGTGACTACTACCACTGATTGGGTGATGTCTCCAATGTTATCCAAGCCACACATTAAGGAGAATTTGAATGACCTTAGGGGTATTCAAATTCATTTGATTGTATTGAGTTATTATTCAGTTTTGCAGTGCCATCTTACAACTGATGTATGATTATATTGCAAAATTTACCATTTGTGAGTTTATGAGTGATTACTGATTCGATTCTTCTTCTTCTTCTTCTCTGCAATTCTTGAGTGAGATTAGTGATATTTACTCGAGCTGTGTGATCTATCCTGTAAAATATCACAAATGGTAAGGGAATATTGGGATTTGAACCCAAATAATTTTCCAAAAGGAAATATCTCTACTTAAGGTACATTACCTTGGAAATCTACCATTAAAAATGCATATCTAGTAACCTATGCATGCAACAAGTGGATAATGCAAACCTTAGATAAATAAGAGATTTTAATAAAAAAATAAAAACTAATTAATAAGAGATATATGGGTGCCAAGATTTTAACCTAGATCTCCTTACATCAATGCAAGGGCCTTCCTTAGGCCACACCCATGAACAAGATCTATGCATTAAGAAGAACCCCAAAAATGCCATTTTTTCCTTATTTCTCCATTAAACCTACAATAGAAAAACAACAATAAACATAACAAATCAATAAAGGATACAAATTAAAAGAGGAAGGGAAAGGAGAATCCAATACCTTCCTCATGGAGGTTCCTCCATCAAACCCTAGCCTCCAAACATGAAACCTTGAACCTACAACAATAAAAGAACAATAAACATTAGGAAGTCAATAAAGTAAAAGTAAAGTAAAAATGGAAGGAAGGAAAGGAAGGGAAGGGGGAATTCATTACCTTCATAATGGAGGTTATTCCATGAAGCCTAAGCCTCCATGCATGAAACCCTAAACTTACTACAAAAAATCACAATAAATACCAACAAATCAATAAAATTAAAGTAAAGTAAAAGAGGAACAAAAGAGGAGAAGGGAAGGGAGAATCCATTAGATTTCTCATTGAGGTTCCTTCATGAAACTAAAACCCAATCCTCCATGAAGATGAAGCCCTAAGCGAAAAAGGAGAAGGGAAGATAGAAATAGAGGAAATGAGAAAAGAATGAAAGAGTAGGTATTGAAGGTTTTTAATGAAGGAAATTAAGATATTATAATTAAAATTATAGAAATTAACTCACACTCATGAGGATTGAGACAAGTGGCTTATTTTTAACCCCTAATATTTCTTAAATTTCATTCTAAAAAGTTTCCCCTTCTTTTATTTGGTTACTTAGGAAACTCGGTGCTAAAGTGAAAGCTAAAAAGGAAGCTAAAGTCAATGCTAAAAAGGAAGTTATTCCTAGTGCTAAAAAGGAAGATAAAGTCGGTGCTAAAAAGGAAGTTGTTCCTGACATTAAAGTTGATGCTAATAGTGCCAACATTTGTTCCAATGTTAGCACCAACTTGCGAAATAACGTTGATTTTTCTTAAAAACTAAAAAAAAATCTCTAAAAGGGTTAAAGGAAGCTAAAAAGGACGCTACTCATTTTCTTGTAGTGCCAAGAGGTTGTTCCATGTAAATTTATTCTTGCAAATACCTGTGCAAGAAGTGGATTTGGAATTGATTTGATGCGCCTCCCATTTATGTGAAGCAGAAAGGGCTAGAACAAGGTGGAAGGAGTTCATTTTCACTATGGGGGAAAGGTTTCATTATAGTCAATCCCTTCAACTTGAGAAAATCCTTTGGAAACTAACCAGGCCTTATGTCTTTCAACATTTCAATCTGATGCATACTTAGTTCTATACAACCATTTACATCTAAGAATTTATCTTCCTTTCAAAAGAGGTAAAATATCCCAAGAATCTTTCACCATTAAGGAACGAAATTCTTCATTTATTACTACATCCCAATCTGGATGTCCATAAGCTTCTACAAATGTTTATGATTCATGAGTCTCTAAAACTTTATCCAAAAGAGAAGAGTCTCACTAGAACTATGAGTGTGTTTGACATTGATCTGTAGGATCACCGATAAGCGTGTTTGACATTGATCTAGAGGATCACCAACAACATCACTATCTTCTTCTCATGTTGTATGGACCCATTTGGGAAGCAATGGTACTAGTGTAGGTTCATGTTCAATGGACCCAATTGGAGGAAGGTGAGCAGGTAAAGGTGTATTTTCATCCTCACTGTCATCGTTTGAAGAAGAAACCAAAATAGGACCATTAGTCAAACCATTGGGAATTGAATATGGAACAATCACTTAAGATGGATCATAGGATGAAAATGACATAAATGTTGAAATAGGCTCATAGGCCGAGATATTTTCATGAAATTTAACATCTTTGGTGATAATAATTTCAATGGAATGAGTTTTAAGAAGTCTATAACCTTTTAAATCTTCATAATATCCAACAAAAATTCACTTTTCACTCTTAGGTTGTAATGCTTTCCATTTTTCATCAAGAATGTGAGACCGTGCTTCACTACCAAACAAATGAAAGTGGCTTGCATCGGGTTTGATTTCACTCCATGATTATTCTAGTGTTATATATTTCAAATCCTTTGTGTGAGTGCGACTGACTATGTAATCGGTGCAATTAATGGCTTCCAACAAAAAATGAAGACTTAATCCCTTATATTGGATCATACAATTTTATATTTCCTTTAATGTGCAATTCTTTCTCTCAGCAACACCATTTTTTGTGGTGAGTATGGAACAATATGTTGCATCTTAATGGCCTATGTAGTGTAGTAAGTGATAAATTTATTGTTAACATATTTGCCTCCATCATTTGTTCTTAACTTATGTATTTGATGTCTGGATTGTTTTTCTACAAGGGCCTTGTAGGCCAAAAACATGTCAAAAATTTCACTCTTCAGTTTTAAGAAGTAAATTTAAGTACATTTGGAGAAGTCATCAATGAATGTTAAGAAGTACTCGAACCCGAAGAAAGAAGAAGAAGAAAATGGACCAGAAAAATCAATGTGAACAAGTTGTAAGGGGGTCGAGGTGTGTTAAGATGCACGTTTGTCAAAATTATCCCAATGATGTTTGCCAAGAACACACTCGGAACAAACACGATCTCTACAAGAAATGAGAGGAAGAGTAGTTACCGCTTTTTTTATGATATAGTTGTTTCAATGAGAGATATTTTATATGACCAAATCAACCATGCCAAATTTGCTCAAGTCATCGCTATGAAAAATAAAAACCGATGGAAAAGATGATGACTCAAAGTTGTCAAATCTAGGTACAAACTAGTAATACCACCAACAATTATAGTTTCTAGGACACACTTAGGATATTTTAAATCCTTGATTACAAATTGGTGAGGTGAAAAATCTATAGTCTTACCTTCACCGGAATGAGTGATATTATAAACAAACAAAATATTGTAGTAAATACTTGGAACACATAATACATCTTTGAAATGACCATAATCTAGTTGAATTGTCCCAAACCCTACAACACTAAGAGATCTATCATCACCAATAAATATTTGTTTGGTGTTACATTCATTAAGAGTATAAAAAATGGCTTTATCCTTAGCCATATGATAATATGATCCATAATACATGAGTCAGTCATTAGAAGAAGAAGAAGTAGATAATGCATTGAAGGAAAATTAAAAGAAAAAAGTGCATGACCATGAGAAGAGGAGTTGAAAGAAGAATCAATATTGATGTTATGCTTCTTCATTGTTGCTTCTCATATTTCCATCTTCTTGAAAGATTTGGACTCTAGATGACCATCTTTCCCACAAACATTACAATGTCTCTAAGTACTCTCTCTAAGTACTCAACTTGCCTTTTGATTTGGTTCCCTTATCACCGTTGGAAGGAGGAGCTTGTTGAGAGGGTTTAGGACCCTTGTTTTATTTATTGTTGTGAGGGTGTTGCTTCTTTGGATTCTTGGATTTATCCTTATGTTGCACTACTGAGGCTTTATTAGATGTACTTGCAGTGTTGATCACTCCAAGATGTAAGAGCTTAACTTGCTCTCTAATCAAAGAATTGAAAAAAGGTTCGAAAGAGGGCATATGGTAAGTATCCCCTTGACTAATAAGATCTTTCTAGTGGAGTGAAATTAGATGCAAAAACACAATAAACAGTGTCAATCTTAGCAAGAATAGCATATATGAGTTGGCCATCTACCTTCAGTATTTTACATTCTGTAAGTAAAATTCTAAGTGTATTTAACTTGGTTTGAAAATCTTCAATGCATGGGAAATCATTGGGATTTAAGGCGATCAATTGGTTATGAAGTTGGTGGGCCCAAATCTCATTGTGTTTACCAAACATGGTCACCAACTTTTTCCATGTTGCATCTAGGGTCTCAATTTATTGAATGTGAATTAACTAAATATCACAAGAGTTGTAAATTGTGATTAATCCATATGCAACGTCATTTTTACTACCCCATTTGGCTCTCTTTAATGCATTGAGAGGGGTAATTTGTGTTCCCAAGGTAATCCAATAAAGCCCCTTACCTTATAGTAAATCGTCCATATAGGATTTCCATGAGAAGTAGTTGGAATTGGTAAGCATAATATCACTTGGATTCGTAATATTATAATATGTATAGAATATGGATTCAATAACAAAAAATTAAGGTCTAGATGCAAAGCACTTGAAAAAATAGGTAGTTAAAAAATGGAACCAAAAACAAACTCTGGATGTCAAAGTTATGCCCTTTTGAAGGAATGCATAAAATGGAACCATGGAGCCACATGGATATTAGAGGTCAATCCATGTGTTGATGGGTGTTGATGGGTGCATAATGAGGTTGTTAAGTAATACATAATTCCCCCTTCACTAGCTTTGCCTATAAGCTCACTTTTACAAATAAGTTACTCTTTAAAATAAGTGACCCATTTTTATAAAACAAGTGAGAAACAAACTTTTATAATGAAGTTACTTTATAAATTAAAGTTACATAAACTTTAAAAAAAACTTTGTAAAAAGAAGGACTTGAATTCAAGACCTATTTTTTAATAAAGTAACTTTCAACCAAGTGAGCTAAGTAAAATATATAGTATTCTTATGAAGGATAATTCTTGTGGTTGTTGTTGTGGGAGAGCATGCCTACCCCAAAAAACTCGTTGTTGGCCTGCAAAACACCTTTACACAACCACACACAAACAATATGAGAAAGAGGAGAAACAAGGGTTCCAAACAATAAATAAACAAAGGTCCCAAAGATTTTCATCCAACTCCTCCTTTCGAACCAAATCAAACGATACACCATTGGATTTGGTAAAATGGTTGTATCTTGGGAAAATGGAAACCTTTTCGAGCGAAACAAAAATTATTTCGAATTGAAAGAAGTGCTCTAGATGCAATGGAATGCCTCTTTAGACCAATAAATGCACATAAATAAAATAATATATAAATCCGTTGATGCATGCAACTACACAGATCCATGATATTGATCAACAATGGGAGTATGTCTTCATAAACTTTTTGATTCCATGCTTGACTAAACCAAGGTATTTCGACACAATCCGAACACCTTAAGAAATTGCTCATACAAATACATCACATATCGACACACCAATGTTATAGATCACATATCGATACACCAATGCTTTACATGGTTAAAACCCTCAAAGAGGGAAATAGTCCACAGCCTCAACCAAAAAGCTACTTTAGGCAATATATTATTGCAAAGGAAAAATATTTACATACGATTTTCTCACAATTGATCATTAATTAATGACCCTCCATGCTCTTTAAATAGAGATCATGGACTAATCAGGTGTTAAGACACAAATCAATGTATTCACTAAGATCAAGGAGAAGATGATTGGTTGGATCACTTTATGTCTAGAACATATTATGACCATTGTATTACATAAGTATAAATGCATACTAAAGAAACACATTTTATCTAAAGGCATATTAGACCAAGTTGATATTGACTAACTCTTAAGTGTCTAAATACCCTCACAATTAATACCAGTATATCTTGTGATCATCTCTCCATCATTCTTGAATATCTTCTATATCAAGCTATTATTTTTTCTCATCTTTGCAGACATGTCAAAGTATTTTGTGTTCTCATCCCCTATTTCTAGCCACAAATCCCTACTTCTCATCCTCCATTTTTTATTGATAAAGGAGTAGCTCTCTCTGCTTTGTTTCCAATGCATGTAACTCAATTTTAGAGTTTTTTGAAAGGAATCCAAAACCATCAATGTTGTACAAAGTTTGCAATTTGTCCTCCACTTCTTGCAAAGTATTTTCTTCATTTTATTTTTTTCAACCTATTATCACATCCATAGTAGTCAGACTACCATGATTGCAGAGCAGTTTCTTGTATATTTTTGAGCCATACCTTTACACATTTTTTATGAGATCAACCTATTATGAGCAATACTTTTGATTATCACTCACATATCATAGCAGCCCAGATCAGATAAGATGAACATTATTCCAAGACTGAGCCTCATGACCTCAGATTTGATGATCGAGGTGACCACTTTTGTTCCATACAGAGCAGTGTAGTGCCCTGATTTTTTACAGCAACAATGTTTCCAGTGACTATTAATGATCCAGATGGCAGATACAGGTATATGGCCCAGCAGGTATATGGATGTGCATTGGTTATTATTGTTTTGCTCTTTTTCCCATCTTAGTAGCTTGACTTGGTATTTAGTGGTCATTATCTGGCGGTATATATATATGTTATATGGACATGGTTGTTTCAATGATTATATAAATGGTCTAATTACTCAGAATAAGAAGTTCTTGTTTATACTCATTGGTTTTACCCTCTTTAGTAGTATGGACATGGTCATTCCCACCATTTATGGCTTGCTAGTCATTATCTGGCGGTATATATATATGTTATATGGACATGGTTGTTTCAATGATTATATAAATGGTCTAATTACTCAGAATAAGAAGTTCTTGTTTATACTCATTGGTTTTACCCTCTTTAGTAGTATGGACATGGTCATTCCCACCATTTATGGCTTGCTAGATTTCACATGACCTTTCACTTTCCCCATCCATCCATTCTCTCCCATTCTTGGTTTTACATTGACTTACACCTCAACCTATGATATGGAGGACCTCCCCACTTTTGCCTCTGTGTTGGATAGCATCCCTGTTAATTTGTGTCTCGGCTCTAATTTGGCAACAAAACTTACTGAATCCTTGATCCTTCTGGGCTAGGAGAACTCGTTGGTGTTGGTTCCTAAGCTTAGGTGAGTTGGATTTGAGGCCTTGACCTCTCTAATCAGTTTTCCCTGATGTTTGGTCCTGATTGTAGATGATCCCCCTAGTTTCATGAGTTGTGTTGGCTAGACCTGAAGCAAATTGTACTACCATCATTACATGCATATGTGAACTATTAATATATCTTTTGTGCAAACACATGGAAATAAATTAAAACAGTGCTTCTCAGCGCAATGAAAGAGGGCTATGGAAATTGAAATGTGAAAGCACCTTGGATGAAAGCTGCGATTAGTTGTGCTTCCAAGCACATGCAAAATCCAAAGGGTCCTAAGGCCTAAAAAGAAATGGTTAAATGTATTCTAAATACAAATATTGTTGGCCACGATTAAATGTAATGATTAATACCTCACGGAGCCTATGGGTTGGGATGTGAGATGGAGAAAGGGACAACTAATTCTAAGTGTCCCCTAGAACCTCAAGTTACAGTTAGTTGTGCACCTAGTTACAGAGGTTCTAGTAAAGATCCTCACGGATTTGGTTTCAGCTTGGATGTGAGTTTTAGACATTTGCTAAGGTTGAATAAGCACCTTTCAAAACAACTCATTCCATTTGTGAGACACAGCCATTCCCTGTGCGTATATTATCCAACATATGCTTAAGTGTGTATTCCTTTTCCCATATCTAAAGTATCACAATGTTGAGTCAGTAAAGTCATCCCCTTATCCTAGCCTTGCATTTTTCACCTTCACCAATTTATAGCAAAATGATTACGACCATGAAATGAGTATATTCTTGAGGTTCTATTTTGAGTAATTGTTTATTTTAATTTTGGACTTATATTTGATATGATTATTGCTTAACTACTAGTAAAATGCTACTTTATACTTTAATTCTTGCTATTAGAATGATTAAAATAGCATGCCTTATCCATTTGCATTTGCAACATCAGGCATTTTAAGCCTGGGTCATATTTTGATCAGTTTTGACCTGGTCAACCCAATTTGACCAAGTCAACCATAGGATCTGAGATGAGTTGGACCAATGATGCTCTAGGTTGATGATTTATGGTCCTATGATGCCCATTTCATGGTTCCATCCAGCAGACACATGTTTCACATGATGGTTTGGTGGATTTTTATTGTTATTATTATTTACAGACCATTATTTTTATTTGTCAGGGCATGGTTGAGACTACAGATGATTATCCAGGTAGCCACAGGGTGTATGAGTACTCATCTCTAGTACATTTGGACATTCTAAGTCCATTTTCACACTCATATATCAGTTACAAGAACTTTCGGATGAGATTTCACTCAGATTGTCACTTTACTGCAGATTTGCCATTATAAAATGGCCTGACAACACAGTTGGATTTTGATTTGTTTCTCCTAGAGCGCTACGGAGGGAGTATGGGGTCCCGCCACTTGTTATTACAATATTTACATATCCCCAGACACTTTGGTATAGTCATATTTGTGCCCGGGTCACCAAGAAGAGAGCTACATGCATTTTATCACTTTACAGGTGATTTTCTGAGGATTAAAAATTGAATAAAATGGTCACTGAGGAAATTGATTTGGGAAATTGAGGCAAGGAATTGGAATGAGGTTTGTTCAGAGGTAATTTATGATGCATCCCACACCTTCTGAGATAGCTTGCAACATTCAGTGGGGTCCATACACATTCCGCTCCATTATTTTGATGATTTATGATGCTTTTGAGGGAGCCACGATTTGATCATTTTGGTCACTTTGTGATGTATATAGTCATATTATTTATCATTGTGACATGGGGTGATTCTAGTGAAGTATATAAACAACTCCTAGCTCCACCATGTGCTTATTACACTTGTCCTAGTCATTTTTCATGTGGTGCGACCCCCCTAGGGTCACTCAGTGAGTGCGCACCCCCCTCTTCACTGAGTTGATCCATGTATTGTATTTCCAGCTCATCTTAATCATCAATTATCATTGTTATATCTTTTGATCTCCACCACTCATTCAAAAAGTGGTTAGGGTTTTGGTCTCTCTCATTCATATTTAAGGAAGAGACCCCCATCATTGTAAAGGCACCTTTGAGCTCTTGGATTTCCGACCTAATAAAGAATATTTTTGCAAAACTCTTGGATGCTTTGATGAATTTTCTTGCACGTGATTGTAAAGTCTTTCTCTGTGACATTATTGTGGATCTAGCTTTCTCCATGACATTTTCTATAGGGGTCGTGTGGTAGAGAAGGAGGACGTTTTTGAAGGGGGAGTTGCTGTGGGGAGACTACATCTCTCCTCCTCAGGACGCTTTGGATTCAAGGAGTATTTTTATTGTATATTGTGATCATATTGATGCTCTTTGGTTCATATTTCTTTCCTTATAGCTATTTCTTGTCTAGATTGATTCTTACTGCAGATCGTTTGGCAAGAAAGGGCACATTGGCCATCTTGGAGGCATAGCGATTTCACTTGGGAGGCTGGATCTCACTCTAGATTGCTTCATTTTGGGAATATCATCAATTTTAAAGGTCGTCGCAAGCATATACAGGTGTGTTTCAAAGTATTTTTGTTATCTTGGGATCCATTCCAATCGTCACCATTTAATTTTACTATTCAAACCCTAAAGATAAAATTTATAAAAATTCTTTGGGCTTTATTATTTGGTTTTCTCGCGAACAATTTATGGGTTTTCATCCTTAGGCCTAACCCCAGGTGGGTCCTCAAGGGCGTCTTGCTCTGTGGACTCCTTCTACCCAATTCCCTAGGAACTAATCTCTCCATGCATACACCCTCCTTGTTTGTTTGCCTTCCAAATAATTAAAACCTTGTTTTATGAGTTTGTGACCTTCGATATTGTGAGATTTGTTGTCAAGTTGTGTTAGAAGGCCATAATCCATTCATATCTACTCCTTTGGGACCATTTTCCTCATTTTAAGTACATGTTTCCCAAGGCACTTGATTTTGATCATTTACCCCAACACTTACATCCTGGATTTACGCTTAATTCTAAGTTACTGTAATAAAATTAATCAACTTTCACGTCTCATCTTTCCTAAGCCTCTACAATAGATCCATTCCTTAAATATAGGGTTCTACACCCTTCACTATACATTTACTGTTTGATTCACCTAATTCAATATTTGGGTTCGATCTCTCCCTTCAATAGTAGTCAGGGTCTCCCCCTTTGTTATCTATGGCTTGGATAGAAAGAAGTGAAGAGTGCCTTGATTTGTGTGACAACCAATCCATCTTAGGAATCGAGGCCCTCTTAGGTGTCACCGGTTAGTTGTCTTCCTCTACCATCCTAGATAGGATCTTTAAGTAGGAAACTACACTCTGTGTGATAACATTTTTGGTGCCGTTGTCGGGGAGGTAGAGTCTTACCTCAGGTGTCTGCGAGTTTCTGTGCGATCATCACATATCTTATTGCATCCGGTTTTACATTTGGATGGTTACCATTTACATTTTTAAATCATACATATCCATCTCATTTCACTCATCTCTCCCCGCTATTTACGACATATCTTTCGGTAGACAAGTTTTAAAGTTTACCTAGTGACTCCTAAGCGTGACTCCACTGAGAAACGAACCTATATTCTTTCCTCCAATTCTAAGAAAATGTCTTCTCAAGAGAATAACATATCCGGTATCACCGTGGAATTCATGTCAAACCTATGCTAGTTGGTCACCAACATGGAAGTAATACTAAAAAATCAAGATGAAGATTTCAAGAATCGTGATGATCAAATGAAATCAATGATGACCAACATCTATAATAATTCCATTCCACCAAGAACTGGTACTGCTAAACCTCAACAACATAAGCAGGTTGATGCGCAACCTAGTAGATCAAATCATCCTAGTAATCAACGTGTGCGAAGAATCATCTCTAAATCTCAAAAGCCTCCAACTGAAACAATCTCGAAGGGTGGCATTGATTCAAAGAGTATTTCAGCTCCTTTAGAAAATCAAAATCTGGATCAAAACACACAGACAAATCAAAAGGCTGATTCTCCTCGCAAAACTAACGTACCTAAAGCAACGTTGTGGAGGAAACAAGCAGTGTCCACGAAAGTTAAAAGTTCCCCAATTACAAAAAACTATCCTCAAGACCAACCAAGTACAAATGTTCCTAGCAAATTGTCTAGCTCATCTTCTTTAGTCTCATTGAAGGACCTGATTAAAATCCCATCTGTCAAGTATGGTGTTATGAAATTTTTGGGATTGGTCATTAACAAAAAGGATAAGGAAAAACCCTACAGCTTAAACATTGATGTGTCAGTATTTTTGGCTAAAATGAATATGCATGTTCCATTCTGTGAAATTTTCAAAATCCCCTCATTTCACAAAAGGGCTACCAACCATTTAGGAATCCAACCAAAGAAACCAATGATGAAACACGTTCCGGTTGAACCTAAAGACTCCCCTGTCATGATCCAGAGTGTATCCAGTGACAAATTTGGTGGATGCCTGCCATTTTATATAGTTCTCGAAGTTAATGGGTTGGTACTACATAATTGCATGTTAGACTCAGGCACTGAAGTGAACGTTCTGCCCCTTAGGTCATGGAACAACTTGAGCTTGTGCCTGCAAGACCTTTTAGAAATGTTTGCGGAATGGAACCTAGAACAGTAAAATCTATTGGGGTAATTGAACATTTTCCTGTTAGATTATCCGCATGTTCAAATATTAAGCTCACAATGAATATCCTAGTTCTTGATGTTCCAGATGTTTGGGGATGTTATTATCTAGGGAGTGGTCACCAAGACTAGGAGGAAGTGTTCAGATGGATCTCGCATACACCACGATCCCAATTGGAAATGGTTAATATATCACTTTATTCAATGAACCACCTATGCAAGAGCATGTAGAAACACCTAAACACTTATTTAATGAGGCTATGTATTCAAGCGATGAAATTGGAAACTTCATGGTGTTGGTAAATTATTGGGAAGATATAAAACAACATCCTTTCCCACCAGACCAAGTATGGAAGATGCACTTTGACAGGGCCCGGTCTCGACATGGTGCCGGTGTCGGTATTGTCCTAACCTCACCTTTAGGTGAGGAAAACTTGTATTCCTTCCGTCTGGAGTTTGCTTGCACAAATAATGTTGTTGAATATGAAGCTTTGCTTTTGGGTTTGGAAATTGCTCGGGAAAGGGATATTAAGTCTATAACGGTCATAGGTGATTCCGACCTTATTGTATCACAAGTTAAGAATCAATTTGCTGCTAAGAATAATAGAATTAGATATTACATAAATGCAGTTTGGGACACCATGGAATATTTTGATGCTTTCAAAATTAAGGTTGCCCCACGAGAACAAAGCACTCTAGCTGATGAGTTGTCGGTTACGGTCAGTACCCTCCAAGTCCCTGAATACTTATATCAAAGAAATTATAAGGTTGAAGTCTTGTTTAGACCTTCAATTTCTGATAATCAAGATTATTGGCAAGTCTTTGATGATGATTCTCAGATCATCCAATTCCTGACTGCTTCTCAGACCCCCATGGTTAATTTTGAAGATCAATTAAAGGGCGGTTTTGTGGAAGGCATGGATATAACAAAAATCGCTTTTCCTTTGGAGAAAAAATTTAGAAGACATGATGAATATAAAGGTAGACGATATGAACCAATTGATGAGGTTATTGAAATTAATATTGGTTCTTCTTTTTCCCCAAAAATGATCAAGATAGGGAAAAACGCTTCTAAAGAAGAAAGAAGGAAGATTGCAGAATTAATCAGAGAATACAAGGGTGTCTTTGCATGGACATGCGATGATTTGAAAACTTATGACCAGTCTGTAATTGAACATACTATCCCCCTTAAAGAAGATGTCAAGCCTTTCCGTCAAAATCTCCGTAATGTCAATCCAAAACTAGCTCCATTGGTCAAAAAGTAATTGGAAAAGATGTTAGCAGCAGGGATATTAGGCATGTCAGACATACTACATGGGTTTCGAATCCTGTAATCTTAAGAAATAAAAGTGGGGAAATAAGGATTTGTATAGACTTCAAAAATCTAAATCAAGCTTCCCTAAAGGACAATTATCCATTGCCTAACATGGAAAATTTATTACAAAGTGTAACTGGTGTTGGTGTGTTATCTATGCTTGATGGTTTTTCGGTATACAACCAAGTCCAAATTAAAAAGGAAGATCGTGGAAAAATAACTTTTACCACGCCTTGGGGAACATATGAGTATATACGAATGCCATTCGATCTGTTAAATGCAGGTTCAACTTTTCAAAGGGCAATGGGCCATGAATTTAATGATCTGATTGGCATAATTATTGTGATTTATCAATACGATTTAACTGTGTTCTCCAAAGAGAGGGATGACCATGTAAAGCATTTGAGGAAAATATTTGATAGATGTCGAAAGTTTGGAATCTCTTTAAATTTGAAGAAGTCCACCTTTGGTGTTGATGAGGGAAAATTGTTGGGTCACATAGTCTCTAGGGAAGGTATCAGAATTGATCCTGAGCGAGTGCAAGCAATCCAAGCCATTTCTCCACCATGAGATGTCAATTCCCTGCGATCCTTTTTCGGAAAAAATAAACTTTGTTAGAAGGTTCATTCCGAATTTAGCTTAGTTGGAAAAGCCCTTAAATGCTTTACTGAAGAAAGATGTGAAATTTATCTGGGATAAGAAGTGTGCCGCATCATTTGAATCACTAAAGAAATCCATTTCCACTGCTCCTGTCCTAGTATGTCCTAACTACAATAAGGAATTCCTAATTTACTCGTATGCATCTGAGGACACTATAACAGGTGTATTGTTGCAAAAGAATGAAAATAATCATGAACAACTTGTTGCTTTTATGAGTAAAAATATTAGAGATGTCGAATTAAATTATACAACCACTGAGAAACAAGGTTATGCTTTGGTGAAATCCTTAAATCATTTTAGAACATACATAGGATATTCGAAGATATTAGCTTATGTTCCATATCAAGCAGTTAAAGATATTTTGTCTCAACATGATGGAATTGGGGTTAGATGAAACTGGATATCTAGAATTCAGGAGTATGATATTGAGATCAAACAAATCAAGATAGTAAAAGGATAAGGATTAGCTCAATTTCTGACTGAAACCAAAGCTCAATCTAGTGCTAATCATGAATAAATGGACATAGGCAATGCTATGGTACTTTATATTGATGAAGAACATGAATGGTATAAGGATATTATGTATTATCTCAAAACTTTGTCATGTCCTGACCACCTTTTAGATCACCAAAGAAGATCTTTGAGGTTAAATGCATCCAAGTACATGTTGACGGAAGATGGATTAGGATGGAAGAACCCATATGGGATTGTTTTAAAATGTGTGAACCCTAATGAGTCCCAAAATATTATAACTGAAATGCACGTAGGATTATGTGGAGGTCATTATGCACCCAGAACCATAGCTGCAAAAACCATGCGAGTTGTGTATTATTGGCCAACATTATTTAAGGATGTGCATTCCTTTATTAGGACTTGCCACTGAATGTCAGTTTTTCTCAGGAAAACCTAGATTACCTGCCCTCCCTTTAACTCTTGTAATCATAGAAGCACCTTTTCAACAGTGGGGAATGGATTTTATTGGCCCTATTGATCCAGGTTCATCTAATGGGTATAAATATATCCTGACGTGTACTGATGATTTTACCCGTTGGGTCAAATCCATTCCTACTAAGAGGGAAACAACATCAGTGGTAGTCAACTTTTTAGAAGAGAACATAGTTTCCAGATATGGTTGTCCTTTGAAAATGATCACAGATAACGCAAAAGCCTTCAGCAAAGAAGAAATGTCCACATTTTCCTCAAATCATGGAATCACTTTGTCTCATTCTTCTAACTACTACCAGCAAGGAAATGGGCTAGTAGAATCAATCAATAAGAATTTAATCCGACTTTTGAAATGAATGATTGGTGAAAATAATAGGAGTTGGGATAATAAGCTTAAGTATGCTCTCTGGGATGATAGGACAACCGTTAAGAGGATAACCGGTAAAGATCCTTTTGAATTAGTATATGGCCAGAACTGTAGACTGCCCATAAATCTCCAGATCCCTGTGTATGAACTTTTGCGACAATGCTCCTCAGAACAAGAATCCATGAAGGCAAGAATTGACAAACTAGTAGAATTGGATGAAACCATAAGAGAGGCTTGGAATAGAATGGCCATAGAACAAGAAATGATTAAAGGACCTTTTGATCAAAGGATTAGAAATGTAAAATTTGGGGTAGGTGATACAATCTTGCTTTGGGATAAAAAACAAAGAAAATCCAGGAAATAATGGAAAATTTGAAAAGTTATGGATGGGCCCTTATCAAGTAAGCAGGATAGCAGGAAAAGGTTCGGTTTGGTTAGAAACATTGGATGGTGATGAATTGGAATTTCCAGTAAACGGGATGCTATTGAAACATTACTACCCTCCTGTCCCTTCGGGGTAGAGCTTCCTCTTGCCTGATTAGTTTTAGGGTAGGTAGGCCTTCGAATAAGCTCACTTGAGCAGTAGGATTTGAGTGTCTTTCTTTTTCTGAGTGCTGAGTGTTTTCTGAGCTTTTCTGAGTTGTTTGAGTTTGGTTATCTTTCTACTTTCTAAGCTTACCTGCATAAAACAAAAATAAAACATGTTAGTTGTTAGATTAGTATCTTAGTTTCATGCATTTAATTTTTTGTTCTAGAATAAAATTTGATTTTAACATTTCATTTTATACCATACATGCTGCTCGGTAGTGTCTGCTTTCATGTGCAAAGGAATAGGTACATTTTTTTGAAGATGAAGCAGGTCAATCAAGTGTTGGATTGATGATTGATGTAGTGAGTGTTCGTGATCAGATATTTCTAAGGTTCTCAAGCACTCTCTCCCTTAGAGCACTTGTACCAGCCAGAGCCAAATGTTATCACATCCATAATAGCCGAGCTACCATGATTGCAGAGCAGTTTCTTGTATATTTTTGAGCCAGGCCTTTACACATTTTTTATGAGATCATCCTATGATGAGCAGTACTTTTGATGATCAATCACATATCAGAGCAGCCTCAGATCATATATGATGAACCTTATGCCAAGATGGGGACTCATGAACTCATATTTGGTGGCCGAGGTGACCACTTTTGTTCCATACAGAACAGTGTAGTGCCCAGATTTTTTACAGCAACAGTATTTCCAATGACTATTGATGATCCAAATGGAAGATACAGGTATATGGCCCAGCAGGTATATGGATGTGCATTGGTTATGATTGTTTTGCTATTTTTCTTATCTTAGTAGCTTGACTTGGTATTTAGTGGTCATGATCTGGCGGTATATACATATGTTATATGGACATGGTTGTTTTAATGATTATCTAAATGGTTTAATTACTCAGAATTAGAATTTATTGTTTATACTCATTGGTTTTAACCTCTTTAGTAGTATGGATGTGGTCATTCCCACCATTTATGGATTGCTAGCTTTCGCATCACCTTTCACTTTCCCCATCCATCCATTCTCTCCCATTCTTGGTTTTACCTTGACTTACACCTCAACCTGTGACATGGAGGACCTCCCCACTTTTGCCTATGTGTTGGATAGAATCCCTGTTAATTTGTGTCTCGGCTTTGAGTTGGAAACAGAACTTACGGAAGCCTTGACCCTTCTAGGCCGAGAGAACTCGCTGGTGTTGGTTCCTGAGCTTAGGTGAGTTGGATTTGATGCCTTGACCTCTCTGGTCGGTTGCCCCCGATGTTTGGTCCTGATTTTGGATGATCCCCCTAGTTGCCTGAGTTGTGTTGGCTAGACCTGAAGCAAACTATCATTACATGCATATGTGAACTATTACTATATCTTTTGTGCAAGCCCATGGAAATAAATTAAAACTGTGATTCTAAGCACAATGAAAGAGGGCTATGGAAATTGAATGTGAAAGCACCCTGGATGAAAGCTGCGATTAGTTGTGCTTCTAGCACATGAAAAATCCAAAGGGTCCTAAGGCCCAAAAAGAAGTGGTTAAATGTATGATAAATACAAATAATGGTGGCCGCGATTAAATGTAATGATTAATACCTCACGGAGTCTACGGGTTGGGATGTGAGATGGAGTAAGGGACAACTAATTCTAAGTGTCCCCTAAAACCTCAAGTTACGATTAGTTGTGCACCTAGTTACGACGGTTCTAGTAAAGATCCTCACAGATCTGGTTTCAGCTTGGATGTGAGTTGTAGACATTTGCTAAGTTTGAATAAGCACCTCTCAAAACAACTCATTCCATTTGTGAGACACTGCCATTCCCTGTGTGTATATTATCCAACATATGCTTAAGTGTGTATTCATTTTCCCTTATCCAAAGTATCATAGTGATGAGTTAGTAAATTCATCCCCTTATCCTAGCCTTGCATTTTTCACCTTCACCCATTTCTAGCAAAATGGTCACGACCATGAAATGAGTATATTCTTGAGGTTATGTTTTGAGTAATTGATTATTTTAATTTTGGACTTATATTTGATATGGTTATTGCTTAACCTCCAATAAAATGTTACTTTATACTTTAAGTTTCGCTATTAGAATGATTAAGAGAGAAACCTTATCCATTTTCATTTGCAACATCAGGCATTTTAAGCCTGGGTCATATTTTGATAAGTTTTGACCTGGTCAACCTAGTTTGACCAAGTCAACCATAGGATCTGAGATGAGTTGTACCAATGATGTTTGAGGTTGATGATTTATGGTCCTATGATTCTCATTTGATGGTTCCATTCAACAGACACAGGTTTCACATGATGGTTTGGTGGATTTTTATTGTTATTATTATTTACAGACCATTATTTTTATTTGTCAAGGCATGGTTGAGACTACAAATGATTATCTAGGTAGCGATAGGGTGTATGAGTACTCATATCTAGTACATGTGGACCTTCTGAGTCCATTGGCAGACTGATATATCAGTTACAGGCACTTCCAGGAATATTTCACTATGATTGTCACTTTACTACAGATTTGCCATTATAAAATGGCATGACAGCACAATTGGATTTTTATTTGGTTCTCATAGGGTGCTACAGAGGGATTATGGGTTCCAGCCACTTGTTATTACCATATTTCCATACCCCCAGACACTTTTGTATATTCATATTTGTGCTCAGGGCACTAGGATCAGAGCTACGGGCATTTTATCACTTTACATGTAATTTTCTAAGGATTAAAAATGGAATAAAATGATCATTGAGAAAATAGATTTGGGAAATTGAGGCAAGGAATTGGAATGAGGTTTGTTCAGAGGTCATTTATGATGCATCCTACACCTTCTTTCACATCTTGCAACATTTAGTGTGGTCCATACACATTCCAAGCCATTATTTTGATGATTTATGATGCTTTTGAGGGGGCCACGATTTGGTCATTTTGGTCACTTTGTGATGTATAGAGTCATATTATTTATCATTGTGCCATGGGGTGATGCTAGTGAAGGATATAAACACCTCCTAGCGCCACCATGTGCTTACTAGACTTTTCCTAGTCATTTTTCATGTGGTGCGACCCCCCTAGGGCCACTTAGTGAGTGTGCACCCCCCTCTTTAGTGAGTTTATCCATGTATTGTATTTCTGGCTCATCTTAGCCGTTGATTATCATTGCTTTATCTTTTGATCTCCACCACTCATTCAAAAAGTGGTTAGGGTTTTGGTCTCTCTCATTCCTATTTAAGGAAGAAACCCCCCTCATTGTAAAGGCACCTTTGGGCTCTTGGATTTTCGACATAATAAAGAATATTTTTGCAAAAATATTGGATGCTTTAATGAATGTTCTTGCAAGTGATTGTAAAGTCTTTTCTCTGTGACATCATTGTGGATCTAGCTTTCTCCATGACATTTTCTACAAGGGTCGTGTTGTAGAGAAGGAGGACGTTTTTGAAGTGGGCATTATTGTGGGGAGACTCCATCTCTCCTCCCCGGGAAGGTTTGGATTCAGGGAGTATTTTTATTGTATCTTGTGATCATATTGATGCTCTTTGGTTCATCTTTCTTGCCTTATAGTTATTTCTTGTCTAGATTGATTCTTACTGCAGATTGTTTTGGCAGGGCAGGGCGCATTGACCATCTTGGATGCATAGAGATTTCACTTGGGAGGATGGATCTCACTCTAGATTGCTTCATTTTGGGAATATCATCAATTTGCAAGGCGGCCGCAAGCATATCTAGGTGTGTTTCGAAGTATTTTTTTTATCTTGGGATCCATTCCAATTGTCACCATTTAATTTTACTATTCAAACCCTAAAGATAAAATTTATAAAAATTCTCTAGGATTTATTATTTGGTTTTCTCGCAAACAATTTCTTGGTTTTCATCCTTAGGCCTAACCCAAGGTGGGTCCTCAAGGGTGTCTTGCTCTGTGTACTCCTTCTGCCCAATTCCCTAGGCACTGATCTCTCCGTGCATGCGCCCTCCTTGTTTGCTTGCCTTCTAAATAATTAAAACCTTGTTTTTTGAGCTTGTGACCTTTGATATTTTCAGATTTGTTGTCAAGTTGTGTTAGGAAGCCATAATCCATTCAAATCTACTCCTTGGGACCCATTACCTCATTTTAAGTACATGTTTCCCAAGGTAGTTGATTTTGATCATTTACCTCGACACTTACATCCTAGATTTACCCTTAATTCTGAGTTACTGTAATCTAATTAATAAAATTTCATATCTCATCTTTCCTAAGCCTCTACAGTAGCTCCATTCCTTAAATCTAGGGTTCTACACCCTTCACTATACATTTACTATTTGATTCACCTAATTCGGTGTTTGGGTTCGATCTCTCCATTCAAGAGTAGATCAGGGTCTCCCCCTTTGTTATCTGTGGCTTGGATACCAAGAAGTGAAGAGTGCCTATATTGGCGTGAAAACCAATCCATCTTGGGAATCGAGGCCCTCTTAGGTGTCACCAGTTATTTGTCTTCCTCTACCATGCTAGATAGGATCTTTAAGTAGGAAACCACATTCTATGTGATAACACAACCTTCACCAAGTTATAGAAGCCTTCTTAGATAACTTTAAATTACCCAAAAATTGTGCAACCGCTGAGGCTATAGAAAATTATTGAAAGATATCCAACTTTCATTAACAAATTTTAGGTAGTCCTCCTCTTTACCCATTTAGGGTTTAATTTGAAAGGGATGGGAGGATCTTTGTTTTTCGCAAGCAGCTTACAATAGTACTAGAGAGAGATTTGAATTTCCTCTTTAAAATACCCTCATCTAAACTTGACCTTTTCTTCCATGAAATATTATTAGACCAAGAATATGTCAAGTCTCTTGGGAATCCTTGCCTTTCCTACCCTATTGTTTCAACAAGTTGGGTTGAGTTGAGTTGGAAATATATCTGCCAAACCTACCTCATTCCATTTTTGTAAGAAATACACTAAGAAGCATCCAAATGTGCAGCTGGACCCCACACTTCAGAAGCTTCTATAGTTATATTTAAATCCCCCCCTTTATAAGTAAACCTTGAAATATCCAACACCAATGGAAGAATTTATCCTTGAAGCCAACTCTATCCATACATGGCCCATACATATTGAGGAAAAGGATGTCTTTTCCTAACTCCATAGAAAAGAGGACTACTCCCAAACCTAAAGAGATTGACCAAGAATTAATGATATTGAAAGAGCGAGTATTCCACCCTGTTATCAAGCCTTCCAACCCGCCTCTCAAATATACAAAGGAGAAGTTTCAATCCCCTAATGCTTTCTTCAGATCACCTAATAATTTACCTCCTTTAGTCATTAATTCTTGTAAAAAAAACATTTGCTTTTTTAGCTTTTACTAGTATTTTTAAAGCCATTTTTTTAGTGATTAACTAACCATTGATAGTTCAGGGTAATAAAAATCATCACAGAACCTCAAACAAGGGATTTTGACCTCTAAGGGCCCCTTTTAAAGATAATTGTTTCCCGAAATAAATTTCATTGGTCACTTATTTTTGTGCCAAATATTAAAAGGATTGCCTCCCCCTCATAGACCCTTTTGTTCCTTTCTCACCCATAATATGTAGTCCCCCTTCTACTTCATTCACTGTCCCAAATGATCCTTTTTTCCTTAGCCTTAAGTTGCATTTGGATCCTTCAAAGGTATCCTCCTCCACTCTCTCAACCATATTTTCCTTATCATCACTAAGGTTAACTGTAATATAGGAAGGGGATGGTTCTTGCCTTTCACCTAATGTAGTTAATTAGATAGAGCTTCCAAGAAGGGTGGATGTGGATCTTTTACACTTGATAAACACCCAAAAAATCCCTAGACACCCCAATTTTATTTGTCTCCAGTAAGCCTTATATAGAGGCAAATTTCAAAAATTTTAAAGGAGAAAAGTGAGGAAGAATTAATATTCAAGACATCCTTATCTTTACCCAAACTAAAATGGACCTTTTGATAATCATAAGTTGAACTTGTTGGTGTTGAAACACCTTTTTAACTTTCCTTCACCGTGTCTCAATTCCTAGCAAGTGATTGGGTTTTAGATTGAACCTGAATCTCCACCTTAGTTTTCTTAGAACCCTTCTTGATAACTTTTAACCCTTCACCTGCTTGATTCTCCTCAACAATCATTCCCCTTAAAATGGTCTTACCTTGCTTAGTTTATTTTTTAACCCAATTTTGTCTACAGTGAGGAAGAGAACAATCATTGGGCAGAGTGACACTAACCACGATGGGATTGAACTATTTCATAGTCCAATATTTGATGGTGCACCATCCGACCACACTTCAACATGATGGTCTCAACCAGACACTCTTTTAAATCCAGGCAATAGGTATTCATGCTACCAAACATACTTGAGACATTTTATATGTTAAATGTGCTTCAAAGAAGGCACCAGTGAATTGACGGTGTTTAAAAAAAAATATTCTAACTAAAATATGAGTAGTAGACTCAACAGTCAAACCCAAACAAAAGTTCAATTGACACTTTCAAAGTTGGAATTGAACAAAGGTGACCATTTCCTCCAAAGCAGTGGGTAAGAGCCAAATTGCCAACATTTCTTCATTACAAGCTCAAAATTATTTTTTGTATTGAACACCAATGCTATCCACCCATGATATAAAACCATATGGTTTGAATGATAACCTACGACAGGCACCAAATTACAATGTTCCAAATCCTTTAAAATTTGAATACCAAATCCACATCGTCGAAGTCTTTCTACCAACACCTTGTCCACCATTTCTAGAACTTCATTAAGTTTCACTTCCTCTCCTAGATTCATATTTAATGGAGTTGATCTCTTTTATTATGGGTTTCCGGATAATCCACAGTCGGCATTTTAGTTGTCGACGTTTCGAATCCCAAGCTGGATTCATCATCAGGACAGATTGTAGATCGATAAGTTGTTGGTTAGGTGTATAAATAGCCAGATAGAGATGCCCAACCTTTCCCTTTCCACCCGCTCTTCATCTTCATCTTCCAACGGTTCTCCTTCATCTTCCAACGGTTCTCCAAAACCTGTTTCATGATTATTAAAAGTCCTCCAATAATGGTCAAAAATCATAATAATAAAAAGGGTTATTAAAAATATTAAAATAATAAAGGAAACCTTTGTTAGCATGTAAAAGAAAACCTTATTTAAACCAAACATTAATTATTAGTACAATTCAAAAATATGATTGAAAATGAACATTACAAAATGAATTACCACAAGTTTAATAAATGATTATAATTATGATACAACTTGTTTAATAATTATAATTATAATACAATGATTAATAATTATAATTATAACTTGATGAATAAATAATTATTAGTCCAGTTCAAAAATAATAAAGCAAATGAACATTACACATTATATTAATGAACTACTAATAATTATTAGTATGTTATAATTCATATTAATTCATATTAATGAACCATGCTAATAATTATAACCCTTTAAATACTTATTAGTCAAAAGATATTATTAATACGATTATTAATAAGTATAAAAATTGCTTAATAAGATTATTACTTATTATATCAAGCCAATTATTAATGATAGTCATTATAAAACATTATGAAGAGTTGAAACCTTAAAACTCTGGTATGTTGAGAGGGATTTTTCAATGACAAAGGGAGGGCCTCAGGTTGGGACAAGACTATAGAACCACTCAAAGTTGACAAATCCAATTTAGTAGAAATAAATCATCATGGGGAAATCTCCTTAGAACCATTGATTTCATAATTTATAGGTCTACCACATTGAAAAATAAATGGCAATCCATCCTTAACATAACATTCCTAAGATGGAGGACTTACCAAGTCTAGATATGATGGGGACAAAAACTTTGGAAACCTTGAATTCCCTCTTCCTTTTCGTTTGGACACACTAGTATCATCATCATTATTTGAAAATGAAGTCCATTTTTTGTATTCAACTTTACTACCCCCCTTCACCTGTATCAAGGCTCCACTTGGTTGTACTATTAGCCTCGAAAATTATGACCATGGGATCATATGTTATAGTACTGACCTTGATTTAGCTATGACATCAAGTTTTCTAACATAATGAACTAAATACTCTTTATCAATCTCCTTAGCCACTTGTGCCAAAATTTCCAAGGTTTATTTTTCAAGTGGTTTTGACCCCAATGGATTTTCCCTAAACACCGAACCCCCTCCTCCATCGCACCCCTACTAATTACAAGAGTAGACTAGATTTTCAAACTCCCATAAAGATCCTCAGACACATCTAACTCTTCATCCTCCATCCTCCTTTCGGTTTGCAATGGACTTCTGACAAGCTCAAAGGGACATTGCATTATGCCATCAGTTATTGCCTCTTAGTTTTAGGAATTCAACTGTGCATAGCATTTTATCAAAACATAATCATTCACCATCTTAATTCTTTGGATCCATTTGAATCTCAAGGTTGTTGGTTGCACTAGAGATCCTACTTCTTCAATATTTTTTCTCGTTAATACTTTTCAATTCACATACTCTGCTTCTATAAACCTTCAAAATTAGGGTTGAAAACCATCTTGTTTGAGTCTTCGTCCTCCAAGATCACTTCCCTCTTCCCTTAATGCTTTTATCAAACTTTAGATGAGAAAGATACCTCCCAAGAAACATCATTTGGTATCATAAATACACCACTAACTCCACACCAATCTCCACACCTAGTTTGGAAGATCTTATCACTCTTATGATCAACCGCATGTCCTAGGGTATCTATTTATTCTTGTTTATGGATTATTTCTTGTTTATCATATTTATATGAGAACAACATTGTTTTCATCATCTCATACAAATATATGATTTAAATTTTTGTATGGTAGGTTATCTCCAACACTTACAAACATGACTGTTTGGAGGCATATACTCTCTCTAGGTGTATTGAGCCATAAATTGTCGCTCGACTATCATCATTGTCATCTCTCTTCTACTCCATCATGATGATTGTAGGCTGGAATCTTTTGCATTTACCATTATAGGCTTCCCTCAGTCCACAGATTGTAGTCATCCTCTCAAGTTCTTTTTAAACATACGACAAAGTCTCTCTCACCTTTTTCATTTATTCAAACATACTCTCCTCCCATATGGTCTCTTATAGCCAATATGTACACATGGCCTATTTGATCCTTGCATGCCCTTACTCATGATGACCAACACTATTAATGCACACATTTTTTTTAAAGATTTGGGTAAATAAAGGTTTTCTTGCAAGTGATATGCTCTAGGGTTTTCTAAATGAATATTACCCTTACAACATATTTGAAGTATGAATTGAACCAACCCTTAAATTTGATGGCTTGCTTACTTGACTAAGAATTATTAGAGAGCTATCACCTCATAGACAATTGTAACACATTGTATCTGCTCAACAAGAAAAAGAAAATAGAGGTGATTATATAACAAAATGAACATATTTTTCATTATGTCAAAGCTACATCTTCAAACCCTCTAAGTAATTTCTTGGATGCATGTTCATTTATGTTTATGGCATACTTGATCTCATACTATGAAATGGCTAGATTGGATTAGGGTTTCCAACTGAGTTGTCCTCCACTTCTATATAACCTTTTTCCCAAATGCCCTTTGTAAACCCTAATTTCATCATGTTATCTTAGCAACCTTTTGAAAGTCAATCTTTTACTTTGGTAATGAAAATACATAATTAGATAAACAAATAGTTGGTCTTAAATAAAATAATAATAATAATAATAAGAGTAAAAATAAAGAAAAGCTCATTAAAAGTTCCATGATTAAGTAAAGATTCAAGCTATTTGTTTGATGGTAAGTGGAGGCTATGCAGGTGGATTTTTACATTGATGGATGTAAAGAATAACTTCTTTGGATCTTGGGCTTAAGAAGAAAGAGATAGGAATAAAAGCTTCATAGTTTGTCGATTGATGGTTTGGGGACTCTTAGTTGTATGGACTAAGAGGTCCACACTTGGTTGCCTAGTTGATTGATATTGAAAGGAATTTCCTTGCTTTTCCATGTATGACTCTCACACCATGCTACCCTTAGATTTGATTTATGTAATGGATGATGTTAATGCTTATATGCTTATTTAACTGTTAAATGAATACACTAAAGTATTTTTTTATGATTTTTAGTCTTTACAAAAGTAATTGTTTAAGAAATGAAATGAGAACTTACTATGAGCTACCATCATTGCATTAAGAAAAGCTAAGTAATGGTTTAAGAAATAAAATGATAACTTACTATGAGTTACCATCATTGCACTAAGAAAAGCTAAACTCGCTCTACAATTCAATATGAATAAGATGTGTAACATTACATTGTCAAAGTAAAAAAATAAAATAAAATAATAATAATAATAATTGAAATCTATAATGCAAATAATCAGAAATTTAAACTATAATAATAAAAAAGAAATGTATAAATATTTCAAAATTACATTGTATTGGAGTTAACTTATTCTAGTAGACATTCCATTCATCATGAAAAAAAATCAAACAAAGTTATTTTTTGAAAATTAAACTTTATTAAAGTTTTAAAAAGTTTCAAGTAAACATTCCAATTTGAAACTTTGTTTGGATTCTCTAATAATAAATACTAGAATGAAGAGGCTCTTCCTGTTGGGTCATCCACTGTTCTTGCAGTGACCAAGGAGGATATATGTTGTTGCAATTCTAACGAGATTCAAAACATGCCCCCTCTTCCGATTTATTCTGAAAATTAGGTAGGCGATTGGGACCTTGGTTTAATCTCTCATGAGCGTCGTTCCAATGTTACTGTTAGATGAAAAAACATCAAGGACATAAAAGGGTCTATCAGGGGTGGATTTGTTGACAAGGATAAGTATCTGGCCAGTCAACTGCCCTCTATTTATTTCGGTGGGTTAAAGGATTATGGTTTTGTCGTTAATCTTTCATCTGAATCTCGGGCCCTTGGAGCACCAATGCCCATAACGAATAGTTCTTTATGAAGATTATTTCTTTCAATGTTCGGGTTTTGGGGCCAAGGGAAAAATTTTGGCCCTCAAAAGATTGTTTGCATATGAGAAACCTGATATCATTCTTTTCCAGGAGACTATGGTTTTGGGGATTAAGGCGAGAGAGTTTTATTTTAATTTGTTACTAGGTTGGGTATGTACCTCCATTGATGCTCGAGGGATATCAAGGGGGCTAATGACTGCATGGAACCCCATAGTGGTTAAAATGTGGCCCTTTTTTACTTGTGCTGGTATCCTCTTGAAGGGATCTTGTGAATATTTTGATATGGAATTTAGGGTACTAAATGTCTATGGTCCCTACTTTGGGAGGCAAATTTTTTGGCAGGAGGCGGTGGACTATAGCTTACTGTACTCTCCTTATTTGATATTGGGAGGATATTTTAATCTTGTTATGGCTTTTCGGGAGGTTTGGGGAACAAACCCATATTTTGATCCTTTGGCGGCCTAGTTTAGAAAGATATTTGATGATGCAAATGTTATCGACATTATGTCGTCTCCATTAGCCCCGACCTGGAGAAATGGGAGGATGGGCGTTGATGGTGTAGTGAAGAGGCTTGACAGGTCTTTGGTGTCGACATATCTTCTTCCCCATTTTGGTCGTTACAGGTCTTTTTTGGCAAAAGTTAATCTATCAGACCATGTCCCTATTTGCTTACAAATTGAGGGATCAAACCCAAGGCTACCCCTTCAAGTACAATCACTCATGGGATGAGTTAGTCGAATTCAAGAAGTTGATTGAGGATAAATGAATATTCTTCAGTCATTTCAGGGGGTCATTGGCCATGCATAGATTTTCCTTCAAGTTGAAAGAGACTCATTGGGTGGTCATCCGTTGGGAGAAAAAGAGGAAAATGGACATGTTGGTTGAGCTTTAAGAGACTGAGACTAAAATCCAAACATGCTTCAAGAATAATTATTTCAGGGTAGAGCTTTTGTCAGTTTTAGAATGTAAAAAGCTTTGATTCTTTGCTTGGAGGAAGAGCGTTGATGTTTAAAGAGCATGGTTCCAAGGTTGGCTTCAGGTGATAAAAATACGAAGTATTTCCACTATTTTGTTGAAAATCGTAGAATACATAATCCCATTTGGGGTTTAAAACCTGCTCCAGGGGACTATATTTCTGGTCAACCAGATCTGGCTAAGGAGGTGGTAGATCATTTTAGTTACTATTATAAAGACCCTGGTTTTAAGCATATTGGATCACAATTGAAGGTTATCAATTTCCTGCCCAGGATTTTCAATTCGGTGGATTGTGATGTCATTGGAGCACCTATAACCCTAGTTGAAATAGAAGGCATTCTCAAAAGTTTTACGAGAGATAAGAGCCCTAGACCAAGCGAGTGGCCTATTAAATTTTTTACTCAGTCCTTTGACCTTGTTGGTATGGACCTCCTTGAGGTGGTTGAAGAATCTAGATTGAATAAACATGTCTCTGTGGGGTTAAACTCTACCTACATTGCCCTAATTTCGAAGACAAATTTGCGTGAGTCTTACAATGACTTCCGACCAATCTCTCTATGTAATTTGAACTATAAACTCATAGAGAAGGTTATTGCCATCAGGATCAAGTATTTTCTGGTGAAGAGACTGCTAGATGAACAATTTGGTTTTTTAAATAACAGGTTGATTTTTGATACTATCAGTCTTGCATAGGAAACCATACACTCTATCAAATCAAAGAAGATATTGGCTTTGTTGCTGAAGATGGATTTGGTCAAGGCCTATGGCCGAGTCAGTTGGACTTTCTAAGGTTGATTTTATTGCAGGTGGGCTTGTCTTTAGACATCACAGACTAGATCATAACTTGTGTTTTGTCTGCAAATTTTCAGTCCTTATAAATGGTGCCCCTACTGAGTTCTTCAAGTCCTCTAGGGGCCTTAGACAGGGGTGTCCTCTACCCCCTTTGCTTTTTCTATTGGTTATAGAAGGTCTTAGCAGATTGATTTCTAAGGGTAGGTTTGAGAGGAAACTTCAAGGAATAAAAATTACCAGAAACCTTGTCATTACTCATCTGCTTTTTGTGGATGATGTCTTCCTTTTCGGTTTGGGGACTATAGAGGAGTGGAAAACATACACGGATATTATTCAACAAGTATGTGAGGCTAGTGGTATGGACGTTAGTGCGCAGAAGTCATCCTTTTCTCATCTGGGAGTTTTAGACGTGTTTTTGGGCAGAGTTTCTTCTTTATTACCCTACAAGTTAGAGTCTCTAGAGATGGGTTTCAAGTACATCATCTACATTCTAAATCCAAACAACTACTCCTCGACGGATTGGCCTTGGCTGGTTAGGAAAGTTGAAAGCTGTATTGGTTATTGGGAGAACATATATCTCTCTTTGGGTGGTTGATTAATTCTAGTTCAATATGTCATTCAAAACCTACAAGTATACTGGATTTCACTGGCTAAAGTTCCCATCGACATATTGAACAAAATATGACAGATAATTTTCAACTTTTTATGGATGGGTGATCCGGATTTATGCAGGAACGCAACAGAATACACAAATACCCATAAAAACAAAGATGCAGCGGAAATAACACTTCATTTCATTGCTCAAAGAACTGAAACTTGTTTACATACATGATGGAAATAAACTAGCTAGAGTGCTGGTAGCTTATCTCTGAGAAGAGATGTGGCGGCTACATGTCTCTGAACTCTGTGTTACAATGAGGCTCGAAGGCCTATATATTATTGAGAAACAAGGGAAACCCTACACATCCGAAAACCTAACCCTAGGAGGTGAAACGCCAGAATATGGGCCCCATTGGGTAACTTGGTACATCAATTTCCCGGGGTCGTAACTTTGGCATACTACCTCCGTTTGACGCACATGATACATTGTTAGAAAGATCTATTCAAGGACTATGTCAAAAAATGGAAAATATTGAGTTCGGAATGGACTCATATTTTCCAATCAGATGCTGAAAAAACGTCGTTTAGGGCCTCAAAACAGCTTCGGAAGTTTAGGACCCAAAAACTGCCAAAAATAGTAAATTGTGCTACAATTAAGGAAACTGAAAAACTGAATAAACAATGGTGGGGGTCCAAGTGGAATAGGCGGGTGGCCACCAATATCCTCCTGGATCAATGGGAAACAAGACAAAAGAAGGGATGCATTTGGTCAAGTGGTCCACTCTATCTTTTCCCGAGGAGCTTGGGGGCTGAGGCTTGAAAAACCTCTTTTGGTTTGCTAAATCCTTAGCTTGTAAAAGCCCGTGGAGGGGTATTTTCGATAATGGTTTATGGTCTTAAACTATCAAAGGAAAATATTTGCATAGTTCCTGGGTGATTGATTGGTTTCGAAGGCCAAATCTCCATTCGGCCTCGCCATCTAACATTTGGTGATGCTTAATCACAATGGTTCTAGTACTGAGAGAATGGTTGGCTTGGCAAGTGGGAGATGGGTGATAGATTAGGGTGGGTATTGACTCGATTATTGGGGGAGAATACGGGTACTCTCTTTCTCCTGAAATTATTTCCCACTTCGATTCTTTTGGTTTTTGTCTTCTAGCTCATTTTAGAAATCCATCGACGGGATATTGGGATTCGAACTACTGGTTCTTGACAACGAAGCTTGGTTTGGGAGGTGTTGTTCTTGATGAATGGAAAAGATACATCAGAGGGTTGGAACATTGTGGCATCAAATTGAAAGAACAAGAGGACCAACTCTTATGGTCTTGGAACACGAAGTTGGAATAAGTAACTGCTTATTTGTCCTATGAGGCTTTTCTTTTTGTGCTGATAGACTGGCAGGGAAATGGTGGCATCGGGCGATATGGCACTAGAAGGCTCCTCTATAGATTCAAATGTTTTGTTGGATGGTTTTAGAAAAGAAAATCTCGGTGGGGGGAAACCTTAAAAAACATGACATATATGAACCCTTTCATTGTGTTCTATGTCGTAGAGGGGAATATTAAATAGACCACTTATTCGGTGCTTGCATTTTCTCACAAAAAACCTGGGAGGAAGTATCTCGGGGATTAAATGTGTCTATTGAATATAAACAATTTTCTTTTGAAGATAGTCTAAAAGCATGGGTTCAGTCTTCAAATTTGCTAAGCAACCTATCGTTGTTTGTTATTTGGAATATTTGGTGTCATGGGAACTCGATAATTTTTGGTAATAGATGTATAAATTTGTTTGCAATCACTTCCAAGATTGTTGGCAACTACAGGGTCTATATTCAGTCATACAAAGTGAGCCCGATCTCTCAGATTATAACGCCACTCATTCATACAAACAATAAGGCATGCTTCTTCAATGGAGCCACTCAAGGTGGAATATGTGGAGCATGCATGGTTCTCAAATTGAGCAAGGATCATTTCTATCAAATCTAGATGGCTTGTAGCGTGAGAACTAACTCTCAAGCAAAGTTAATGGCTCTGTGCGGCCTTCTTCTATTTGCCCGGAGAAAAAGCATAGCTTCCTTACTAGTTCTTGGTGACTCATAGGCCATTATTGAATGGATAAATAGGCGATCCAGGCTACATGGGACTGTGTTACAAGAATGGAAACACATGATCCAGGATTTGTTAGTGTATTTTCAATGAATCGATTTTAAGCATATTTATAGAGATTTAAACAACAAAGCTGATCGCCTGTCAAAGTAAGCTTTTGGTTTGGCATGAGGGTTAATGTTTTTCGAAGAAATCAAAGATCACTCAAGAGTCTCATCGAGAGACCCACGGGCTTATTGAGGGATTACCAACTTGTAGAATGATTGGTCTCCTTTGATATTTCTCTATGTATCTTCCTTTTTTTTGTACTTTTGAATGTCTTGACCCAGAAAAACATCCGCCCTGTTGAGGTCTTTTTCGTATTTTTGAACTTTTAAGTAAACAAGCTTCAACGATGTAATCTATGAATGGAATAGTCTATGCTTAGAACTATATGATGGAGACAGGGTAGATAATTTCGGAAGCTAGAGGTATTAATCTTCACTTTATTCCAGAGTTGTTTGTAAGTTGACTTTGATTCATATGTCCTATCCAACATTAAGCCTCGCCCCAGGTCGTGAGTTTAGTATCTAGGTGACGCAATTGACAATGCTCATTGGGTGGCTTGAAAATGTTCTCATGGTTATAAAAAAAGTTAACTTTGATTCATACCTTAATAAATATCAAGCAACGAACTTTTTTTCTTGTTGAAAAAAAATACTAAAATTTCCCTAATAATAAATACTAAAATATCTATTTGAAAAATTCAAAAGTTTTTAAACTTATAATTTTCATTTTTTAAAAATAATAATAAAATAACAATACAAATATAATATTAAAATATATAATTACTAAAATATCTATTTGAAAAATTCAAATGTTTTTAAACTTATAATTTTCATTTTTTGAAAATAATAATAAAATAACAATACAAATATAATATTAAAATATATAATAATAAATCATAAAGTATTTATTTGAAAACTTAAAAATGTTTATAAATTGACAATTTCAAAAATTTTAAAATAATAATAAAAATATAATATTAAAACATATAATTTCATATCAACTTCTCTAAGTTTCTCTCTATTTTTTTATATTTTATAATAAAAAGCTAATACACAGGGAGCATCATGTTGTGTTCTGGGGATTAGGGATTGAACACAAGTAGAAAGAGCCACAACGAACTGTCCCAACCACCCAATAGCATCTCTATACTTATACATCATTCTCCTGTTATATGCTTACTCCAGATAAATATACTCTAATTGTTAACCATAGCAGGTACTTTAATCGGAAAAATAAAATATTACACAAACCTTTTAAATATTTGAAAAAAAAACACGAACATGAGCCAAATGCCTTCCATTCCATCCATAATTCACGTTCCAATGGCAGTGGTCTCCTCTATCTCTGGCTCTTTGCATTCCCGGTCTCAGTCATTTTCTCTATTATTCTCTGCATCTCCGCAACTCTTTGTGAGGCACAGCCTCCACAAATCAAACCCCCTATTATCCACAATAAACTTTCAAGGCTCAAGGAAGTTCCAGTGTCAAGCAAGTCTCATCGATCCTCCAATTCTAGTGGTCGCTGACATATACAAGCCGCCAAATTTGCAGACTCTGCTAGTAACTACCAGCGTTTTGGCTGCAATTTTGGCCTCTATCTACTTGGGACTGAAGGTAAACTAACACCCAGTACATAAAATGATGAATGAATGTTCAATTTCCACTATCTGTAGAAAATCCTCAATGGTTTGAAAAAAATAAAAAGTGGCCGAATTTTGGAGTAATATGTGTAACTTTGCTGTGCAGGGCGACCCTGTTCCCTGTCAAAGATGTTCAGGAAACGGTCAGTTTTCTGTCTTATTTTCTGTGTAAAACCATACCACGTCACTGAAAATCATGTAAACGATGAAACCATGCGAGCAGGCAATACCTTAAATATAATTTGTATGTTCAAATACGGAACGCAAATACTTTTGTGAGTTTTGAGCATCCACATTCTCACCGTGGCTTGGGAACTCTGCACTGATGGCTTAAATTATGGATATGTTAGGCTCTAAATAGACGGATTCTCTATTTTCCGTATGTTCCATGGAACAAAGTATCACGGTTGTTTCCTTTTACTCTGAGGTTGCTCTATTAAGTTGAAAGAGGGATTGGTGTTATAAACTGTGGGTAGGGAGGGTTTTCAAACTTGATAATTAGAAATGGGAGACGGAGGCAATATTTGGATTGTCTGTACATGAGTTCATGTGCTACAGAAGTGGAATTGACCATACTTCGTTGAAATTTACTGATTTTGATTTAGAGTTGGGGAAGCTCAGGATTCTTATCTAACTCTCTGCTTATTAGTACCCATGTTCTGATTGTGGCTTGGAAGGTATATACCGGTCACTTAGGAATTTTCAATCATGATTTATTTGTATATGATTTTTACTCATATCAATCCAATTTGCTAAGAAAAGGCTTTGAGATCAGCGGAAACTGTTCTGTGGTGTCTGAAGTGAGAAAACTACAGATCAATGGTCTTATAATTAGGTTGAAATTAAAGCTGGGCAAAAGTAGTGACTAGTCCGTAAAACCGCAAACTTTTCAGATATGAAGGAAATCTGTTGGAAAAGAGCTGACACTTGGATAAATATGATGCATTTACAATAGCGGCCTAGACTTTCCAGTATATACATTTATTCGATAAGGAATATGTGAGTTCCAAGTTTATATTGAGCACCGTCTTTCGAGCCTGATAACCTTCATGTAAATTAGCGCAAGTAATACTGATTCTGCACAATCATCATTGACATAGATATAGGCAAAGCCATTGCAAGAATTTTCTTTCATTCCACAGACGGAATCTAAATTTAATGTTGTTCAAGTTTGGCATGGTATGGTGTTATGTTTCATCTGAAATTGTTTCAACAGGGAATCATTTGGTTCTATTGCTTGCTTTAACTGAAAAGCGTTTTCTCAGCTGAAAAAGTGCAGGAAGGGGAGGCACTGATAGGATAAGTTATGTTACATTTACCACAACCATCTTTGTTTATATGTCCAGGACTTATGGAGCTGGATGTATTGTAAATCATTCAATGCCACAGCCTGGTTAGTGCATGGTATACAGCAATGTGTCCCTAAGAGTTGGAACAGGAAAAGGGAAATGACAAGAAACGAGTTTCTAGAGACATGAATGACTATGCTCTGGAGAGGGCCCAGGGTAGGAAGCTAGGGGTAGAATTCTTAAGAAGCAGCAAAAAATGGGGGGAACGCAGAGAAACAAGGAAACGACAAGAAAAGGGTTTCTGGAAACGGGAAAAGTTGAAAATGTCTTTTAGAAAAATAAAATCTATCACCTTTGACTTAACAAATGAGAAAATGTCGAATTCTTTTTGACATAAAGCAGCAGTACACAATTGATAATTTGAATACCAATGCATAGATGACAGATTTTTCTTTGCCAAGTTGAAATTCATATCTATATTCATAATTGATAGTATGATAAGGAGAAAAATAATAACAAAATGGCCAATGGAAATATCATAAATGAAAATGTTTGAAAATTATGTTGAAGCAAGAGGTACATGCCTGTGCTGTTGGGAGTGAGGAGCGGAGTGAAAAGCGAAATTTTCAAAAGCTCCCATTTTGGGAGCGTTCCGGGAGTGTTTTTTATATAGTACATATTTTGATGGATTTATATCTAAAGAACATGTAGGATGTTGAATTAGCTATAGAAAACATGGATTAAACCATATAACATCAATCATCTAGTTATAACTTGTAAGGATGGCAATGAAGGGAGGTAGCACAACATTGTAATCAAATGATCAACCTAGTATAGGAGCTTTTAGTATAGGAGAGGTAGGGAGTGCCTCGGGAGCGTGCTCCCAAAACTGGGAGCGTTTTCGGAGCGAGTTTCCGAAGGAAGTGAGCTTCGGGAGCAGGAGTGAGGGGGTGGGGGGCGCTCCCACACAGCAGAGGTATGTGCTCAATCATCAAATGATCAAACGCATTGCTGCTCTTAGGTGGCGGATCAAGATTCAAGAGTCAAGACGAAGACCGACACCATCATAGAGTGGCGGTGACTCATGCACTTCCTCATCCTTTGGCAAGTGAACAATATCAGACAATCGATTTTGTTGGCAACCTCCTCCTCATGATCAACAATCTATCGTGCATTGTCAACATCAACATCTCAATGAACTACTGGGCATTGCAAATAAGTTGATTTCTTTTGTTTAAGCAGTAGTATGCTAATGTGTATGTCGACCGAATCTTTTGCCATATTTTCAAGTAGTTTGTTCTTCTTCATCAAGTACATATTGAAATATTTGGTCCAATTGCACTCACATTTAGAAGAGTTAGCAACTTGGAACAACAAATATTTGGAGCTTGATTTGCATGTATCATCCCCTAACCAATTAGGTGTGTGTGGACCTATGCTGTTGGGAGCGAGAAGCGGGAGCGGGGAGAGGGGAGCGAGAGCGGAGCGAAAAGCGAAATTTTCAAAAGCTCCCGTTTTGGGAGCGTTTTTTATACAAATGGGATAAAAAGGTCATTGAGGAAATCAATTTTGGCATGATGTTTGTTCAGAGGTCATATGTGATGTATCCCACTCCTTCCAGATCATCTTGCAGCATTCAATGGGGTCCACACACTCTCTGGGTTGTGATTTGATGCATTATTCTCTTAGTTGAGGGGGCCACGATTTGATCATTTAGTCACTTGGACATGTTTTTGAGTCATATGTTATATCATTGTGCCATGGGGTGATGCTAGTGAAGGATAATAAAGCCTCCTAGCCCCACCATGTGCTCCTTGTCCTTGTCATCTTATGTGGTACACACTTGTTGTAGTCTCTTTTATGTGGTGCGCACCTGCCTAGGGCTTCTTTTAGTGAGTGTGCAACCCCTCATGTGAGTGGATCCATGTTATATTGTACCGGCTCATCTTAGCCATTGATTGTATTGTTTTTATCTTTTGATCTCAACCACTCATTTATAAAGTGGTTAGGGTTTTGGTCTCTCTCCTCCTATTTAAGGAAGAGGCCCCCCTATTGTAAACGCACCTTTTGGCTCTGGAAAACTTGGAATAAAAATACTATTTTTGTAGATCTGCTTCTTTGGATTTGATGGGTTATCTTGCAAGTTGAATATACAATCTTTTCTCTGTGTTATCATTGTGGATCTTGCTTGTCCAAACGCTTTTCTGCAGGGAGGCCGTGTGGGTGAAGAGGAGGACGCTATTGTGGGGAAACCCCAATTCTCACCTTTGGATCTTCTTCTAGTCTCAGGGAGTATCATTATTGTATCTTCGTGACATAGTTGATGCTTTCTCTTTCATCTTTTCATCCTTATAGTCATTCTTTTACTAGATCGATTCTCATATAGATCTTTTCTTGCAGGAGGAGGGCGCACTTGTCACTTTGCAGGGATAGCGATTTCACTTGGATGGGATGGATCTCACTCTTGATTGCGTCACTTAGGAAGGATTATCAATTTGCAAGGTATCCGCATGCTTTAGAGGTAAGATCTACAAGGTATGTATCTTGTTTCATGCTTTTTACCCATTGGTCACTTCAAACCCTTATCATTAAAACCCTATATTTTAGATCTGGCGATTGCATGAACTTAATAATTAAAACCCACCGCAATAATAATTAATAAACCTTGGAGACCAAATTTGGTGGGCATTCGACTCCATTTACCCCTTGATATAAGGCACTGGGCCTCTCCAAGGGAGGTCGCACTTGTGGGTAGGTGGGCATTTTCCAGATCCGTGACTTGGGTGTTGCTTGTTCCTCATCAAATCCATAGATCCATTGAGTGGCAACCCTTCTAGTGCCTTTTCATTGATTTCACTTTGTGGGCCCCATTTTGACCATTTTCCATATTTTAAGGGTGGGACCCACTTGGATCTTTCTAATTGGCATTAGATATATCTAGATCTACTAATCTAAACTCATAAGTGGCTTAATATTTCCTTGGTTGAACATTTGTCCATCTCGTAAGCCTCTTCAACCAAGCCCTAACTCCTTGGGTCCACTTATCCATCCTAGATCTAGATCCATTCACTCTTGATCCTCTCCTATTTCACTTTCACATTTCCCTAGGAGGTCTTGAGTAGGTTCGTTAGCCTTCATTAACTGGCTAGGGTCTCCCCCTTGGTCTTGCTTAGGCTAGATCTAAAGTGAAGAGTGCCTCGGTTATCATGACAACCAATTGCATTGGGAATCGTGGCATCTCTTGGGTCACCTCTTTAGTTGTCCAACGCCTCTACCATCCTGGATAGGATCACCTTTTGGGACAACTACAAGTTGTGTGATAACATTTTTGGCGCCGTTGTCGGGGAGGTAGAGGCTTATCTCAGATGTCTGCGAGTGTCCGTGTGTATCTCATATCTTATTGCATCCGGTCATGTAACTTGGATGGTTATCATTTTTATTCTTAAATCATTCTTAACCATCTCATTTCATTCATCTCTCCCCGCTATTTTAACGACATATCTTTCGGTAAACAAGATCAATAGTTTACCTGGTGACTCCACAAAAGCGACTCCACTGGTGATCGATCCTATCATATCTAGAACCCATGGGGTGCATCAATTTGTATTTAAGCTCCTGAATTTTCTATTAATTGTCATCCATGGCTGCTTCTGAGTGGCCAAGGACTTTCGGTCGATTGAAAGTTTGTGACTTCTCAAAAATTGTTGGGTATCCTCATCAAATCCCTCGTCAAGCATGTGAAAGGTTGCCTAAATTCAACGGGAGTTATGAGGTATCTGCTAAAAGGAACCTTGACCTATTTAGGGAAGTTATTAACGGATTATCTATAACCCATGAGGATGTATGTATGAAACTATTGGCCTCATCTTTCCAAGGAAGAGCTGAGCTCAAGTTCTTGAATTTGATGACCAATAGCATTTCCGGATATGACATGTTTGAAAATAAATTCTTAGAAGAATGGGGAAACGAATTCGATGATCAAATCCAAGATCCAAGCCTTCCCCTTTCTGATCCTATTGTTGAAACAATTAATAATCAAATATAAATTGAATTGTCAACATCCGGAGATGACCCCTCCTACCAAATTTATTTTGAGAATGAGTCTTCTACTTGTAAGTCTATCGAATTTATTTTTAAAGAGCAAATCCCTAATCATTGCATGAATGATGAAACTTCAAATCAATTCTTAAGAAGCCCTAGTCTTGATCCTGAGGAAATTTCTGAGGTTGAGCTTTGAATTAGTGAGTCTATTGAGGCTCCTCTTGAAGAGAAACTCGTTAGTCATTCTATCATTAGCGATGTTTCAATTTCATATCATCTTGTTGAAGAAGAAGAAAATGGGGACATCAACCAAGGCCCTTTTGTAGTGATTTCACGTGATCATTGTGCAAATAATCAGGATGTTATAAATAAACTTGTTAATTTTCTCCCTGATCAATTCAATTCAATGATAATTTATCCTCATATGAATTTAATGATAAATCAATGGAAGAACAATCTCAAGATGAGGATGAATTAGTAAATCACAGTAGATGCTCTAATCATTGTTCAACTTCTTATGGTGAGTCTTGTCCTCAGGTAGTAAGTATTGAACTTGATCAAAAACTTGAAATCATTCCTAGAGCAGAGAGTATTACTTTGAAAGGCTTTTCCTTTTGTCAAATTCCAAGGTCAAGTATTTCTATCCATTTGGGAGAAACTACATATTTTCAATTCACCCTCCCGTCCCAGCGTTTTCAATCTTCTTTGTGTTTGTGGTCTAGTCAATCTTTTGCCTTTAAAATTTTCAATAGGGAGTATGAACATTGTCCCATAATTGGAGAAAAAGTATCTCATTTCCCTTTTCAGTCACTTTGGAAAAATAATGCTTCTTGTCAATTTATCAATCATTCTTGGTGGCTAGAAAAGGTGTTTAAAGATCAGTTTCATCTTTTCTCTATTTTTGAGCAACAAGTGGGCTTGATTTTGATTTTTCGTCTTCTAAGCTTTAATTTGTCCCCACTTGGTTTTTGTTCCATCATCAATCCCAGGGAGAACCAAATTGAACATATGAGAGAAGTGAATGAGGAAGTTAGTTTGTGTGAAAATGAATTGAATCACATGCCTCATATTTTCCCTCCATCCATCTCAAAGATTAACTTGCATAATTTTTACGATCCTATCAATTCTTTGATGGAGGATGTTTGCATCAGTCAGTCTTCTCCTTGGCATGATTTCATATTGCACCATTCAAACCCTTTTTCAACTTTTGAACAAGTCATGAAGATTGTGCTATCAAATTCATTAATCTTTAACCCAATCCCGACTTGTTCTATTAACGAAAATCAAAGAAGAATCATTAACCTATTTGATGAATGGTTGCACTGGATTTATGATTTTACCTAGCATTTGTCTCATTGGTTAGAGTAGGGTAGGTAGGCTTTTGAATAAGCTCACTTGAGCAGTAGGATTTGAGTGTTTTTCTTTTTCTGAGTGTTGAGCGTCGTCGAGTCCTTTGAATTTCTTCTGAGTGTTGAGTGACTTTCTTTATCTGATTACTGAGTCTTTTTATCCTGAGTTAGTTGAGTCTGCTCCTTTCTAAGCTTTCTTTATTTTGTTTTAGATTAGAATTTCATTCCAGTATTTTATTTTATTTTATTCCATACATGTTGCTCGCGGTAGTTTGCTTTCATGTGTGTAGGAATAGGTACAATTAAAGATGAAGCAAAACAGTTAGGTGTTGGATTGAAGATTGATGCAGTTTAGTGTTGGGGACCAGAGAATCTGAGGTTCTCAAGCACTCTCTCCCTTAGAGCACTTGTCCCAGTTCGAGCCAGATGTTATCACATCCATAGTAAGCCTGGCTACCATGATTGCAAAGCAGTTCAGTATATATTTCTAAGCTTTGCGTTTACACAGTTTTAGTGAGATCAACTATGATGAGCAGTATTATTTATGATCACTTACACATCAGAGCAACCCCAAATCAGACATGCAGTAGACCTTATGCCAAGGCTAAGCCTCTTGACCTCAGATTTGATGACCGAGATGACCTTTTATCCCATACAGAGCAGTGTAGTGCCCAGAGTATCAGAGCAGTGTTTCAGTGGTTACAGGTGATCCAGATAGCAGATACAGGTATATGGCCCAGCAGGTATATGTGTGCATTGGTTTTATTATCTTGCTCTTTTGGTCATTTTGATAGCTTGACTTAGTATCTAGTAATCATGATCTGGCAGTATATCTATATAAAATGAATATGGTTTTTATTAATTATCTAAATTGGTTGTATTACTTACATTTAGAAGCTCTTGTTTTATACTCTTTAGTTTTACCCTCTTAGGAGTGTGGACATGATCATTCTCACTTTTATGGCTTGCTAGCTTAGGCATCACCTTCACTTTCCTCATCCATCCGTTGTCTTTCCCATTTTTTTTTTTACCCTGACTTACACCTCAGCCTGTGATATGGAGGACTTCCCCACCTTTGCCTCTGTGTTGGATAGCATCTTTGTTAGGTTGTGTCTCGGCTCTGAGTTGGAAACAGAACTTACCCTTTGGTGAGTTGGATTTGATACCTTGATCACTCTAGTCGGTTGCCCCGATGTTTGGTTTTGATTGTAGAGAGTCCACCTAGTTGCTTGAGTTGTCTTGGCTAAAATCTGAAGCAAATTGTACTACCATCATTACATATGGAAACTTAAATGAATAACACCTTGGATGAAAGCTTGAGTAGTTGTGCTTCTAAGCACATGCAAAATCCCCAAAAGGGTTATGAAATGAAATGAATTGGAAACTAAAAGCACCCTGGATGAAAGCTTTAGTAGTTGTGCTTCTAAGCACATGCAAAGTCCCCAAAAGGGTTATGAAATGAAATGAATTGGAAACTAAAAGAACCCCGGATGAAAACTTTAGTAGTTGTGCTTCAAAGGACATGCAAAATCCCCAAAAGGGTCATATAGGCCTAAAGAAAGCGGTGGTTAAATATATGCTGAATCCAAAGACTGCTGGCTAAGGAAATGAAATGTAATGATCAATTCCTCACGGGGCTGATACAACTTGGATGTGAGTTGTAGACATTTTCCAAGGTTGAATAAGCACTCCTGTAAACAACTTATTCCATTTGTGAGACACTGCCATTCCCTGTGTGTTTATTATCCGGCATATGCTTAAGTGTGTATGCCCTTTCCCTTATCCAAAGTATCACAGTGTTGAGTCAGTTAAGTCATCCCCTTGTCCTAGCCTTGCATTCTTCACCTTCACCCTTTGCTAGCAAATTGATCATGTCTGCAGAATGAGTATATCCTTGAGGTTCTTTTGTAAGTAAATGATTATTTGAACTTATGCTTTATGCTATTATCTATTAATTGCCAGTGAAATGATGCTTAATACTTTAAGTCTTGCTATGAGAATGATTAAAAGAGCATGTTTTAACCATTTGCACTTGCAGCAATAGGCTTTTCTAGCATGGGTCATATTTTGATCAGTCTTGACTTGGTCAAACCTAGTTTGACCAAGTCAACCTTGGGATCCATGATGAGTTGGACCAGTGATGATGTATGATGATGATTTATGGTCCTTTGATGCACCCTTGATGACTCCATACAGTGGACACAGGTTTCAGATAATGATTGATGCACTTTTCTATGGTTATTATTATTCTTAGATCATTTATTTTATTATTTTTTGGGTATGGCTGAGGCTATAGATGATTTTACATGTTGCCATAGGGTGTATGGGTACTCATCTTTAGTAGATTTGGACTTTCTGAGTCCATTGAGACACTCAGTTATTAGTTTCAGGCACTCCCAGTGATGTTAGAGTCATATTTCCACTTTTGGCCAGTTTTGCCATGCAAAAATGGCCTGTCCAGCAGTTGCTTTGAGCTTGCATGTTTGTCTATGGCGCTACAGAGGAGAGGGGTGGTCCAACCACTTGTTATTACCATATAACCCCCTCTCCAAACATGATGGTACAGTAAGATTTTGTGCCTAGGCACCAGACAGTGAGTTAAAGGCATTTTGGTGGTTTTCAGGTGGGATAAAAATGGGATAAAGATGTCATTGAGGAAATTGATTTGGGCTATTGAGGCAAGGTTTTGGCATGAGGTTTATTCAGAGGTCATATGTGATGTATCCCACTCCTTCCAGATCAGCTTGCAACATTCAGTGGTGTCCACACACTCTTTGGGTTGTGATTTGATGCATTCTTCTCTCAGTTGAGGGGGCCACGATTTGATCATTTAGTCACTTGGACATGTTTTTGAGTCATATGTTATATCATTGTGCCATGGGGTGATGCTAGTGAAGGATAATAAAGCCTCCTAACCCCAACATGTGCACCTTGTCCTTGTCATCTTATGTGGTACACACTTGTTGTAGTCTCTTTTATGTGGTGTGCACCCCCCTAGGGCTTCTTTTAGTGAGTGCGCACCCCCTCATGTGAGTGGATCCATGTTATATTGTACTGGATCATCTTAGCCGTCGATTGTATTGTTTTTATCTTTTGATCTCAACCACTCATTCGTAAAGTGGTTAGGGTTTTGGTCTCTCTCCTCCTATTTAAGGAAGAGGCCCCCTATTGTAAAGACACCTTTTGGCTCTGGAAAACTTGGAATAAAAATACTATTTTTGTAGATTTGTTTCTTTGGCTTTGATGGGTTATCTTGCAAGTTGAATAGACAATCTTTTCTCTGTGTTATCATTGTGGATCTTGCTTGTTCAAATGCTTTTCTGCAGGGAGGCCGTGTGGGTGAAGAGGAGGATGCTCTAGGGGGACGCTATTGTGGGGAAATCCCATATCTTACCTTTGGATCTTCTTTTTGTCTCAGGGAGTATCATTATTGTATCTTTGTGACATAGTTGATGCTTTCTCTTTCATCTTTTCATCCTTATAGTCATTCTTTTGCTAGATCGATTCTCATATAGATCTTTTCTTGCAGGAGGAGGGCGCACTTGTCACTTTGCAGGGATAGTGATTTCACTTGGATGGGTTGGATCTCACTCTTGATTGCGTCACTTCGGAAGGATTATCAATTTGCAAGGTAGCCGCAAGCTTTAGAGGTAAAATCTACAAGGTACGTATCTTGTTTCATGCTTTTTACCCATTGGTCACTTCAAACCCTTATCATTAAAACCCTAGATTTTAGACCTGGTAAGATCTGACGATTGGATGGGCTTAATAATTAAAACTCACCTCAATAATAATTAATAAACCTTGGAGACCAAATTTGGTGGGCATCCGACTCCATTCACCCCCTGATCTAAGGCACTAGGCCTCTCCAAGGGAGGTCGCACTTGTGGGTAGGTGGGAATTTTCTAGATCTGACTTGGGTGTTGCTTGTTCCTCATTAAATCCATAGATCCATTGAGTAGCAACCCTTCTAGTGCCTTTTCATCTTGATTTCACTTTGTGGGCCCCATTTTGACCATTTTCCATATTTTAAGTGTGGGCCCTGTTATCACATATATAGTAGCCGGGCTACCATACATTATTTTTCTGATTCCAGTACACTATTCAGCCAGTTCCCTTACATTGAGATGCTGATATGAGCATCTATATTGGATCACTATCAGATTTTGGATAGTAGTTATATTTCCCATGCCATGACTGAGTCTCAGGACACTCAGCGAGATGACCGATATAGCCATTATACCATTTGTACAGAGCAGTCAGTAGTGCCCAGAGTTACAGCAGCAGTTTCAGAGGACAAATGATGGTTCAGATGATGAGCATTCAGGTATATGACTTAGCAGGTATATCATAGTGTTGTGGTTATATTGCTTTTATACTTATCCTTATAGCATGTCTTAGCACTTAGTGTCATGATCTGGCAATCATATAGATATGTGGACCTGGTTGATCTTATTATATATATTATATTGTCCCTACTCAGACTTAGAAGTTCACTATTCATACTCATTGGTTTTACCCTCCTTAGGGAGAATAGAGGTGATCATTCCACCATACCTTGGTTTGCTAGTGTTGGCTCCATTATTCATTGTCTTCATCCATCCATTGCCTACCTTTTAGTTTATCACCTTGACTTACTACTTGACTAGTGACATGGAGGACCTTTTCCCCACTGTAGCCTCTGTATTGGATGAGCTTCCCTGTTTATTGTGTCTCGGCTCTGAGTTGGTGACAAAACTTACCTGTGGTGAGTTGGAGTTCCTTGTGAATTCCCCCTAGTCACTAAAGATGTGTTGGCTAAACCGGAAACTTTTAGTGCTTCCATGAATACAAAATCTGGAAAAATGAAATGCTATATCTTGTATGAAAAGCCTGTTCATGCAATGTGTTTTTCAACACACATGAATGAAAGGCATGCCAAATGAAAATGGCCATGAAAATAAAATGTTATATCTTTTGGAAATGTAAATACCTAGGTAAACAAGCTGTCTGTGACCACCTAGAAGTGCTCAGGTAAACAAGTGCCTTAAAAACACACCTGCATCAGAAAGCCTCAAATAAATGTAAATCTATGCAATGTGTTTATAAACACACATAGATCAAGGCTATGGAAACTTCAGGCCCAAAAAGCAATGGAACTTAAATGCTATATCTAAATTATTGCTGGCTTCATTTGTATTATGGATTGTGCGCATCTGTTAAAGGTGAATAAACCCTCTTTGAACAACTCATCCATTTGTGAGACACCGCCATTCCCTATGTTGTTGCTCATTCAGTATATACTATGGTGTGTATTCCCTTTCCCTTTGCCAAAGTGTCACAATGTTAAGTCAGTCAAGTTATCCCTTAGCCTAGCCAGTTATTTTAGCCTTCACCCTTCACTAGCAAATTGATCACAGCTATGAAGTGAGTATGGTCTTGAAAGTCTAGTCTGAGTAATAATAATAATTAATGACATTATATATTTGGATTTAGATCGCCAGTAATGATTACTCTATGTTATAATTGTTATTTGAATAAGTTGTAAAGCATGCATTAACCTTTGACACTTTGCAGCAGCTTCTGATGATGGTCTGAGTTATATTTGGTCATGTTGACTTGGTCAAACTTAGTTTGACCAAGGTCAACCATAGGACATGAGATGGTTGGACCTTGTGATGATATGGATAGATGATATATGGTCTATGTACATGTACATGATGGTTCTATGCATTAGATACAGGTTTATGATGATGATTCATGGTTTACAGCATTATTTGATCATTTACAGATTATTATTATTTGACCTGTTCCGGTATATTGGATATATTATATGATCATGCAGAGACTCATATGGTGTATGAGTACACATCTTGGATGGATTTGGACCTTTTGAGTCTAATGAGACAGTCTTTTTTCAGTTCTGGGCACTTACAGTGATGATTGAGCCTCAGTAGGCTAACCCAGTGCAGTTTTGGTCTGTCGGAGACCCTGTCAGAGCAGAGAGGATTTTTATTTGGTTGACCTAGGGCGCTGCGCTTGGAGGGGGTGGTCCAGCCACTTGTTTTTACCATATTACCCCCCTCCCGGACACACTGGTTCCCTCACCTTGACAGTGCAGGCACTCCAGGAGGCAGTTTGGGGCAGTTTCACGCTTCCTGAGGCATTTCAGGATTGGTAGAAATGGCTATTGAGGAATTCGATTTGGGCTACTGAGGCAATGTCTTGGCATGGAATGATCAGTGATGATGGGTTGATGTCTTCCACACCTCCTCCAGCAGTTTCAGCTTCATTGGGACCCGCATCCATCACTTATGGCACTTTCTGATGATTTATGAGGCCTTTTGAGGTCCACGATTTGTCCATAGAGGCACGATTTGGTATATTGATGACTATTTTATTATTATTGTGCTATGGGGATTGACCAAGGGTGGTTAAAATTACCCCTTGGACCCACCATAAGCTTCTTATTATATTTTGTCATCATGATGTGGTGGGATTCCCCTCTCCTAGGGCGATTTTGTCCACTTATGTTATATTTTATTAGTGATCCATGTATTTTATTGTTGAGCTCATCTCAACCATTGATTAGACATTTGTATCTTTTAATCTTAGCCACTCATTCAAAAAGTGGTTAGGATTTTGATGCCTCTCTTATCTATTTAAAGGAGAGAGCCTCTCATTGTAAAGGGGAATTGTGGCTCTGGATTATTGGAATAGAAAATTATTATTGCATCTATCTCCAGTGTTGTGGTGAATGTTTTTTGGTGTTCATTCGTTGGTTCTTCCTTTGCACTGAGTTATTGGAGATCTTGTTTTGCCATATCTTTTGTACCACGTTTTTTCATCTACAGGTGGAGGCCGATTTGCTTTGAGGAGGAAGTATTGGTAGGGGAAGACTCTCCCTACTTCTTCTTTGGATCTCTTCGTTGGTAACAGGGAGTATTACTGCCCCAGGACCTTCTATTCTATGTTATCATTGCATTTTACTTGTATTTCCTCCATACTTGACCTCTCTGATTGAAATCGATTTTCCTTGGATTGACAGGTAGAGGAGGGCGCACTTGTGGGCTAGGGCATCAATTTAGCAAGCAAAATCAATAATTTCTCATTTGATCTCTGCGGGAATCTTCCTCAACATCAAAGCATCTCTCTTCATCACTCAGGTATGATCTCAAGGTAAGTTCTATCTCCATGATCTATCCACTTGTCTAAAACATTTAAACCCTAATTAATCAAAACCCCCATTTTTACATTTTTTCAGATCTACTAAGATCTAGTGGCTTCTTGGGTAAGATATTTAAAACCCACCTCTATAGTATCCACGGCATCCTGGATCTATAGTTTGGTGAGGATTGGCCTCCATTTGACCCTCTTCCCAAGGCATTTAGCCTTCTCCAAGTAAGGGCGCACTTCCTAGTTTGGGTGGGTTGACCTAGATCTAGTACGTGGGTAGTTGAGATTCCATTTGATTCGTAATCTACACATCCAATAACCTACCCCCAGATTGTCACTTTTCTGATTTATACCTTGTGGGCCCTATTCCACATTTTAAGGGATTTAATCCCCATTTTGGACCACTTGGTATCTTTAAACTCAAATCTAGTAAGATCTAGCCATCGGATTGCTTTGAAACTATAGATCCACACTCTCACTTGATCAACCTACTTGGATCTAAATTTTGGATGTCATCGGACTTTTCTTGATCCCACTTATCCCACATTTGACCTTCCTTGGGCAAAGTCGCACCTCCTTGGAGATTGGAGTTGGTCCACTTCTAGGACGTGGGTACATGAGATTTTTGTGGATTTGAAACGGGCACACCTTAAAACCTAGGTCTAGTTGGTCACTTCATCAAATCTTGCCTTGGGGATAACATTCCTTGTTTTAAGGGATTGTGGTCCACTCAGGTCAAACCTTGAATCTCTAGATCTAGACCTATTCATCCATCAAAACTTTAATTGCCCACTTATCTCATGCCATAGGAGTCATCAACCACAAGTTAACTTCACTTTGACTCCATTATCCCAATTCCCAAGGCACTGGTCTCTCTCCAAGTCAATTCGACTTTCCTAGATTGTTGGATTAACTTGTGGTTTGACCCTCGTGTGGTGAACTAAACCCTTGGATGTCATCATGTATCATGATCAAGCTTGTCACTTGTACTAGTTAGCCCCAATTCAACCCCTAAACTACCCTGCATTGGACACGGTTCCCAAGGCAGTGGATTTTGTCACATTGAACTAGTACATCAATCCTGGTTCCTATTTCACAAATCATAAGTCACTTTCACATCAATAATGAACCAAATCTATACTCATTGAACCCCTCACTTGTCTTGTGACTTCATCCTAAGGTCTAGGATAAACCATACACCTTACTTCACTTAGAATTAACTTGATTTGGTGTCTTGGTTTTGATCTCTCCTGTCGGGAGTAGATCGAGTCTCCCCCTTTGTTGTCTGGGCTAGATAACATAAAGTGAAGGTTGCCTCGACTGGCGTGACAACCATATATTGGAGGTCGAGGTGATTGTGGTTGCACCTTTTGAGTTGCCCTTCCCTATTGCCATCCATGGGTGGATACATCCATAGGGGTAACTACAGTTTAGGTGATAACAGGCCCCACTTGGATCTTTCTAATTGGCATTAGATCTATCTAGATCTACTAATCTAAACTCATAAGTGGCTTAATCTTTCCTTGGTTGAACATTTGTCCATCTCATAAGCCTATTCAACCAAGCCCTAACTCCTTGGGTCCACTTATCCATCCTAGATCTAGATCCATTCACTCTTGATCCTCTTCTATTTCACTTTCACATTTCCCTAGGAGGTCTTGAGTAGGTTCGCTAGCCTTCATTGGCTGGCTAGGGTCTCCCCCTTGGTCTTGCTTAGGCTAGATCTAAAGTGAAGAGTGCCTCGGTTATCGTGACAACCAATTGCATTAGGAACCGTGGCATCTCTTGGGTCACCTCTTTAGTTGTCCAACGCCTCTACCATCCTGGATAAGATCACCCTTTGGGACAACTACAAGTTGTGTGATAACAAATCCAAGGCAAGGTCTCATCAAGGATAAGTTGAGTACATACTAGTATCTTTGCCAAAATGGAGATGTAATAATGTCTGAACGTGGGAACCTGGAGACCTTGAAATTCTTACCATGGAGAATGATTATTTTCGCAAGCTTTATCTATCCAGGCTTGTACTGGGCTCAAGTATACACTGTCTCCATCATATATTTGTGTTGAGAACTGTTGCCGCCGGAAACTACATTCACATAGGTTGATTTTAGCATGTTGTAGCAGCACTATTGATCCTTCCTATTCATAATTTTGAACCCTCTAAAATTGGCTTTTTGACTCCATTTCCCTTTGGAAAAGCACTAGTCTTGGTCCACCATCTTATTTATTCAAAAGTTCATCTTACATTTTTACTAGGGAAACCCCTTTTGCTGGAGGAGAGTGTGCCTAAGTGAGAGGAATGGTTGTTGTGATGACAATGGGCAGCCTTCATGAGTTCCCTTGGGGTTGCACTTGTGTTTCAAGGTGTTATCATGCAAGTGCAGGTTTGGGAGGTAAACATGCTCCATACAGGGTAGACTCAGTAACCCAAAAGGAATTCTATCTTCTTCACCACTACCAGGAATTTTGTCATAAACAGATCTCCAACTTCTTCGCTACTTCCATTGGTTCTTCATCCTTGGATGCTAGGAGATTTTTTGCCCTGGCTTCCACCTCAGCGCCAATTTCTACTTATGCCCCTAGCAGGAACATCTAGATGCAACCTCAGATGAATCCTCAGGGTCCCATTTGCCCAAGTCATTCTCTGGGGTACATTATGAGACAGGTACTTGGGGTAGTCATTACCATTCCTAGCTGTGAGGATGATAGCGACTGTCTTTTCTTCTTTCTTATGACCTATTTCTCTACTATTTTGAGATTGGATTTTATAGCTGGCTTCCTACAACGTGTCAGGTTTTTTCTTATTCTTTTAGCTTTGGGTTTTCTATTGTACTCTTGGAAGACGACTTTTGCACTCCACTTACACCGATTTTGGCTTTTTGTACTTTCCAGTCCCATTCACTTATTTTGGTCATCAGCAGACATTAATATAATATAGTATAATTTCATTTCTATCTTGGGTTGGGGACTGTAACATGTTTTTGCCTGCTCTATGATTGTCAAAAGTGACAAACAATTTGTTTGTAAGTGTTATCCCTCCTAGCACAACCTCAAGCATGAAAAGACTAATATTTGCGTCAGTTTAGTACTTAAGGGGTATTTTTGAGGAAATTGAGTGTTTATATTCAAATTAACTATGTAGTGCTACATCGGATATGATAGCATCCAAAATTTATCAACATGTGTTTAATTTGAGGTATGTATATGTTCTATATGTTCTCTAATTACCAGTCTTGAATTATGTTCAGGGTGGTTCTTGGTTCTTACATGTAAAAGGGTAATCATGTGCGGGCAGTTACAGCACTTAAGGGTTTAGTTTTTTCATTAGTTCATTGCTTTCCTTATCAAGCATTAATATTCATAGCCAGTACTGTCAGTCTATGATATGGGTTGCAGGGAAAATACCTGAACTCACAAATAACCAAGCAAAGGGTGGACAAGTACCACCCAATGGAATTGTAGAGAAGCAAAAGCAGAACATGGATGAATACCACAAATAGGATTTACAGAATTAAACACAGACAGAGACAAGTGCCAGGAGGTGCAGTATTCTGTTCGATGCCAAAAGATGAGTACGTCATGCCTATTTATAGTTTTTGAGGAGGCTCGATCTCATTTGATGTTTGCACCTACCATCACCTAATTCTACGCATAGTAATATGGATTAACAAAAATTCAATTTTTGATGACAAAACCTTATAAGATCACTTATATCATCTGAGTACCTAATAGCTTATATGCATCATGTAGCTACCTATTTTATCCTAATAAATTCTCATCAGTATACGTAATTCTTTGCTGATTTCTCTAAATTTTCTAATATTATGAACAATTCAAGACACTAATTAATGGCTCACACTGTTGCTTGCTGATTCTAAAGCTTTATACTTTATGACTATGCGAATTGCACATAATCATTCACATGTCAACTTTTGGTCTTCCTTGATCTCTTTTGAGCTCAATTAGCATTTCATCAAATACCATTTTTTGTCTTCTATGCACGACCTATCTCCCCTATGCTTATACATTCATGAGAAAGAGAAAGGAAAGGGAGATGGAGAGGGAGGATACAACACCCATGAAGTAACCTTTTACTATTTGGCTATGGAACAGGTGGTACAAAATGTGTGTTCTGTAAAGATGGAAAAATGAGAACAGCGACAGGGTTAGCTGATTGTCGTGTTTGTAAAGGTGCAGGTATGTTTAGATTTTGCTAATAATATATATTTTAAAAAGCATTTATATTGCATATGGTGTAACATATGAATCTTGATGGTTATGATTTTATGTTTTTTCCATTGCCAATTTATCATTGAACTTTTGTTATAATGCATAAGGGAGTCTTTCCATTTTAAACACATGTGGAAAAGATATATCTAGACAAGGATCCACTCCAATATGAAGAAGTTAAGAAAGCAGGAATAAAATGGCTGAACCTAGAAAACAGAGTAAATGGGCAATCAAATGGAATGGAAGAGTTTGGATCTGTGATAGTGAACATTCTCGGTGGAAGAAGCCATTTATCATTGAACTTTTGTTATAATGCATAAGGGAGTCTTTCCATTTTAAACACGTGGAAAAGATATATCTAGACAAGGATCCACTCCAATATGAAGAAGTTAAGAAAGCAGGAATAAAATGGCTGAACCTAGAAAACAGAGTAAATGGGCAATCAAATGGAATGGAAGAGTTTGGATCTGTGATAGTGAACATTCTCGGTGGAAGAAGCCATGGTCTGTTCCTTTTACATGAGGCCAACAGGCAGTGTTCTATCCTAAAAGTCATCTCTCGATATCTGTTTGGAACAGTAATGGATCTCTTTTCTTCTCATTGGGTTATTCCAATGATGTTATCCATAGCAGGGATATTACCTTTTTCACAGAAGCTCATGAGACAAAAGAGAAACCTTTACCTTCTCATTCTGGCTATTCATGGTTTTCAACTTCCAAGACAGAACTCTGTCATGGGCCTAGGGGTTCAGGTGCTGTAGCTTTCTTATTTCTTGATCGGTTGGCCAATAAAATTAATTTGGAGTGTGTCGATCAGCATGCTGGGTTTTTATGGATTTCTGTTTACAAAGGTTCTACCCTTAGCTGACTTCAGATTTGGATATTTTCAATGGTAGGTCATGTTATACTTCTAGGAGACTTCAATTCTCATATGGGTGCTGCTCAATGTTCTATTTTTGACCTGCCTTCAGATACTTTACCCCTTCATGCATTGAACCAGCGGACACTGGTTTGGGGAGGGCATCCTTGGATTGCACTAACTTAGCCTACAAAAAACATTTGATTGATTTTGATGAGCCACATAATTTAATCCTGCTCCATGGCTTGTGACATTTCCCAACTTTGGAGGGTTTTCTTGTTTCCTGTATGCTGGAGGCTCTAGTATCATAGATCATGTCATTATCGATACATCTGTTCTGGTTGAGGTCCTTAACTTTCCTCTCGTTCCACTGCCACCCCTTGCACAACCTATACCATTATCTTTTGCAATAAAATTTATTCACTAGCCTTTTCTGGTTCTCCTCAGTCATACAACAACATTGTTCTATTACTCTTATCTATTTTGACCATGTGCTTGATGAGATTTACACCAGGAAATTAGAAGAAAACCTTTCAGGCATCTTTCTAATAAATAACCCCATCAAGAAGGCAGACATTTTGTCGAGAACAATTTGGTCTGCTTCCATTGAATCCTTTCCTTCCTCAGCCAAAATCTTCCCACTTTAAACTAAGTGCAGTCATTGCAAGTGTGATGTTTGGTATGATGACAACTACAAGGCAGTCCGGAGACATTATTTCTATTATTCTTCAATTGCCCTCCCATAGAAACAACTTTCCTATCTTCTTGTGGATAGGTTGCTTGTAGTGGACTAGGTCCACTATTGTATTATTGACCTCCCTCACCTCTCATATAAATAGAGGGAGGAGAGAGTCGTTTGTTCGTACTTGACCTGTGGATTCATTCATCGCTCACTTGTATTAGAGATGTGAGAAGTGAAGTGCACTAGTCTCTCACTCCCACTTTGTATTCTTCTTCTACTATCATTCTTTGTCTTGGAGCACTAGAGTTCTTGGAAAAGTTGTTAATGCGAAGGCTTTCCCTATGTCTGTTATAACAAAATGTTGAAGCACTAGGTATTTTGGGGAAATGTTTTGGCTGGTCATGTCAGTGCAACATTTTGGATTGAGCTCTAGCAAGATGGTGGGTGCTAAAGGCCAAAACAGAGCAGCCCATCGTAGTCATGGCAGATACAATAGAGGACCTCGGTCCTTCCAATGATGATACCATCTTGATGAATGTTATGAAGTGCAATTCCACGAGGTTTGAAAGTCTTGATAACTCTATCTTGGGTAAAAGAATCATTGAGTTTATTGCAAGTATGAAGCAACTATAGATACAAAACTGTTTCGAGACAACAAAAATACTATGATTTAAAAGGACTATGATAGGTTTCAAATTGTGAAAGAGACTTGAAGCAGGCCAAGCCCCGAAGTCTTGAGTAGGTTGCATACGTTGATCACATCACACTCAGGAGATTGGTTTTTGTTAGTTAAGCACAACCAAAAGGGGCAAGGGTGTTAGTTTTGTACCTAGGGAAGTGTTCCCCAAGTGACTTTTGCCTAAAGTCACTTAGAAGGGGGAAAAAGGTGACCCTCACATTAAATGACTTAGTAAAAGCATTTAATGAGACTTTATAAACTCAAAGTCACTTTTTGATAAATTTAAGTGGGTGAGGGAAATTAATATTTATGAGAAATAAATGGAGCATTTAATTTCCATCGTTGATATAAATCTATCTCATCCATTGGATTTAGAAAACCCTAGGGTTTGAACAAAAAGCATCGAGGGAGGCATTTGACATTCACTTTTGAGAGATTCAAGTGAAGAGAAGAGAAGAAAAGAGAGAGCAACACGATTTCCAAGGAGAGGTTTTCTAGCACAAGAATCGAGGAGGTTTCTAGCATTTATTACAGGCTCATTTCCCAAGGCATCCGTACAATCGTACTTTCTGCACAGTTTTCGAGGCATCAGTACAGTCGTACTTTCTGTACAGTTTTTGAGGCGTCCGTATAGTCATACTTTCTGCACAGTTTTCGAGGCGTCCGTACATGCGTACGTTCTGCACAGTTTTTGAGGCATCCGTACAGTCATACTTTCTGCACAGTTTTCGAGGCATATGTACAGTTGTACTTTCGACATAGTTTTCGAGGCATCCGTACATGCATACGTTCTGCACAGTTTTCGAGGCGTCCGTACAGTCGTACTTTATGCACAGTTTTCGAGGTGTACGTACAGTTCGTACAATTGTACTTTTCTGCACAGTTTTTGAGGCGTACATACAGTCGTACTTTCTGCACAGTTTTTGAGGCAGTCATGCTACACGAATTTCAAGAAGTTTGGCACAGCTTTCGAGGTGCTGTTTTGGCATAGAAATCGAGACAGAATTGTGGCACAGAAATCGAGACAGTTGGTTTAGTTTTGAGTTGCAGGTTGGCACAGAAATCAAGGCAGATTTCTGGGTGACTTTGGGTGGTTGAGATAAGTACACCATTGACTGAAAAATTATTGTACTGAATTTTTTGCTGAAGAAATAAATCTTGCTCTCTCTCTAACTGGTTTTCCCCATGGGGGTTTTTCCAGGGCTTATTTGGCCAAAAATTTCCGAGTCTGAAATTTTTATGGCGTGCATGTTAAATTTAATTTTCTGCCTGTTAATGTGAATTTACAGCGTGTTTATTGTTTTGAAAATTTCATAAGTAATTTTCAGCCAATGCAAAACCGGCTGGGGATGAAAACACTGAAAACTTGGCATAAACCAGCAAGCTGCAAATACACATAAAATTTACATGGTATCAGAGCTTGGGGGCAGAAAACAATAGTATTTTGCAGACACACAGAAATTTCCAGAACTTAGTAAATTCATAAATTTTCTTCTGTTAGTGAACAACACTTTGTTGAGTTGGCTGAAAGATGGCTACAGGACTTAGGTTGGAGGATAGGCTAGATGGGACAGGTAACTTTGTGCCATGGAAGGCTAGAATCTTGCTGATATTAGAGGAGAATGAATTATGGGAGGAGGTGGTCAGGAATACTATAGCAAACCCCGTTCAGATTCCCGCTGCTACAGATGCAGCAACATTATCAGTTTTCAACAAGAAGGACTGTAAGGCTAGAAGGATAATCCTAGATGCAGTTAAAGATCATATCATCCTGTTATCACATATATAGTAGCCGGGCTACCATACATTATTTTTCTCATTCCAGTACACTGTTCAGCCAGTTCCCTTGCATTTGAGATCCTGAGATGAGCATTTATATTGGATCACTATCAGATTGTGGACAGCAGTTATATTCCCCATGCCATGATTGAGTTTCAGGACACTCAGAGAGATGCCCGATATAGCCATTATGCCATTGGTACAGAGCAGACAGTAGCGCCCAGAGTTACAGCAGCAGTCTCAGAGGACAGATGATGGTACAGGTTGATGAGCTTTCAGGTATATGACTCAGCAGGTATATTATTGTGTTATGGTTAGATTGCTTTTATACTTATTCTTATAGCATGTCTTAGCACTTAGTGTCATGATCTGGCGATCATATAGATATTTGGACCTGGTTGACCTATTATATATATATTACTGTCCCTACTCAGACTTAGAAGTTCACTATTCATACTCATTGGTATATACCCTCCCTAGGGAGAATAGAGGTGATCATTACACCATACTCTGGCTTGCTAGTGTTGGCTCCATCATTTCATTGTCTTCATCCATCCGTGGCCTACCTTTTAGATTATTACCTTGATTTGCTACTTGACTAGTGACATGGAGGACCTTTCCCCACTGTAGCCTCTGTATTGGATGAGCTTCCCTGTTTATTGTGTCTCGGCTCTGAGTTGGTGACAAAACTTACCTATGGTGAGTTGGAGTTCCTTGAGAATTCCCCCTAGTCACTAAAGTTGTGTTGGCTAAACCTGAAACTTTTAGTGCTGCCATAAATACAAAATCTTGAAAAATCAAATGCTATGTCTTGTATATGAAAGAAATGCCAAATGAAAATGGCCATGAAAAATAAAATGTTATATCTTTTGGAAAAATAAATACCTAGGTAAACAAGTTGTCCATGACACACCTAGAAGTGCTCAGGTAAACAAGTGCCTTAAAAACACACCTGCAGCAGAAAGCCTAAAAATAAATGTAAATCTATGCAATGTGTTTGTAAACACACATAGATCAAGGCTATGGAAACCTCAGGCCCAAAAAGCAATGGAACTTAAATGTTATATCTAAACAATTGCTGGCCTTGCTTGTATTATGGATTGTGCGCATCTGTGAAGGTGAATAAACCCTCTTTAAACAACTCACCCATTTGTGAGACACCGCCATTCCCTGTGTTATTGCTCATTCAGTATATAGTACGGTGTACATTCCCTTTCCCTTGCCAAAGTGTCACAAAGTCAAGTCAGTCAAGTCATCCCTTAGCCTAGCCAGTTATTTCAAGCCTTCACCCTTCACTAGCAAATTGATCACAACTATGAAGTGAGTATGGTCCTGAAAGTCTAGTCTGAGTAATAATAATAACTAACGACACTATATATTTGGATTTAGATCGCCAGTCGTGATTACTCTGTGTTATAGTAGCTATTTGAATAAATTGTAAAGCATGTATTAACCTTGACACCTTGCAGCAGCCATGGATGATAGTCTGAGTTGTATTTGGTCTTGGTTAGACCTAGTTTGACCATGGAGGACCATGGGACATGAGATGTTGGACCTTATGATGATATGGATAGATGATATATGGTCCATGTATACATACAGGATGATTCTATGCAGCAGCTACAGGGTTATGATGATGATTCTTGGGATACAGCAGTGTTTGGTCATTTACAGATCATTATTATTGGCCTTGTTCCGGTACATTGGATATTTATTTTGATCATGCAGAGATTCATATGGTGTATGAGTACACATCTTGGATGGATTTGGACCTTCTGAGTCCAATGGGACAGTTTGTTTTCAGTTCCGGGCACTTACAGTGATGATTTAGCCTCAGTAGGCTGTCCTAGTGCAGTTTTGGCCTGTTGGAGGCCCTGTCGGAGCAGAGATGACTTTTATCCGGTTGACCTAGGGCGCTGATGATGGAGGGGGTGGTCCAGCCACTTGTTTTTACCATATTACCCCCCTCCCGGACACATTGGTACCCTCACCTTGACAGCGCCATCACTCCAGGAGGCAGTTTGGGCAGTTTCACGTTTCCCGAGGCATTTCAGGATTGGTAGAAATGGCTATTGAGGAAATCGATTTGGACTACTGAGACAAAATTATGGCATGGGATGATCAGTGATGATAGATCGGGACCTTCCACACCTCCTCCTGCAGTTTCAGCTTTATCGGGGCCCGCATCCATCACTTATGGCACTTTCTGTGGATTTTTGAGGTCTTTTGAGGACCACGACTTCACCTTGGAGGCACGATTTGGTACTTTCATGATTATTTATTGGTTATTGTGCCATGGGGATTGACCAAGGAGGGATAAAATTACCCCTTGGACCCACCATGAGCCTTTTATGATATTTTGTCATCATGATTTGGTGGGATTCCCCTCTCCTAGGGCGACTTTGTCCACTTATGTTATATTTTATGTGTGATCCATGTATTATGTTGTTGAGCTCATCTCAACCATTGATTAGACATTTGTATCTTTTAATCTTAGCCACTTATTCAAAAAGTGGTTAGGGTTTTGGTGCCTCTCCTTCCTATTTAAAGGAGAGAGCCTCTCATTGTAAAGGGTCTTTGGCTCTTGGATTATTGGTATAGAAAAATATTCTTGTGGAAATTCTTGTGGTCTCCTTTGCATCTGGTGTTCTTAGATGGTGATTGGAAAGTCTATTGCAACCTAGCATTTGGAAATTGTGGTAAGATCTATCTTGTTTGGAAATCATTGTTTGTCTACAGGAGGGCGACTTCAACAAGGGCGATTTTGCAAGGCTTCTTCAAATCGACTTTCTTGGCATTCGCTTGTATCAGGGGGTTATCATTAGTATCATTGTGATCTATGCTATCTTTCTGTTACTTCTTTTGTGGCATTAGTCTTATCTCTTGATGCATCAAATCTGATATGGTTGACGTTTGTTGTGCAGGAGAGAGGGCGCATTGGCTTCTTGGACTAAATCGATTTGCATAGAGACTACCTCAAAACTTCCAAATTGATCGGGATTGCATAGATCATCATCATCAAGGCATCTACAAGGTTATCCAGGTAAGATCCACAGGTTTGTTTCTCTTTCCTTTATCCAATCCATTGACATAATCCATAAATTGTTAAAACCCTAAATACTTCAAAACCCTCATTTTACATTTTCTTAGATCTACTAAGATCTAGTGGGTTGTTGGGCATGATATTGAAAACCCACCTCTATAGCATCCACGGCATCCCGGATCTATAGTTTGGTGTGGATTGGCTTCCGTTTGACCCCTCTCCCAAGCCAACCTAGCTTCTCCCAAGGAAGGCGCACTTCACCATTTGAGCAGGTTGACCTAGATCTAAGCGATGGGTGTTTGAGATTTCACTTGATTTGGCATCTACACATCAAATAACATACACCCAGGTTGTCCCTTTCTTGAAATTCACCTTGTGGGCCCCATTCCACATTTTAAGGGATTTAATCCCCATTTTGGACCACTTGGAACACTTAAACTCAGATCTACTAAGATCTAACCGGTGGATTGCCACGAAACTATAGATCCATACTCCTACCTGACCGATCTACTTGGATCTAAAATTTGGATGCCATCCGACATGATTTGACCCACCTAAACCCAAATTGAAGCCTCCTTAGGGAAAGTCGCACCACCTTGGAGAAGTGAGTTCACTCACTTCGAGGAACTGGGTACTTGAGATTTTTGCAGATCCGGAATCAGAATAATTCAAAACCTAGGTCTAGACTGTCACTTCGTCAAATCTTGCCTTGGGGATTGCATTCCTTGTTTTAAGGGATTGTGGTCCACTTGGGTCAAACCTAGATCTAGACATATTTAACCATCAAGACCTATACTGTCCACTTATCTCATGTTGTAGGAGTCCTAAACCATAAGTCAACCCTATTTTGACTCCACTTCCCAATTCCCAAGGCACTGGTTTATCTCCAAGACAACCCAACTTTCCTAGATTGTTGGATTGACTTGTGGTTTGACTCTTGCATGGTGAACTATACCCTTAAAGCTATCATGAATCATGGTCAAGCTTGTCTTATGTACTAGTTAGCCCCAATACATCCCTCAAAGCTATCCTGCATTGGACACAGTTCCCAAGGCAGTGGATCTTTTGACATTGACCTAGTACACTAGCCCTAGATCTCACTTTAAACCTTATAAGTCACTTTCACTTCAACTATGAACCAAAGCTATACCTATTAAACCCCTTACTTGGCTTGTGACTTCATCCTTAGGTCTAGGATAAACCATACACCTAACTTCAACTAGAAATACCTTGATTTGGTGTCTTGGTTTTGATCTCTCCTGTCGGGAGTAGATCGGGTCTCCCCCTTTGTTGTCTGGGCTAGATAACATAAAGCGAAGATTGCCTCGACTGGCGTGACAACCATACATATTGGAGGTCGAGGCGATCGTGGTTGCACCTTTGAGTTGCCCTTCCCTATTGCCATTCATGACTGGATACATCCATAGGAGCAACTACATCTTAGGTGATAACATTTTGGCGCCGTTGCCGGGGAGGCAATAGCTTGCCCTAGTCCTTCCCGCATATACAAACGACACATATCTTGGTAGAAGAGTTAAATCTACCTGGCGACTCCCAATCGTGACTCCGCTGAGGAACGAGCTCATTTACATCCTCAAATACTTAGAACTATGCCTTGTGTCACTATTTCAGAGAACGATATGATTTTGAAAATGATGACCGAGATGAGTGGTTTAATCCGAAACCTAAATGGGGTAGTTCTTAGAAAACAAAGAGAAAATATTGAAAAGTATAAACCTTTTTCTAGAACCTTTGAGGGTGTGTACACAAATGAAAATCTCCAAACTAAGCCCATTTCTGATGGCAGAGTGGTAACTAGGTCTCAAGCAAGGAATAACACAAAGGACATAGATAAGAACAAAACCAGTCCGAAAGAAAATACACTGGACCAAAGAAATACCACTCGTAGATTCCCCACTCAAACTCCAAACACTCCTCCTAAAGGGATTTTAAAGAAAAATGATCAACCCAGAAGGTTAGCCCCTCAAGTTACTAAGAAGGTAACAAGTTCAAATCCTGCCAAACCCCATGCTAAGGATCCAGTCCGAAGAAAACAAGAAAATACTCCAACTCCAAGCAAAGAAACATCTCCTACAACACAAGAAAAACTAAATTCAAACATACTGGGAAAACTCTCAGGATCTTCTGTCATGGTGTCTTTGAAAGAGTTGGTAGTTATTCCTTCGGTTAGAAAGCAGGTAATGCATTTACTGGATTTAAAAATGAATACCAAGGACAAAGAAAAGGCTTGCAACTTAAAGATTGATCTAAGCAATTTCGTATCCAAACCGAATATCCCCGTGCCCTTGGAAGAACTTTTGAAAATCCCTTCATACTTCAATCAAGCAACTAAATTCTTGGGAATTGAGCCTAAAATCAAGAATCCTGTGAAATTGACGGTTGAGGATGATCCCCCCATCATGATTCAAAGTGTGATTGATAAAGGTAGGGGTCACCCCCCCTTTTACATTGCTTTAGAGATAAATCAATTGGTATTGCACAACTGTATGTTAGACTCAGGAGCAGAAGTAAACATTATGCCTCTTAAGGTCATGGAACAATTGGAGTTAAAACCATCCAGAGAATATAGAAATGTGTGCGGGATGGATTCCAGGCCTGTTAAGTCAAAGGGTATGATTGAAAACCTCAAAATGAAACTAGCTGCTTACCCTGCAATTGAAATAAGTATGAATGTCCTAGTTTTAGACATTCCTGACGCATGGGGAATGTTGCTATCAAGGGAGTGGGCTGCCAAATTAGGAGGAAGTATCCAAATGGATTTGTCTTACGCAACCATCCCTATAGGAGAAAAGGCCACTTATAGATTGATGAATGAAAAGCCTATGACGGAACATGTAGAAACACCCGACTACTTGTTTGAGGATGCTATGCGTCCCACTGAGGAGGTTGGAAATTATATGGTAATGGCCAACTATTGGGAAGAGCCCCGACAGCATCCTTTCCCTCCTAGTCAAGTTTGGAAAATGCATTTTGATGGGGCAAAGTCTAGGCATGGTGCTGGAGCTGGGATTGTCCTCACATCTCCTTCTGGTGAAGAAAAATTGTTTGCATACCGTCTGGAATTTGATTGCACAAACAATGTAGCTGAGTATGAGGCATTGCTTTTAGGTCTAGAAATTTGTCGTGAGCAAAAGATCAAATGTCTAAACGTAACTGGAGATTCTGATTTGATTGTATCCCAAGTGAAGAACCAGTTTGCAGCCAAGAACAATAGGCTTAGGGATTATCGAAATGCTGTTTGGGACACTATAGAAATGTTTGATGCCTTTGCAATACGAGCAGTCCCGAGAGAAGAAAACACCCTGGCTGATGCATTATCGGTAATAGCTTGCACCTTTGAAACTCCCGATTATCTTAAAAATAAAGAGTGTAAGGTTGAAGTAATATTTAGACCTTCCGTCCCTGATAACGAAGATCATTGGCAAGTATTTGATTCTGATGCACAAATCATTGCATTCTTACAGAACCATGAAAGTTTTCAAAATTGCAATGTGAATTTAGAAGACAAAGCAAACGGTTCCTCCATTCAAGATCTTGATATTAGGAAGCTAGCAATACCCCTGGAGAAAAATTTCAACAGGCATGATGAATACAAGGGTAAGAGAGCTGAACCAGTAGACGAGGTTATAGAGATAAATATTGGAACTTCAGTTTCTCCCAGAATGATCAGGATAGGAAAGAATGCTTCCCCAGAAGAACGAAAGGCGATTGTAAATCTGATTAGGAAGTATCGAGATATTTTCGCTTGGGCTTATGACGAACTTAGAACTTATGACCCTGAAATTATTGAGCATACTATCCCACTGCATGAAGGCGCTAAACCTTATAGGCAGAAGTTAAGAAATGTCAATCCAAAACTTGCCCCTTTAATTAAGAAAGAGCTTGAAAAGATGCTAGCAGCCGGAATTATCCAACCCGTTCGACACACTACTTGGGTTTCTAACCCGGTTATTGTAAGAAAGAAAAGTGGTGAAATCAGGATATGCATTGATTTTAGAAACCTAAACCAAGCATCCCTCAAGGACAATTACCCTTTGCCAAATATGGAAAATCTGTTACAAAGTGTTACTGGGGCAGGTATGTTGTCAATGTTGGATGGTTTTTCGGGGTATAATCAGGTACGTATTAGAAAGGAAGACAGAAATAAAACAACCTTTACTACTCCATGGGGAACTTTCCAGTATATAAGAATGCCATTCGGATTGTTAAATGCCGGTTCCACTTTTCAAAGGGCTATGGATCAAGCATTTAGTGATTTGATTGGGAAAATCATTGCCATTTATCAGGATGACCTAACAGTGTTTTCAAAGGAACAAGGAGACCATATCGAACATTTAAGAAGAGTTTTTGAATGTTGCAGAAAATTTGGTATATCATTAAATCCCAAAAAATCAACTTTCGGAGTAGATGAAGGCAAGCTTTTAGGACACATTGTGTCAAAGGAAGGTATCAGAATCGACCCAGAACGTGTCCAGGCCATCAATGCTATTGCAGCACCCCATAATGTGGCCACCTTGCAATCTTTCTTTGGCAAAATAAACTTCGTTCGAAGATTCATTCCAAATTTAGCAGAATTGGCCAAGCCATTGAATGCCCTTCTTAAGAAGGATGTGAAGTTTGTTTGGGATAAGGAGTGTGAATCATCTTTTACTAAGCTCAAGAAGGCCATTTCAACCTCCCCGGTACTAGCTTGTCCTGATTACAATAAAGAGTTCATGATTTACTCATATGCTTCGGAAGATACCATTGCTGGTGTGTTATTGCAAAAGAACAACGAAAACCATGAACAACCTATAGCCTTTATGAGTAAAAACTTGAGAGATGCCGAACTGAAATATACCACAACGGAGAAGCAAGCTTATGCCTTAGTTAAAGCCTTGAAACATTTCAGAACTTATGTGGGGTATTCCAAAATTAAAGCATATGTACCTTACCAAGCAGTCAAGGATGTTCTTTCAAAAGCGGATGACATAGGTGTAAGAGGAAATTGGATTTCACGTATACAAGAATATGATCTAGAGATTAAGCCAATTAAGATTGTGAAAGGTCAAGGGTTAGCTCAACTTCTAACTGAAAGGGGAGGTAATATGGTAAATACGATAAGTGAAAAAGATCCTGCTATCTTAAACATTGATGAAGAGCATGAATGGTACAAAGATATCGTATATTTCTTAAGAAACTTGTCATGCCCTAACCACCTAGTGGATCATCAAAGAAGAGCATTAAGGCTAAAAGCAGAAAAGTATGTTTTAACCCAGGATGGATTAGGATGGAGGAACCCCGATGGAATAATCTTGAAATGTGTCAACTTGGAAGAGTCAAAAACCATCATAAAGGAGATGCACTCAGGATTATGTGGTGGTCATTATGCTCCAAGAACGACCGCTGCAAAAATCATGAGGGCGGGTTATTATTGGCCGACACTTTTCAAGGACGTACATTCTTATGTTAGAGTTTGTCAAGAGTGCCAACTTTTTTCAGGAAAACCAAGATTGCCTGCACTACCTCTAAATCCTGTAGTAGTAGAAGCTCCTTTTCAGCAATGGGGTATGGATTTTGTTGGACCTTTCAGTGAAAACTCGAGCAATGGGCATAAGTACATGCTGACCTGTACTGATTATTTTACTCGATGGGTAGAGGCAATCCCAACTAAAAAGGCTACAGCCGAAGTAGTTGTGAAATTTTTGGAAGAAAACATCGTAGCCAGATATGGTTGTCCTTTAAAAATAACAACGGATAACGCTCCAGCTTTCAGTAAAATAGAAATGTCAACCTTTTGCATGAATCATGGAATCACTCTTTCGCATTCATCAAACTACTATCCTCAAGGAAACGGTCTCGCTGAGTCTAGCAATAAAAATTTGATAAGGTTACTAAAAAGAATGGTTGGCACTAATAAAAGAAGTTGGGATACAAAGTTGAAATATGCCTTATGGGCTGACAGGACAACGGTTAAAAGGATTACCGGAAAATCACCTTTTGAATTGGTATATGGGCAAGATTGTAGACTCCCAATAAATTTGCAAATTCCTGTATATGAATTGTTACAGCAATGTACTTCTGATGAAGAGGCTTTCCAAGCAAGAATTGATAAACTAGTAGAACTTGATGAAATGAGAAGGATGGCATTCAACAAAACCGTTATTGAACAAGAAAGAGTTAAAGGAACTTTCGACCAAAGAACAAGGAATGTGAAATTCAGTATAGGAGACATAGTCTTGCTATGGGACAAAAACAAGGCAAAGCCGGGGAACCATGGAAAATTTGAAAAGATTTGGATGGGTCCGTATCGAGTATCAAGGATAGCCGGTAAGGGGTCAGTGTTTCTAGAAACTCTAGATGGGGATGAACTGGAACTCCCTGTAAACGGGCTTTTGTTAAAGCATTACTTCCCACCAATCGAATAAACTGTGCACTGCATTGCCTGGTAGAGTAGGATAGGTAGGAAAACAAATAAGCCTACTTGGGCAGTAGTTAGTCTTTTTTCTAGCCATTGAGTCTGGCACCTTCTTAGTCTCTAAGCTCCTTTGTAAGCTCCTAGTTAACTGAGTACCCGCCACTTTTTTTTTCCTGCACAATAAAACTCAAATTTTGCAAATTATGTTAGTAGTTTAATCTACTTGCTGCATTTATATTTTATGCACTTATATTTCTGACATAGAATAGATTTCATTTCAGTTGATTTTATTATTTTTCCCACACATGCGGCATGAGGTATTTTGTTTAGATGTTTGTGAATGCAGAAAATAGGTTGCAAGAATAAGAGCTGGAAATAAAATGGTAGAGTGCTGGATCGTGGATTCGAGTAGCAGAGTTCGAGGACCAGAGATTCTGAGGTTCTCAAGTGCTCACTTCAGCCGAGCACTTGTCCCAGCCGGAGCCAGATGTTATCACATATATAGTAGCCGGGCTACCATACATTATTTTTCTCATTCCAGTACACTGTTCAGCCAGTTCCCTTGCATTTGAGATCCTGAGATGAGCATTTATATTGGATCACTATCAGATTGTGGACAGCAGTTATATTCCCCATGCCATGATTGAGTTTCAGGACACTCAGAGAGATGCCCGATATAGCCATTATGCCATTGGTACAGAGCAGACAGTAGCGCCCAGAGTTACAGCAGCAGTCTCAGAGGACAGATGATGGTACAGGTTGATGAGCTTTCAGGTATATGACTCAGCAGGTATATTATTGTGTTATGGTTAGATTGCTTTTATACTTATTCTTATAGCATGTCTTAGCACTTAGTGTCATGATCTGGCGATCATATAGATATTTGGACCTGGTTGACCTATTATATATATATTACTGTCCCTACTCAGACTTAGAAGTTCACTATTCATACTCATTGGTATATACCCTCCCTAGGGAGAATAGAGGTGATCATTACACCATACTCTGGCTTGCTAGTGTTGGCTCCATCATTTCATTGTCTTCATCCATCCGTGGCCTACCTTTTAGATTATTACCTTGATTTGCTACTTGACTAGTGACATGGAGGACCTTTCCCCACTGTAGCCTCTGTATTGGATGAGCTTCCCTGTTTATTGTGTCTCGGCTCTGAGTTGGTGACAAAACTTACCTATGGTGAGTTGGAGTTCCTTGAGAATTCCCCCTAGTCACTAAAGTTGTGTTGGCTAAACCTGAAACTTTTAGTGCTGCCATAAATACAAAATCTTGAAAAATCAAATGCTATGTCTTGTATATGAAAGAAATGCCAAATGAAAATGGCCATGAAAAATAAAATGTTATATCTTTTGGAAAAATAAATACCTAGGTAAACAAGTTGTCCATGACACACCTAGAAGTGCTCAGGTAAACAAGTGCCTTAAAAACACACCTGCAGCAGAAAGCCTAAAAATAAATGTAAATCTATGCAATGTGTTTGTAAACACACATAGATCAAGGCTATGGAAACCTCAGGCCCAAAAAGCAATGGAACTTAAATGTTATATCTAAACAATTGCTGGCCTTGCTTGTATTATGGATTGTGCGCATCTGTGAAGGTGAATAAACCCTCTTTAAACAACTCACCCATTTGTGAGACACCGCCATTCCCTGTGTTATTGCTCATTCAGTATATAGTACGGTGTACATTCCCTTTCCCTTGCCAAAGTGTCACAAAGTCAAGTCAGTCAAGTCATCCCTTAGCCTAGCCAGTTATTTCAAGCCTTCACCCTTCACTAGCAAATTGATCACAACTATGAAGTGAGTATGGTCCTGAAAGTCTAGTCTGAGTAATAATAATAACTAACGACACTATATATTTGGATTTAGATCGCCAGTCGTGATTACTCTGTGTTATAGTAGCTATTTGAATAAATTGTAAAGCATGTATTAACCTTGACACCTTGCAGCAGCCATGGATGATAGTCTGAGTTGTATTTGGTCTTGGTTAGACCTAGTTTGACCATGGAGGACCATGGGACATGAGATGTTGGACCTTATGATGATATGGATAGATGATATATGGTCCATGTATACATACAGGATGATTCTATGCAGCAGCTACAGGGTTATGATGATGATTCTTGGGATACAGCAGTGTTTGGTCATTTACAGATCATTATTATTGGCCTTGTTCCGGTACATTGGATATTTATTTTGATCATGCAGAGATTCATATGGTGTATGAGTACACATCTTGGATGGATTTGGACCTTCTGAGTCCAATGGGACAGTTTTTTTTCAGTTCCGGGCACTTACAGTGATGATTTAGCCTCAGTAGGCTGTCCTAGTGCAGTTTTGGCCTGTTGGAGGCCCTGTCGGAGCAGAGATGACTTTTATCCGGTTGACCTAGGGCGCTGATGATGGAGGGGGTGGTCCAGCGACTTGTTTTTACCATATTACCCCCCTCCCGGACACATTGGTACCCTCACCTTGACAGCGCCATCACTCCAGGAGGCAGTTTGGGCAGTTTCACGTTTCCCGAGGCATTTCAGGATTGGTAGAAATGGCTATTGAGGAAATCGATTTGGACTACTGAGACAAAATTATGGCATGGGATGATCAGTGATGATAGATCGGGACCTTCCACACCTCCTCCTGCAGTTTCAGCTTCATCGGGGCCCGCATCCATCACTTATGGCACTTTCTGTGGATTTTTGAGGTCTTTTGAGGACCACGACTTCACCTTGGAGGCACGATTTGGTACTTTCATGATTATTTATTGGTTATTGTGCCATGGGGATTGACCAAGGAGGGATAAAATTACCCCTTGGACCCACCATGAGCCTTTTATGATATTTTGTCATCATGATTTGGTGGGATTCCCCTCTCCTAGGGCGACTTTGTCCACTTATGTTATATTTTATGTGTGATCCATGTATTATGTTGTTGAGCTCATCTCAACCATTGATTAGACATTTGTATCTTTTAATCTTAGCCACTTATTCAAAAAGTGGTTAGGGTTTTGGTGCCTCTCCTTCCTATTTAAAGGAGAGAGCCTCTCATTGTAAAGGGTCTTTGGCTCTTGGATTATTGGTATAGAAAAATATTCTTGTGGAAATTCTTGTGGTCTCCTTTGCATCTGGTGTTCTTAGATGGTGATTGGAAAGTCTATTGCAACCTAGCATTTGGAAATTGTGGTAAGATCTATCTTGTTTGGAAATCATTGTTTGTCTACAGGAGGGCGACTTCAACAAGGGCGATTTTGCAAGGCTTCTTCAAATCGACTTTCTTGGCATTCGCTTGTATCAGGGGGTTATCATTAGTATCATTGTGATCTATGCTATCTTTCTGTTACTTCTTTTGTGGCATTAGTCTTATCTCTTGATGCATCAAATCTGATATGGTTGACGTTTGTTGTGCAGGAGAGAGGGCGCATTGGCTTCTTGGACTAAATCGATTTGCATAGAGACTACCTCAAAACTTCCAAATTGATCGGGATTGCATAGATCATCATCATCAAGGCATCTACAAGGTTATCCAGGTAAGATCCACAGGTTTGTTTCTCTTTCCTTTATCCAATCCATTGACATAATCCATAAATTGTTAAAACCCTAAATACTTCAAAACCCTCATTTTACATTTTCTTAGATCTACTAAGATCTAGTGGGTTGTTGGGCATGATATTGAAAACCCACCTCTATAGCATCCACGGCATCCCGGATCTATAGTTTGGTGTGGATTGGCTTCCGTTTGACCCCTCTCCCAAGCCAACCTAGCTTCTCCCAAGGAAGGCGCACTTCACCATTTGAGCAGGTTGACCTAGATCTAAGCGATGGGTGTTTGAGATTTCACTTGATTTGGCATCTACACATCAAATAACATACACCCAGGTTGTCCCTTTCTTGAAATTCACCTTGTGGGCCCCATTCCACATTTTAAGGGATTTAATCCCCATTTTGGACCACTTGGAACACTTAAACTCAGATCTACTAAGATCTAACCGGTGGATTGCCACGAAACTATAGATCCATACTCCTACCTGACCGATCTACTTGGATCTAAAATTTGGATGCCATCCGACATGATTTGACCCACCTAAACCCAAATTGAAGCCTCCTTAGGGAAAGTCGCACCACCTTGGAGAAGTGAGTTCACTCACTTCGAGGAACTGGGTACTTGAGATTTTTGCAGATCCGGAATCAGAATAATTCAAAACCTAGGTCTAGACTGTCACTTCGTCAAATCTTGCCTTGGGGATTGCATTCCTTGTTTTAAGGGATTGTGGTCCACTTGGGTCAAACCTAGATCTAGACATATTTAACCATCAAGACCTATACTGTCCACTTATCTCATGTTGTAGGAGTCCTAAACCATAAGTCAACCCTATTTTGACTCCACTTCCCAATTCCCAAGGCACTGGTTTATCTCCAAGACAACCCAACTTTCCTAGATTGTTGGATTGACTTGTGGTTTGACTCTTGCATGGTGAACTATACCCTTAAAGCTATCATGAATCATGGTCAAGCTTGTCTTATGTACTAGTTAGCCCCAATACATCCCTCAAAGCTATCCTGCATTGGACACAGTTCCCAAGGCAGTGGATCTTTTGACATTGACCTAGTACACTAGCCCTAGATCTCACTTTAAACCTTATAAGTCACTTTCACTTCAACTATGAACCAAAGCTATACCTATTAAACCCCTTACTTGGCTTGTGACTTCATCCTTAGGTCTAGGATAAACCATACACCTAACTTCAACTAGAAATACCTTGATTTGGTGTCTTGGTTTTGATCTCTCCTGTCGGGAGTAGATCGGGTCTCCCCCTTTGTTGTCTGGGCTAGATAACATAAAGCGAAGATTGCCTCGACTGGCGTGACAACCATACATATTGGAGGTCGAGGCGATCGTGGTTGCACCTTTGAGTTGCCCTTCCCTATTGCCATTCATGACTGGATACATCCATAGGAGCAACTACATCTTAGGTGATAACACATCCCTCACATTTCAGGTAAGGCTAGGGCACATTTGATGTGGATAGCTTTGACCAGTTTGTATGAGAGTACCAATGAGAACTGGAAGATGGTTCTCAAGGAGAAACTCAAGAGTATAAAGATGAATGGAGGAGAGGGAGTGACAGCTTACCTTACCAGGATATCTGCAGTTAGAGATGAGCTAGCAGCAGTTGGGGAGGTGGTCACTACTACTGAGCTTGTGCGTACAGCAGTGAATGGGGCTTCAAAGCCCTAGGGTGCATTTGTGCAGGCTATAGTGGGTAGAGAGAACCTACCTTCTTGGGAGAGACCGTGGGATGACTTTGTGCAGGAGGAGACCAGGAGAGGTCTCGTACAGGGCAGTTCATCACAGGGTGGGGTAGATGAGGAGAACGTGGCTTTGACAGCAAAGGGGAAGAAGAAGAAGGGTCCCAAGAAGGGTGGGGCCAAGTAGGAGTAGGGTGGACAAAAGAAAGACTTGAGTAAAATCAAGTGTTATGGTTGTTAGACATTTGGGCATTATGCTTCATATTGTCCAAACAAGAAGAAGAAGGGACAACAGACTGCAGCTTCAGCAGAGGTTGACGACTTTGGTGACAGATTTAAGAGGGAGTTTTCCCTGTGTGCTGGACAGATTGAGAGAGAGAGAGCCTCTTTAGTTACCAACATTGATGTGGATATGGAGATGGAGCATTCATTGTTGGCAGGCCATCAGACGAGTCCATCCACCACTAGTACTTGGTACATTGACAGTGGAGCTTCGAGCCACATGATAGGAGCTCGAGAGATGTTCTCCAAGCTATCACAAACTGGTACAGATGTGGAGGTTGTACTAGGTGATGACACTATTGTTAGAGCAGTTGGTCGGGGGACCATTACATTTCAGAGGGAGTCTATGAGTCCCATGACTCTGAGGGATGTGTTATATGTCCTTGGGTTGAAGAAGAACCTTTAATCAGTTTCCACTATTGAGGACAGGGGTCTTGGGGTATGTTTCTCAGATGGGAGAGTACAAGTATTCCCCAGGACTACAGGAGTATCTACCCCCATGGACATTGGGGTTAGATGTGGAAAGCTGTACAAGCTCTTGTTTCAGCCGCAGCACGCTCTAGCACACAACAGCAGCAGTGAGCTATGGCATCGGAGGATGGCCCACCTACATCACCCAGCTCTGAGATTGTTGAGGAGCATGGTTACAGGTTTACCTGAGTTCAGCATTGAGCAGAGTGATGTGTGCAGGGGGTGAGCTTTGGGAAAGTACACCAAGACTGCTTTTCCAAGCAGTGACACCAGAGCAGCAGGAGTGCTTGACTTGATCCATTCTGATATTTGCGGTCCTATGTCATCAGTATCTTTGACTGGTTTTGAGTACTACATCATCTTCATTGATGACTACTCCAGGAAGACTTGGATCTACTTCTTGAGGAGCAAGAAGTCACCCTTATTTTTGAGTGTCTTCCAAGGGTTCAAAGCCCTTGTGGAGAAGCAGGCAGGGAGGAAGATTCCGATGTTGAGATCGGACAATGGGGGTGAGTATACCTCCAAGGAGTTCGATGCTTTTTGCAGACAGGAGGGTATACAGAGACAGCTGACAGTTCCCTACACTCCCGAGCAGAATGGAGTAGCAGAGAGGAAGAACAAGTCGATTGTGGGAGCAGCGAGAGCAATGCTCCATGATCAGGGGTTACCGTTCTTTCTATGGGCCGAGGCATGCAGCAGAACAGGAGTCCTCACCGAGCTTTGGGGAGGAAGACTCCCGAGGAGATGTACATAGGCAAGAAGCCTGAGGTGAGCCACTTCCGCATATTTGGTTCTTTGACTTACTCTCACGTCCCTTTTGAGAAGAGGACGAAGTTTGAGCCCACTGCAGAGAGAGGCATCTTTGTGGGATATGATGAGACTTCGAAGGCCTATCGGCTTTACATTCCCGGCCAGAAGAGAGTTGTCGTAAGGCGGGAAGTGAAGTTTGATGAGGAGAGAGCCTTCAGGAAGTCCAGAGAGTTAGAGCATAGGGAGCCACTAGCTCCCACACCTCAGTTTACACAGGCTTCTTCGATACAGGTTTCAGGTCCACAGGTTTCCGGAGTGACTGGATCACAGAGTACAGGCACAACTCCTACAAGTTCAATGGTTCAGGTGACAGGTACTTCAGGGACAGGTTCAGGGACAGGTTTAGGTTCTGGTTCGCAGGTTACAGGTTCTTCAGGGACTGGTTCATCAGTCACTGGCCCTCGGGGTGTTAGACCTTCTGCTTTTGGGAGTTCCTTAGATGAGGATAGACCAGTATGGGAGGAGCCTTCAAGGAAGAGGAAGCCTAAATGGATTCAAGACACCTTAAAGGAAGCAGAGGCATTTGGTAGACCCCAGGAGGAGATCGGGACAGTAGTGATGCCAGACAGATTGGGGATGGCTCTTGTTGCGAGTCTTCGTGACTCTGAGCCTTCCACATTTGAGGAGGCTTCTCAGCATCAGGTATGGAGAGATGCCATGATGGAAGAGTACCATTCCATCATGAAGAATGATGCTTGGGAGATAGTGCCGAGACTAGAGGGGAAGTCAGTTGTGACTTCCAAGTGGCTTTACAAGATAAAGCATGCTGTAGATGGCAGTGTGGAGAAGTACAAGGCTCAGTTTGGGGCTCGAGGGTTTTCACAGGTTGAGGGAGTTGACTATGATGAGACTTTTATGCCAGTTGTTCGGTATTCTTTCATCAGAGTAGTGATATCTATAGCAGTAGAGATGGGTTGGAAGATCCACCAGATGGATGTGAAGACCGCATTTCTCAATGGTCTTCTGCAGGAGGAGGTGTACTTAGAGCAGCCACAGGGATTCGAGATTCATGGGAGAGATTCTCATGTGTGCAGGCTGAGGAAAGCCTTGTATGGACTAAAGTAAGCTCCTAGAGCTTGGTACTCGAGGATCGATACATACTTGACATTGATGGGTTTTCAGAAGAGTGAGGCTGATCCCAACCTATACAACATTGTGGTTGGTGGAGATCCTCTCATTCTTTTGTTATATGTTGATGACTTATTTATCACAGGGGATGAGCGTCTCATTACACATTGCAAGAGAGACCTTGCTGCGGAGTACGAGATGACTGACATTGGGTTGATGCATTACTATCTGGGGATGGAGGTTTGGCAGGAGCCTGGACATATTTTCCTAGGACAGGGGAAGTATGCAGTTGATATTCTGAGGAGATTTCGGATGGAGGACTGCAGGCCAATGTCTACACCTATGATCACCAACTGGAAGCAACTTCATGCTTTTGAGGGTAAGTTGGTGGATCTACACTTTACCGTCATCTCATTGGATTATTGATGTATCTGGTCAACACCAGGCCAGACTTGTGTTTTGCGGTGAACACTCTTAGCCAGTTCATGGTGGAGCCTAGGAGTGTGCATTGGACTGCCGCAAAACATGTGTTGAGATACCTAGCAGGTACAGTGGACTATGGTTTGGACTACAGGGGTTCGGGTGGATTCAGCTTGGTTGGTTTCATAGATTCAGACTGGGCAGGTTGTGTGAGGGATCGGAAGAGCACTTCCGGTTGTTGTTTCAGTTTGGGCTCGGCAGCAGTGTCGTGGTTCAGCCGGAAACAAAAGTTCGTTGCATTGAGTTCTGCCGAGGCTGAGTATATGGCAGCCAGTCAGGCTACTTGCGAGGCACTGTGGCTTCGCAAGTTATTGGTAGATTTATTTGATCAGGAGCTTAGACCTATGGTGATCTATTGTGACATTTAGAGTTGCATTCAGCTCTTTGAGAATCCGGTGTTCCATGACAGGTCAAAGCACATTGAGATCAGGTACCATTTTATTCGTGACTACGTCCAGAGAGGAGCAGTTGAGTTGCAGTATATTTCCATTGATGAGCAGGTAGCAGATATCCTGATGAAGTCTTTGGGGAGGGGGAAGTTTGTCTTCTTCAGAGACAAGTTGGGAGTGGTGCAGAACACCTTCCTCGATAAGAGGGAGTGTTAGTTTTGTACCTAGGGAAGTGCTCCCCAAGTGACTTTTGCCTAAAGTCACTTAGAAGGGGGAAAAAGGTGACCCTCACATTAAATGACTTAGTAAAAGCATTTAATGAGACTTTATAAACTCAAAGTCACTTTTTGATAAATTTAAGTGGGTGAGGGAAATTAATATTTATGAGAAATAAATGGAGCATTTAATTTCCACCGTTGATCTAAATCTATCTCATCCATTGGATTTAGAAAACCCTAGGGTTTGAACAAAAAGCATCGAGGGAGGCATTTGACATTCACTTTTGAGAGATTCAAGTGAAGAGAAGAGAAGAGAAGAGAGAGCAACACGATTTCCAAGGAGAGGTTTTCCAGCACAGGAATCGAGGAGGTTTCCAACATTTATTACAGGCACATTTCCCAAGGCATCCGTACAGGCGTACTCTCTGCACAGTTTTCGAGGTGTCCATATAGTCGTACTTTCTGCACAGTTTTCGAGGCATCCGTATAGTCGTACTTTCTGCACAGTTTTCGAGGCGTCAGTACAGTCATACTTTCTACACAGTCTTTGAGGCGTCTGTACAAGCGTACTTTCTGCATAGTTTTCGAGGCATCCATACACTTGTACTTTTATGCAGAGTTTTTGAGGTGTACGTACAGTCGTACTTTCTGCACAGTTTTCGAGGCAGTCCTGTTGCACGAATTTCAAGAAGTTTGGCACAGCTTTAGAGGTGCGGTTTTGACACAAAAATCGAGACAGTTGGTTCAGTTTTGAGTTGCAGGTTGGCACAAAAGTCAAGCCAGATTTCTGGGTGACTTTGGGTGGTTTGAGATAAGTACATCTTTGACTGAAAAATTATTGTACTGAATTTTTTGCTGAAGAAATAAATCTCTCTCTCTGACTGGTTTTCCCCATGGGGGTTTTTCTAGGGCTTATTTGGCTAAAAATTTATGAGTCTGAAAATTTTATGGCGTGCATGTTAAATTTAATTTTCTGCCTGTTAATGTGAATTTACAGCATGTTTATTGTTCTGAAAATTTCATAAGTAATTTCCAGCCAATGCAAAACCGGCTGGGGATGAAAAACACTGAAAACTTGGCATAAACCAGCAAGCTGCAAATACACATAAAATTTACAAAGGGAAATATGTTGCTGTGTAGAAAGCATGTAGGGATGGATCTCATTTGAATGTTTGAGCTGTATGTTTCGGGAGACGTCGAGTTGTGTTGTATGTTTCAAATATCCAAGTGTTCTAATAGGTTGTTTAGAAGGGTTGCTGCATGTTGTATTTGTGAAATGCAATTGATAAGATGCCCTCTGTTACGTGGTACCAATACTAACACACCTTCAGATGTGTCCCCAGGGAGAGAGGGTCATTTTTTTCAAACCAGGGGGGGTATTATCCAACATTTTCTGAGTGGAGGTTATGGCCAGACCCTTTGGTCCTTCTCTTAGGAGTACTATGGCTTAGTGGCATTGCCAACTGCCTCATTATAGGGCTTGTAGCCCTGAGGTTGGTGTCCGGGGCTCCTAGGGGTGAGTCACTGGGTCACATGACCCCCCACTTGTTCCACTACTCTAGTGACAGTTTCGTCTGCTGTGAGGCTCTTGCATCTCTTCTAGGTCACCCCAGGCACCTTCCTAGTCTCTCTGTGGCATAGAGCCGTCTCTCCTTGGGCCTCTTCCAAGGATGACGTCATCATCCTCACCAGGCCGTACTGCTTGTTCTGGGGGGGGCGTTGAGGGATTATCAACACTGTTGGGGTTAGATGGGGTATGACGCCCCCCTTGCCTACTCCAACCTTCAGTTTGGAGTATTTTGCTCAGTTTTAGCCATTTTAGTCATTTTTGGGTGAACTATGGGGAAAATGCCTCAAGTTACCCACATATTTGATTGTTTTATATTATTTTATGTTATAATTTTAAGTTCACATGTTATAATTTTAAATTGACATTTTAAGGCATGTAGGCCTAGTTATTTTGTAAAAGTAATTGTGAGAACATATAAATAAAGTCTCTCTTTACTTCATTTTCAAATCACAACTTATGGGACAAATTCATTATGTTGTCTTTTTACCCAAGATTAGCCTTATGAAGTGATGTGCACCTTTTGGAGGGATGACTCTTTGCTCTTGTGGATGAAAGTTGGTTGTTCTTTTGCTTTGCTAGTGCTTTGTGGATGCTAGAATGGTTGGAAGAACTCATGTTCAAGTAAGTCTATTCCATTTTTAAGTCTTGCTTGGTGAAATGTAGGTATTTTTTCTTTTTGAATGAATGAATAAATGGTAGCCCTTGGGTTGCATTCTTTTTGAATAGGGCCTTTATCTACTTTTCTATCCCCTTAGCATAGTAGAAACTCTCCTAAGAGGAGGTTTTTACCAAGTTTAGCCTTGGAGCTCCAACTTTGCCCTAGTTTAGGGTCTTGAAACTAACCCTAGGGGTTGTTTTAAGAAGCCCTAACCTAGTTGACAAGGAGAATTATGTCCAAGAGGAAGGCTGATCACCTTCCTCTAAGGCTAGGGTTTGGGGTAACATCCATTAAAACCCTAAGTTGGTCTATCTTTTTTTACATCAAACCCTAGTTTGTACATTTGTAATTATTATTTAGGGATAAATTTTGCATTTTCATGCGTAAATCTGCATTTTCATGGTAGAATTAAGGTTAGAATTAGGTTTGCAATTTTATGTTAAAAACCTTAGAAAATCATTCTTCAATGGAAGCCATATCATCTCTTGTTGGTTGTTTTCTTCAGTGGAGTTGCCTTATATAACCTACAAGGTTAGCTTGTAGAGTACTTCTTTTTAATTTTCTTCAATGGGAGTGTTACCAATTAAGTTGTACTTGGTTGGATTATCAAGTGAGCGGGCAAAGTTGAACATGTTCCATGTTCATTTTCAGTGATTTGATGTCCATCAGGGCTTTATAAGGGCCATTTTTTTTTTCTTCACATGTCCATGCCCTGCAGGGTTTGTAATAAATGTGCTAGCATGGTATTTTTGTAAAGGACTTGGATTCCTAGGACTTGTCGATCAAGTCGGGTATTCCAAGGAGTTTTTTCACTTATTAATTATGTCTTACATTTTTGCCTAACATAATTTTTGAGTTTTTCTCCTGCTCCTCCAAAGCTGGAATGCCTGGTGAGATTTACAGGCCTTAGGGGGCTATTAAAGTCCATGGGTCAATGTATATGAACATGCTAGGCATTAATTTTTAGTCGTATGGACATGTGTTAGGTCCCCCTAGTTTTTTTTTTTTAATTCCGACGAAAAATTATTTTTTCGTAAATCTAAGCCATTTTTTAATGGTTTAATTAATTTTTGTATAAAATGATGTAAAAGTGTGATCTAGGGGGTATTTTTTGCCATGGAGGTGCTCATTTTCTAGCCTAGATCACCCACCATACCCCAAAACCCACTTTCCATAGTAGTTTAGTCATTTATTTTTCACTTATGCTCAAAAAACCCAAAAAAGTGAAAAATTGGTGAAAAAATTCAAAAAAAAAAGATGGGAAAAAATTAAACTCCAAAATTATGGGGATTTGGAGTCATGTTCAGATCAGATATGATCTAGGAAATGTAAGAAGCATTTTCGATAACATTTGGGGCAGCTAGAATAGTGGGAATGAATCCCCACTTTGAGGGAGGCACATTTCCCCATGAGGGATGCACATTCCCCAAGAGAGGGAGCCCACGTTTCAAGGAAAACGCAGCATGGTTTAAGGAAGATTTGGGGCTGCGTTTTGGCAGCCAGGAATGAGGAGTTAACAACCCCATTCAAGCCATGGGTTTTGGCACACTTCACTCCACCACTCACTCCATCACTCACTCCCTCAACATGTGCGTCCTCCCTCTTGGTTTCTTCTATTTAAGCATGTCCCCTCTCCATTATTTGGCATGAGAAGGTGGAACCTCTGCTCCTAAGTATTGTATATCTTTTGAAATTTTGTTAATGAATAAAAGGCTTTGGAGGCAAATCAATGTGTGGATCTATGTTGTGTGGATGATCATGTTCTAGCTTATGCATAAGGCAATTTGTGTCTTTACATTTTTATTCGCATTTGTTTGTTGATCAGAGACTGGCTTTTGAAGGAGGTGTATATATTAGTAAGGTGAAGTGGTGTGATCCAATCCATTATTTCTCTGTCAGGTTATTGTAGAGAAGTTAGATTTACTAAGTTCTTTTTGTTTAAATGCTTGTATCTAACTCTTTATATTAGTCTGCACCAGTTGCTCTTAATCTTTCTTGTGTGAGTTGTTTCTTGTGACTACAGGTTGCCAATCTGAAGAGTTTGTGGAGCTTGCTTGCATCCATTTGTCTTCAGGATTAATCCGCGGAGAACTAGTCCCTTTGATCCCCACTCTTGAGGACCCCATTGCCCAAATTCAAGGTGTTTTCCCCTTCTTCCTTCTCGTCAGCAAAAACTTCAAATTTTTCTTACCTTGGTTTGCGTATCTCAGATCTGCTTCTTTTTGCAATATCATAAATAGATCTGATTTATTTTATTAGATCTTGAGTAATTTTAAAGTAAAAAATCTTAGATCCAGATCTAGTAGAAGCATATTTCTTGTTACAGGTTGATTTCTGCATATTTTAAGGCTTGAATAAGTAGTATGTCTAGATTAGTTTAAAAGTTTTTTTGGCTGATTCAAGAGATTTAAATTTGCTGCTATTTGAGTGTGCAAAGATCCTAAGGAGACAAGCCTTACAACTTGTCTCACTTAGTTCATTTTTTGCATTTTCACTTAGTTTTTCCTTTAGGTTTTTTTTTTTTGGGTGACCCAAACACACTCTTAAAGTGTTTTTGGGCATCTTTTACTGACATTAGCTTGCTGGTTTGCAACACTTCACGAACAAATAGGAGGAGACTCTGCTCAAATTTTGGCGGATTAGGACATCCAGAGCACCCAAAAACATACCTTTTTCACCCGGAAGCTTTTTTTGTCTAATATTGTAAGCCTTTGAGTCAATTTTGAATGAATGGGCATTTCTAATCGCATTGTAAAAGATGAATTAAACGAGAGCAAGTGGGCTAACCAGCGCCCACACCCCATCCCCCAGGGGGAAAACCGTGTCGACTCAAATTTTCGTGGCATGCATTTTTAGTTTAGATTTGCTTTTTCGGCACTTAATAAAATTAATGGATAAAATTAACTTTGCTGGTCCGTTCCATTTGTAAATCTTTGATTCAGAGATCACTACTCCCTTTGAATCACCCTGAGATCTCAAGCAGTTTGAGTCTCGATATCAATACATGCTCATATAAATATAAACTCAATAGCTAGATCTCATTACCAAACTGAAACACATGCAATCACACAAAGAACACCAAATATACCCTGGAAACCCCAACCGGGGAAAACCAACAATCTGTGGGGCTATCTTCTCTCTCAAGCCCAGAGCATATATATAAATGGACAAGTACAATACAGTATTACCTCAAAGGTAACTCAATCCCTGAACCAGACAGAATCTAGATTTGCATGCATCAGTTGATACATGCACTAGAAGAGTAAGCCCTAACTGGTAAACTGGATCTAAGTATCTCTGCAGGTGCCTTTGACAGATCTGCCTCTCTGTATCACACTGCTATGATCTGCTCTCTCTAAAGACTGCTCTCTAAAGAATGAGACCTCCATTGCATGCAGAAGTGCGCCCTCCCCTCTGGATCTATGATGCTCGTACCGGACCGGATCTTAGCAGATCTGAGCTCTGATCTTCCCTAACCTTCCTCGAATGCTGAGGCAAGGCTATCGTGGAAGTCCCAGACTCTGAATCAGTCGATATGGCTCCAAACGAGCCTCTCCCTCCTTGGGAAATGCGCCCTCCTCCAAGTGAACATGTCCTCCTCTAAACTGAGCAGAATGCTCTTTGATGGACTCTCAGTCCACAGACCTGGGTGCCTAGTGACTCTGGAGTTTAAGGTCACTAATCCAGCTCATATTTGACCTTCCTAGATCCTGCAACAACTCCTCTCTCTTTTAGAAAGTCGCCCTCATTGCACAACTGTGCCCTCCTCACTCCAGCACTATCACACTCTTATGATACAACTAAGCAAACCTCATCCGGTGACCCCCTGCCTCTATAAATAATCTCATTGATGAATTAGGTTTACCAAAACCCTAATTCTCGGTGCATGCAAAAGTCACTTTTGCATGCATCCAATGATCGCTGACAGGTCATGCATAACTCATGCATGCAAAGGTCAAAACACTCCGAAAGGTCCGCATGCAACCACCACTGGACTCATGCCACTGAGTAGAGTGCATCTCACCCTCTACTCCATCTTGATTCCTATGCAGCTAATGTGCCTCCATGTAAGGCATCTGAACCATGGAGGACATCCGGAAGTTACCATAATCTAACACCTTTGTCAGGCCACAAGTTCACTCAGGACTTAGTTTTATCATTTTTTTTACAATTTATTTATTTATTTTTCTACTATCAAAACACCCCCTTGCTTTCTCGAATTATGGTTTCAGGATAAGGGCTTGCCCGAGTATTGGCCAAAAAAGAGACTCTTGGGGCATAAAAAAGTAAAATATTTGTTCAAAATACTTAAAAATTAACAAGGCTTTGTCCCCGTATGCTCTGGGATCACTGCAACTTTGTCTGAACATGCTTATCACACCAGAAAGGGACTCAGTGACTAGTAATTAGTCTAACACGGCCCAATTAACCACCCATTACGAAAATCCGGCGTAAACGACTATTTGACACTGGTGGGCAAATTTCTCAAAGGAAGTGGGAACCACTGGGTAGCAACCTCGGGATACCGTTAGACTATACCCTCGTTTGGTATAGTGTTGAACACCTCCCAAAGACTCCGATCCAGCCCACATGTCCAAGTGAAGAGCCACCTTGTCAAATTCCAGACATATTTCCAGTACCTTATAGTATATTGGAAATCCCCCATCCATAATAAAAAGACTCATTACCACATAATAATAAAATTTACCAAGAACAATTGCACACCATTGTCATTTTGTTTCAAGCACTTTATTTGACTCCATTTATCAGCACTGGTCTTGTTATTTATATTTTATGATGATAGATGTTTATATTTCAAATGACGATGATGATATGGAACAATGAATGATATTATCTCTTATGTTGCATTGCTCTTGTGTAGAATTTTCTAACTCCTAGATTAGTTGTTTTCATCTTTCGTAGGTTAAACACCTTAGTTTTTATTTTTACTTTTTAGGGTCCACCCCCCTTGGCTTCGCTAGGAGTAAGCCTAGACGGAGGAGTCAAGTTTCAGGTGACAACACTTGACTATGGCTTGCCCCCAAGGCCACACCAGCGGCTTGAAGATTTTTGCTGCGTTTTCCTAGGTGTGATTCCAGGCGGCAACATTTTGGCACTGTTGTCGGGGAAAAATCTTTTTATTCATAGAACACGACTTTTGAGTTTTCCTTTTTGTTTTTGCTTTGTTTGATGTATGTAGTGAATTTTTAAAATTGACTAAGAACATCTGGTGACTCCACTGTCATTAACATTACCAAGGCGTTTTACAAGAAGGAATCCTCAGGGCTTGCTTCAATTCATTCTTGAGCCTGAAAAGGTTTACCATAGGAGGAAAAGCAAGCTATCTTCTTAAAAGACCCTTGAGGATCTTGGTTCTTAGTCAATTTTTGATATTCACCTTTTATTTTTGGAAAATAATTTGAATAATCTCCCTATTAAAATGGTTGACATTTGTTATCCTTTTGATTTTATTGCTATAGTTGGGTATCCTCATAATGTTCCAGATAAGGCCATTGAAAAAGTGCCTTCCTTTCAAGGAAATAATGCTATTAGTGCTAATTCTCATACAACACGTTTTTGCCAATGTTATGACAAGTGGTTCTTGAATGCCAAGCATGAAGATGTGAAAATGAAATTATTTGCTTTATCTTTGGAAGAAGATGCTTATGAATGGTTCACCAAGTTGGAAGCTGAAAAGTACAAAACTTACAAAGAAATTGAAACTGCTTTCCTTGCAAAATGGGGGGATATCAAAGAAGACCACTACCTTTTGGCTGCTTTGACAAATACTAAGAAGAAAGAAAATGAGACAATGGAAGAATTCAACAAGAAATTCAATGAAATTGTTGCAAGAGTCCATGCTGATATTAAACCACTTGACAATTCCATTCTCATTACTACATGGAAGCCTTTGAGGGGGACTTGAAATATCAATTAATTGATAAAGAGCCTACCAATCTGAAAAAAGCCATGGAGATTGTTGAAAAGATTGATAGAAACATGCTAAGTTGTGGCAAGTCTCATCTTCCTGGTTTCACTAGAGCAAATGTTCCAATGAAGCAACATGAAAATAAAGGAAAAGCTATTGATGCTGAAAGTAAGGATCCTGCAAAGGAACCTATGAAAGAGTTTGCTGATCTCTTGAAAACTGTTGTTTCAAATCAATCTGCTCACATGACTACCATACAAAATAGCTTGATCGCCATTGAAAGATCTCAAGCCAATTTGTGCCCAAACAACAGTATGCTCCTAGGCCTCAATATGAAAGAAGGGCACCCATTCAAGATCAAAGGACCCCAAATCCTTTGGAAACTGCAAATGTTGTTTTAGAAGAAGTTCCTCTTTTTTATAGAGCATGCTCTAATTTCCATGAAGAATCTTCATGTGCTGTATTTCAATTCATGAGTGAGCAAGATCAGTCAGAAGCCAGTAGTAGTGTCAGATTATCAAGCGAGCCTGAAAACCAGCCTGAGTAAATCAACATTGTAGGCCAAACTCACCCTGTCTCAAAAGAAACTTGGGAACAAGCAAGACATTACAGTCAAGAGAAGGACAATATAACCAAGAGATTTGGTGAGATGCCTTCACCAGAAAAGATCCTGGAAATGTCAATGTTTAAAGGAATAACATATCAGAAAAAGGATAATGTTGGAACATCAAAGACAAATCAAAATGTTCCTAAGGTAACACCTCCTCCCATTTTAGATAAATTGCATATTGATTTGGGTTCTTGGTTGTCTTCTGCAAAGGTTTCTGTTCATGTAACTGACCTTATCAAAATCCCAAGCTTAAAAGAACATTTAATGAAGATAATAGATCCCCCTAAAAAAAGAAACAACCAAGGTATCAGTTGATTCAACAAAAGTAGTCCCTAGCAAAATAAGAGAGGAACCCAAGCTTCAAAAGATAGTCAATCATGAAGATGATCCTGTGATTTTGCATAGTCTGGATCCTAAAAAAGAAGATCACCCTCCATTCTACATCTCCTTGTTAGTCAATGATATGCTTTTGCATAACTGCATGTTGGATTCTGGGGCCTCTTCTAATGTTATGACCAAAAGGGTTATGGATCAATTGGGTTTGAAAACAACTAGACCTTATCACAATGTGTGTGCCATGGATTCAAGGGAGGTTGATACCATTGGTGTCATCCTAAATCTACCTGTTAGATTGGCTAAGTACCCCAATATCCATTTCACTATGGATGTGTTAGTAATTGATGTGCTAGATAATTGGGGAATGCTTTTATCAAGAAAATGGGATGCATCTTTAGGAGGGGACATAAGGATGGATTGGTCATATGCTACTATTCCTGCGTCAGAACATTCAATGGTTAAGTTATACAATAAACATGCTAGAAAATTCCATGTTGAAAACCCACAGAATCTGGCTAATGAATTTGTGCACGAGTCAGACAATTTGGGAAACTATGCCATCTTATCAAATTTCATAGCACCCTTTAAAGAAGCATCTAAAGATGAAAAAGTAAATGAAGTATGGAGGATGGGTTTTGATGGAGCTTGCTCTAGGGATGGAAAAGGAGTTGGAATTGTTATAACTTCACCTTCTAAGCAAACCTTTAAATTTGCTTTCAGACTTGAGTTTGATTCATCAAACAATGTGGCTGAATATGAGGCACTTTTGCAAGGGTTAGAAATTGCCAAAGAAATGGGAATCAAAATATTATCTATAAAAGGGGATTCTGACTTAGTTGTTGCTCAAGTTAAAAACATCTTTGCTTGCAAAAGTGAAAGGTTAAAAAAGTATAGGAATGCTATCTGGGATACTATGGAATGGTTTGATGCATTAGATATCATGGCAGTTTCACGTGAAGAAAACAGTGAGGTAGATCAATTAGCAGTAGCAGCATCTACACTTCAATTGAGGAATTATTGAAAGGGAATGGGAAATTTGAAATTAACTTTAGACCTTTAATTCCGGACAATATAGATCATTGACAAGTGTTTGATAATGACAAGCAAATTTTGAATTTCATTCATAATCTTCAAGAATTTTCAGATTGTAAAATCACTTATTAGGAAGAAGGGAAAGAGTATCAGGAAGAAGAGGATCAACCAAGGAACAAAATTCCCAAAGGTATCACCTAGCTAGAGCATCTTTTTGATAGATAGGATCGCCATAAAAGGAAAAAGAATTCAATAAAACCAGGGGAGTTTATTGAAATAAACATAGGAACTGAAACAGAACAAAAAATGATAAAAATTGGAAGAGGCACATCTGAAAAAGAGAGAAAAGACTTAATTGATTTGGTTCATGAATATTGGGATGTGTTTGCTTTTAGCTATGATGAACTTAAAGCATATCGAGAAGATGTTTTTCAACATACAATCCCATTCAAGCCAGATGTTAAGCCTTTTCTCCAAAAATTGAGGTGAATAAATCCCAAGTTGGCCCCCATGGTTTTCAAAGAACTTCAAAGGATGTTGGCAGCAAGAATCATTGCTCCAACAAGACATTCTACATGGTTTTCTAACTTGGTTGTAGTCAGAAAAAAATAATGGGGATATCAGATTGTGTATTGATTTCAGAAACTTAAACTTGGAATGCATGAAAGATAACTATCCTTTGCCCAACATGGATACTTTACTGCAAAAGGTGACTGGATCAGGTATGATGTCCATGCTTGATGGCTTCTCAGGATATAACCAGGGGTTAGTAAACAAAGATGATCAACATAAAACCACTTTTACTGCACCTTGGGGTACCTTCATGTACCTTAGAATGCCTTTTGGTATTTTAAATGCTGGTGCTACCTTTCAACGAGCTATGGATGTTGCATTTAATGGGTTAATTGGTAAAATTATTGAAATATATCAACATGATCTAACGGTGTATTCTAAGGAAAGAATAGATCATATTGGTCATCTCAGAAAAATCTTTGAGAGATGCGGGAAATATGGCATATCATTAAACCCAACTAAATCTGTGCTATGTGTTGATGAGGGAAAATTATTGGGGCATATTATCACTAAGGATGGTGTGAAGGTTGATCCTGAAAGAGTTGAGGCCATTAAGAAGGTTCCTATTCCCACAAATGTCAAATCTCTCCAATCCTTTAATGGCCAAATTAACTTTATTAGAAGATTTATTCCAAATTTAGCAGAGCTAATGAAGCCTTTACAACTTTTACTCAAAAAAGATGCTAAATTTGAATGGACCAAACAAGGGAGAGAAGCTTTCTTAGGTATCAAAGATGCCATATGTAGATCCCCTGTGTTGATAAGCCTTGATTATTCAAAAGAATTCCAAGTCTTTTCCTTTGCTTCTGAACATACTATTGCCGGAGTTTTACTCCAGAAAAATGACTAAGCCCAGGAACAACCTATAGCCTTCTTCAGTAGAGCTTTACAAAATTCAGAACTTAAGTACACTATAATGGAGAAGCAAACTTATGCCCTTGTTAAATATTTAAAACATTTCAGAATGTACATTGGGTATTCCAGGGTTGTGGGTTATGTTTTGCATGCTGTTGTTAAAGATATATTAGCTCAATAAGATTTCCTTGGTATAAGGGGTAAATGGGTATCTAAAATCCAAGAATATGACTTGGAAATCAAACCTACCAAGCTAATCAAAGGTCAAGGCCTTGCCCGCATGATGACAGAAAGCAATGAGAAAGCAATTGGAATGATTTGTCAAAATAATGAGTCAGCACTAGTCATGTCAGATGAGCTTCAAAGATTAAGTCAAACACAATGGTATTCCGACATTATCTACCTTCTTAATAATTTTGCTTGTCCTGAACACTTAGTTGGTCACAAAAGAAGGTCTGTAAGATTTAAAGCCACCAGATATTGTATAACTCAGAATGGATTAGGTTGGAGAAATCCCGATGGCTTGATTCTTAGATGTATTGATGAACTGGATTCCAAAAAGCTTTTGGTTGAGTTCCATACAGGATTTTGTGGTGGGCATTATGCAGCAGATACAACAGCCCACAAAATTCTTAGATCAGGTTACTATTGGCCCACTTTGTTTGCTAATGTGCATAAGTTTGGCAGGTCTTGTCCCCAATGTCAGTTGTTCACTGGGAAACAGAAGTTGGCAACTTTACCTCTTGAGCCTGTAGTAGTTCAAGCCCCTTTCCAGCAATGGGGTCTTGATTTTATCGGTCAGTTTAAGGAAAATTCAAGCAATGGTCATACTTGGATCCTTACTGCCACCGATTACTTCACTAAATGGGTGGAAGCAATCCCCACTAAGTTTGCAACATATAAAGTAGTTATGGATTTCCTAGAAAATCACATCATAACTAGATTTGGGGTACCATCCAAGATAACAACTGATAATGGTCCAAGCTTTAGTTCAACAACTTTCTCTTCATTCTGCTTCAAGTATGGTATAATCCTATCCCACTCATCCAACTATTATCCCCAAGGAAATGGATTGGCTGAGTCAACCAACAAGACCTTAATGAATATATTAAAAAAGACTGTTGGGGAAAATAAGAAGTCTTGGGACGCTAAGATAAAATTTGCTATATGGGATGACAGAATAACACAAAAACGTGCCACTGGGAAAACCCCTTTTCAGTTGGTTTATGGTTTGGAAGCTTCTGTACCCATTCATTTTCAGTTTCCAGTGTATCAGATGTTGCATGATTATGATCCAAATGATGATGGTATGCATAACATAATTGAGCAAATTATGAAATTAGATGAGATCAGAAGAAAGGCCTTAGACCAAAGTATAAGAAATCAGGACAAGGTTAAAAGGACTTGTTATCATACCATAGTAGCAGGGCTACTATTCTTGCCTAGTAGATATCTGCACTTTTCAGAGCTTGGCTATGATGAGTTTATATTTTGAGATCACTCATGATCAGAGCAGTGTATTTTATCAGACTTATGTTAGACCTTGTGCCAAGGCTGAGCCTTGAGAGTTCAGATTTGATGACCGATATGACCCTTTATTCCATACAGTTTCAATTCAATGCCTAGAGATGTTATTGCAGCAGTGTTTTAGATGGTTTATGATGCTTATTATTATGATGTGATATAACCTATGGATTTTTGATCATTGATTATGGATTATTATCTTGTTGCTTTAGTCATCTTCACAACATTAGCTTGGTATATGATTCATGATGTGGCAAACTTTGTAAAATGAAAGTGAACTATCTTGATGATGTTATAAATTATAAAATGGACATACTACTTGCACATATAGGTTGCTTGACAAAAATCATGGGTTTAACACCCTCCTTGCATAGATATGGTCTTTCTTGACATCATTTGTCTGCTAGCTTAGGCACCATTTTCACTTGACTCCATCCATCCATGACCTTCCCAATTTGGCTTTCACCTTTGACTTGTCTTTCTTGACTATTTGATAATGAGGACTTCCCTATTACTACCTCTGTGTTGGATCACATCCATGTTTGTTTAGTGTCTCGGCTCTGAGTTGATGATAGAACTTGCCTTTGGTGAGTTGGATTGTAGGCCTAAATCGTTCTGGTCGGTTGTCCCGATGTTTGGCACTGGCACGAACTCCCCCTAGTCACTTGAGATGTTGTTGGCTAAAACTGAAAGCTCATGTACTACTTATGGAAACTTGTGTAAATTCGCCCATGGAAACTATAAACTCTAGAATGTGTTTCTTAATACACGTGAGTAAAGGGAAAGAGCAATGAAACGCTATAAATACTCCTCGAAGAGTATAAGAAAGGTCCAAAAAAGCAATGGTTCTTAAACTGTATATCTAAACAATTGTTGACCTTATATATATATAAACATGCCCTAGATGCAAGCTGCAATTAGTTGTGCTTCTTAGCGCACCTAAGATCTGAAGGGTTATGTAGGCCAAAAAGGCAATGAAATGAAATTGAATGATCCTAATGAACTTGGATCAACTTGATGTAGACATGATGCCTAAGTTGAATAAGCACTCTCTAAACAACTTATCCATTTGTGAGGCACAGCCCTTCCCCATGTTATTTGTCCAGCACAGAGTGTAGCTTCCCCCTCTCCCAGTCCAAAGTGTCTTTCAGTTAAGTTTAGGCAAGTCATTCCCTTTGCCCAGCCTTGTTCCTAGCCTTCATCCTTAGCTAGCAGTTAGACCATGTCCAATGGGTGAGTCTGTCATTTAAGCTATTGTGCAAGTAAATATAAATAACAATGGAATATGCAAACATGATTAATGCCACGGAATGATGTTTATACTTTAAGTTAAACTGTGAGTATGATTAGAGGAACATGTCTTAGTTTATTGATATGATTTATCCTTGGTTGTATATTGAATTAGTCAAACCTAGTTTGACTATGGTCATTCTTGGGATCCGTGATGATGATTGATGGTCCACATACTCTTATTGATGGTACCATATTGTGGACATACGATTCAGATAGTGCTTGATGCAATTCATCAGGTTTTATTATTATTCCAGATCATCAAATTATGCACTGTCCATATATGGTGGACCCTACAGTTGGCCCATCAGGGAAACCCATGGTGTATGAGTACACATTCTTAGTAGTTTTGGGTCTTCTGGATCCAATGAGACACTTATCATTCAGTTCCGGGCACTTCTGACAGTGATAGAATGTAGTTTTCCACTTGTTGACCAGATTTGGGGTTGTTTTCCCAGCCTGACCAGCAGGGGCCATGAGAGGCCAGTTCACCTAGGGCGCTGTATGAGGAGGGGGTGGTCCAACCACTTGATGTTACCATTTTACCCCCCTTTTGGAGAGCCTGGTGGGCTCAGTTTGACAGCGCAGGTGCCCTAGGAGGTAGTTTCAGCAGCTTCACAGTTACCGAGGTAGGTTAAAAATGGAATAAAAGGGTCATTGAGGAATTCGATTTGGGAAATTGAGGCAAGGTTTTGGCACTTGGTTTTCACAGAGGTCTTCCAGGGTGAACCCCCCATCTTCCAGCCAGTTTTCATCAGTCAGTGGGGTCCACAGAGGCCACAGGAGGCCTTTTACTGCATGTCTCTCTCAGGTTTGGAGACAAGATTTGATCATTTGTATTATCTTGGACATATTATTTTATATTATTGTGCCATGGGGATGAGCTAGCAAGGATTGATGCCTCCTAGCCCCACCATGAGCTTATTGAGTCATGTCCTAGTCATATGAGGTGGGCCCATGTGTCTTAGCCCCCTCCTAGTGATGACGTCACCCTCCATGAGTCACTTTAGGCTATGACATCATCCCTCTTTTGAGTGATCCATGTGATATTATGTATTGGCTCATCTTAGCCATTGATTAGATTATGAGATCTATTAATCTCAACCACTCATCTTGTTGTATTGTAGAGTGGTTTTGAGATCTAGGGTTTTGGTCTTTATTATCCTATATAAGGAGGAGACCCCCTATTGTATAGCTCACCTTTGGAGCTCTTGAATATTGGAATAGAATACTTCTTTGTGGAGCATACTTCTCTTGTCTTGTGGATTCTTTTGCACTTTGAATATACAGTATCTCTTCTATTTATCATTGTGGATCTTGGGGCTACATGTTGTTTTCTTGCAGGGAGGCCGAATTGGTGGAGAGGAAGACGATTTGAAGAGGGTTATTGTTGGAGGGATCCACATATTCTCTCTTGAGTTGATCTTGGTGACAGGGAGTATCATTATTGTATCTTTGTGACATAGTTGATGCTTTCTATTACATCGTTCCATAATTTTCATAATTTTCTTACTTGGATTGTTTCACTTGATCTTGTCTTGTAGGAGGAGGACGATTTGGCTTCATTGGAGGAGGACGTTTTGGCTTGGAGCACTTGGATCTCACTCTTGAATATACACATAGGAGAATGTTATCAATTTGCAAAGTGGCCACAAGCAATTGAGCTAAGTTCATCAAGGTGTGTACCTAGATCCATCCATTCTTCTTCATTGGTCATAAAACCCTTAAAATCAAAACCCTCATTTTTGTTTTTCTTAGATCTACTTGGATCTAGCTTGTCTTTTGGAAATATATTGAAAACCCACCTCTATAGTATCCACGGCAATTCAGATCTATAGTTTGGTGTGGATTGGGCTTCATTTGACACATTTTTCAAGGCACTTAGCCTTCCCTGGGTGAGGTCGCACTCCTTGGTTGGGTAAGTTTTGCTAGTTCCAAGACATGGGTAGGTGAGATCCCACTTGATTTGAACTCCTCTCACTTGATAACCTACCCCTAGTGTTCCACTTCTTTGATTTTTGCCTTGTGGGCCCCATTCCTCATTTTGAGGGTTGTGCCCCACTTGGGTCATTGGGTGATGCACAATCTCAGATCTACTGAGATCTAGCCATTGGATGCTTTTGATCTTCAAAACCCACTTTGCTTTGCACCTTGACTACCCCGATCTACATTTTGGTGGACATCCGACTCCATTTGGCCCTTGATCTAAGGCACTAGTCTTCCTTGGGGTAATTCGCACTTCTTGGGGTTAGTGGCTTTTCCTAGATCCCACATTTGGGTGCTCTCAATTCTTGGTCAATTCATAGATCCACATCATAGAGCCCCTATAGTACTATCTCCCATTAATTTTGACCAAGTGGACCCATCTTGGACCATTTTCCCTATTTTAAGGAAATGGGTCCCACTTGTGTATTTCATGGTACTAGATCTATCTTTTTGATCCCCCTAGGTGTTCTAACTCATACATTGGTTGAAACACTTGTCACTTCTTAAGCCTAAGCTTGCATTGGTTTCCGTAACTCAACTTTCACATTACCCTAGGAACCTTTGCTTTGGCTAATCTTCTGTCGATTGGCTATAAGGGTCTCCCCCTTGATCTTGTCTTGCATAGATCTAAAGCGAAGAGTGCCTCAGTTGTCGTGACTCCCAGCTTGCATTGGGAACCGTTGCATCTCTTGGGTCACCTCTTTAGTTGTCCATCTCCTCTACCATCCCGAATGGGATACCATTAGGGACAACTACAAGTTGTGTGATAACAAGACTTTTGACAGATCGGTTAAGCCTAGAGACTTCCAGCCAGGGGATTGGGTTCTTTTGTGGGATAAGCGAAGAGATAAGTTGGGCAAGCATGGAAAGTTTGATAGCTTATGGTTGGGACCATATGTTATATTTGAACCAGCAGGGGTTAATTCCTTCTTCCTTTGCACTATGGATGGAGAAAGATTGACCCTACCAGTCAATGGACAACATCTTAAGCTATTCTTCAAAGAGGATCTTCTAATGCCCATGGGGGAAGATTGATAGCAGGGCCATTTCTAAACCTTTGCCTTGCACTTTATTTTTGTACATTATGCTTTATGTATATTATTGATGTATATTAGTTTCATTTATTTGTTTTAACTATATTTTGAATAATGTTGCAACCCTAAGTTAAAATTTATAAAAAATCTCTAGGTCACTTAACTTGGTTTTATGGCAAATCCTTTCTGGGTTATTTCACTTCCCCCCAAACCTAAGAGGGTTCTTTGAGGTACCATCTTTAGGGGACTCCATTTGCCCAATAAGCAAGGCACTCATCTTTTTGCCATTCGCCCTCCTAGGGTTTGCCCATCTTTCTTATGTTTTGTGATCCGATTTTGCTTGTGAGCGTGGACAATGTCATATCCTTATTCAATCTATCTAAATCAAGTGTTAGTAAGCCCTAATTTATTCTCAATTCACCATTTTGGGCATTTCACTAAGATCCACCTTCAATCCCCCCAGGGTAGTGGCATTGGCTATTGAAACTAACACTTGGATCCCGGATCCTTTGCTAAACCTTGAAGTCACTAAAACAAACATATTGGGTTGATTATTTCATAACCATAAGCCTTCCAACTCGAATACTATCCACCTAGTGGCTTTACCCTTCAGATCTAGGGTTTCAGAAGCTACTCACCTTACGTACTCTACTTGTCTAGTTTGATTTGGTGTGTTAGCTTTAGATCTTTCCTCCTAGGTTAGATCAGGGTCTCCCACTTTATCACGTGGCTTTACAGTGGCATAAAGCGAAGAGAGTCTTGATTGGCGTGACAACCGATCCATTTCGGGGATCGAGATTCTCTTAGGTCACCTCTTTAGTTGCCTAGCTCCTCTACCATCTTGAAAAGGATTCATCTCAAAGGGGCAACTACAAGTTGTGTGATAACATGAACAAGCAATGCGCACTCATGAATCTCCTCCGACAACTCGAATTTGACCCCAAACTGCAGATTTAAAGGTGAATATGAATGGGGAATGGATGAAACTAGAAGTGCACCCTCCTTGAGCAATTGGGCCCTGTTGCCACTGAATGCGCACTTGGTTAACGCAGTAGAAATCTTCAAGCTGCTAAGTGCGCCCTTGGGGGCAAGTTCGAGTCAAGTACTGTCACTTTATCTTGACTCCTCCATTTAGGCGAACTCCTAACGAAGCCAAGGGAGGTAGTCCCTACGAAAATGTTTCTAAGACTGCTAAGTTTCTTAGTTCTTTGAATGGAGTTGTTTTTTAGGAGTTTGAGAATAATTCATTGAGCAACTTATGCAAAGCTCATTTAATTCAACAGCATGAAATAAAGATACATTCATGACATAAATGAAGGCTTAAATGGAAATGAAGCAAAATAGTGATTACAGACCAGTGTCGTGGAGTCAAAAGATTGGAGTGCTGCTGTTGTAAAAGTAATTGTTTTGCAAGACTGTTCTTGGTCAGTTTTAACTTATTAAATGATGAATTGATTAAGGGGGAAGGGGAACTCCAAATATACCATGAGGTATGAGGAGTGTGTCCATATTTCGACAAGAGTGGCTGCACATGAGAAATTTTGGGCTAAATGGAGTCTCAGGGGGATGTCCAACACTACACCAAACAAGGGTGCAGCCTAACGAGACCCCAAGGTCATTGTCTAGTAGTTCTTGCTTTCTTTGAGGAATTTCCCCACACAAGTCAAGTTTCGTGATGCCGGATTTTCGTCGGTTTGAGGGAGTTAATTTTATTAGATACGAGTTGCTTTATTAAATGTTGAACTTTAGAAAAATGCAATAAATCCTTTCTAATTTCCCAGCGCTCAGGCAAAGCCTCCAAGGGGAAAGAGCACGCGCGGTCTATGCTAACTGATTTGTTCCAATTTAAGATTGTAAGTGCAAGTACAATTGTAAGTAAATTGCTAATAGAAAGAATCTCTTTTCCACACACGGCTTTGTCGAGCAAGCCCTTACACAATGCAGTACCTCGAGAAATCAAATACCAATATTATTATGATTGTAAAACAGAAAATTGCAAGATTGTTGAAATTTGTTGTGAAATAACAAAATGCAGAAGTAAAGGGGTGTTCTAATTACTACACTGTGAGTCTCTTTCCCCTTTCGGTACTAAAGACTTACCCACAGTAAAATGGAAAGAAATAAAAACAAGTTAAATCTACTCTATCAAGATGAAATTACTTTAATCTAATAAGCAAACTAAACTAAAGTAACAAAAAGCAAACACACAAGGCAGATACAGGAATCCCCTTGATGGGGGAAGGGGGGTGTGGGCACTATGTAGCCCACTCGCTTCTTTTATACAATTTACAAAGTGCTGAAAGATAAAAAAAAATGCCTTTGATCCTTATAGATCTGGATCAGGGCGGCTTACAATAAATTACAAGAGAGAAGAAGAAGATCTGAAAAGGAGGTGCTCTCTAGAGCCCAGAATGGCTAGATTTGCAGATATTTGGCCAAAATCTCTCCTTTTTCTTCTGTCAGATCTAAAAAACCATCAAACTAAATTTACAAGATTAGTAGATTAGTTCATAAAAAAATATAACTCTGTACTTGGAAATTATTTGTTAAAATTTGCTACTACAACTACTAAGATTGAGACAGATCCAGATCTATGATAAGACTTTTGAAAGAGCAATTTTCTAGATCTATCTAAGAATGCATCAAGAGATATAATATGAAACTTTTAGATCTGATCTACTTGCTTTAAAACAAAGTAGCAAGAAAGGTTGATTGTTTTGAAAGGATGGAAAGAAATAGAACCAAACCTCAGCTTGAGGGGTTGGAGGATCAAGAATGCCTGCAACACAACGAATGTTAACAAAATGGTGAAACAAAGCACTGAAGTTGGAAGAAAATGAAAACTAGCTCAACCTCATTGTTTAGCTTCCTATCCTGCACAATCTCAAGAAACACTTACAACAAAAGGGGGATCAAATCTAGTATATCAATTAGAAGAGACAAGAAGGGCATTAGTACAACGGAATACACATGCTGCTTCTAAACCTCTAACTAACCAAATATAGGTAAGCAAATCAAAGACAATGAATGCTTACTCTATGGGATCAAAGGCCTTCTCAGCTAGATCAATCCACAATTATATGTAAGAGCAAAAAGAAATTACACTAGATATTACGGTATTACCTCAACCAAGAAATGCATGCATCAAGAGACAAATTGCAAGTATGTAGACCTCCAAAGCCTTTCAATGATATTACTTCAATAAAATTACAAGAGTTACAAGAGCAGAGGTTCAATGCTTCCATTTCAAAAGATGGAGCTATTGCCTCACTTAAATAGACTTCATGAGCGAGGGGGGGGGGCGTAATTGGCAAGAGATGATGAGGGTGCATGAGGGAGTTGTGTTAAGATTTAATATGCTAAGACAGAAAATAGCAGCATTACATTCCATTTCACAATAATAGCATATACAGGATCACTGAAGAAACAACAAGCACAGCATAAACACAAGAGACAGAGATTTATCCTGGGAAACCCTCATGGGGTAGAAAACCCAGCAAAGCTTCCTCAATATAGATGACCAGCAATATACAAAGATGAAACCCTGAGACATGATCTCCTCCTCCATAATAGCAGACCTCTCCTCCACAAGTGCGCTATCCTCAAGTGTGTGAGTGTGTCAAATGAGGAACACACCTCCTCTATTTATACACTACACTGACATGTATTTTACACAGGTACACGTAGGCTCGTATTTAACCAATGGGTTAAATACCCCACTACAACTGACTGGGCCGACCCCTCTAGGGTGGTCTAATAACCCTTTGACCCACATAACACATACAGGGCCGACCCCCACTAGGGAAGTCTAATAACCCGAGTTACCACAATCCGACGGAGGAATAAACATCTCCGGATATACAATAAGATCTTCACGGAGGAATGAAACATCTCCGGAATAATAAAGTATAAATATAATATTCTTTGAAGTTACAATATCTCAACACTCCCCCTTAACGAGAAGGATATTATAACAACATCTGCACGAGCAAGGAGTCATCAACATCATACATGATACATCTATAAATCATTGGAAGCTTTCTCAACATCATCAGTAACTCAAGCAGTTACTGGAACATCTTCAATACTGGGACATCGACATCTTCAGTATTGAGTCTTTATCTTCTGTAGCACTTGAACAGCTACAACAATATCATCATCTGGATCCTCACGATTATCGTCATCACACGATCATCAGCATCGTCATCTCATGATCATCAGCATCATCATCACACGATCATCAGCATCGTCATCTCACGATCATCAGCATCGTCATCATACGATTATCAGCATCGTCATCACACGATCATCAGCATCGTCATCACACGATTATCAGCATCGTCATCACACGATCATCAGCATCGTCATCACACGATCATCAGCATCGTCATCACACAATTATCAGCATCGTCATCACACGATCATCAGCATCGTCATCAATACAAGTATCCATAACAATACAAGTATCCACATCATTAGTACAAGTATTCATGCCAATACAAGTATACATATCATCAATACAAGTATCCATACTGATACAAGTAACCATGTCATCAATACATGTATCCTACCGATACAAGTAACCACATCATCAATACAAGTATCCATACCGATACAAGTAGCCACATCATCAATACAAGTATCCTACCGATACAAGTAACCACATCATCAATACAAGTATCCTACCGATACAAGTAACCACATCATCAATACAAGTATCCTACCGATACAAGTAACCACATCAAAAATCACTTTCTCGGAGACCATACGTCTACGGATCAATTCAGGGACCGAAGTCCGGGGATGATACAATCCCCACTTCTCGGAGACCATACGTCTACGGATCAATTCAGGGACCTAAGTCCGGGGATGATACAATCCCCACTTCTCGGAGACCTCACGTCTACGGATCAATTCAGGGACCGCAGTCCGGGGATGATACAATCCCCACTTCTCGGAGACCTCACGTCTACGGATCAATTCAGGGACCTAAGTCCGGGGATGATACAATCCCCACTTCTCGGAGACCTCACGTCTACGGATCAATTCAGGGACCTAAGTCCGGGGATGATACAATCCCCATCACGTACATTTTGAACTAGTGGTTCCGGGATGATGCAATCCCCATCACTTTATTCTCAAAGACCATACGTCTACGGATCAATTCAGGGACCAAGGTCCGGGGATGATACAATCCCCATCACGTACATTTTGAACTAGTGGTTCTGGGATGATGCAAATCTCCATCACTTTATTCTCGAAGACCATACGTCTACGGATCAATTCAGGGACCAAGGTCCGGGGATGATACAATCCCCACTTCTCGGAGACCTCACGTCTACGGCTCTCTTTAGGACTGAAAGTCCAGGGATGATCCAATCCCCTCAACTGTCCACTAAGGACTTCATTCTCGGAGACCTCACGTCTACGGCTCTCTTTAGGACTGAAAGTCCAGGGATGATCCAATCCCCTCCAAAGTTTGAAAAATCGAAATCGGACTCGGAATCGGTCGAGGGTCAACTCGGAATCGGAATCGGAATCGGTAATGAATCGGTCATAAATCGGCCGATTTGAATTTAATGAATCGGTTTACTCAAAAATACATAAAATATTTAAATTTTAAAGAAAAACAACATTTTCAAGATTTTAGGATTGTTGTTATGACCTAGACCTGTTGTTTGAAGGCCAACGAGCACCTTTACTTGTTGTTTAGGGTTGCTTTCATCCACAGTATTGCTCACAATTTATTTTTAGCCTTTAAGGTGATTTTCATGACTTTTACGGCTACAAAGGTCATAACAGGCACATGTTTGCTTCAAAATTTTTGTACGAGGGTTTGAACAGCTTCAACCTAAGTTGCATGAAATGGGGAAACGAGGACGAAACGGAGAAACCTCGAAACAGGGGAAACGTGACCCCCAAAATTATGGAAATGAGGAAATGCAATATATATATATATATATATATAATTAATAAATTAGCAAAGACATTTACAAAAATGAATGTGAAATATAAATCATCAATCATACATGTCAACGAATCATTGCCTATATTGGGATCCTATTCATCAATAGCACCCTATGCGTCCCTCCTCTAGGATCTAGCCCTTGCCTCTAACTCGAATTTCAAAGTTGATCCTCCAAGGACATTAGTCAACGACTCAACACACTACAATTTTGATGAAACTTCCTAATCCAATAGCTAAAATAACGTAGAAAAAGCTTTCGATGCTTGATAAGTGATTTTGCATGAGTGAAGAGTACATTTTTATTAAGGTCATGACAAAGGAATTCAACAATCAACACCACCAACATCAAGGTACATATAGGGGTTGATGTGCTAGATTAAATGCCAATTCCATACCCTCATACGTGATAGAATCTGGTGGAAACCTTGCAATCCTAAAATCCTGAAAACTATTAAGTCTGATGAATTTTGAATGGGATCTAAAAATCTACTTTTTGCATATGAAGTCCGATGAAGTTGGAACCACTCTCAAACATCCTGAAACAATTAATGGTAATGTTAAAAATTTAAGTAAAAGGATGGAAAATAAAAGATAAGGAGAATGTCACTTTTACTTTAAGAATTTAACATTACCGTTAATATCACCAAGTACTACAACACCATGGGGATATAGGTTAAAAATTCAAAAAAAAATAAAAAACCATTTTTTAATGGCCCACAGGCCCACACCAAAAAAATCGGCCGATTTTTGTCAAAAATCGGTGGACCGGACCGGTTCGGTACCGAACCGGCCGATTTGATACCGAATCGGCCGGTTCGGTACCAAACCGGTCCTCCGATCCGATTTGGAGACCGGTTTGAACCGGTCTTGCCTTAAATCGGTGAATCGGCCGATTCTGATTCCGATTTCACCGATTTTTAAAACACAGATCCCCTCAACTGTCCATTAAGGACTTCATTCTCGGAGACCTCACGTCTACGGCTCTCTTTAGGACTGAAAGTCCAGGGATGATCCAATCCCCTCAACTGTCCACTAAGGACTTCATTCTCGGAGACCTCACGTCTACGACTCTCTTTAGGACTGAAAGTCCAGGGATGATCCAATCCCCTCAACTGTCCACTAAGGACTTCATTCTCGGAGACCTCACGTCTACGGCTCTCTTTAGGACTGAAAGTCCAGGGATGATCCAATCCCCTCAACTGTCCACTAAGGATTTCATTCTCGGAGACCTCACGTCTACGGCTCTCTTTAGGACTGAAAGTCCAGGGATGATCCAATCCCCTCAACTGTCCACTAAGGACTTCATTCTCGAAGACCATACGTCTACGGATCAATTCAGGGACCGAAGTCCAGGGATGATACAATCCCTCTTCTTTCTCGGAGACACCTGTCTACGGCTCACTTTAGAACATGTGTTCAAGGATGATACAATCCCCACATGTATTCTGATCAATACAAGTACAAGTATCCTCAACCATACAAGTACATTAATCAATACATGTATCATCAAAAGTATGTATTCTTACCAATACATCTTATCATCAAAAGCATGTATTCTCACCAATACATCTATCATCAAAAGCATGTATAAGTAAGACTAAGTATTCTAAGTATAAGAGTCCTAAATCTAAATATTTCTAAGTATCTAGGTGTAGAGAACAGGTTACCTCATCATCGACCTTGTTGTTCGATGAGACAATCTCATCAGCAGTGACTATACTACTCCCCCTTTCGAGGAGGGTCCTTTTGAACTACACCAAGCTTGTCTCGGAAGTATTCAAATTTTACTCGAGACAGAGGTTTGGTTGGTAACTTCTTCACTTGACGTAGAGGTTTGGTTAGTACAACGGTAACCTGTTACAAATTCAAACTTTATAGTTCCTTTCTGCGTCATATCTTGTTAGTTCCCTATGTTCTTTGACTTATCATGGAACACTGGATTCTATGTCATCTTGATACAACTCTATTTGTCACATAGGATCACAGTTGGTTCTATCTCTAAGTCAAACAATCCTGAAGCCAAACTTCTAGCAAGGCAAGCAGCCATATATTCTGCTTGTGCTAAGAGCCACACTAGACTGCTTCCAGCTAAACCACGAGATCATGGCTAATCCCAGACAATAACATCCTCTTGATGTGTTCTTCTTGTCTGATACACTTTCAACATTTGAGTAGCCATCTAAAGTCATGATCTCCAAGATAGCATAGATCAAAGTCTATCGTATCCTTTAGGTGCCTCATCACATGCTTTGCAACTATCAGGTGAACACATCTAGTTTCCACTAGATACTGACTCAAGGTGTTCACAACAAAGCATATATCTAACCTAGTATATGTTAGATACATCAATGACCCAATAATTTGACTGTACAGAGTTATATCCACTAACTCTGATGAGTCATCTCCTAACAGTTTCAATTTGGAATCCATAAGAGTGGCCATTCCAACATATCAAGTCTTCTCAAGATTTCTCAGCATACTTTCTCTGGTTGAGAAAGATTCCTTCTGAGCCTTTCCATACTTCCAGACCTAGGAAGTAATACATTAATCTAAGATCTTTTATTTTCTTTTCTACAGTCATCTATCTGTGCCATCTCTCATCAGATGGGTCTACTGATATGAGCCTCAATATCATTCGAACTCTGTGGTGAGTTCCTTCTTGCATCCATGTCATATGTGTATAGAAGTCATATTCAACCTTGTAGCAAAGGTTAAAATCCACATCACTCATGGTGATCATTAAGCTCATCAATTGATTATCGATCCTGGGAACCCATACAGAACCTGATTCACACTTCTTCTTTAATTACACCATTAAGAGAAAGGTTTTATCTATCCACTTGGAACAAACATCTCATCATGATTCTCTTTCTCTTTTCTAAGAGAATCTTCTAGCCACAAGCCTTCTATAGTGTGTTTGATTTGTAAATCCTTTTGTTGAACATCCATCGCTTGTTCATCATTCATCATGATTTTTCCTACAAATCAAAATTAGGTACATGATTAGTAGTACTTCATAATCATCAAATCATATTGACATGATAACCTATTATGCATACAGATATCATTTACATAGTTATGCAACTATCTTGACCAATACTTTGGCACAACACTTTCCCATATCCTGTATGCATACAGTGGCTATCTAGATGTCCTTCCATCTCTACCAGAACATACTATCGAGAGTGTGCACAACTCTCAGCATGTCAGCAAAGAGGTTTCATTCTAGACAAGCAACAATGGAATGTTTGTCCAACTTACCAATCATATGCATATTAGTAGTATACTGTTCAATGTTCTATGAATATTTACACTTAGCAGGATATATTATAGGAATACAAATATGCATACAACCTATTACAGGCAATATCATTTACTATTTCAAATAACAATTCAAATACTTATCTTTTATGTTTGTGTGGTTGCCTCCCGCTTGATCTTCTGTATGTCTTTTGAACTTCTATTCATTATGTACCACTGTGCATGTTCAAGTGTCATCCTCATGATCTCATACACAAACATACACCCATTAGTATGTTCTAAATGTTATCAAAACATTATAGTTCTAAATAATCTTGAGAATGTATAGTCATGATTATAGTTAATAAACATTAGTATTCAAGATTTCAGGGAAGTCTTGTTTTACTCATGCATATCATCAATCAAGATAAAAGACATAATATGCATAATCCCTTGATTACTAACTTTATGAATAAGCATAACCAATCATACCAAGTATACTTATATAAGGGATCTTAACACAAGGTAAGATTCATGGGAAACATACCTGGATTAGTATACCTACTTAGTTATGTACAACATACCTAAACAATCTCTTCAATGATTTAGAGATCCTGAGCTAGAACCTGCATGTCTCATAGGTTAAGCATAATATAACAAAGTCATACATACCTCGTAAGTAGAACAAAGATTATGGATGAGTCTTTGTCTTCATGTTTTCATGGTCATGGAACCTGATTTGTCTTTTGTGATGTACCTGTATCTTGTTAGCAGACAACATCAACCTCACACAACATCATAATGCATTAGTACAATCATATAGCCCTAATCAATGAATGTCTTTGATCATTCACATGCATTCATACTGTTACTAGGGTGATAAGACAATTCTAACATTAATCAAGATTGTACTAATAAATAATATGAAGACAAACACATCATGAACTTAATCAAGAATTAGATTTCAAGACATACCTGAGCCTCCTTAAGTCATACCTGTCGAGACTTCTTGTAGTCTTCTTATGTAAGGCCTTAGCCTCAACTCCCCCTGAAACTTGATCTAGAGCTTAATTAGGGTTTTCTAGAGAAACCCTAAAGATTCAATCTTTGACTTTCACACTTCTCAATGGATGAAAGAATATGTCTTGCTGAGCTGATCAAACTAGCATACTTCAATTTTGGAATTTCCAAAATTTGACCCCTCAAAATTGCCTTTGAAACTTTTGGATCTTCTGGACAGGATCCCGAACTAGGGTTTGATGAAGCCCACCCTTCTACCCAAACAAAAGGTTCGATCCAAGGCTCTAAACTCTTATTTTTCTTAGGAGTTTCCAGCCGTGGTTATAGACTCCAAAAATTCCAACTTTTGCTGAAGCCCTAATTTTCCATCTTTCCGATCAAAATCCCGAACTGGGGTTTGATCAAGCCCGGTCTTCCACCCAACCAAAAAATTCGATCTTGGTCTCTAAATTTTGATTTTCCTAAGTAGAATTCAGCCGTGGACTCCGATTCCAAAAATTCTAACTTTCTCCGAAACCCTAAATTCCGGAAGCCATGAATAAAGGTGCTCCAAAAATAATTCTGTTTTGACATAAATATGCACCTGATTGTTTCTGCTATAACTCTGAAAATTTTGCTCCACAGGGTCGGAAACCCTTTTTCTGCAGTAGCCTGACCTGTCATCTTTCCATCCTGATAGGTCTGACCTCAATTGGGTTTTCTGAGAGAGAGTTATGCCAAGTGTCGCAACGTGACTTGTTTATGGGATAAAAAAGGAGAGCGAACTTGTACGGCATGCCACGTGTCACTGTTTGAACTTCGGCCTCTGAAAACTTTTTCTGAGATAGCTCGACCTGTTATCTTTCCATCCTGACAGGTATGACCTCAATTGGACTCTCTGAGAGAAAGTTATGCCAAGTGTCGCAACGTGACCTGTTTATGGGATAAAACAGGAGAGCGCACTTGTACGGCGTGCCACGTGTCACTGGTTCACCTTCGGCCTCTGAAAAAGTTTCCTGAGATAGTACAGTCTGTGTACTACCTGTCACTTTTTACGAAATTTCATTTGGAGCTTCCTAGCCCAAGTTATGACCTTTTTGCCAAGGTCACCTGAGTTTGACTGAGATCTGGAAGAGGCAGAAACCCTAACTTGTACTGATCATAACTCACAAAGTACAACGAATATGAGGGTGCCCTTTGGACACAAGGTACCTGGGGATGTTATATTCGACCTGTAAACTTTTCAGACCCTGAACCTTCGCAAAAATGGATTTATAGCGAAAGTTCCACGATGACTGGTTTTTGCTATGTAAAACCCTAACCTTCAAATTGTCGTAAGTAAAGCAAGTGTCGTAAGTGCCATACCTTGTCTTCCTTCAGGTTAGCTCTGATACCATGTTAAGATTTAATATGCTAAGACAGAAAATAGCAGCATTACATTCCATTTCACAATAATAGCATATACAGGATCACTGAAGAAACAACAAGCACAGCATAAACACAAGAGACAGAGATTTATCCTGGGAAACCCTCATGGGGTAGAAAACCCAGCAAAGCTTCCTCAATATAGATGACCAGCAATATACAAAGATGAAACCCTGAGACATGATCTCCTCCTCCATAATAGCAGACCTCTCCTCCACAAGTGCGCTATCCTCAAGTGTGTGAGTGTGTCAAATGAGGAACACACCTCCTCTATTTATACACTACACTGACATGTATTTTACATAGGTACACGTAGGCTCGTATTTAACCAATGGGTTAAATACCCCACTACAACTGACTGGGCCGACCCCTCTAGGGTGGTCTAATAACCCTTTGACCCACATAACACATACAGGGCCGACCCCCACTAGGGAAGTCTAATAACCCGAGTTACCACAATCCGACGGAGGAATAAACATCTCCGGATATACAATAAGATCTTCACGGAGGAATGAAACATCTCCGGAATAATAAAGTATAAATATAATATTCTTTGAAGTTACAATATCTCAACAAGTTGGAGGAGCTAATTTATCCTTAATGGAAGCCTTGATTGGATGAAGTGGGCACCACCTCAACAAGAGGTGCGCCCGCTCTCTTGGAACTTCCATCCAACCACACAAAGTTTTTCACGTGAGGAAATGCGCCCTTCTCATGAGGGAGGGTGCATCCTCTTTTGAAGACTAACTCGCCATCACTCTAGACTTGATTGCAATCACCGGATTATGATTGATTTGGCCTTCGATGTTGATCATCACTTGAACTGGATCTTCACTGAGACAAAATTCCTTTGATTTAGGAATTTGATTTTCTCTCATATCTTGATTTTTTTAATTTTTTAATTCTCTTTTATGATTTTTTGAGAGAATTTTTATGTAAGTGATAAATAATCACTTAAACACTTAGGGAAGTGGGTTGAGGGGTAATATGGGTGCTTTGGGTTAGAAAACGAGCACCCCGATGGTGAATTTCACCTCCTAACCACTTTCTATGAGATTTTCAATTTTTACAATTAAAACATTAAAAAACAGCCCTGTTTGCGGGAAAATTTTTAAAGTCCAAAAACAAAAAAATAAATCCAAAGGGGACCTAGTACATGTCCATGTGACTCATTATTGATGGCTAGCATATTAAAATACATAGACTCCTAGACTTTAATAACCTCCCAAGGTTTAGCCACCAAGGCATATACTCCAGCTTTGGAGGTGTGAGTGAAAAACTCAGAAATTATGTGTCACTGAAACGCAATGCATAATAACTAAGGAAAAAACACTCTAGAGTACTACATTGACAGATAAACCTAAGGCAAGTCAAGCTTGTTACAAAATACACCATGCTGGACCAACTTATTACAATTCCCCGTGGGGCATGGACATGCAATTTTTTTAAAAATGGGCCAAAACTGGCCGGCTAACCTTCTGAATGCTGGCAATGAACAAGTACACTGCTTCAATCTTCGCCCACTCACTTGGAAACCAACTAAGTACAACTTAGGTGGTAACAGGCCCCACCAAAGTGCCCTGAAAACTACGAGTCTCAGCAAATCTACATGTAAAGCTTGATATCCTTCTATGACAATGAAGCACAATGAAAGATCTAAGTGATCTTCCATTCTTGATCAGCTAGGGTGGGTAGTTTCACCACCAAACCCAATCTCTCTTAGGGTTTCCGTCCCAAGAGCCAAAAAGCCACAAGAGCTCTCCAAAATCCAATTTGTGAATAATAGTCATGAATGAATGAATGAGAGAATGGGTCGATTTGCTCTTTTATTCCCCTTTTCACCCTTTTCCACCATTTTTACCCTTTTACACCTTTAATTCATAAAGTGACTTTTATAAAGTCCATTTTTTAATTAATTACTCAATATCACTTTTAATGTTGCTTTTTCGCCCAAATGACATTAAATAGTTAATTAATTCCCTTTTTCACCAACTATAGTCTACGAGAATTAAATAGGCTAATAAGTCGCCCTCCTAGAGTGATCATTCGGAAAGGGACATTACAATCTGAGAAACCCCTAGTGAGAGGTGAAATTTCTGAATTTGCATTAAAGGTAAGAGTTATGAAAATTCTACAACATGGTGCATAAGAAGGTAAACTTATCTCCATAGTTCACCTCACTTAATGAGATCCAGATATCTAGACTTTTCCGTTGAACAAGCAATACAATTCAGTGAACCTCAACTTGAATCAATTAGCGTGACTGAGGGGACTCGTCACCTTCTCACCACTTTGACTCTACAATTCAATGTTGGATGTGTTTACTCTCCAACTAGCATGTGTGATTAAAGTCCAAAATAAGCAATGCTAGCCCAAGGTGAACTAAAGAGGAGAGGCCAATGTCACCACATTACTCTCTTTGTACTTTTGGTTGGCTCTTCTCCAACTGAAAGGGGGGCCTTCCCTAACATAGGATTCCTAGGGCTATAAGAAATGAAGTAGAAGGTGATGTGAAGAGTAGCTCTAGCAAAAAGCTTGTCTTTTCGTAGTATAGAATATAAAAGAAGTGATGGGAGGATGAAAGACATCACTCCAAGGACTAGTGCTAATCCAACCAAGGGAAAATGAAGTAAAAAAATCACCATCTAAGAGGGCCTTTCTTAATATGTCACCGAGATAGTAGAATTGCACGAGCTAACGCAAACCCTACTTGGTGAAGTTGAAGGTGAACTAGGGTTTACAAGGGAAGGATTCGAATAAAAAATCCCCTTCCTTTCAAACCCTTGAGGTTGCACTCTATAAATAAAGGCAAAGATACAACACAACTTTCATATAAATAAACATGTAAAGAAAGGATGAAATAGAGATTAACTTAAAACCCTTTCTCCAACGAGGTAGTAGTGCCCTTTCAATGGCCCAATCAAAGGCATATAAATGACAATGTAAATGTCCAATACAACTTACAACTGCGAAGCTCCAAGCAAGACCAAAGTACCACACATGAACAAGAAGGGAACCCTTACAACAAACTTTGCTCCAAGAAAATATGTATCAATTAAGCTCAAGAGAGAGATAGAGCTTCAAAAATCCAACTAAGAGTACAAATGATGAAGCAACTCTCTTATGTAGGATATTAGCTCAACTTCATTTACATTAAAATAGTAATAGATCTACAAAAACCCTAGATCTCTCCTAGGATGGAATAAGCAAATCAAAATACTCCAACGAAGCCTAACAAATTATAACAATATCCATGAAATATGGTGGTCAAAGCCACAAGTACAATAGCCAAGGGAAGAAAGGCCTAAGAAGGGGGTGCATCCATCAAATGAGGATGAATGATGACAAGAAGTCTTAGCCTCCAAAGGAAACACTCTAAGAAAAGGCTTCAAAATGTGGAACACTTGCTCAAATAAATTGAATGCTTTCCATGAAAAAACTCCAAAAAGCATGCTCAACAAAAATACGGTTCAATTCTTTGTACGTCAATTCTGGAATTTCTAACTTCCTCAATATATATCAGATTTTCTATTATAACTACTTTTCATAAATCTCATGGCCACTCTACATCTAATAACATTGTGATGGCACAATTATAGGCACTCTGTCAAAAGATATATGCTCCCAAAGCTAGGACACCCCTCCAAAAACATCCCATCAAAAATGGTCTAGATGAGTGTCTAAACAACCCTCCAAAGGGTGAGTGCTCATTAAGGAAGACCAACAAATGTGCATAGTAAAATCCATCCATCTAGTGAAACCTTCCATGTGTAGTATTTCATCAAAGTCAGGAATGAATGTCCACATATCAACTAACCAAACCTTTAGGCCAACGCATCAAGCCATGAACCAAGGAGACCATCAATCCATGATAGAGGCATCAAAACCAAGGAGAAAGTGTCCACGATAAACAACCACCACCACGAAGGAGGGAATGACCCCCTCTACAAACCCAAAGGATGTCATCACATGTTCCAAATGTGAGGAAACAAGGAGTGCATTTAGTGCAAGTGATGCCAAATGGAACCATGATGCCACCTAATTGAGGAAAGGTGAGAGTTTTCCATGGGGAATCCATCATATATCACCCAATCATGCCAAATCATCCCAATAACCTAGAGCACTTTTCTAAATATGATAGTACTGTTATCACATCCATAGTAGTCGGGCTACCGTGATTGCAAACTAGTGTCCTGGATATTTTTTAGCTAGTCCTTTACACATTTTCGATGAGATCAGCCTATGATGATCACTCATGTTTCTAGCAGCTCCAGAGAAGACATGAAAAGGCTTGTGCCATGACTGAGCCTCATGACCTCAGATTTGATGACTGAGGTGACCATTCTCTTCCATACAATGCAGTACCCAGAGTTTTACAACAACAGTGTTCCAGTGACGGTTGATGGTCTAGATGACAGATACAGGTATATGACCCAGCAGGTATATGGTTGTGCATTGGACACTTTTATTATGCTCTTTTGCTTATCTTAGTAGCTTGACTAGGTATTTAGTGGTCATGATCTAGCGATATATATATATATATATATATATATATATATATATGGATATGGTTATTGATTGACTGTCTTGAATTTAAGTAATTTAATTACTCAGAATAATAATTTCTTGTTTATACTCGTTGGTTTTACCCTCTTAAGTAGTATGGACGTGGTCATTCCCACCTTTTATGGCTTGCTAGTTATGGCATCACCTATCACTTTCCCCATCCATTCGTTCTCTTCCATATTGGTTTTACCTTGACTTACACCTTAACCTATGATATGGAAGACCTCCCCACTTTTGCCTCTATGTTGGATAGTTTCCCTGTTGTTTTGTGTCTCGGCTCTGAGTTGTGCGAAAGAACTTACCGAAGCCTTGATCCTTCTGGGCCAGGAGAACCCGTTGGTGTTGGTTCCTGAGCTTAGCTGAGTTGGATTTGAAGCCTTGACCTCTCTGATCGGTTGCCCTCGATGTTTGGTCCTGATTGGGGATGACCCCCCTAGTTTCCTGAGTTGTGTCGACTAGATTTGAAGCAAAATGTACTACCATCATTACATGCATGTATGAACTGTTATTATATCATATGTGCAATCCCATGGAAATAAATTAAAACTGTGCTTTTCAGCACAATGAAAGAGGGCTATGAAATGAAAGAACACCATGGATAAAAGCTGCAATTAGTTGTGCTTCTAAGCACATGAAAAATCCAAAGGGTCATGTTATCACACAACTTGTAGTTGTCCCAAAAGGTTATCCTGTCTAGGATGGTAGAGGTGTTGGACAACTAAAGAGGTGACCCAAGAGATGCCACAGTTCCCAATGCAATTGGGTGTCACGTTAACCGAGGCACTCTTCACTTTAGATCTAACCTAAGTAAGACCAAGGGGGATACCCTAGCTAGCCAATGAGGGCTAGCGAACCTACTCAAGACCTCCTAGGGAAATGTGATGATGAAAAAGGAGAAGATCAAGAGAGAATTAGATCTAGATCTAGGATGGGTAAGTGGACCCAAAGAGTTAGGGCTTGGTTGAAGAGGCTTATGAATGGAAAATATTAAACCAATGAAATATAAAGGCCACTTATGGGTTTAAACTAGTAGATCTAGATAGATCTAATGCCAAGATAATAGATCCAAGTGGGGACCACCCTTAAAATATGGAAAATGGTCCAAATGGGTCCCACAAGGTGAAAATCAAAGTGGAATGGCACTAGGGGGTTTTCTATTGAATGGATCTAAGGAAATAATGAGAATCAAGCAAAACCCAAATTGGGATCTAGTAAAAGGCCACCTACCCAAAAAGTGCGACCTCCTTTAGAGAGGCCCAGTGCCTTAGATCGAGGGGTAAATGGAGTCGGATGTCCACCAAACTTTAGATTAGGAATGCTTTAATTATTATAAAGGTGGGTTTTAATTATTTAGCCCGAATGATTGCTAGATCTCCATAGATGTGAAAAATATAAAAATGAGGGTTTTAACTTTAAGGGTTTTGAGATCTAGAAGATAAATGGATAAGTTAAAGGAGTAAAATGCGTACCTCTTGAGCGTACCTGGATAATGAAGATGGATGTTGATTAGGACGAGGATTACTTCCACACAAATCAAATGAAAGAACATGTAGTTTCTCTTGTTTATGTGTTTTTCCCTAGTCCACAAGTGTGTCCCTCTCTTCCTGCAAAACCATGGAGACAAAGCTCAATTAGCCAACAAAATGAGGGTAGATGCAAGCAAGAGGAAAAATATAGAGAATAATTAGTACATAGACAAAATCACTCCCTGTTTGAACCAAAATTTGACAGAAGATTGCAGGGCAAGCCTCCCCACCAATGCGCACTCCTCCCAAATCGTCCTCTTCACCTGTAAATCGATATAGTGGAAAAAGATACAAGATAGCTACAAAAATCCTTCAGTGCAATGTAAAACCATTTACAATCATCATATCCAAACACCCATTTCAAGATCCAAGCAAGTGCTCAAAAGATATTTCTTCTATTCCGGTAGCCAAGAGCCAAAAATCTCTAGATGCCTTTACAATAGGGGGGCCTCTTCCTTAAATAGGAGGAGAGAGACCAAAACCCTAACCACTTTATCAATGAGTGGTTGAGATCAAAAGATAAACATAATACAATCAACGACTAAGATATGCTGGTAGAATATAACATGGATCACTCACAAGAGGGGGGTGCGCACTCACTAAATGATGCCCTAGGGGGGGTGCACACCACATTAAAGTGACTATAGGACAAGTGTGCCACATAATATGACAAGGACAAGTGACTAGGAGCACATGGTGGGGCTAGGAGGTCTTGTTATCCTTCACTAGCATCACCCCATGGCACAATAATATAACATATGACTCAATGACATGTCCAAGTGAACAAATAATAAAATCCTGCCCCCCTCAACTGAGAGAAGTGTTACTGGGAAAATTAGCAGGGCTAATTCCCAGTAAACACAAATAAGAATAGTGACCCAATGTCACCTCGGTCACCGTTTTAACTTTTTCAGAAGTCGAAACCTCCAAGGAGAAGTATCCTTAAGGAACCCTGTAAGGACACTAGGACAACCACAGAACAATACTCTCTATGCAATTTGTAGTTATACCAGTGCCTAATGTAGTCAATAATATTATGATCAATGCAAGTGAGTGCAAAAGAGACGATCAGAATCAATAATTCACTTAGATCATTCAATTTAATGTAAGTCAATAAGAGATGATAACCACTCACAAAACGTAGATTCAAGAGCATTTACCAATAAGTGTGAGAAACATGTACACATGTATTACCATAACCAATGTTGGATCAAAAGACTATATTGCAAACCAATCCAACCATTAACAAACATAGGGCATACAATGAGAGTGCAAGACCTAAAGCATTCATTACAAGACCAATATCAACCCAATTGTATCATTAATCAACATGCAACCAGTGGCAATACTTGAATAGATCAAATTCATTCACCAATGAAATACATCAATCACATGTGTAAAAATCATTCATCATACAAGTGTGTATTGTCAAACTGTAAACTAGTTCAAGAATTATTCGGGCCAACAGTCTTATGCATAAATGATTTCATGAACCAAGCAAATGAGTCATTAGTCATTAACTATAAGGAATATAAGATTTAAAGTTTATTTCAAATGCATCAAAGTAATCTCATGTCTCATGTGTCTACCCAGTTTAGTATGCAATAGAGAGTTCTTACTAACAATCAGCACTAACCATTAATTGTTTAGCAGCACTAAACCAAGTAACATTTCCAGGTCTGTTATGTAATTACGATTGTAGCAGCAGATAACACATTTGAAAAAGTAGAAAATCAGACCTTAGAATTTGATAAATGGAACACTAATTCAACTTTAACTTCGATTGATTTATGTGTATGTAATTTAGCTTTAGCACAAGACTTCTCTACCATCCTATTGACACTTTAACATTCACTCAATAACCAACTTTAACCAATAAGATACTAACTGTAAAATCCACTTCCAAAATGATAAATAATTCAGACTTATGTAACAGCAGTAAGAAAGAGGTTTCAGACCTTGTGATTATGCCAAATAGGATAGCCAGTAAATAGTGAAAAAGGTAACCAATCTCGAGCTTCCCTTTTGTGGTTTTGGTATAGTTAAGATTCTTCAGAAAATGCAAAAAAAAATCAGACCTCTTTCAGTGTAATAGCAGACAAGTATTTTCAGCTCAAAGAAATTTATGATGTCCAAACCAAGAATAGAAATTCATATATCAGACCTTTATTCATGCAAAAATCATATCACAACCTTTACTAATTCACTGATTCAATTGTCCGTTTTTTCTGTGTGATTGTAGGAAGGTAGGCAACAGAGGTTTTAAATAGAAGTTAGGGTTTAATTTTAGATTTTAATTTAGTTTAAACTTTACAAAAACAAATAAAATGAAGCAAAATTTAAGCTAAACAAATACTTGCAAAAGGAAATACAAACTCAGAAAATTAGTTAAGAGAACTAATCTAACATAATATGTACAATTGCCAAAACTCAGAAATTTCGTTTAGAAAATATGTTTTGAGATTTTAAAAATTTTTAGGGCTTCCTACAATTTCGCCCTAGGGTTTCTGAGAACAAAAGGGCAAGCCAAATTTATAGCAGGAAGGGATGAAATTTTAGGGAGGTCAATTTTTTTTTTATTTTTTTTGCTTTTTAGGGTTTTTTTGGGAATTTTTGATATTTTTAAAATTTTAGGGCTTCCTAAAATTTCACAATAGGGTTTTTAAGGACAAATAGGGCAGGCCAAAATTATAGGAGGAAGGGCCGAAATTTTAGCGAGAAATTTTTTAATTTTTTAATTTTTAGGGTTTTTGTCATAAAATTGCAGACCTAAATCTAACCCTAATTCTACCATGAAAATGCAGAATTACACATGAAAATGCAAGTTTAACCTAACAATAATATTTACAAAAATATAAGACCTCGAAAATTAGGTTTAGGAATGTAGATGAACAACTAGGGTTTCAAAAGAAAGCTAGTCACCAAACCCTAGGGCATCAATCATAGGAGTTACCCTCCTTGAGATGGTACTTGACAAGCTTGGCTAACTAGGGCTCATCCCACAATCTCTAGGATTCGTAGAGGAATCCTAGTTTAAGCAAGACTTGAAGACCTAAAGCTCAAGCTTGAATGCTATGGTGATCAATGACAAAAATGAAATGCAAAGTAAGACAAAATGAAGCAACAATGGCTTCCATTCAACCCTAACAAACATCACTTTAATACAAATTGACAAAGATACATCAAACCAAAAGTATAGATACCTCCATGTGCATGTGTTAAGGAAACAACTCTAGCTTCACCTTAGCAATGGCATGAACAAAAGTAAACTACCAAGAAATGCTTCAAACTTGCAAAATAACCTTCATCAAGGAGTGCATCCCTTCAAAGAGCCCTAGTTAGGGAAAATAGCAGACATAATGATCTTATCCCCAAGTTGATGTCTAAAAATGAAGTGAGGAGATCTTATTTATATGATCTCACACTCACTTTACAAAAAATAAGGTCAATTTAATATTTAAAAATGTCAACTTAAAAAATAACAAAAATAATATAAAATAATCTAAAGATGGCCTATTGTAGTCTACCTGGGGTATTTTATCCCCTAGGTGCTAATATATGCAAAACAAGGCCAAATTTGACGAAACTAAAGGCCAGACTGTAGAGGGGGGGTCGTCATGCCCCAACTAACCCCATCAGTGATGAAAATCCCTCAACGCCCCCCCATCTAGCAAGCAAACAATCTTCCCAGGAGGAGGATGTCATCCTCTGAAGGAGGCTCCAAAGAGAGGGCACTGTTGGACTAGAGGGCCAGGAGGGTGCTGGAGGTGCTCTGGAAGATAAGAGCGTGTCTCAATGCTGAAGCAACTGCCGCTGGAGTGATAAAACAAGGTTGGGGTCATGTGACCCAGTGACCCACCTCTGGAAGCCTCGAACACCAACCTCAGGGTTTCAAACCCTTTCCCGAGGCAGTCAGCGATGCCATTAAGCCATAGTACTTCCAGAGGAGAAACCAGAGGGTCTAGCCATAACCCCACCTCAGAATAAGCTGGCTAAACACCCCTCCTGGTTAGAAAAAAGACACCCTCTCCTTGGGGTACCTCTACAGGCGCGCTGGTGCTAATACTATCGTAACACTGGCTCCAACTGCGGGACGAGTACTTCTCCTGAGGGTGCTTGAGAATCCAAGAATCATCTGGGTACTTGTAGACCTACACACACATCAAATAACCAAGGACATCAAAATACCTAGAGGTAGACACTTCTGTCCTGCCTTGCTCATCAAATAAGACTAAATAAATGCATAAACAAACAACTATCCTATGTCAACATGAAGAACGTCAAATGCATGGATTGAACAGTACATGCCTAACCTACCTACCTACCTACGCTAACATGAGAAAGCATAAAGGACTAGGTAAAATCATACCACCAATGTAACCATTTAAGTAAGCAATTCATACCTGTTGTCTTACCTTTGTTTTTGGATAAAATCCATGATAAAACTTGATCGATCACGAAGCAAACACGTATCGAGGTTTCCATCATGATATAAAATGAGGATTGGCTGGCTATGGGGATTGGGAGCTAAAATACTGCTGCCATGGCGAGAAATCTCTTTTACAAGCTTCATTTATCCAAGATTCCACTGGACTAATGTATGGACCACCTGGCTGATATATTGGCACTGAGGAAAAATTTTGCTTAAAAATTGCTTGATTGTCCATTCGAGAAAGCACTTGTGGAGGTGGACCTTGCGAATCTTCACATATCAGTTGTAACTTGTTTGGACAATCCCGTGGAAATACATGCATAGTGTTCTTCTTTATAATTATCGTGTTAGTGTTCCTAATGATCTTTATCATTTTAAAACCGTCAACTACATAATTCAAACCTTCACATTGCAAATGAAAAGATAAACAATATAAATCGTTATGATGTGAAAATGAAATCATACCTGTATTGTCTTGATTGGAAAACATTGTTGACCACTTACCGATACTAGACAGAAAGGGATGAATACCTCTTGTAGAATGTAGTTGATTGAGGTTTATCATGAGTTGAGAGATACTAGAGAAGCTTTGCACAAGAGTATTGTCAACAAGGACCACATCTTGCACCACTACACCTTTTAGCAATGAAAAGGGATTGATCCATTATTCATCGTAGGCAGAGGAAGCTTTTGTTACACCTAAAATCTACCCATCATCATGATTTAGTGTATACATCCCTGAAGTCATTTGGACCAAGTACTCATTTGGGAGGATTTGTACTCAGTTTGTACAACCTTTTGAGAGGTCGTCGCAGGTTGCACATTAGCAACATGCGACGTTGCAAGTTGCTCTATAGCAGGGTGCGACGAGGTCTGTTAATGGGCAAAAATAGCCATTTCGAGATCTTTCTCGAGGCTTGCCCATTTGGGGGCTTATCCTTGATCTCTTGGAGAGCTGGTACTCAACCCCTAACTTATTGGGAAGATCCCCTATCTTTCTCCTACCATCTCTCATCCTATCCTATCCATAACCTCATCCACTTAGTCCTATATATATGAGGCTCACTCCCATACCAAAGGGAGGAAGACTATGGTATCTACATGCTGGTGAAATCTCTCTTAGACATCCTCACTCACCTCTTGGAGAATTCATGCTTCCTTGGAAGGGCTTGGCAATTGGCTTGTGTGGAGAAGGGCTGCTACGTTAAGTCATTGGTTGTAGTTCTATATCTCTATCATGTACTCCTCTATTTGCAGTAATACAAATGCTTTCCACCAATATCGCTCTTATATGTGATGATGTTGTGTTGTTCACCTGCTTAATTGTTTACATAGATCTCTTATTGTATGGATGCTCTTTACTCGTTTCTCTTTTCTGTGTCTTGATAGGTCTTGCAGCTTGGATCTGACGACCGTGGGACGTGGAGCAACATTCGGGAGAAAGGATAGTGAAATCAAAGAGGTAAGACATCTAGCACTTGATCCTTAAGTAGATCTAGGAAACGTGTTTGTAGTCTGTTCTATTTGTTCTAGACTCGCATTGAGCTAGGGAGATCTGGCTCACCTCCGGTCGAGTGGATTGTCCAGTAACAGCTTCTTCATCCATATATATACTCAGGGGACGGTCTATTATGATGCTGCAAGGCCTTGAAGAATTGTACATCGGTGGACTAATGAACTTCCAATAATCATCGTTTTCCGCATACCTGTAGCTTTCTTCCAAGAGAGCCAACATATCATAAGAATCTGTAACCTGAGGATATGAGGCACTTACCATTTCTGTACATTCTTCAGTTTCTTCAACTGAGGCCTCTTGTTCTTCATCTTCTGGGATCACTTCATCTTGATCTTCTTGTAAATCTCCTGGGAATTGATCTTCATGGATTTCCTCTCTGAACAAGTTCCTTTCCTGTTCAACACAAGGCATCCATCTGTCACGGTTCTCAGGATCCCAATAGCTACACAAGGCTTCTATCAATTCCACAAGCGATGATATTGTTTCTTTATCTAAGCCCACGAACCAAGCGAGAGGCTTTCCTCCCAGGTGATGAATAAATGTTCTCATGTAAAGGCTTTCTTCCCTTTTTACATGATTTTCTTCATCCATCATCATGAACCATAGAACATGGTCCCCAGCCTTACCACGACTGCAATCGAATGGGAACCAAAAAAATCTCTGGAAGCTCATTGGAATGCCCAGGGAATTTTGACAAATCGAGAGGAGCAAAAGCCACCTCGTTTTTTTGCATCTGTAGGATAATCAAGATCCTTAAATTCAAATAGAACATCTTCTTTGCAAGAAGAAGCCATGTCACCCGGTTTCCTTGTCTTTGTAGAGTACTTCTGATATTTTTCTTCAGTCAGAGTCGCCAGGAGAGACTTGCCAAGTTAGCTTAACAAATCTCACCAAAATACCAAAAACAAGGACGTACCTGAGATGATCGGGACTGAGTTCTGAATCGACCAGTAGAGTCGCTTTAAATGTGTGGAGTCGCCAGGTAAGATCTGCAAGATTAGTCCTTACCGATATTTTCAAAATACCAATCAAAGACTCACCTCAATCTTCTTACCAAATGTCGTTTTGCCAAGGATGTCTATAATGTCCCTTTTTTGAGTTTTTATGAAAATAGTGAAAATTCCAATCTTTTCCCTAGTTCGACCTTTGACTACTTATAATGTCTTGGTCTCCAAATTGCTCCGATTGATCCCAAATATTCTGAGAAGGTGTATGGATGATGTTAGAACATAAATATGATATTCAGGGATGCTTTTGGACCTTTAAAATACTTCTGCAAATCCTCTTTTAATTCTGGCCAATGTAGGGAACCTGACTAGCAATTTGGGGTTCAAATCCCCCCTGGGTAGATGCTGAAAATGTCTCTCCAAGTGCTGTTGGATCCTTTCGAATTTCAGGACAGGAGTAGGGGATGTTTAGGGGACATTATTATGGACTCATATGCATCTTTATTCAGTCAATTAACTCTGCTACAACCCTCTCCAAATCAGAAGCAGAATACGAGTTTCGACCTTGGGGGAAATGATAGGCAATCTTCTCCAAATGATTTAAAAATGAACAATATGACTCCCAATGCTTATGCACTGAGCATGAAACTTGTAGAACAGATAAATAACAGTCCATATATCATTAATCCATCAATAGGTCATTGGTCCATTTGAATACATCTACATATTATTGGCATACATCAACATAGTGGGGAAATAAGCACCATTTGCTCATTAATAATCAGTTTTACATCATTCCACTTGCATTCTCGACTTGGTATAGTTCTGAACATGAAGAACAGAGCATTTACATTATATGACAAAAGAAATGGGGCATTAGAAGCTCCCCCAAAGAGAACAATAGCTCACCCAATGCGACTCTCCTCAAGGATCATGAATATGCCAAGTAAACTGGAAATGGTTGGAAGAATGAGCTGCACTAAGAGTGACCACGAGCTTCTCTGTAGCTTACACCTGCAAATAAAGACTCCATTGAATCTCTCATGAAAGGTCTGAATGGCCTTTCTCACTACCAACTAGGATGGGAATCTTTCACCCTCAAAATTGGCTAAGGCAAGTAGAGAAGCACTCCACTAGCTCTCTTCACAAATGAAAATTCTGAAAATGATCAAAAGCCATCCTTCTTCTTTGTTATTGTATTTAATAAACTTATAAGGTCCTCCTTGGGTCGAATTCCTTCCAAGGTATTCATGCCAACTCAAGTTGGGAAGAGATTCCAATGTGTGCCACTTGTCCCTCCAATTCTAGCCTCCTCTTCTACGAAATTCGAATAGGTGTCTCTTTGGCTTCCCTAACTCCCTTGAGCACCCTCTTGGAGGCTATTTTAAGCCCTGACATGTCATTTAAGTCAGATGTCAGCATTCAGGTCTGATTTGTGTCATAGGTGTCATAGCATTTTCATCATTGTTGTCATAGAGCTAGGGAATCTAGTCCAAGTGTCCCACTAGCTCCAAAATGCCTCTTCCTCTTCCATGGGAGTTACTCTTCCACTCCAATTCGACCTGCAATGAGTCATGCCAAGTATATTGACCTTCCAACTACCCAAGACCATTATACTCCACCTTGGATTCGAATGGGTGAGAATAGAATGCCATGTGGCATGAGGAATCTAGCTTTGTGTGGGTCCCACATCCTCCATGTGTCTTCATGATCAATTGCCACTTTGATTTTCTCTTGTATTTATTTATTTAGATCGTTTATAAAATATTTATTCCATTCTAATGTCCAAACACCATTTATTAGCTCCCTTATTGCAAATCCTCATGTCTCCATCCAACCTAAGGAACTAGTAGGATTGATGGAATTTCCCTGTTATGAATTTATTTGAATGGGGACATTACAATGTCAATAACTCCGAATAAACCACTTCGATTTTCGAAATGTCCCCGGCAACGGCGCCAAAAATGTTACCGGGCAAATTAGCAGGGCTAATTCCCAGTAAGCACAAATACGAATAGTGACCCAATGTCACCTCGGTCACCGTTCTAACTTCTTCGGAAGTCGAAACCTCCAAGGAGAAGTATCCTTGAGGAACCCAGTAAGGACACTAGGACAACCACAGAACAATACTCTCTATGCAATTTGTAGTTATACCAGTGCCTAATGGAGTCAATAATGGAGTGCAAAAGAGACGATCAGAATCAATAATTCTCTTAGATCATTCAATTTAATGTAAGTCAATAAGAGATGATAACCACTCACAAAACGTAGATTCAGGAGCATTTACCAATAAGTGTGAGAAACATGTACACATTTATTACCATAACCAATATTGGATCAAAAGACTATATTGCAAACCAATCGAACCATTAACAAACATAGGGCATACAGTGAGAGTGTAAGACCTCAAGCATTCGTTACAAGACCAATATCAACCCAATTGTCATTAATCAACATGCAACCAGTGGCAATACTTGAATAGATCAAATTCATTCACCAATGAAACACATCAATCACATGTGTAAAAATCATTCATCATACAAGTGTGTATTGTCAAACTGTAAACTAGTTCAAGAATTATTCGGGCCAACAGTCTTATGCATAAATGATTTCATGACCCAAGCAAATGAGTCATTAGTCATTAACTATAAGGAATATAAGATTTAAAGTTTATTGCAAATGCATCAAAGTAATCTCATGTCTCATGTGTCTACCCAGTTTAGTATGCAATAGAGAGTTCTTACTAACAATCAGCACTAACCATTAATTGTTTAGCAGTACTAAACCAAGTAACATTTCCAGGTCTGTTACGTAATTATGATTGTAGCAGCAGATAACACATTTGAAAAAGTAGAAAATCAGACCTTAGAATTTGATAAATGGAACATTAATTCAACTCTAACTTCGATTGATTTATGTGTATGTAATTTAGCTTTAGCACAAGACTTCTCTACCATCCAATTGACACTTCATTCACTCAATAACCAACTTTAACCAATAAGATACTAAGTGTAAAATCCACTTCCAAAATGATAAATAATTCTGACTTATGTAACAGCAGTAAGAAAGTGGTTTCAGACCTTGTGATTATGCCAAATAGGATAGCCAGTAAATAGTGAAAAAGGTAACCAATCTCTAGCTTCCCTTTTGTGGTTTTGGTATAGTTAAGATTCTTTAGAAAATGCAAAAAAATCAGACCTGTTTCAGTGTAATAGCAGACAAGTATTTTCAGCACAAAGAAATTTATGATGTCCAAACCAAGAATAGAAATTCATATATCAGACCTTTATTCATGCAAAAATCATATCACAACCTTTACTAACTCACTGATTCAATTGTCCATTTTTCTGTGTGACTGTAGGAAGGTAGGCAACAGAGGTTTTAAATAGAAGTTAGGGTTTAATTTTAGGTTTTAATTTAGTTTAAACTTTACAAAAACAAATAAAATGAAGCAAAATTTAAGCTAAACAAATACTTACAAAAGAAAATACAAACACAGAAAATCAGTTAAGAGTACTAATCTAACATAATATGTACAATTGCCAAAACTCAGAAATTTGGTTTAGAAAATATTTTTTTGAGATTTTAAAAATTTTTAGGGCTTCCTACAATTTCGCCCTAGGGTTTCTAGGAACGAAAGGGCAGGACGAATTTATAGCAGGAAGGGCCGAAATTTTAGGGAGGCAAATAATTTTTTTTTTTTGAGATTTTTAGAATTTTTTTTGGAATTTTTGATATTTTTAAAAATTGTAGGACTTCCTAAAATTTCGCCATGGGTTTTTAGGGACAAATAGGGCAGGCTGAAATTATAGGAGGAAGGGCCGAAATTTTAGGGAGGCATAATTTTTTTTTTTTTAAAAAACTTTTAGGGTTTTGTCATAAAATTGCAGACCTAAATCTAACCCTAATTCTACCATGAAAATGCAGAATTACACATAAAAATGCAAGTTTAACCTAACAATAATATTTACAAAAATACAAGCCTTAGAAAATTAGATTTAGGAATGTAGATGAACAACTAAGGTTTCAAAAGAAAGCTAGTCACCAAACCCTAGGGCATCAATGATAGGAGTTACCCTCCTTGAGATGGTACTTGGCAAGCTTGGCTAACTAAGGCTCACCTCCACAATCTCTAGGATTCGTAAAGGAAACCTAGTTTAAGCAAGACTTTGAAGACCTAAAGATAGCTTGAATGCTATGGTGACCAAGGACAAAAATGAAATGCAAAGCAAAACAAAGTGAAGCAACAATGGCTTCCATTCAACCCTAACAAGCATCACTTTCATACAAATTGACAAAGAGACATCAAACCAAAAGTATAGATACCTCCAAGTGCATGTGTTAAGCAAACAACTCTAGTTTCACCTTAGCAATGGTATGAACAAAATTAAACTTCCAAGAAATGCTTCAAACTTGCAAAATGACCTTCATCAAAGAGTGCATCTCTTCAAAGAGCCCTAGTTAGGGAAAATAACAGACATAATGATCTTATCCCCAAAGTTGATGTCTAAAAATGAAGTGAGGAGATCTTATTTATATGATCTCATGCTCACTTTACACAAAATAAGGTCAATTTAATATTTAAAAATGTCAACTTAAAAATATAACAAAAATAATATAAAATAATCTAAAGATGGCCTATTGTAGTCTACCTGGGGTATTTTACTCCCTAGGTGCTAATATATGCTAACCAAGGCCAAATTTGACGAAACTGAAGGCCATACTGCGTAGGGGGGGGTTGTCATGCCCCAACTAACCCCATTAGTGATGAAAATCCCTCAACGCCCCCCATCTAGCAAGCAAACAGTCTGCCAAGTTGGATGACGTCATCCTCTGAAGGAGGCCCTAGAGAGAGGGCGTTGCTGGACTGGAGGGCCAGGAGGGTGCTGGAGGTGCTCTAGAAGATAAGATCGTGTCTCAGTGCTGAAGCAACTGCCTTTGGAGTGATAAAACAAGGTCGGGGTCATGTGACCCAGTGACCCACCTCTGGAAACCTCGGACACCAAGCTCAGGGTTTCAAACCCTTTCATGAGGCAGTCAGCTATGCCATTAACCCATAGTACTTCCAGAGGAGAAACCAAAGGGTCTGGCCATAACCCCACCTCAGAATAAGCTGGGTAAACAGCCCTCCTGGTCAGAAAAAAGACACCCTCTCCTTGGGGTACCTCTACAGGCGCGTTGGTGCTAGTACCATCGTAACAAGAAGAATGCATCAAAACACAACCTGGTGACTGTGTGGACCCCACTGAATGCTGCAAGATGATTTGGAAGAAGTGGGATACACCATAGATAACCTCTGAACATAACTCATGCCAAAACCTTGCCTCAATTGCCCAGATCGATTTCCTTAATGACCGTTTTATTCCATTTTTATCCCACTTGAAAAACCATCAAACTTCCCACAACTCACTTCCTGGTTCTCGGGCACAAAATTTGACTGTACCATCATGTCCGGAGAGGGGGTAATATGGTAATGACAAGTGGTTTTACAACCCCCTCCTTTATAGCGCCCTAGGCAATGACTCACCTCAAAGTAATTGCTGGACAGGCCAACTCAGCATGGCCAAACTGGTCAACAGGTGAAAAACCATTAATATCATCAGTGGAAGTGCCTGAAACTAAAAACTAAGTGTCTCAATGGATCCATAAGACCCAAATCTACTAGAGATGAGTACTCATACACCTCATGGTAACCTGTAAGATCATTTGTAGCATCCACCATACCCGGACAAATAACAATATGATGGTCTGGAAGTATCAATAATCAATAAAAAGTACATCAACCATCATCTAAAACCTTTGTCCAATATATGGAATCATCAAAAGATATATCAAGGACCATGGATCAACATTATAGAACATAACTGGTCCAACTCATCACGGATCCCAAGGTTGGCCTTGGTCAAACTAGGTTTGAAACTTTGACCGGTCAAACTGATCAAAATATGACCTAGGCTAGAGAAGCTTGATGATGCAAGTGCAAATGGTTAAGACATGCTCTTTTAATAATTTTCATAGGCTTTTAAAACATTAAGCATCATTTCACTGGCAGTTAAATAATTATAATTAAGCATAGGTTAAAATAATAATTTACTTTCAAAAGAACCTCAAGGATAACTCATTTTGTAGACATGATCAATTTGCTAGTAGAGGGTGAAGGCTAAGGATGCAAGGCTAGGCAAAGGGGAATGACTTGACTGACTCAACATTGTGATACTTTGGATAAGGGAAAGGGTATTACACATTCAAGCATATGTTGGATAAAGAATACACAGGGAATGGCAGTGTTCCACAAATGGGTAAGTTGTTTAGATAGGTGCTTTTTCAACCTTGGCAAATGTCTACAACTCACATCCAAGCTGTATCAGCTTCGTGAGGATCTTTTCTAGAACCGCCGTGGACTAGGTGCTTGGCTAACCGTAACTTGAGGTTCTAGGGGACACTTACGATTAGTTGTCCCTTGCTCCATCTCACATCACAACCTGTAGAGGCGCTGTGAGGAATTTAATCATTACATTTCATTTCCTTGGCCAACAGTCTTTGGATTTAGCATACATTTAACCATTGCTTTTTGGGCTTTTATGACCCTTTTTGGATTTTGCATGTGCTTAGAAGCACAACTAATCGCAGCTCACATCCAGGGTGATTTTCATTTCAATTCATTTCATTTCATAGCCTTCTTTCATTACGCTGAGAAGCACAGTTTTCAAAGCACTTTCATGGGCTTTCATATTAGATATAACAATAGTTTCCATATGTAATGATGGTAGTACAATTTGCTTCAGGTTTTAGTCAACACAAATCAAGCAACTATGGGGATTTTCCACAATTAAGACCAAACATCGGGGCAACCGACTAGAGTGATCAAGGTATTAAATCCAACTCACCAAAGGTAAGTTTTGTTGCCAACTCAGAGCCAAGACACAAACTAACAGGGATGCTATCCAACATAGAGGCAAAAATAGGGAAGTCCTCCATATCACAGGCTGAGGTGTAAATCAGGGTAAAACCAAAAGTGGGAAAGACAACGGATGGATGGAGAAAGTGAAGGTGATGCCTAAGCTATCAAGCCATACAAGCGAGAATGATCATGTCCACACTCCTAAGAGGGTAAAAACCAACGAGTATAAAACAAGAGCTTCTAATTGTCAGTAATACAATCATTTAGATAATTAATAATAACCAATTTCATTTTATATAGATATACTTCCAGATCATAAACACTAGATGTCAAGTGAAGCTATCAAAATGACCAAAATAGCAAGATAATATAACCAATGCACATCATATACCTGTATCTGTAATCTGTAATCCAGACCAACTGTAACCATTGAGAACACTGTTGCTGAAACTCTAATCACTGCACTGCATCTGTATGGAATAAAAGGTCATCTCGGTCATCAAATCTGAGGTCAAGAGACTCAGCCTTGGCATAAGGTCTATTGCATGTCTGATATAGGGTTGCTCTGATGTGTGAGTGATCACAAATAACACTGCTCATCATAGTTGATCTCACTGAAGCTGTGTAAAGGCAAAGCTCAAAAATATGCAGATAACTGCTCTGCAATCATGGTAGCCCATCTACTATGGATGTGATAACATCTGGCTCCAGCTGGGACAAGTGCTCTAAGGGAGAGAGTGCTTGAGAACCTCAGAATCTTTGGTCCCCAACACTAACTGCATCAATCTTCAATCCAACACCTAGTCGTTTTGCTTCCTCTTTATTTGTACCTATTCCTACACACATGGAAGCAAACTACCATGTGAAGCATGTATGGGAAAAAATAAAATAAACTACAGAAATGAAATTCTAGTCTATAGCAAAATATTAAAATGTATACAAAACTAACTCAGAAACATCTAACATTTTTATTTTATTATTTTAAGTACAGGATATGAGAAAGGCTTGGAAAGGAGCAGGCTCAACTCACTCAAGAAACTCAAAGCACTCAGCACTTAGAAGAAACTCAAAAGACTCACGATACTCAACACTCAGAAAAAGAAAGACACTCAAATCATGACTGCTCAAGTGAGCTTATTTAAAGACCTACCTACTCTAAACAGGCAAGAGGAGTCATAACTCAAGTCAAGTGTGGGATATAATCCTTTAACTCTATCTGATTGATAGGCAGCATGATCTGCTGCCCAGTCCCAGTAGTGAGGAAACACATATCATCAATACAACGCTCAACAATGAGCTGTCCAACCCAAATATTGCCAGATCCCCTGGATCGTATGTAAAATATATCACTAGGCACAACGACTCTATCACTGCTTGCAATCCTACGACAATTTATAGACTCAGGGATGGCTTCAACATTACGAATCGGAGTGGGATGGATATCAGAGTTGCATTGAGGTTGAGGTGTGACTATCCTCGAGTTCCTATCAGGAGGAACTGCATCAAACCTGGGAGGTACAGCTTCTAAAGGAATGGCTACCCTACCAATAAGGACTTCCTGAATCACTCTTCTCCTTTGATGTTCTTCTCTTGGTTCTTCACTTTGTGGGTGAATGATATACTTGGGAGTTTCTCCCATAGTCCAAAAGTCTCTGGTGACAACCTCTTCTTGCTCATCTTCCACGGGAGATGGTATGTTTTGATCTTCAATACTTGTACTACTACCTTCTCCAGATGGGATGGGAACAACCATATCTTCTAAAATTGCTAGATGATTAGTGAGAAGTGACGAATGATTCGTAACCGCGTTAAAAGTATTTTGAGCTCCCGTGTCTAAAAATGTTAGTGAAGAAGTAGGAATGTGAGATGTATCAAACTATCAATAGATTGCATACTCTCTTCACTATTAGGTAAACTCACGGGGAAAAAGGAAACTAGGGATATCCCTAAGTAACGGATATCGCAAAGACAACTCATCTTCATTGGTTTCTATGTTGCCATGAGGCTCCTCCTGAAATATAGCAAGGTTGTTCAATGAGAACTTCCCTTTAGGAGCATAATGTATCAAGGCGTGTTTTTGCCAACTCACGGAGTTGTCATTTACCTGCCTTAACACACCATCTTCCAGGGACATATGAGATAAATGATCGGGAACATTAGAAAAATGATATTCACTTGGTTCTTCATCACTTCCCAACGTATGGAAAGGATGTGTTCCTTCGATGTTGTTTGTCTAAGGAATAATGTGGTCAAGCCCTTGACTTTCTCTTTCCTCATTTAGGTCAACCAATGCAAGCCATTCAGTAACCGTTCTAGGTATACGCTCACCCCTTCTTATTTGATCTAAATCTGTCTCAGAGTTTTTTGTTTCAGTGATGGGCTCAAGTTGGTCATTTTGTGGCTCCACATCACCAAGTCAGTTTAAAGCTTGAATTTCTTCCGACACTTCTCCACGATGTAGATCAAGACTTATCTCTCTAGCAAAAATAGCTCTATCCCTTTCTTCTTCAGAAGAACTATTGTCTCCAAAAGATCTCCAAATCTCTTCTCTTCCTGTACTATGATCCTCACTATGGCTACCCATGATCATAAAGATGCCCTCAGGCAATATTTCTCCCTCACCATACATGTTCCTTACACCATCCTCATAACTTTCAACGTGACCATCGTAAAATGGCTCCCGATATATCCTAACTAAAGACCCTTCAGAGTTAGGAATAGTAGCGTATGATAAGTCCATTTGAAGATGTCCCCCTAATCCAGTAGACCACTTTCTACACAAAAGCATTCCGTAGACTGGGGTAAATCTATGACTACTATGTCCATTAGCATGGATATATCAGGGCATGAAAACAAGTCAGCTCTCAAGTTCTTAATTAAACCAAAAACTTGGACTGGTCTTGAGTCGATTCCACACACATTCCCATAAGGCCTAGTTATTTTTAACCCCATAGCTTCCATGACTAGCAAAGGCATGACATTCATGGGAGCTCCAGAATCTAGCATACAATTATGAAGAAGGGTGTCACCTATGTGAAGTGTAAGATAAAACGGCTGATGACGACCATTCTTCCTTTCATACAACGCTGTCTGGATGTTGATGGGAGGATCCTCTTCTTCTTCAACTGTAGCACTAGGTGCCAAGTCTGGAAGAAGTTGATCTTCACCATGACTAGTGGTAGTTTCAGGGATACTCTCGAAAAATTCTATTACTTGCTCTTTAATGGATGGGATTTTCATAAGTTCAGTGAATGGAATATTGTGTATAACTTTGTCCAATTCCTTTTCGATATTAATGTCTAAATCATACTCCGGGAGAGGAATTGGCTCACTCACTAGGTTAGGCAGCTCACTATTCTTTCTTTCAATGAAAGGGGTAGGCTTTTGGCCATCCTTTCTTCTTTGATAAATTCTAATAGGAGCTTGGCCACTACATTCAGGCTGTTCAGTGGCATAAACGGGAAAACTAAAACTAGGACTTTCTTCAGACTCTTCTTCTTGATTAATCAAAATTGTTCCAAAGTCCTTGTCAAAATCTAAGTTATCGACCCAATTAATGTTCTTTGGAGAGTCCTAGGTATCCTCACTATGAGCGGGATACTCAGGATCATCCTCTTTTTGCTCTTTTGACCATTTGATTCTAGGAGGTTCAGGTGACGTTTGGCTCACATGGTTTCTTCTATCATTATCATTATTAGGCCTCTTTTGAGGGTTCCAGTAAGGTTTTGGGCCATAAGGTTGCCTATACCTTTATGATTCTTTACTTTTAGCTAGATCCCTAGTCAGGAGAGTCAAGTTTTTCATCATTTCTTGCATACTCTCCATCATATCGTTGGGATCTTTCATTGGTTCTTTTCCCTTTCTGGCTTTGGGCTCATATCTAGGGGATGAAGCATTAATTGAATCATAGAAATTTTGCTTCCCCATAGAGGCAGCATTTGCTTCCCCATAGAGGCAGCATTTGCTTTAGCCCTTCTAGCATTTTCTTGGGCAACTTTTAAGTCTTTAGGGTCCTTGTCTTTGAGATGGTAGCCTAGGTAACCTTCAAATGAATTGAGGTAGTGAATCAACACAACTTGTTCTTTAGGCCTAATATGATCAGGGATATTGGCCACTATTGTTAATGTATTTGTAACTTCGGAAGGTATTCACTTGTATTTTATATTGTATTTTATTTGTACCTCCGACAGAAATGTTTATTCCTCCGATCGGAGATGTCATTATTACATTTGATCATGTAAAGTCATTGAGGTAAATCCTTCCTTGTAAGTCGGGACAATAGTTCCCCCTAGAGTAAAATGTAATGGGGTTTTTAAGTCCACTAAAGGAGTCGGCCCAGTCAACTTTAGTTGAGGCCGACCTGTCAAGTGAAAGGGTTAAAGTGGAAGTGAATGTATAAATAGAGAGCTAGGCTCTCTCATTTATTCATTCACTCACTCACTCAAGTTCGCATTAGTGAGAAAAAGGTCAAGTTCGCACAAATGGAGAAGAGAGAAGCTGTTGAAGACCATCTCTATTTTTGGGTTTTACTTTTTTGATATTGTATTGGTGATCATTCTATCTCTGAGGAAGTTGCGGGGTTTTCTCCTTTATGGTTTCCCCGAGGAAAATCTTTGTGCCTCTTGTGTTTATGCCGTGCTTGTTATTCTCTTAGTAAGATCCTAGATAAGTATTGATTAAAAGTTGAAAAACTAACAACTATCTTGTCAAAACGGAGGTTGAATTCATGGACAGACTCATTTTATTTCTTTTTGACTTCAAAGAGTTGATTCAAAAGAAAACATCCATCCAACTTGAGTGACCACTCATGCTTAAGTTTTTCTGCGAAGTTATCATATCCTGTGACTGATGATGTAGGCAAACGGTCAAACCATTTACGAGCATCACCCTCCAAGGATACGAATAGACCCCTCATGTAAACATCTTCTTCTTCTGGCCCATAAGCCTCGATGTGTGTCCAGACATTCTCAATGTGGTCCTCAATGGAGGTCGCACAATTCCCATTAAACTTAGGGATCTTTTCAAAGTATTTGTCGGGCATATCATGGGGTGAACCAGGGATTTGGGAAAAGTCTGAAGGTCAAGCTTTGGCCTTGTTCCCAAATCTACGAATGACAGGTGGATTGGTTTGAGGATTGTTTCCTGGAGGAGTTTGATTTGTTCCAGCCATTTGATTTGTTGGACTTAGATTATGAGACGGAGATGAAGGAGGAACCGATTTAGTTGAAGGGGATCCCACAAAATGATTTGGAGAATCAGAATTAACGATTTTCCAAAAGAAATTAGATGATTGGACTTTGGGATCTCTTGTATGATAAACAAGTGGGGTTCCTTCTGATTGATTTAAATTAGCCCTACTTCTGAGATCGTAAGGATGTTTATAAGGTTGTTCCTCAGTGGAGTCACGATTAGGAGTCGTCAGGTAGACTTAAATTCTTTTCTACCAAAAGATATGTTGTGAATAAGCAGGGAGATATGAGTGAAAATGGATGGTTATGAATAATTTAGGAATACAAATGATAACCATCAAATTACAAGACCGGATGCGATAAGATATGAATTACGCATGGATACTCACAAACACCTGAGGTAAGCCTCTACCTCCTCGGCAACAGCGCCAAAAATGTTATCACACAACTTGTAGTTGTCCCAAAAGGTTATCCTGTCCAGGATGGTAGAGGTGTTGGACAACTAAAGAGGTGACCCAAGTGATGCCACGGTTCCCAATGCAATTGGGTGTAACGCTAATCGAGGCACTCTTCACTTTATATCTAACCTAAGTAAGACCAAGGGGGAGACCCTAGCTATCCAATGAGGGATAGCGAACCTACTCAAGACCTCCTAGGGAAATGTGATGATGAAAAAGGAGAAGATCAAGAGAGAATTAGATCTAGATCTAGGATGGGTAAGTGGACCCAAAGAGTTAGGGCTTGGTTGAAGAGGCTTATGAATGGAAAATATTAAACCAATGAAATATAAAGGCCACTTATGGGTTTAAACTAGTAGATCTAGATAGATCTAATGCCAAGATAATAGATCCAAGTGGGGCCCACCCTTAAAATATGGAAAATGGTCCAAATGGGGCCCACAAAGTGAAAATCAAAGTGGAATGGCACTAGGGTGTTTGCTATTGAATGGATCTAAGGAAATAATGAGAATCAAGCAAAACCCAAATTGGGATCTAGCAAAAGGCCACCTACCCAAAAAGTGTGACCTCCCCTGGAGAGGCCCAGTGCCTTAGATCGAGGGGTAAATGGATTCGGATGTCCACCAAACTTTAGATCGGGAATGCTTTAATTATTATTGAGGTGGGTTTTAATTATTTAGTCGAAATGATTGCTAGATCTCCATAGATCTGAAAAATAAAAAGAATGAGGGTTTTAACTTTAAGAGTTTTGAGATCTAGAAGATAAATGGATAAGTTAAAGGAGTAAAATACGTACCTCTTGTGTGTACCTGGATAATGAAGATAGATGTCGATTATGACGAGGATTATTTCCACACAGATCAAATGAAAGAACATGTAGTTTCTCTTGTTTATGCGTTTTTCCCTAGTCCACAAGTGTGTCCCTCTCTTCCTGCAAAGCCAAGGAGACAAAGCTCAATTAGCCAACAAAACGAGGGTAGATACAAGCAAGAGGAAAAATATAGAGAATAATTGGTACAAAGACAAAATCACTCCCTGTGTGAACCAAAATTTGACAGAAGATTGCAGGGCAAGCCTTCCCACCAATGCGCACTCCTCCCAAATCGTCCTCTTCACCTGTAAATCGATATAGTGGAAAAAGATACAAGATAGCTACAAAAATACGTCAATGCAATGTAAAAGCATTTACAATCATCATAGCCAAACAACCATTTCAAGATCCAAGCAAGTGCTCAAAAGATATTTCTTCTATTCCGGTAGCCAAGAGCCAAAAATTTAGATTCCTTTACAATAGGGGGGCATCTTCCTTAAATAGGAGGAGAGAGACCTGTTACCACCTAAAGTTGCACTTTAGTTGGACTTCAGTGAGCCACCAGTGTTGCACAAGTCACTTGTGCTTATCAGAGTTCAGAAGTTCCAAGTTTGGCCTGTTCAAGGCCCATTTTTTTTGTTTTGTAGTACATGACCATGCCCCACGGGGTTTGTAATAAGCGTGCTAGCATGGTGATCTTTGAGTAACTCGGTTCCCCAGGACTTGACAACCAAAGAAGGTATTCCAAGGAGTTTTTTCCCTTGTCGATTATGCTTTGCCTTTAGCCGAGTATAATTGGTGAGGTTTTCTCCTGCACCTCCAAAGCTGGAATGCCCAAAGTGGGGGTTAGGCCTTAGGGGATTATTAGAGCCCATTTTGTAACGTTTATAAACATGTTAGATGCTAGGATTTTATCGTTTGGTCATGTACTAGGTCCCCTTGAAGTTTTAGTCAATTCCGAGAAAAAATATTTTTTCGCATTTTTAAGCCATTTTTTAATGGTTTAATTCAAAAATTTCAAATGGTGATAAAAGTGCGATCTGGAGTCGGAATTTGGCGCAGGGATGCTCTTTTCAAGCTCAGAGCATCCTCTTTACCCTTGTACCCAATTTTCCTATGTTTCGAGCGACCGAGAACCCCCGTGGAGCAGTTTTTCCTATCAGAGCTACAAAGTGGCACTTTAATGCCAAAAATGCATCAAAATGTACCATTACCAAATTATTAAAATATTAAAAAGGATGTATTTGGCACATGCCAATTGACATGGCATTAGTCAAATTACATGAGTGACTATATGCATGGAACAAAGCATGTTTTAAAAATCATTTTTTAAAAGGTTATGAGCAAATACCCAATCCGTACGGATTTCCTCACGTGGGGCCAAACCTCTCCACATGGCGGCTAATGACATGGCTTTAGTTCACATATGGTGGGCGATTATATTAATGGGCTTAAACGTCATATTTTTTAGTTATGAAAAATCAAACTTTGAATATATCAAAGTTGGAATTCGCCCTTCACTTTCACGTGGGCTGGCTTGTCCACTTGGCTGTGTGCGTTCTTGTTGAGGATAGGAGCATGGTGGGGGAGGCTCCTTGATTGGGAGGTGGCCCAATCACGTGCTTATATTCCATTTGAAGCACCAACCCCACCATCCGTTGTAAGCATAAGAAACTTCATATTTGCCCTCTCCTCACGCGTGAGGATCACTCCACATAGCAGCATTCATATTGGTTTGAATTTGAGTTCGAGGAGGTGGCACAACGCATTATGGATCAGCTTCTAATTAAATCAACCGATCACAACTCATAAATCAAAGCAGCCAACCAAACGGTGGAAACATCAACTCCATTTGTCCTCATCTTCACGCAACTGTTTTCAAATTCGGTGGTTTCCACTTTGAACTGTTTTTGTCCAAGTGTGATGGTGCATTGCCATTGGCCATCTAGTTTGTTTGCTCTACAATTAAGGAGGATTCCCTCCTTAGGGTTTTGCGCCCTAGCTAGCATTCATTTTTCTATATATTGAGGAGCTTGGCTCCATTGTAATGATCGGAAGGTGTGGAACCTCTGCTTGCATTTGTATTGTAATATTTTTCTGAGTTTAATAAAGAAGGCTTTGGAGGCTAGTCTGGTGATTGTCTTTGGTTGGATCTTCATGCTTGTACATCTGAGGTAAACTGTATTATGTTCATAGCTAGTATTGTTGGGATTATATGTCTTTAAAGGGAAGCTATCTTCTGTAAGATCTGTAAGTAATACTTTATAGTTTGCTTATTCATGTTAATAATATTAGGAGGCTAAGAGTAATGTAATTTCTTGTTTGAATTCATTGCATCACTGCTTTCTTTTCATTATTTACACATATACTCTTATCCCCTTGCTAGTTGTTTGCAGCTGTTTACAGGTAACCTAAGCTGGAGAAGTCCACGAACATGTTAGATCGTGCCTTCATTCAGTAAATACGAACCAAGTTTCGATCCTACTGGTGCATCAGGGAGATTGACTCCATTGCCCTTTCTTCAAAATGCTCAACCCCCATGGGTTCACTCTTCTAGATCCTTTCTTCACTCTATCTCGGTTATTGTCCTTTTTAAAAAAACAAATCTAAATCTTGCTTCAAAGTTCATTTGATTAATAGATCTAAGCAAGTAGCAATCTAAAGAATCTAATAGCCTCATTTTTATTCAGTTCTAGGTTGCTAGCTAAGTTAGAAAATTTTGCCTTTTTTTTTGTAGCAACGTCAAAGACACTTTTTAAGTGTTTCTTGGCATTTTTAAGACTAATTCAGTTCGCTGGTTTTTTTTGTCTTTTAGCAGGTCTGAACTTTTTAGAGCTCAAAGTTTGAGATTCGGAGGTGTCCGTAGCAGTGCAGCGGGGAATCGCTCTGCACCCTCTCGCTTCGCTCCCAATTCGCGATCCGGGAGGAATCGATCCCGGAATCGCGATTCCTCATCGATTCCTTTTGGGAGCGATTTGGTAATTCGCGATTCCGGGGGGGTAAAAAACGCTCCGTGGAAAATCCGGAATCGATGAGGAATCGATCCGGAATCGATGATTCCTCATCGATTCCTGAGCGATTCCGAGGCAAAAAAAACGCTCCCGAAATCGCTCCCTGACCGATTCCCGGAATTTTTTCATTTTCTCATTTTTTTTTGTTTTTTAGGGTTAATTTGGGCATTTAAAGGCAATGGGCCCTGATATCATAGCATTAACTGAAGGAATAATTAGGAACTTTTGTTCTCTGAATTTTGCATGCCATGCCCTTGATGTTTTTTTGTTAATATACATGAATTTCTAAAAAAATTGTAGTGATGGGTTCCATTTGAGCCCTGTTGGCAATCAAATTCTGCTTGAGGAGCTTTTGAAAATTGAAGGTATTGAAGAATGCTAGTTGGGTTCCAAATTTACATTGGGAGTCCCTGCCAAATGACTTTGATGAGCCTTCCATATATGATTATGTACACCCATCTACGGAATTGGCACCAAATGATGTCCAACAATCTGCAGTCCAGTGAATTGGTGTAAATCCTTCTCAAACTATGAGCAGGTAGAAATAATTATTGAGGCTTCTCTGTTATGATTTATCTCTACGCGGTCATTGCTAACAAAGTTGTCGGTAATGATGAGTAAATGATAGAAGTAAAATGTGTATTGTGGGCTATGGTACAAAGGGCTAGTGTATTTTTCAGGTTTGGGGGCGGATTTAAACTATACACTGTCTAAATGCAAGTCCTCTATCCACCATTTGAGTGACATATATAATAAAGAGCATGGCAGACTAAGCTCTTATATAAAAAAATGTAATTCTCGGTTCTCATAAAAAACTCAGAACTGGAATTTTCTAATTCATGTTAGTCACTATTTAGAAACCAATAAGGAGGTTAAATATTAAGGTGGCAGCTGCAATAACATCAACATGTATTTATTCATTTTTATCCAAAGAATAGATACATGCAGTTCAGTCGAGATCCACAGTAGGCAACAAGCTGTGCAACTGCAGCCAAAAAATGAGTATCTACGTTTGGGCTACCTTATGCAGAGCATAATGCATAGTACTTTTCTACTATGTTGATCGACATATTTCCTACCACATGCATTACATTCCAGATTTATCATCATTAACCTATGGGTTTAATAATCAAGCATTCCTAATCTCATTTATCTACATGCTAGTAGCAGGAGGAAGTTACGGCATTTGGAGTGGACACTTACTTTTGCATACAATAGGCAGCATCCACATATACTCTACTCTTATCTGCATTGCATTATTGTGTTGAGTTTGGGTGTGAGATCATGCCTGCCCTTTCCATTGTCCTCTCTGCTGTTGTAGATTTGCTCTAGGACTTGAAGAAAGAATGAACCATAATTGTTTTTCTTTTTATCGCAACAAGTCACCTAAATTATGATAACACAAAATGTTATAGTTACAAGGCATTGATGTTTTCTCCCTGTTAATCAAGGATCAAGATCGACAAGGGTAAAATTTTAACAGTTAACCACTGATAACAAATATACAAAATAGAGATGAGCTATTTGACCCCAAACACTATCATGAGACTACAGAAAAACACATGCATCTAATCAAGTGTAGAAAGTTATATCAAAGGGAGATGGTAATAGACCATCAACATGCTGACGAACTACCTGTAGAATCTCTATCAGACCCAAATTGGATACTGAAAATATGCCTATTTTGTAAAGTAAACATTAGGGCCTAGTTTGATGGCAAATATTATATGTTGAAATTTGAAGGTTGATGTTGTTGATGATTGATGATTTGATGATGATCATTTATAGCTCTTAGATGATTGATGTTATATCAATGTGTACTAAATGGTTATATGAATATCTATGTTTTCATGTTTTCTATAGCTAATTTGGCATAATACATTTTTTTTTAATATATATGCATCAAAATATATATTATATAAAAAACGCTCCCGAAACGCTCCCAAAACGGAAGCTTTTGAAAATTTCGCTTTTCGCTCTCGCTCCTTGCTTCGCTCCACACTCCCAACAGCGTAGGTCCGTAGCCATCCGGGGAGCTGGTTTTACCTCCCTTACATCATCCTAATATTTGTAAACTGTATTGGTGCCTAGTTAAAGGACCAACAGTGTTTCTTGAGCTTCATTTGTAAATCATAAAAAATAAAAAGAGCTCAGCAAGCAATTCCAGCACCTGACCCCAATCCCTCCATGGGGGATTCGCATCTTTTTTCATTTTCTTTATTTTTCGCAACTTTTTCTAATTTTTCGTTTTAGATTAGTTTCATTTGAGCAGTAGTAATTAAACAACTCACTCAAGCACACAACGTCCTTCGAGGACCCGTTTATTAGTTCGTTATATGCTTTTGTGTTTCAGTCATTACTTCTGTTCTTAAAATTTAATCCTAAAATTAACCCCCCTTGCTTTATTCTTGGGGTTTAGTGTAGATTAATCATCCACTCATACATTTTAATAAAATGAACAATGCCCCAAACCTGGAGTATGCTCTTGACTACTGCAGCTTAGTCGGAACAGTTGGCTCAATCAGAAACGGGTGCAAGGTACTTAGTGTTAATAGGACAATCCATTAGAATCAAATCCTAAGAACTCGGGAGGTTGCATGGACTGAATCCACAGAGTCAGCAGGTTCTTAAGTGGGTTCATCTTCGCCTGGTTGGACACTTGGTAAGGTTGCTAGGGCACTCAGTTCGAAGTTTAGGTTTCTTTTGGGCCAAACCAAGAATTAAGCCACTCCTTAATCCACTCATTTAATAATTGTAAAATTTACCAACCGATACACTGCAATACTTTCACTGAGACTACACAAGCAACCCTACACAGCAGCAATCGCACGCATTTCACATTCTCGGCACTGGTCTTTAATTTTCCATGTTTTAAGTTTCAATCATAAATGTCGTGAATGCTTATCTATCTTGTGTTGGGTTAATCAATTGATTTAATTTGCAAGCAGTGCTTAGTTGTTAATTTTATCATCTCGTCATCTCATAACTCCTAGATTAGACTTTTATCTTTTGTTGTAGATTAAAATCCTTAGTTTACTTTTCATAAGGACCACCCCCCTTGGCGTCGCTAGGAGTAAGCCTAGACGGAGGAGTCGAGTAATCAGGTGACAGCACTTGACTCTCACTTGCCCCCAAGGACAAATTGAGTGGCTTGAAGGTTTCATGTCGTGTCCCCCCCAGGTGTGTATTAGGCGGCCCCCAAGGACACACCAAGCGGCTTGAAGGTTTCCTGCCGCGTCCCCCCAGGTGTGTATTAGGCGGCAACAAGACCAAAACCCTAACCACTTTATCAATGAGTGGTTGAAATCAAAAGATAAACATAATACAATCAACGACTAAGATGAGCCGGTACAATATAACATGGATCACGTACAAGAGGGGGGTGCGCACTCACTAAATGATGCCCTAGGGGAGGTGCACACCACATAAAAGTGACTATAGGACAAGTGTGCCACATAAGATGACATGGACAAGTGACTAGGAGCACATGGTGGGGCTAGGAGGCCTTGTTATCCTTCATTGGCATCACCCCATGGCACAATAATATAACATATAACTCAATGACATCTCCAAGTGAACAAATGATCAAATCCTGGCCCCCTCAACTAAGAGAAGAATGCATCAAAACACAACCCGGTGACTGTGTGGACCCCATTGAATGCTGCAAGCTGATCTAGAAGGAGTGGGATACACCATAAATGACCTTTGAACATACCTCATGCCAAAACCTTTCCTCAATTTCCCAAATCGATTTCCTTAATGACTTTTTTATTCCATTTTTATCCCACCTGAAAAACCATCAAACTGCCCATAACCCATTGCCTGGTGCCCAACCACAAAATCTGACTTTACCATCATGTCCGGAGATGGGGTAATATGGTAATGCCAAGTGGTTGTACCACCCCTCGCCTCTGTAGTGCCCTAGGAAACGACTCACCTCAAAGTAATTACTGGATAGGCCAACTCAACATGGCCAAACTGGTCAACAGGTGAAAAATTGCTCATATCATCAGTGGAAGTGTGCCTGAAACTAAAACCTAAGTGTCTCAATGGATCCAGAAGACCCAAATTTACTAGAGATGAGTACTCATACACCTCATTGTAACTTGTAAGATCATCTGTAGCATCCACCATACCCGGACAAATAAAAATATGATGGTCTGGAAGTAACATTTATCAATAAAAAGTACATCAACCATCATCTGAAACTTGTGTCCAATATATGGAATCATCAAAAGATATATCAAGGACCATGGATCAACATTATACAACATAACTGGTCCAAATCCTCACGGATCCCAAGGTGGACCTTGGTCAAACTAATCAAAATATGACCCAGGCTAGAGAAGCCTGCTGCTACAAGTGCAAATGGTTAAGACATGCTCTTTTAATCATTTTCATAGCAAGACTTTTAAAACATTAAGCATCATTTCACTGGCAGTTAGATAATTATAATTAAGCATAGGTTAAAATAATAATTTATTTTCAAAACAACCTCAGGGATATACTCATTTTGTAGACATGATCAATTTGCTAGCAGAGGGTGAAGGCTAACGATGCAAGGCTAGGGGAATGACTTGACTAACTCAACACTATGATACTTTGGATAAGGAAAATGGTATTACACATTCAAGCATATGTTGGATAAAGAATACACAGGGAATGGCAGTGTCTCACAAATGGGTAAGTTGTTTAGATAGGTGCTTTTTCACCCTTAGCAAATGTCTACGACTCACATCCAAGTTGTATCAGCTCCGTGAGGATCTTTTCTAGAACCGCCGTGGACTGGGTGCCCGGCTAACCGTAACTTGATGTTCTAGGGGACACTTAGAATTAGTTGTCCCATGCTCCATCTCACATCACAATCTGTAGGCTCCGTGAGGAATTTAATCATTACATTTCATTTCCTTGGCCAACAGTCTTTGGATTTAACATACATTTAACCACTTCTTTTTAGGCTTTTATGACCCGTTTTGGATTTTGCATATGCTTAGAAGCACAACTAATCGCAACTCATATCCAGGCTGCTTTTCATTTCAATTCATTTCATTTCATAGCCTTCTTTCATTGTGCTGAGAAGCACAGTTTTCAAAGCACTTTCATGGGCTTTCATATCAGATATAACAATAGTTTCCATATGTAATGATGGTAGTACAATTTGTTTCAGGTTTTAGTCAACACAAATCAAGCAACTATGGGGATTTTCCACAATCAAGACCGAACATTGGGGAAACCGACTAGAGTGATCAAGGTATCAAATTCAACTCACCAAAGGTAAGTTTTGTTGCCAACTCAGAGCCGAGACACAAACTAACAGGGATGCTATCCAACATAGAGGCAAAAATAGGGAAGTCCTCCATATCACAGGCTGAGGTGTAAGTCAGGATGAAACCAAAAGTGGGAAAGACAACGGATGGATGGAGAAAGTGAAGGTGATGCCTAACTTATCAAGCCATAAAAGCGGGAATGATCATGTCCACACTCCTAAGAGGGTAAAAACCAACGAGTATAAAATAAGAGCTTCTAATTGTCAATAATACAATCATTTAGATAATCAATAATAACCAATTTCATTTTATATGGATATACTGTGAGATCATAATCACTAGATGCCAAGTGAAGCTATCAAAATGACCAAAACAACAAGATAATAAAACCAATGCACATCATATACCTGCTGGGTCATATACTTGTATCTGTAATCTGTAATCCAGACCAACTGTAACCACTGAGAACACTGTTGCTGAAACTCTAATCACTGCACTGCATCTGTATGGAATAAAAGGTCATCTTGATCATCAAATCTGAGGTCAAGAGGCTCAGCCTTGGCATAAGGTCTACTGCATGTCTGATATAGGGCTGCTCTGATGTGTGAGTGATCACAAATAACACTGCTCATCATAGCTGATCTCACTGAAGCTGTGTAAAGGCAAAGCTCAAAAATATGCAGATAATTGCTCTGCAATCATGGTAGACCGACTACTATGGATGTGATAACAGGTCATAAGGACTAAAAAGCAGTGGTTAAGTATATGCTAAATCCAAAGATTGCTGGCCATAATAAAAATGTAATGATTAATTCCTCACAGAGCCTACGTGTTGGGATGTGAGATGGAGTAAGGGACAACTAATTTTAAGTGTCCCCTAGAACCTCAAGTTATGGTTAGTTGTGCACCCAGTCACGGCTGTTCTAGAAAAGATCCCCACGGAGCTGGTTTTATCTTGGATGTGAGCTGTAGACATTTTCCAAAAGTTGAATAGACACCTCTCTGTAAATTTTAGTCCAGAGATCACTACTCCCTCAGGATAGCCTTGAGATCTCAAGCGGTTTGAGTCTCGTATATCAATAAACTCCTAAAGACATAAGACTCAACACCTAGATCTCTTTACAACATAAAGACCATCATTCACAAATAAGACACTACATATACTTTTGAAACCCCAAACGGGGAAAACGAGCAATCCTGTGGGGCTATCTTCTCTCTCGAGCCTAGAGCAATATATGAAAGAAAGAAATACAACAATATTACTGTTATCACCTAAACTGTAGTTACCCCTGTGGATGTATCCATTAGTGGATGGCAATAGGGAAAGGCAACTCAAAAGGTGCAACCACGATCACCTCGACCTCCAATAGATGGTTGTCACGCCAGTCGAGGCAACCTTCGCTTTATGTTATCTATCCAAAACAACAAAGGGGGAGACCCGATCTACTCCCAACAGGAGAGATCAAAACCAAGACACCAAATCAAGTTAATACTAAGTGAAGTAAGGTGTATGGTTTTTCCTAGACCTAAGGATGAAGTCACAATATAAGTAAGGGGTTCAATGAGTATAGCTTTGGTTCATTATTGATGTGAGAGTGACTTATAGTATTTGAAATGGGATCCAGGATTGAAGTACTAGTTCAATGTGAGAAAATCCACTGCCTTGGGAACCGTGTCCAATGCAGGGTAGTTTAGGGGTTGAATTGGGGCTAACTAGTACAAGTGACAAGCTTGATCTTTTCCAAACTATAGATCCGGGATGCTACAGTGGGGAAAAGATCAAGCTTGTCACTAGTACTAGTTAGCCCCAATTCAACCCCTAAACTACCCTGCATTGGACACAGTTCCCAAGGCAGTGGATTTTCTCCCATTGACTAGTATTTTAATCCTGGATCCTATTTCAAATATCATAAGTCACTCTCACATCAACAATGAACCAAATCCATACTCATTGAACCCCTCACTTATCTTGTGACTTCATCCTAAGGTCTAGGATAAACCATACACCTTACTTCACTTAGAATTAACTTGATTTGGTGTCTTGGTTTTGATCTCTCCTGTCGGGAGTAGATCGGGTCTCCCCCTTTGTTGTCAGGGCTAGATGACATAAAGTGAAGGTTGCCTCGACTGGCGTGACAACCATATATTGGAGGTCGAGGTGATTGTGGTTGCACCTTTTGAGTTGCCCTTCCTTATTGCCATCCATGAGTGGATACATCCATAGGGGTAACTACAGCTTAGTTGATAACAAGGTCCTACCCTTCATATCAGTGCAACCATTCGACATCACATTGCATCCTGTTAGGTCCCGTGATTTTTGAAGCTCCTCCAATCTCTGAGTTCAATTGGTCTTTTCATCCTGAAGGATGGGCCCTCTCAACTCCTCATAATTGGGGGGCTTAAACCCCGGTCCAACAATAGCAGCCGCCTCAAACATGGACACATAAAATGGGTTCTTTGCAAAGTTAAAGGGAATGACACTCCATAGCAAGCATCGACCAATAAGTTTGTTTGCTTCTTTTTTCTCCTTTACTTTCACCATGGACCTTAGAGAAGGTTGTGCACCAGGTTTGCACTTCGACACAAAGAAAGGCGATTTTGTCGAAGGAGAAGGCATTGTGGACTGCTGTGTGGAGTGGGTATTTGTATTCGGACTTGTCCCACTAGCCCCCACTCCCGTTGCGGACCCGGATCTTGAAGCAATTTGATTTCTCACAACCTCTTTGTATTGTTTCTTTAGCCCCGTTCCCTCAATTGCTTGTGTGGCCTTAGCATTGAATTCCGGGGTTGTTTGGCTGCAAGGGCCCACATCATCCCCTGTTATTTGTGCCAAATGATATTTTAGCCTACTTATCCCACCTGCCATTCTCTTCCCACATAGATTGCAAGTGAGAATCTGCTGATGGAGTGGATCAATAGGTGTGCCCCACTCCCAAAATGGATCCAAAATATTCAGCATCTTGTATATGGAAAAATCAACTTGAAGTTTGAAGCTAGGGCCAGAAAAAAGACGTTTTTTAGCATATGTGATTGATGGAAATGTAAAAGACAACAAGAAATCGAAGATATATTGAGCATTCAAACATTGATTTAATGAGATAATATAAATGGACATTTTTGTGAGGATTTACAAGGATCTAGGGCAAAAACAAAATGCAAAAACGTTTTTTCTCACGCTTAACTGCTGCAAATAACATAACAGATGCAAAAAAAATTGTTTAAAACCCTAAAAAAATCTATTTTTTAAGATGGAGAATTGAATGGCAATGTAATACAACAAGAATCCCTCTTAGAAAAATGAGAAATGATGGGCAAATTTTTTACGTACCTGCAAGAGTGGTAATTGTGGAAAAAATCTCCAAATGGGAAGGTCCAATCTTCAAATTTGATCCTTGATGGCGAAGGAAATGATGCCTAAGATCCTCTTTATGCAAATTTTTAATGTTGTTGGTTTCCTTAGCTCTCCTCTTAGCCGCTGCAATGTGTAAATGAGCCAAAAAAAAAAAAAAGCGCCTAAAAAGGCTCTTTTTTCCGCCCTTGTCCCCGCGGCCCGCTTTTTTCTTATCGACTCGCGATTTTTCGACCGAGACATCGAGTAAAAATCAGCAAAAAATCGCCGATTTCTTGGGCCGATTTTTTTGCTGATTTTTTGAGCAAAAATCGGCGCCGAGAAAATCGCGCGATTTTTCGAACATCAGCGATTTCTCGGACGATGTTTGCAACACTTATCCAAAGTGTCACAATGTTGAAGATTGTAAAGTCTTTCCCTTGTCCTAGCCTTGCATTTCACCTTCACCCATTCCTAGCAAAATGGTCACATCCATGAAATGAGTATACTCTTGAGGGTCTGTTATGAGTAATTGATTGTTTTAATTCTGGACTTATATTTGATGTACTAATTGCTTATTCGCCAGTGAAATGCTACTTTATACTTTATACTTTCTATTAGAATAATTGAAGGGGCATATCTTATCCATTTGCACTTGCAGCATCAGTTAGTTTCAACCTGGTCATTGTTTTGATTAAGTTTGACCAGGTCAACCCAGCTTGACCAAGTCAACCACAGGATCCGAGATGAGTTGGACCAATGGTGTCCAAGATTGATTATTTATGTTCCTATGATGCCTACTTGATGGTTCCATGCAGTAGACACAGGTTTCATATGATGGTTTGATGATTTTTATTATTATTATTATTATTATTTACAGACCATTATTTTTATTTGTCCGGGCATGGTTGAGCCTACAGATGATTATCTAGGTGGTCACAGGGTGTATGAGTACTCATCTCTACTACATTTGGGCCTTCCGATTCCATTGGCACACTCAGATATTAGTTTCTGGCACTTTAAGATGAGGTTATAGTTAGATTATCACTTTATTGCGTATTTGTCGTTATAAAATAGCCTGACAGCACAGTTCGAGATTTATTTGGTTCTCCTAGGGCACTACAGAGGGAGTATGGGGTCCAGCCATTTGTTATTACCATATTACCATATTCCCAAACATTTTGATGCAGTCAGATTTGTGCCCAGGGCACTAGGCAGAGAGCTACAAGCATTTTATTATTTTACAGGTGATTTTCGAGGATAAAAAATGGAATAAAATGGTCACTAAGGAAATCGATTTGGGAAATTGGGGCAAGGAATTGGCATGAGGTTTGTTCAGAGGATTTTTGTGATGCATCCCACACCTTCCAGCATATCTTGCAGCATTTAGTGGGGTCCACACACATTCCAAGCTATTATTTGGATATTTATTTATGCTTTTGAGGGGGCCACGATTTGGTCACTCGGTCACTTTATGATGTCATAGGGTCATGTTATTTATTATTGTGCCATGGGGCCATGCTAGTGAAGGATATAATCACCTCCTAGCCCCCACCGTGTGCTTTATTCATGTGTCTTAGTCACTTGTCATGTGGTACGTCCCCCTAGGGCGTCTTTGTAAGTGCGCCCCCCTCTATTTGTGAGTTGATCCATGTATTGTATTTTCGGCTCATCTTAGCCATTGATTATTATTGTCATATCCTTTGATGTCCACCAGTCATTCAAAAATTGGTTAGGGTTTTGGTCTCTTTCATACCTATTTAGAGAAGAGACCCCCCTCATTTTAAAGGCACCTTTGGGCTCTGGAATTCTTGGAATAAAATATTATTTTGCAGATCTACTTCTCATGCTTTGATGAATATTCTCGTACGTGATTGGAATGCCTTTCTTTTAGACATCTTAGCAAATTTTCATGTGATTTCAACATCTTTTTTGTGGAGGCCGAATTCATCTTGTGCAGGTTGCGACTAGCTTGGAGGGGCAATTGTGGGGTTTCCCCATCTCTTCTTGGGAAAGATGTTTTGATCTCTCAGGGAGTTTTTCTATTGTGATTTTTTCCATTGGTTTATTCTATGTGATATGTCACGCATAGTTCTTCTTTCATCTGTGGATCAAATCTAACTTGGGTTGTTTGAATTTTGCAAGTAAAGATGACACACTTCCTCCTTGGACCCACACGTTTTAGCTTGAAATCAACTGGATCTCGCTCGGAATTGTAACTATTTGAAAGGATCATCAATGTACTTGCGGCCACAAGCATTTGAGGTAAGATCTACAAGGTATGTATTGATTTTCATCCATTCTACCCAATTGTCATTCAAACCCTGATTGTTAAAACCCTCGTTTTATAGATCTGATAGATTTGGCGATAATTTGGGCTTAATAACTAAAACCCACTTCTAAAATAATTAATAAACCTTAGAGACCAAGTTTGGTGGAAATCCGACTCCATTTACCCCTTGATCCAAGCACTCGCCATCTCTAGGGGAGGACGTACTTGTGGGTTTTTAGTCAATTTTACAGATCTGTCATTTGGGTGTTGCAATTTTGTGCTCTAAACCCCAGATCTACCATTTGGCAACCATTCTAGTGCCTTTCCTATCCTAATTTCACTAAGTGGGTCCCCACCTCACTCTAATTTGACCAAATCATAGGTGGATCTCATTTGGGTCTTCTAGATTGGCATTAGATCTATCTAGATCTACTTGTTTAACCCCATTAGTGGCATATTCATTCCTTGGTTGAGCATTTACCTCTTGCATAAGCCTCCTCAATCAATCCCTAACTCTATTTGCCATCCATCTTTCCTAGGTCTAGATCTACTTACTCTTGATCTCTCACTTTCTTCCACTTCACATCTTCCTAGAGTGTCTAGAGTAGGTTCGCTAGCCTTCATTGGCTAGCTAGGGTCTCCCCCTTGGTCTGGCATTGGCTTGATCTAAAGTGAAGAGTGCCTTGATTAGTGTGACAACCATTTATCCTTGAGAATCGAAGCCCTCTTATGTCACCTCTTTAGTTTCCCAACACCTCTACCATCCTGGATAGGATCACCTTTTGGGGCAACTACAAGTTGTGTGATAACAAGTACATCTCACCAAGAAGCCATATCAAGCCATGCACACAAGGATGAAAACGTGATAAAAATAACATGTGGACATCCATGCAAAATGGGGGGTAATAGGATGAACGATGATGACTACTTCTAAAGCGATAACTCTAGGATTATTTATGTTATTTGTGACAAGAAACAATAACTTGTATTGCATGTGCATATCTTTTACCCAAACCTTGGCCTTAACAAATCCAATAGCATGACCATAATAAGGGTGGTGGTAGCACACATAGTTCTAAAGGTGTAGTTTCTTAATAGGGTTTGAAGGAGGCCTATGAGAGTGCATGAGACATCAGTTGATGAGTTCATCATTGATCATTGGAGAAAACTATTGTTAAATTTTCTGGGAATGGTTAGCGAGTACCTAGAGCTATAAGTGAAGCTATAGAAACCCTAGAACCATCAAACATTAAAATGTGACCTTATTGTTAGTTTTTCTACTTTAATTCAATATTATCTAGGATCTTTAACTGAAAGAATAACAAGCACAGCAAAACACAAGAGACACAATAGTTTTCCTCGGGGAAACCATAAAGGAGAAACCCTGCAACTTCCTCAAAGATAGTTTCGCCACTAATACAATATCAAGCCAAAAGTGGAAAAGCCAAAATATGTCTTCTGCAGCTTCTCTCTTTTCTTCACCAGTGAACTTGTCCTCTCTCTCTTGCTATGCAAACTTGTGTGAGTGAGTAGTGTGTCCAAATGAGAGAGCTTAGCTCTATTTATACTTTACTTTTAACTTGACCTTTTACCTAACTAGGTTGGCCTCAACTAAACTTGATTGGGCCGACTTCTCTAGCAAGACTCAATAAGCCTATTACATTTTACTCTAGGGGATCGATCGCTCCGACTTACAATGGAGGTTTTACCTCAATGACTTTGCATGACCAAATGTAATAATGACATCTCCGACCGGAGGGAAAAGATCTACGTCGGAGGTACAAATAAAATACAATTGAATATCTTCCGAAGTTACTGTTATCACACAACTTGGAGTTGTCCCAAAAGATTATCCTATCCAAGATGGTAGAGGTGTTGGACAACTAAAGAGGTGACCCAAGAGATACCACGGTTCCCAATGCAATTGGGTGTCACGCTAACTGAGGAACTCTTCACTTTAGATCTAGCCTAAGCAAGGCCAAGGGGGAGACCCTAGCTAGCCAATGAGGGCTAGCGAACCTACTCAAGACCTCCTAGGGAAATGTGAAGATGAAAAAGGAGAAGATCAAGAGAGGATAGATCTAGATCTAGGATGGATAAGTAGACCCAAAGAGTTAGGGCTTGGTTGAAGAGGTTTATAGATGGACAAATGTTCAACCAATGCAAGATAAGGCCACATATAGGTTTAAAATAGTAGATCTAGATAGATCTAATGCCAAGTAAAAATATCCAAGTGGGGCCCACCCTTAAATTAAGGAAAATGGTTCAAATGGGGTCCACAAGGTGAAGATCAAGATGAAATGGCACTAGTGGGTTTGCTACTCAATGGATCTAATGATTTGACAAGGAACAAGCAATACCCAAATTGTGGATCTAGCAAAAGCCCACCTACCCAACAAATGCGACCTCCCTTGGAAAGGCCCAGTGCCTTAGATGAGGGGGTAAATGGAGTCGGATGCCCACCAAATTTTAGCTCTGAGATGTATTAATTAATATTTAGGTGGGTTTTAATTATTAAACCCAAGCGATTGCTAGATCTCCATAGATCTAAAAAATAAAAATAAAAATGAGGGTTTTGAGATCTAGAGAATAGATGGATAGATCGGAAAAACAAAATACATACCTCTCAAGCGTACTTGGATAATGAGAATGGATGCCGATTATGACGAGGATTACTTCCACAGATCAAATGAAGGATTCGTAGTTTCTCTTGCTTATACGATTTTCCCAAGTCCACAAGTGCACCCCTCTCTTCCTGCAAAGCCGAGACAAAGCTCATATAGCCAACAAAACGAGGGTGGATACAAGTAAGAAGTAAATGATAGAGAATAATTGGTACAAAGACAAAATCACTCCCTGTTAGAACCAAAATTTGATAGAAGTTTGCAGCGCAAGCCTCCCCACCAATGCGCACTCCTCCCAAATCGTCTTCTTCACCTGTAAATTGATATAGTGGAAAAATATACAAAATAGCTACAAGATTCCTTCAGTGCAATGAAGAAGCATTTACAATCATCATAACCAAACACCCATCTCAAGATCCAAGCATGTGCCTAAAAGATATTTCTTCTATTCAATAATCAAGAGCCAAAAATATCTAGATGCCTTTACAATAGGGGGGCCTCTTCTTTAAATAGGAGGAGAGAGACCAAAACCCTAAACCACTTTTGAACGAGTGGTGGAGATCAAAAGATAAACATAATACAATCAACGGCTAAGATGAGCCTGTACAATATAACATGGATCCACTCACATGAGGGGCGTGCGCACTCACTAAAGGATGTCCTAGGGGGGTGCGCACCACATAAAAGTGACTAAGATACAAGTGTGCCACATAAGATGACAAGGACAAGTGACTAGGAGCACATGGTGGGGCTAGGAGGTCTTATTATCCTTCACTAGCATCACCCCATGGCACAATTATATAACATATGACTCAATAACATGTCTAAGTGAACAAATGATCAAATCTTGGCCCCCTCAACTGAGAGAAGAATGCATCAAAAGACAACCCGGAGACTGTGTGGACCCCACTGAATGTTGCAAGCTGATCTGGAAGGAGTGGGATACACCATAAATGACTTCTAAACAGACCTCATGCCAAAACCTTGCCTCATTTGCTTAAATCGATTTCCTTAATGACCTTTTTATTCCATTTTTATCCCACCTGAAAAACTATCAAACTACCCACAACCCACTACCTGGTGCTCGAGCACAAAATCTGATTGTACCATCATGTCCGGAGAGGGGGTAATATGGTAATGACAAGTGGTTGGACCACCTCTCTCCTCTGTAGCGCCCTAGGCAACGACTCTCATCAAAGCAACTGATTGGACAGGCCAACTCAGCATGGCCAAACTGGTCAACAGGTGAAAAATTGCTCATATCATCACTAAAAGTGCTTGAAACTGAAAACTAAGTGTCTCAATAGATCCAGGAGACCCAAATCTACTAGAGGTGAATACTCATACACCTCATGGCAACCTGTAAGATCATCTGCAGCATCCACCATACCCGGACAAATAAAAATATGATGGTCTGGAAGTAACAATAATCAATAAAAAGTGCATCAACCATCATCTGAAACCTGTCTCCAATATATGGAGTCATCAGAAGGTATATCAAGGACCTGTTATCACACAACTTGTAGTTGCCCCTAGTGGTATCCCATCCGGGATGGTAGAGGAGATGGGAAAATAAGGAGGTGACCCAAGAGATGCCACGGTTCCCAATGCAAGGTGGGAGTCACGTCAACCGAGGCACTCTTCGCTTTAGGTCAAGGTGAAACAAGACCCAGGGGGAGACCCTATAACCAATCAAAGATGATTGGACCCAAACAAAGGTTCCTAGGGATGAGTAAATGGTGAGTTACGGAAACCAATGCAAGGTAAGTGGACCTAGAGATTAAAGTATGGTTGAAGGTGGTTTGAGAGGTGATTAGTGTTTCAACCAATGTATGGCTTAGGCCACTTGAGGAGCTAGAAAGACAAGATCTAGTACCATGATTTACACAAGTGGGACCTACTTCCTTGGAATATGTGAGATGGCTTAAGGTGGACTCACAAGGTGAAGTTGAGGGATGCAATTGGTACTAGTGGATATGTGATGAGTAGATCTACGGATCTAAGTTGTTTTTAGGGGTACCCATGTACCGGATCTAGAGTTTGACACAATTCCCAAGGAGTGCGACTTGCTTTGAGGAGGACTAGTGCCTTGTTGGATGGGCTAATGGGGTCAAAAGGTATGTCAAAGTGTAGATCGGGACACCTAGGAGCCAAGTCAAGTGGGCTAATTGGGATTGGATGGTTGGATCTTGCTAGATCTAGGTTTTCATAAAATGACCCTAAGTGGACCACAATCCCTTGAAATAAGGAATGCTACCCCCAAGGCAGATCGTCACACAATGATACTCTAGACCTAGGTTTCAAGGTATGGCCATTCCAAATCCACAAAAATCTCAACCACCCACTTCCTCAAAGTGGGCAAACTCACCTTCCCAAGGGAGTGCGACTTTGCTCAAGGAGGACTAAAAGAGGGGTTAGGTGGACCAAATCAAGTCCAATGGCCACCAAACTGTAGATCAAAGGGGCTTGTGCCCCGATCTATGTAGATACCAAAAGTCAAGTCAATCCAAGGGTTAGATCTTACTAGATCTGAGTTCTAAGGTGCCAAATAATTCAAAAGGGGGTTTTAATCCCTTAAAACGTGGAATGATGCCCACAAGGTAGAAATCACCAAAGTAAGAATCTGGGGATAGGTTATCAAGTGTCTAGATTGCAAATCAAGTGGGATCTCACCTACCCATGTGCTAGATCTAACCAAACAAGCCTCTCTTAGGGAAGTGCGATTTGGTTCAAGAGGGCTTTTTGCCTTGAAAAGTGTGTCAATTTTAACCCAATCACCACCAAACTATAGATCCAACTAGGGGTGGATGCTATAGAGGTGGGTTTTCAAAATCTTCTCAAAAGCAAGGCTAGATCTAAGTAGATCTAAGAAATACCAAAATTGGGGTTTTTAATTAATTAGGGTTTGAGACCAATGAAGATAGAATGGATGAAAGAGGCACATACCTTGTAGATCTTACCTCACTTGCTTGTGGCCACCTTGCAAATTGATAGCATTCTCCTATGTGTATATTCAAGAGTGAGATCCAAGAGCTCCAACCAAAACGTCCTCCTCCAAGATAGCCAAATCGTCCTCCTCCTACAAGACAAGATCAAAGAAACAAGTCAAGCAAGATGATTATGAAAATGATAGAAAGATGTAATAGAAAGCATCAACTATGTCACGAAGATACAATAATGATACTCCCTGTCACAAGATCAACCCAAGAGAGAATATGTGGATCCCTCCAACAATAACCCTCAAGAAATCGCCCTCCTCTCCACCAATTCGACTTTCTTGTAAGAAGATTAGTAGAAGCACCAAAATCCACAATGATACATAGAAGAGATACTGTATATTCAATATGCAAGAGAATCCACAAGACAAGAGAGATATGCTCCACAAAGAAATGTTCTATTCCAATATTCCAGAGCTCCAAAGGTGACTTATACAATAGGGGGTCTCCTCCTTATATAGGATAATAAAGACCGAAACCCTATACCACTCTATAATACTACATCAAATGAGTGGTTGAGATTAAAAGATCTCATCATACAATCAATGGCTAAGATGAGCCATAATAACATAACACATGGATCACTCATAAAGTGATGACGTCATAGTCTAAAATAATCATGGAGGGTGACGTCATCCACTAGAGGGGGTAAAAGTACCAAAAGTCCACCTCATGATGACTAGGACATGACATAATAAGCACATAGTGGGGCTAGGAGGCATCAATCCTTACTAGCTCATCCCCAAGGCACAATAAAATAATAAAATATGTCCAAGATAATATAAATGACCAAATCTGTCCTCAAAATCTGTGACAGACAAGCAGTAAAAGACCTCCTGTGATCGCTGTGGGCCTACCCACATGGTGAAAACTGGCTGGAAGATAGTGGGATCACCCTGGAAGACCTCTGTGAAAACCAAATGCCAAAACCTTGCCTCAATTGCCCAAATCGAATTCCTTAGTGACCATGTTATCCCATTTTTTTACTGCCTCGGTAACCGTGAAAGTGCCAAAACTGCCTCCTAGGGCATCTGCGCTGTCCAACTGAGCCCACTAGGCTCTCCAGAAGGGGGGGTAAATGGTAAAAACAAGTGGCTGGACCACCCCCTCCTCATACAGCGCCCTAGGTGAACTGGCCTCTCATGGCCCCTGCTGCTCAGGCTAGGAAATCAACCCCAAATCTGGTCAACAAGTGTAAAACTGCATCAATCACTGTCAGAAGTGCCCGGAACTGAAAGATAAGTGTCTCATTGGATCCAAAAGACCCAAATCCACTAGGAATGTGTACTCATACACCATGGGTTGCCCTAATGGGCCAGCTGTAGGGTCCACCATATATGGACAGTGTGTAATCTGATGATCTGAAGTAATAAATAAATTTGCTGAACTGCATCAATCATCGTCTGCATCATATGTCCATCATATGATATCATCATCAAGTATGTGGGACCATCAATCATCATCAATAGGCATCTATACATGGCCCACATCATCACACATCCCAATAATATACAACCAAGGATAAATCACATCAGTAGACTAAGACATGCTTCTCTAATCATTCTCACAGCCAAGCTCAAAGTATAACATCCATTCAGTGGCATTAATCAAGTTAGCATGTTCCTTTGTTATTACTTGCACAATAGTTCAAATGACAAACTCACCCATTGGACATGGTCAAACTGCTAGTGAAGGATGAAGGCTAGGAACAGGGTTGGGCCAAGGGGTTGACTTGTCTAACTTAACTCAAAAATACTTTGGACTGGGAGAAGGGGGAAAGCTACAAACTCTGTGCTGGACAAAATAACACGGGGGATGGCTGTGCCTCACAAATGGATAAGTTGTTCAGAGAGTGCTTATTCAACTTAGGCATCATGTCTACATCAAGTTGATCCAGGTTCATTAGGATCATTCAATTTCATTTAATGGCCTTTTTGGTCTACATAACCCTTCGGATCTTAGGTGTGCTGATAAGCACAACTAGTTGCAGCTTGCATCCAGGGCATGTTTTTCAAATACATATAAGGTCAGCAATTGTTTAGATATAGCTTTTAAGAACCATTGCTTTTTTGGACCTTTCTTATACTCTTCGAGGAATATTTTTAGCTGTTCATCGCTATTGCCCTTTTTAGTTTCCATGGGCGAATTTATAAGTTTCCATAGGTAGAACATGAGCTTTCAGTTTTAGCCAACAACATCTCAAGTGACTAGGGGGAGTTCGAGCCAATGCCAAACATCGGGACAACCGACCAGAATGATTTAGGCCTACAATCCAACTCACCAAAGGCAAGTTTTGTCACCAACTCAGAGTCGAGACACTGAATATATAGGGATGCGGTCCAAACACAGAGGTAGAAAAATGGGGAAGTCCTCAGTATCAGAAAGTCAAATGAGATAGGTCAAGGGATAAAGTCAAATAGGAAAGTCATGTATGGATGGAGTCAAGTGAATATGGAGCCTACACTAGCAGATAACTGGTGTCAGGAAAGACCATATCTATGTAAGGTGAAAAACCAGTGGGTTTTGTTAAATGACCTAAATGTGCAAGCAATTGTCCATTTTATAGTTCATTTTAAACAGTTTGCCACATCAGGAATAATATACCAAGCAGATGCTGTGAACATGACTAAATCAACAAGATAATAATCCACAGTCAGTGATAACATATCCATAGATCATACAACATCATCATAATAATAATCATCATGTACCATCTGAAACACTGCTGCAATACATCTCTAAGCATTGAACTGAAACTGTATGGGATAAAAGGTCACATCGGTCATCAAATCTGAACTCTCAAGGCTCAGCCTTGACACAAGGTCTCATATAAGTCTGAATAATATACTGCTCTGATCATGAGTGATCCAAAATATACAATCATCATAGCCATGCTCTGAATAATGGAAGCTCTGGAATGTGCAGATATCTGCTAAGCAAGAATAGTAGCCCTGCTACTATGGTGTGATAACAGGACCATAGATCAACATCATACAACATCACTGGTCCAATCATCATTTGGATCCCAAGGTTGACCTTGGTCAAACTAGGTTTGACCGTTCAAACTGATCAAAATATGACCCAGGCTAGAGAAGCCTGCTGCTGCAAGTGCAAATGCTTAAGACATGCTCTTTTAATCATTCTCATATCAATACTTTTAAGACATCAAGCATCATTTCACTGTAAGTTAATATTTAATTATAGTAAATCATAAGTTTAAATAATAGTTTACTTTCAAAAGAACCTCAAGGGTATACTCATTTTGTAGGCATGATCAATTTGCTAGCAGAAGGTGAAGGCTAAGAAATACAAGGCTAGGCAAGGGGGATGACTTGACTGACTCAACACTATGATATTTTGGATAAGGGAAAGGGTATTACACACTTAAGCATATGTTGGATAAAGAATACACAGGGGATGGCAGTGTCTCACAAATGGGTAAGTTGTTTAGATAGGTGTTTTTTCAACCTTGGCAAATGTCCACAAATCTCACCATTACATTTCATTTCCTTGGACAACAGTTCTTTAGATTTAGCATTTGTTTAGTCACTGCTTTTTTTTTAGGCTTATACAACCTTTTTGGGGATTTCACCTGTGCTTAGAAGCACAACTACTAAAGCTTTCATCTAGGGTGTTTTAAGATTTCCATTCATTTCATTTGGAAACCCTTTTGGGGATTTCACCTATGCTTAGAAGCACAACCACTAAAGCTTTCATCCAAGGTTCTTTTAAGTTTCCATTTCATTTCCTTGGTAGCAGTTCTTTAGATTTAGCATTTGTTTAGCCATTGCTTTTTAGGCTTGTACAACCCTTTTGGGGATTTTGCATGTGTTTAGCAACACAACTACTCAAGCTCTCATCTAGGGTTTGTTTTTCATTTGAGTTTCAATATAATTTCACAAGATATAACAGTAATTTCCATATGTAAATGATGGTAGTATTGTTTGCTTCAGGTTTTAGTCAACACAAATCAAGCAACTATGGGGATTTTCCACAATAAAGACCAAACAACGGGGCAACCGACTAGAGTGATCAAGGTATCAAATCCAACTTACCAAAGGTAAGTTTTGTTGCCAACTCAGAGCCGAGACACAAACTAACAGGGATGCTATCCAACATAGAGGCAAAAATGGAGAAGTCCTCCATATCACAGGCTAAGGTGTAAGTCAAGGTAAAAAAACAAAAGTGGGAAAGACAACGGATGGATGGAGGAAGTGAAGGTGATGCCTAAGCGAGCTAGACAAAAAGGCAGGAATGATCATGTACACACTCCTAAGAGGGTAAAACCAACGAGTATAAAACAAGAGCTTCTAACTGTCAGTAATACAATCATTTAGATAATCAATAATAACCAATTTCATTTTATATAGATATACTGCCAGATCATAATCACTAGATGCTAAGTCAAGCTATCAAAATGACCAAAACAACAAGATAATAAAACCAAAGCACATCATATACCTGCTGGGTCATATACCTGTATTTGCTATCTGGACTAACTGTAACCACTGAGAACACTGCTGCTAAAGCTCCAAACACTGTACTGCATCTGTATGGAATAAAAGGTCATCTCGGTCATCAAACCTGAGGTCAAGAGGCTCAGCCTTGGCATAAGGTCTACTGCATGTCTGATATAAGGCTACTCTGATGTGTGAGTGATCACAAATAACACTGCTCATCATAGTTGATCTCACTGAAACTGTGTAAAGGCAAAGCTCAAAAATATGCAGATAAATGCTCTGCAATCATGGTAGCCCAGCTACTATGGGTGTGATAACAGTTACATTTACATCAACACCCCCTCTTAACTAGGAAGGTATTCTCTCGCCATAGTCATCATCCCTCTGGACACAATTCTGGACGACATCATCATCGTTGGATCATCTTCAATGTTGGAACATCATCATCAACAATGGATCATCATCGTCGTTGCTGCAGTAATCTTCATTCCATTGATCATTGATTAGTGACATCTCTCGAATCTATCCGTCATAGGAAGTTCTATAGAGCCAACCCTTTTTCATGTTGGATGTAGGCCTAGCCCTCATGTAGGTCTTCATCATCTCCACGAGCAAGCCATCAAGTAGGTACATCCTAGGACCAGACATTACATTGCCACAGCAATCACCTGTGTCTCCTACTATCGCCTCATCGTATCTAGATCATATCATCATCACACGGAGTACAGCCCAGATGCACATCTCATGTCCCACAACGGTCAACCTGCGTCTACCAGCATGGGAGGACAATTAGGAGCACCCCAGGTGCATTATGTCCCAAGGACAACCTACGCCTACCACCATGCGAGATCCTATGTAGGTGCACACATAGTGTCTTATGACCAGTGGACCTATCAACGTCTCTAGTATGGGAGGACAATCAAGAGCATCCCAGATGCATTACGTCCCAAGGACCACCTACGCCTACCACAATATGAGAACCAACCCTTACATCTACCAACATGGGAGGACAACCAGGAGCATCCCAGATGCATTATGTCCCAAGGACCACCTACGTCTACCACCATGCGAGAACGGATCTATCTTCTCCAACATGGGAATACAGCCTGGGGCACACCAAGTGCATTACCTCCCAATGGACAACCTGCGTCTTCCACCATGCGAGAACTTGTGCATCTACGTCTTCCGGTCTCATCACTCCCTCTTAGGAGGAAGCTCGATCTGGAGAACACCAAGCTTCTCTCTGAAGTATTCGAACTTCACTCTGGCTAACGGCTTGGTCAACACATCGGTTATCTGCTCATTTGTCGCTATATATTGGAGCTTCACTGCTCCTCTCTGCACCATATCCCTGATATAGTGGTACTTGATCTCAATGTGCTTCGACTTGTCATGGAACATTGGGTTCTCGGACAACTTCACACAACTTTGGTTGTCACAGAAGATACAAGTCGCCTCTAACTAGAGATCAAACAAATAAGACAATAGCTTCCTAAGCCATATTGCCTCACAACTAGCTGAACAAGCTGTAACATACTCTGCTTCGGTTGTACTTAGTGCCACGCACGACTGCTTCCTGCTAAACCAGGAGATCATACTGGATCCTGTTTGACCGAGGTCTGATATTTTATTTGTTAGGATATTTGATGCATTTAATTTTTTACAAAGCCTTGTTTTCTATTTGCCTTTTTCCTTTTATCCTAAAGTTTTTGGCTTAACCTTGATTACATTTCTAATTTTCTAAGTATTTAGCAATAGAAAGGTTTTAGCCTATGCTCCTATAGGGTGTTAATTGATTTTCATTAAAAAGTTTCAAGATTACATAGTTTTCATATAAGTTGACAGCAGGTGTTAGGTATTCGAAAATGTTGGCACGCTGCCAGCTTGCCAAAACATTATGTTTTTGCAGGTGCCATCATTTCAGCGAATGGACCTGGAAATCGATGCTTGATTCGAAATATGACATCTGCTTGTATCAGTTCTATGGATGTAACATTTTGCTGAAATAACGATGTGTTATGATTGTTTGTATTACCTTCTGCATGTGGTAAAAACTCCACCGTTGTGAATGAATCATGATCTGAAGGAGTAAAGGTCCTGGATAGTACTGAAATGAAGCCTCATTTCCTTTTCCATAATTGCTGAAGGTTGATAAATAGACTTTTGCTCAAAAGGCCGAGACAGTATGGTGTTAGGGTTACAGCAAAACTCTCCTCAGGGTTCTGTTTCAAGTATCGCTTCCTTAGCAACGTCTACAGTCATGGATGAGAAGAAGAAACCTCGGCCGAGTGGGCATTTGCTCAGAATCGAACCCTCAGGTGTAGAATGGATGAAGGAACTTCCTGTGGCTGTAGAAAAGTTAAAAGAAAGAGGGTGGTTTGCCATTTTCGAAAGAATTGGTGAGCATCATGAGCAAGTTACTAGGGCTTTTTGCAAAAATTTCAATGGGACAATGGTTAAAATTGGTATGTTGAAGTTCCCTGTAATTGAAATGTCTATTTCCCAAGCTATTGGTGTAAGACCTGTGGGAGAAAGATGGTATAAACGTCATACTATTCATGAGGAGTTTAGTCAATACCTGTTACCGGCACATCAAAACCTAGACTGGAGTCAAGGTATACCTAGGGTTTTCTTACAGACACAGTGGCAAGATATTCTCTACATTATCCAGAGGTATATCACCTGCGAGGGGAGATTTGCGACTGTATATAGGTATCACATGAGGCTACTGCGGCATGTTTCAGGTATTAAAGAACTTAATCTCTTGTTTTTCTTGTTTAAAAGTTTGGAAAGAATGTCTGCTAGGGTTCGACAGCATCCAAAATCTGATAGCCACAATATTTATCACCATGGTCTCGTTAAATTACTGATTGAACAAGAGCTGAAAAAAGGGGAAAAGACCTGGTCTTATTTTCTGTTTTGGTCGGGTTTTAGAGGCGAAGTGGTAGAATCTAAAGGAAAGAAAAACTGTAAACCGACTAAAGAAAAACCTAAAGAATGTTTGGATATTAAAGAGAAGGTTTCAAAACCTGAAGATGGTGAAGCACAAGATGGAATTAGTAAAATATAAGTGTCAGGAAATGACAATGCTGTCATAGATACAATAATGGTAACAGGGGATAAAGAACCCGATGGAGTTTGTTCCTTCCAGAAATCACCAGAACACACAGAAGAAGTTTTTGAGCCTGATGGAGTTTGTATTCGACCTAAAACTCGAGCTGTTAATAAGCTTCGAATGAATATGAAGGCTATTTTGGATCCAAAATTCAAAAAAGAGCAAGTTATTAACTTGCAGGATTCTTCTACAGAAGATGAGGAAGACGAAAGGTCTAAATGATTCAAGTTTGCTGTGCATCAGGTTTTGAATATGAAACTCATGCAACAAGAATTAAAAAGGTTACGAAGGAAATTAGAAGCCCTAGATGGACTTGCCACCTTGGCAGAAGCAGTGAGGAGTCTTTGAAAAGGTTCTTTACCTTGACATGTGTCAAACAGAGTTTAAATGACTATATCTTATATGATTTTATTTTTGCTATATTTAGAAGATCCTGCCTTAAAAAGTGGATCTTAGAAACGAACCTCAGGGATCCTACTTTTATTTTTGTTATATATTATGTAATATTTTTAAAAAACACGAGACACACATGGGAGTCGAATTACTGAAGACTGTGGAGATTATCAATGGTTACCTGTGTAAGAACTCTTCTTGCAATTTTTGATGACAATTAATATATCTATATGGAGCTAGGCATTTAATCTATGTTTGTTCTTTATGTTCTCTGGTTCAGTGTGAACTCTTTCATGTATTGATGATATATAGATGTTTTCTATGTTTCATGTTATGTATGAATGTGAATGTTAAATGCTTATTGAATATTTGAAAAGTATTTTCAAAGACTCATACCTTTTTACACATGTGCTTCGAATGTGAACAATTTGTTTATTATTTGCAGTCACATATGTGTTGATGTTTATCTCCTATGCTTTAATACTCTGTCAGCTATCATTGCAAGATCCTTTTCTTTTTTACATTTGTATTGCTGAAGTATTTAGACCATTGTATATCGACCTTGTTATTTTATCCATTTGATATACATTGTTATCCACAAAAACCCATAAAAACAATCCTATCTACATTATTATCCAGAAAAAAACCCACAAAAAACCAATTCTTGTTGAGGTGCCTGAACACTGCTGCTCCTGTAGTATAGGTAGCAGACTTTAGGACAAACAGATCCCATACTAAAGCAACATCCTAAAGTGCTCTTCATATTTGCAGCATTGTCGGCCCAATCTGAATCAACATAACCTTGCAGGTTAATCTTCTGATTCCTGTCATACTTGAGCCCATAGTCAACTGTACCCTTTAGGTACCTCAATACATGCTTTGCATCAATCAGGTGAACACGTCTTGGATCCGTCAGGAACTGGCTCAGGGTGTTCACAACAAAGCATATGTCTAGTCTCGTGTTCGTCAGGTACATCAATGAACCAATCATCTGACGATACATCGTGGCATCAACTAACTCTGATGAAGCATCACATAGTAGCTTCAAGTTCGATGCCATGGGTGTGGCCATAGCCTTGCAGTCCATCGTTCCGAACCTCTTCAGAATCTCCACTTCATACTTCCCTTGTCGAAGGAAGATTCCATCCACACTCTGCCACACCTCCATGCCTAAGCAATAATGCATCATACCCAGGTCCTTCATCTTGAACTCTGCAGCAAGCCTCCTCTTCACATCTGCAATGAGCTCATCCTCACCTGTCAGAAACAGGTCATCTACATACAACAAAAGTATCACTGGACTTCCGACTTCAACCTTAAAGTAAAGGTTGGAATCCGCTTTACTCTTAGTAAAGCCCAAGCTCATCAGGAAACTATCCATCCTATCGTACCACGTCTTGGGTGCATGCTTCAATCCGTACAAGGCCTTCTTCAATTTGCACACGAGTCTGCCTGTCATGTGTCTCAAATCCCAGTGGCTGCTCCACGTACACTTCCTCTTCGACTACACCATTCAAGAATGTTATCTTGACGTCCATCTGGTGTACCTTCCATTTCATCATTGCAGCCAATGCAAGTATAGATCTGATGGAAGTGTATTTGGCTACAAGTGCAAACATCTCCTTGTAGTCTATGCCTTTTTTCTGGGAGAAGCCACGTGCCACAAACCTTGCCTTGTGTTTCTCAATGCTACCATCTGCAGCATGCTTGATCTTGTAGATCCACTTCGAAGTCATTACAAACTTCCCTTCTGGTCCCGGAACTATCTCCCAGACATCATTTTTCATAATCCACTGGTACTCCTCGATCATGGCATCCTTCCATTCTTTCTTCTCTGTTGCTTCCTCATAGTTGGAAGGTTCTTTATCAATGATGTCACACAGCAAGGCCACATAGCTAGAGTATGGTCTAGGTCTCTTGCTTTCTTTGTGCATCCCCATCTGGAGCGCCATACTTCTTTGCATCTTGTATTGCCTCTTGTACCCATGCTGGTCTCCTCTTGTGGGAGTTCTTCTCACGAGGTGGATCTACAGGTTCTTGTGATTCTTCCATTTCGCGGTCTTCATGATCTTCTAGAACTGCTTCCTCCATCACTGAATCTCGAATCTTGGGAACTTCAGGTTCTTCAATATTTTCAATAGGTAGTTTTTTGGATCTATTGTATGCCGAGTCTTCGTCAAATGTCACGTCTCTGCTGATGTCGATCTTCTTGAATCCTGGGAAGTATATTCGGTAGGCCTTTGAAGTTTCGTTGTATCCTACGAATATTCCCTTCTTTCCTGAGGGATCTAGCTTCGTCCTCTTCTCCTTCAGAATATGTATGTACACTCGATAGCCAAATATCCTGAGATGGCTAACTTCTGGTTTCTCACCGGAGAAAGCTTCTTCTGGAGTCTTGTTATCTAGTACTTGGTGAGGAGTGCGGTTCTGTACATACACCGATGTCCTAGCAACTTTTGCCGATAAGTGCATCGGAAGATCCTGTCATGTAGCTTTGCTTTCGTCGCTTCCATTATCATTCTTGTTCTTTCGTTCTGCAACGCCATTCTGTTGAGGATTGTAGGGAGTGGTCAACTCCCTCTTAATCCCAGAATCTCTGCAAAGATTCTTGAATTCTTCCGAGGTGAATTCTCCGCCATTATTTGATCGAAGGGTTTTGATCTTCTTCTCTGTGTGATTCTCAACCAAGGCTTTGAATTCCTTGAACTTACTAAATACCTCATCTTTATTTTTCAAGAAGTAAATCCAAGTTTTACGAGAAAAATCATTTATAAAGGAAACATAATAAACATACCCGCTAAGTGAGCTAGATGACATGGGACCGCATACATCAGAGTGGATTATCTCCAATATCCTTTCGCTTTGCTTTCACTGCTGGGAAACGCCTTTGTTGCATTATTTCCTTGCTCACATCCCTTGCAAATGCCTTCATGTTTAGCCTCGATTTCTGGAAGTCCCGACACTGCTTTTCTTACAATAGGTAGTGCTCTATAGTGCACATGTGCAAGCCTTCTATGCCATAGTTCACTTGGTTCCATGGAGTCATGAACCAATGCTTGTTCAGGTTTTCCCTTCAACTTGTACAAACCTCCCTCTTTCTCTCCAATCACAGTTGCATCCTCTATCGTCTTTCCCTTTGGCCACATTAGGACTTGGCCATCTACGAATGCAACCCTCATTCCTTTAGCATTTAGTTCTGATATGGAGAGAAGGCTCTTCTTTAGTCCTAGAACATATAACACATCTTTCATCTTTCAGAGATTTTCCGGAGTATAGCTTGTAGGAAGCTTCTCCACTTCCTTTTATGAGGTATTGGTAATCATCCCCAAGTTTCACCTTATGAGGTGACTCATGCTCAGATAGATTGATGAATGATTCTTTGTATCCCGTCATGTGCTTGGAATCTCCACTATCTACAAGCCAATCATTGCTCCCATGTATAACAGTGCCCGTGAGTGCTGAGATCGGGACATATTCTTCATCACTTGAAGAATCATCTCTTTCTTCTTCTCTGGTTCTTTTCCTTGCAGGTTCATCATCTTCCGTGGTGCGAGCATGATGTCTCTTCTTGTTTGTCTTCTTGTTGGAGCCTCTGTTTTTGGGACAATCTCTAGAGTAGTGTCCCTTCTCATCACATGCATAACATCTAATGTTGGATAGATCTCTTATGGGTCTTCTTTGTCTATCGTAGTTCCCTCTCTTACTTTGACGGTGGTTCTCCCTCTTGTTGTGATGATGGTGCTCCCTCTTGTTGTGGCTTCTTCTAGCGTGAACTGCGAGAGCTTGGTCATCATTTGCTCCCATCTTCTCTTCTCGTGCCATAAGTCGAGCTTCTTTCTGTGTGCATTCCTCCCATTGTCTGCTAATGTGATCAATTTCTTTTTGGCACATATTCCCTGAATGAATGAGTCCCATGATCTTGGGAGACCATTCAAGGTGGTCATAACAATCTCTCCTTCTACCTTCTCTTCAACTGCTTCAAGTTGCTCCTTGATCTGTGAGACCCTTGTGAAGTAGGATTGCATGGTCTTTGAGGTCTGGATCTTTATGTTCTTGAGTTGGTTCCTCAATGTCATCTTTCGATTGATGTTCTTCCCTTCAAATAGTCTTGTCAATGCATCGAACATCTCCTTGGGTGTCTTCAAGGATGACACATGTGGGATGAGATGATCCTTAATGGAGTCAACAATAATTCTCTTGGCTTTAACCAAGTTCTTCTTATGGATAGCTTTAGCCGCACCTCCCTCTGGTGCTGGAACCTCTTCAGTAACATATTTGTCCAAGTCATTTTCTTCAAGGACAAGGGCAATCCTATACTTCCATGCTCGGAAGTTATCAGCTCCTTCAAGCTTATCCTCAAGCTTGGTATGGTGAGACATATTGAATGAGTACCTCAAATGAAAATAACAAAGATTTAGATCTTACCAATTTGAGATGCCCGACCTGGTTCTGGAGCTGGTTGGCCTAGGGTTTGTTAGAGAAACCCTAATTTTCCAAACTTGGAATCTTGAACTTCTGATTGGACAGGAAGATGCGCCTCCTCAAGGAGAGTTGTCCAATGTACTTACTTTCCCAAATCTGTGGATAGAAACCCAAAATAAATGATGCCCTAGTTTAACTCCGACAGTAGTGATGAGTCCAAAAACGAAAATTCTCGGAATTTGATTCTACTTCGACAGAAAGATGCGCCCTCCTAGGGCGAGTTAGCATAGCCTCCTTTTCTTGATGATCTGTGGAGAGAAAGCCTCAAACTTGGAAACCCTAGTTTCTCGCTGCTGCACAATGTCTTCTTTTCAGGCAAGCTCTGATACTAGGTTAGTTTTTCTACTTTAATTCAATGGGTCCAAAAATGAAAATTCTCGGAATTTGATTCTGCTTCGACAGAAAGATGCACCCTCCTAGGGCGAGTTAGCCTAGCCTCCTTTTCTTGATGATTTGTGGAGAGAAAGCCTCAAACTTGGAAACCCTAGTTTCTCGCTGCTGCACAATGTCTTCTTTTCAGGCAAGCTCTGATACCAGGTTAGTTTTTCTACTTTAATTCAATATTATCTAGGATCTTTAACTGAAAGAATAACAAGCACAGCAAAACACAAGAGACACAATAGTTTTCCTCGGGGAAACCATAAAGGAGAAAACCCTGCAACTTCCTCAAAGATAGTTTCGTCACTAATACAATATCAAGCCAAAAGTGGAAAACCCAAAATGTCTTCTGCAGCTTCTCTCTTTTCTTCACCAGCGAACTTGTCCTCTCTCTCTTGCTATGCGAACTTGTGTGAGTGAGTAGTGTGTCCAAATGAGAGAGCTTAGCTCTCTATTTATACTTTACTTTTAACTTAACCTTTTACCTAACTAGGTCGGCCTCAACTAAACTTCACTGGGACGACTTCTCTAGGAAGACTCAATAACCCTATTACATTTGGCTCTAGGGGATCTATCGCTCCGACTTACAATGGAGGTTTTACCTCAATGACTTTGCATGACCAAATGTAATAATGACATCTCCGACCGGAGGAAAAACATCTCCGTCGGAGGTACACATAAAATACAATAATAATATCAATATAAAATACAATTGAATATCTTCCGAAGTTACATTTACATCAACACTTATATTGAATAATACCTTTGTTTATTTGACATGTTCCTTTTTCTTTAAATAAAACAAAATGGTGGTGTTATGATAGAATCGGTTGAACAATAGCGAGGGCACTACAAGTTGGATCAACTTTATGTCCCTGTTGGATTGGCTCTCCTCCTCCTCTTCAAGGAACCTCACTCTTCATCCTATGCAAGGCATTTTGGTGGGCAGAAAACCTTGTTGCATCTACAACAATACTTATTTTGTCCTTCCATGAGGAAACACGTGGAAGATTACATGCAAAGATGTTCACATTGTAGCTAAAGCAATCCTTCTAAAAAAATTCTTGGTTTGTACCATCCTTTGCCAGTTCCCTCCAAGCCACAGGGATCAACCTCCATGGATTTCATTAGTGGTTTTCCTACCGTTAATTAAAAGAATAGATGTATCTTTGTATTAGTTTTTATCCTATTATTCCTTATGAGATTGTGGTTGCTCTTCTAGCTCCTTCTATACCCCACCAACATAAGGAGCAAGACAAAGCCTTTTCCTTCATGCAAAACATGGGCATGATCAACAACATAGTACATTACATACTTCAACAAACATAGACCAAGTATGAATCATTTCGGGCAAACTGTTATGAGCATAAACATATAAAAAATATAAAAAATATATAATAAAAGGCATAACCTAAGTAAGGGACATGACCATTCAATATCGTGACTAGTTAGTGCATATAAGTATACCATCACATGGCATTGTATTAGTCACTTCTCTATCAATATATACCATATCCTATTCATTATTTATCAATTATTATCCCATATGGATTTCAACTCTTTGTCTTTCTTATGTTGACCATTTGATTAATAAACTATTGTTCATTACACGAGTATCAGAGCCAAGTCTGGTTCCAGACTTTGGCCACACTTTATTACACAAACATTGAGTTACTCCTTAATAAGAAATTGGTGATAGAGTTTGGCTTCACTTGGATAAACAAAGATTCAAAAATCAGCTGCGCATCACAAGCTCAAGGCAAACGGTTATGGGTCTTACACCACCACACAATGAATGGGTCCTAATGCTTTCAAGTTGGATACTCCACCTCATCTTGACACCCATGAGCGCCCTCATTTGGGGGGGGCAGATCAAATCATATTTGGGGCCAACCATTCTAGATTTTCAGCCGCCTCTTCCAAAAAATACACTTTTTGATGTCCTCACCAGATCTACTAGGCCATATGAGATCACAACTTACTTGGTGGGATGCAAAAGCACTTTACCCACTCGAAGCAATGGATATCCCCATTATCATTTGACCAACAGCTTCCCCATATACCTGTTGACGCCTGGAATGGTCCAAGCTATGATGATATGCCTCTTGGTTTATTTTATTATGTGATTGGAAAGATGAAGTTGAATTATTGTGGGAAGGGGGGATTTTCGATATACCTTGCGGTACGGGAAATATGTTTGGAATATGATCTAGGTGGCTCCGTACAAGGATGTGTGGGCTGGGATGGAGTCTCGAGAGCGATGTTCAACACTACAACAACAAGGATGTAGTCTAACTATGCTCTGAGGTTGCCTCCCAGTGGTTTCCGCTTCCTTAGTCAGAATTTCCCCACTTTCGATCATGAGGCAACGTCGGATTTTTGATGGTTTTCGCGGGACTTGATTTTATTAATGAGTATTAATTAAATGTGAAAAATTATGAAGTGCAAAAAAACCGCTTTTGATATCCCAAAGCTCAGACCAGCCTGCGATGGGTAGAGCATACGCGGTGTTTGCAAAATTATTCGTTAAGATTGACTCTCCGATAGAGAGCACTCTTGATCCGATTTAGAACGAGATTCAAGAGATTTTTTAATAAATTTTAAGATTGACTCTCCGACAGAGAGCACTCTTGATCCACTTTAAGAGCCTGATTCAAGAGATTTTATGAACACTACCATGTTGAAGAAATAAAATGTTGAAATGAAAAGAGACAAGTTTTCTAATTATCTCCCCAAGAGTCTATTTCAGGTCGGAAGACCGTACTCAGGAGAGCAAGGGGGCTAGTATTCAGTTTATTCCCCAAATAAAGTAAAGTAAAAACTGAAAGAAAAGTGTAGATCTAGCTGCAATAATTGAAAGAAATTAACCTAGTAAGCAAAATCTAATCTAAAACAAAAAGTAAAGGGACAGGTATAAGCTTCCCCAAAATGGGGGAAGGGGGTGTGGGAGCCGTAATCCCACTTGCTTTTTATTAAACTTTATTACAAAAATTATTAATAACTCTCCGATAGAGAGTGCTCTTGAACCGCTTAAACATCGTGATTCAAGAGACTTTAGGCCTAAGAAGGCAAAAGGATAGCAAGGGTTTGAAGGAAAAGTGAAAAGTTCTTAGTTTAAGCTCCAAAAGGACTTCTTTCCTCGCTTTCCTGTAAAATGAATATGAAAAACTAGCAAACACGAAAAATTGTTAATGTATTAGTACATGCATATACATCAAAAGATTTACACTCTAGTACTTGAAAAAGTATTCAATAAAATTGCTACAAGTACTTAGTAATAAATAGATCTAACTTATGAATATCCTTAAGCTCTTTTTAGATCTAGTAATGAAGCAAATAAATTCTAAGAATGATGCTTTTAGATTTAAATCTTCTTGCTTTCTGTAAACAAAAATAGGGAAAAAGAGTTTGATTTGATTTTAAGAAGGTGAGAAAAGTAGAACCAATCCCAAGCTTGAGGATTATGAAGACTTATGAAGATCTGCAAAATCAAACTGTTAGCATGTGATCAAAGTGTTCTTATGGTTGGAGAGGAAGAAAATCTAGCTTAGGTTCGCTTTCAAATCAACTTGGATCCTACAAAAATTCTCATACACTTACAAGAACAAATGGATTAAATCTAGAAAACATAGAGTACTGAAAAATTATGAAAAATAATTGTATAACTGACTACGCATACTACTCCCTATTCTTTCACTAACATGTTAAAAGTAAACAACTCAAAGACTATGAATGTATGCTTCTATGGGCTCAGAGGCCTTCTTAGCTAAACAATCCATAGATTCAAAACCAAGGATAATTTTAGGGGCGAAATTTAGCCCATGGGCTATTTTTCCATGTTTTTTTCCAAAAAAAGATTCGCCAATTTGCATTTTTTGAAGCCCCATTTCGCCCAATTTTGATGGGGTAAACTTTTTTCACTCTAAAAATCGCCAAATTATTATATAAACTATATAAAATCCTTAGAAATTGAAATTATTTTAGAAAAATATCGCCAAATATTTTATAGTTTACATTTTAAGAATTGGTAAGATTCGCCAAGGTTTATACACTTTTAAATAAGTATGGGTCCTTAAAATTATCCCTGTTCAAAACAGTAAGTACATGAAAAGAAGACAAGATTATACCTCAACAAAACACATGCTTCACAATGATGGATCTTTGCACACCTCCTTGACCTCCAAAGTCTCAACAAAAATTTTATTGCAAAGATATGAAATACATGAGCAAAGGTTCGATGCTAATCCACCCTGAAGGATGGAGCTCGACCTTAATTTTATAGAGTTTACAAGAGGGGGGGTGCTTGCATGAAAGGAGAGGGCGAATGAGTGAAACGAGGAGCGCATCTCTTGATTAAGGAGTGATTCACGTTGATTGAAAGTTAACTCCATCTTGGTTGGTGTGATGGGATGAGGTGGCTGCCACCTCATGAGAGGGGCGCCCCTCTCCCTTGTAACCAACGCCCAATCCTTATGCGAATTTGTGCATGGACAAGTCGCCCACGTGAGGAGGGGGGTGCTCTCTTTAATTGGACACACTCATTTGCTCATGTTTTGACTTTATAAAACATGTGCTATCCACTTAACTAAGTCACCTCTCTTAATAAACCATTAAGCCACCCTTTTCCCCATAATTTTTTAATCATTTTTTTATTTTTTTTATTTCCGACTTTTGTGCATTTCGTAGCATAGTTAGCATTTAAGTGCCATTTTGTAGCATCTTTAGGAAAAAATGCCACAAATGACAATTTAGTCGCCTGAAACCCAGGAAAAGTGGATTCTAGGTTAAAGATGACGCTCTGAGCGTGAAAACGAGCATCCCCACGCCAAATTCCGCCTCCAGACCATGTTTTTATTACATTTTGAATTTTTTCAATTAAACCATTAAAAAATGGTCTAATTTTACGGAAAAAATTATTTATACCAGAATGAAACCAAACTCCTAGGGGACCTAGTGCATATCCATACGACTCAATTTAAGTGGCTAGCATATAAAAAATACATAGACACATAGACTTTAATAACCTCCCTAGGTTCAACCACCATGAGAATACTCCAGCTTTGGAGGTATGAGTGAAAAACTCAGGAATTATATGCCACTGAAACGCAACACATAATTCCGAACGAAAAAACACTCTAGAGTATCCCCCTGATAGCCAAACCTAAGGTAGGCCAAGTCTTTTACAAAATAATCATGCTTAGACCAACTTATTACAATTCCCCCAAGGGGGTCTGGACATGCAATTATTACAAAGGGGCCAAAATTGGCCCTGAAAAATCTTCTGAACTTTTGAACACTGAACATGTTCATGAAACTGGCGGCTCACAAGAAGTCCAACTATGGTACAAAATAGTGGGTAACATTCGGCTCCAATTGCGGGACGTGTGCTCGATCTGGCCTTATTTTTCCTACTCTAATCATAACATAATGAAATTGTTAAGTAAAGTGAAAAATCCAATGTAACCAACTTAACATTTCATCAATTGTAAAGTTTCTGACCTTGTGTTTGGTTACCTTCCAAATCAAGGAAAAGTTAGTTAAAAAATGCAAACCTGCGTGAGATTTCTGGATGGAAGGGTTGTATGGGGGATCATAAGAGAAAATGTTATTGCACTGATTCCCAAACTAGCAAGTCCTCCTGCAGGATTCTTCTATCCATGACTGGATAGGACTAATAAAAATTTATGAATGATGATGCAGGTTAACCGCTTCACCATGTTGATCTAATGGGCTCTTCTGATGATAACTTCTTGTATAAGCACAAACCTCAAGCTGCTCCAAATCATAAGGAACATATGCATGTGAAGACGGTGACTGAGATATATCTTCAATCAATTGTACCCAATCTGGCTCTTCACCGCACTACTTCTCCAAGTCCTCATTGCTGATACTCATGCATGGCTTTGGTTGCTCATATGAACAAATAGCATGCTCTTCTTCCATGTCCAAATGCTCCAAGTTTTCAAGATCCACACTCCCTTCTCTGGATACATCAAAAATGGGTTTTTCAATGTATGTCCAATAGTCATCATCCACATCTTTGTCAAATATGGGGGAGTCTTCATGAATTTCATCATATCCCTGCCTATACCCATCTTCGTGTTCATAACAATTATCTTCAAAAGGTTTGGTTTCAAAGATATTACAAGGAGCAAATCTTTCCAAAGCCTCATCACTAAGCGGAGAACAAGGAGGAGTGTTATCATACACGCCCCAAATTTCATCATGGATTTCTTCATGAGGTAAATTTGGCATACATGTGTGATCATCTTCACTAAAACAATCCAGGGATAGCTCAAGATCTTCAATGTTCTTTGTTGTGATGACATGAGAAGGGTCTTCAACCATGTCTTCAATTAAAAGTGCCTCATGAAGTTCATTAATAGGATCATGATGGAGGTGATGCTCAATAGTGGAATTTATGGGTTCCTCCAATCTCATCAAATCTTCAGGTTGTACATGGGTATCCACATGATGCTCTTTCCAAGGTGCATGAGCAAGGGATTCATTGATGAAACTTTCCATATCACCCTTGTCATTGTGCCATTTCTCAAGAAAAATTCCAAAGAAACTTGACATAGAAGTAATGCACTTATTAGGAAGGTGATCATAAAACCAATCCCCAGCATCCTCCTCCAGTGTACATATAAAAATATGGATCCAATTATCTTCATGTAATATATTGAACTTGGTTATGACTTCGATAAAGGATGTAATATGAAGGATGGTTGAATCATGCCTTCCGCAAAAGCTAGGAAAATGATTATCTATATTTGTCTGAGGCTCTTGATGTGGGAAATAGCAAAGATTTAGATCTTACCAATTTGAGATGCCCAACCTGGTTCTGGAGCTGGCTGGCCTAGGGTTTGTCAGAGAAACCCTAATTTTCCAAACTTGGAATCTTGAACTTCTGATTGGACAGGAAGATGCGCCTCCTCAAGGCGAGTTGTCCAATGTACTTACTTTTCCAAATCTGTGGACAGAATCTCAAAATAACTGTTGCCCTAGTTTTCCTCCGACAGTAGTGACGGATCCAAAAATGAAAATTCTCGGACTTTTATTCTGCTTCGACAGAAAGATGTGCCCTCCTAGGGCGAGTTAGCCTAGCCTCCTTTTCTTGATGATCTGTGGAGAGAAAGCCTCAAACTTGGAAACCCTAGTTTCCCTCTGTTGCACAATGTCCTCTTTTTAGGCAAGCTCTGATACCAGGTTAGTTTTTCTACTTTAATTCAATATTATCTAGGATCTTTAACTGAAAGAATAACAAGCACAACAAAACATAAGAGACACAATAGTTTTCCTCGGGGAAACCATAAAGGAGAAAACCTTGCAACTTCCTCAAAGATAGTTTCGTCACTAATACAATATCAAGCCAAAAGTGGAAAACCCAAAATATGTCTTCTGTAGCTTCTCTCTTTTCTTCACCAGCGAAGTTGTCCTCTCTCTCTTGCTATGCGAACTTGTGTGAGTGAGTAGTGTGTCCAAATGAGAGAGCTTAGCTCTCTATTTATACTTTACTTTTAACTTGACATTTTACCTAACTAGGTCGGCTTCAACTAAACCTGACTGGGCCGACTTCTCTAGGAAGACTCAATAACCCTATTACATTTGACTCTAGGGTATCTATCGCCCCGACTTACAATGGAGGTTTTACCTCAATGACTTTGCATGACCAAATGTAATAATGACAGCTCTGATCGGAGGGAAAACATCTCCGTCGGAGGTACACATAAAATACAATAATAATATCAATATAAAATACAATTGAATATCTTCCGAAGTTACATTTACATCAACACTTATATTGAATAATACCTTTGTTTATTTGACATGTTCTTTTTTCTTTAAAGAAAACAAAATGGTGGTGTTATGATAGAATCGGTTGAACAATAGCGAGGGCACTACAAGTTGGATCAACTTTATGTCCCTGTTGGACTGGCTCTCCTCCTCCTCTTCAAGGAACCTCACTCTTCATCCTATGCAAGGCATTTTGGTGGGTAGAAAACCTTGTTGCATCTACAACAATACTTATTTTGTCCTTCCATGAGGAAACACGTGGAAGATTACATACAAAGATGTTCACATTGTAGCTAAAGCAATCCTTCTAAAAAAATTCTTGGTTTGTACCATCCTTTGCCAGTTCCCTCCAAGCCACAGGGATCAACCTCCATGGATTTCATTAGTGGTTTGCCTACCGCTAATTAAAAGAATAGATGTATCTTTGTATTAGTTTTTATCCTATTATTCCTTATGAGATTGTGGTTGCTCTCCTAGCTCCTTCTATACCCCACCAACATAAGGAGCAAGACAAAGCCTTTTCCTTCATGCAAAACATGGGCATGAACAACAACATAGTACATTACATACTTCAACAAACATAGACCAAGTATGAATCATTTCGGGCAAACTGTTATGAGCATAAACATATAAAAAATATAAAAAATATATAATAAAAGGCATAACCTAAGTAAGGGACATGACCATTCAATATCGTGACTAATTAGTGCATATAAGTATACCATCACATGGCATTGTATTAGTCACTTCTCTATCAATCTATACCATATCTTATTCATTATTTATCAATTATTATCCCATATGGATTTCAACTCTGTCTTTCTTATGTTGAACACTTGATTAATAAACTATTGTTGATTACATGGGTATCAGAGCCAAGTCTGGTTCCAATCTTTGGCCACACTTTATTACACAAACATTGAGTTGCTCCTTAATAAGAAATTGGTGATAGAGTTTGGCTTCACTTGGCTAAACAAAGATTCAAAAATCAGCTGCGCATCACAAGCTCAAGGCAATCGGTTATGGGTCTTACACCACCACACAATGAATGGGTCCTAATGCTTTCAAGTTGGATCCTCCACCTCATCTTGCACCCATGAGTGCCCTCACTTGGGGGGGCTAGATTGAATCATATTTGGAGCCAACCATTCTAGATTTTCAGCCACCTCTTCCAAAAAATACACTTTTTGATGTCCTCACTAGATCTACTAGGCCATATGAGATCACAACTTACTTGGTGGGATGCAAAAGCACTTTACCCACTTGAACCAATGGATATCCCCATTATCATTTGACCAACAACTTCCCCATATACCTGTTGACGCCTGGAATGGTCCAAGCTGTCAACGCAAAGGAAACAATCCGAACTGAAGGTGTCAGGCAACCTTACGCAAAATTCACCATGTTGCTGCCTAATACACACCTGGGGGGGGGGACGCGGCAGGAAACCTTCAAGCCGCTCGGTGTGTCCTTGGGGGCAAGTGAGAGTCAAGTATAGGCACCTGATTGCTCGACTTCTCCGTCTAGGCTTACTCCTAGCGAAGCCAAGGGGGTGCTCCCTATAAAAATAACTAAGGCTTTTAAACTATAGCAATGAAATAAAAGCTATTCTAGGAGTTTAAAATGAGGAGATGGAAAAATAACACAACATAGCATCATTTGCAATTTTACTTAATCAACACCACACATGATAAATGAAACTTCACGACAATATATAATTAAAGATAAAAGATTAATAGACCAGTGCCGAGAGATATATGCGTGCGATTGCTGCTGTGTAGGGTTGTGAAAGTATTGCAAGAGGCTTGTTGGTTTATTTTAACATTATTAGATGAGTACTAAAGGAATGGGTAAAATTCTTGGTTTGGCCCAACCAGATCTAACTTCTTGGACTGAGTGCTTTAGTGGCTTAACCGAGTGTCCAACCAGGCGAGGATGAACCTTCGTAAAGTAGCCTGCTGACTCTATAGTGTACACCCATGCAACCTCCCGAATCCGCAAAGGTAAATAAGTTTTGATTTTCCTATTAAGCTAAGCGCCTTACACCCATTTCTGATTGATCCAACTATTCAGACTAGGCTGCAGCGGTCAAGAGCATACTTTGGGTTTGGAGCGTTGGTTCGTTTTATTAAAAGTTGAAAGTGGATGATTAGCTAAACTAAAACCCAAGAGTATCTTTTCTTCACACCACAAAGTGATGGAGTACTTCGGTAGAGCAAGGGGTAAATTTTAAAGTTAAATTTGATCAACAATAGTAGTTTGTAGCACAAAGCAAAGGAAAGATTTGAACAATTGATTGAAGTGAGTCCTTTGAGGACACTTTGTGTGCTTGGTGATGTTATTTAATTACCAATCTAAAAAAAAAAAGGTGAAAAATGAAAAAAGTGTGAATCCCCCCTGGGGATTGGGGCCAGGCGCTGGAATTGCCTGCTGAGCTCTTTTTATTTTTTTGATTACAAAATGGAAACCTTGGAAGAAACACTGCTTGCCCTTTATGATTAGGGAACAAGACAGTTTATAATTTTTTATGAGAAAAAGAAAGTGCTTGGAATCGGTTCTTTGGGTGATCCTGGAAGGTCCAAATGCAAAAGTTTTAGTGATCTTTGTCTTCAAACCTGCTAGAGAATCAGAGTGACCAGCTAGCGTAATTATTGGTAAAAGAGGACCAAATGCACTTTAAAAGTGCTTTGGTATCACTGCGAAAAGCATAGAAAAACTATAGATGCAACTAGTATGCAAATAAGACTTTTTGGATGACTTCTAAGATGCTGAAATCAAATTTTAATTTAATTTAAAATGCAAAACTGATATGCATGCAAAACAGACCAGCAAGGTAAAAAAGTTCTAAAATGCTCTAAAAATGCTCTGAACTAGTTTTCTTTCAATATGCAAACTATGTTAAAATTTACGGGATGAATAACTAAGGCAAGCTAGAAAGCTTTCCTTCTTAGGATCTTTACTTGCCTCTTTAAGAGATGGCAAGTAAATAATTTTAGCACTTCAATTGCTTGAATAAAATTTTAAAACACTAAAAATTTCTCAAAATTGCTCTTAGATCTAAACTTTTGAAACTTGGAAAAATGAGAAAGTTTGCAATCTAGATCTATAATTATATGAATCTTTAACTACTTTGGATTGCAAATACTTAGATCTATTTAAGATGAAACCTTAACGATTTTTAGATTGCAAACATTTAGATCTATTTAAAAATGAACTTTGAATCTAGATCTGAATGGGAAAGAGAACCAATAACCAGAATATATATGAGAAGTAGGATCGAGAAGTTGTGAACCCAAGGGGGTTGAGCTCTGAAGATGGGCGATGGAGTCTGCTTTCTGATGCACTGTTGGGATTGACCTCTTTGGTTAAGTTTGCTGGAGGAAAGGAATATCTAACATGTTCATCCACTCGTCCATCTTAAGCAACCTGTAAGATCAAAACACCACTAGCAAAGGGATTAAAAGCACCTGTGTGAATAATTAAAAGAAAACGTGAGAGATGATAGATTCAAACAAGAATATTTTCTACCTCTAGCATTCTAATGTTATTCACAATAGCAAATAGTCTATAAAGCACCACCTACTACTCTTATGAAAAGTACTTTCCCTTCAATGACAGATATATCCAACAATTACTAGCATGCTATGATGATACAGATTTACCTCATAAGGAGCAAAGAATAGAACAATCCAACACCGCAGACAACACCAGGGTAGCCTCCAAAGCCTTCTTATTAACTCAGTACAAAAATATTACAATTGCAAACAGAGGTTCGACCTTTTGATGCTTTACAATGGAAGAGAGTTGTCTCTCAAATAAGAAATTACAGAGTGAGGGGGGCACATCAATCAAGGGATGGGCACATGAGTTTGATGAGATTTAATGTGAAGTGAATTGCGTTAATCTGAAACTGATTGGTAGCCAAAGGCCCCGTGCCACCTCTCCATGAGGTAGGTGCACTCCACAAGAGAGCTCCCACGTGAGCCTGCTTTCCACGCATGAGTTCTACGCATGAGGGTAACGTGAAGTCATCCATTGATTTGGGTTTTGATTGGATGCTCAACCAATAGGGAGTGTGCCACCTATTAAGAGGTAGGCGCCCTCACATTGTAAACATCAACACCAACTAGTGGCTGCCATATGGAGAAGTCGCCCAGAGTGGAGAGGAAGGCGCACTTTTAAAAGCTTGATACTTTCCCATCATATATTCGCCCATCCTATGACATCATAACGTAAAGCTTTATGCTCTTAAACAAGTCGCCTATCAAATTTAAGATGCCAACTCATTTTGGCACATGTCAATTCATATTTTATTATTTTTAATTTTTGATACTTGGTGCATTTTGTTGCATCATTAGCATTAAAATGCTATTTTGTGGCCTTTATAAGAAAAACTGCTCCATGGGATGATTTGATCGCCTGAAACATAGGAAGATTGGACCTGAAACATAGGAAGATTGGATACCAGGGTAAAGAGGATGCTCTGAGCGTGAAAACGAGCATCCCTGAACAAAATTCTGCCTCCGGATCACACTTTTATCACCATTTGAATTTTTCCATTTAAACCATTAAAAAAATGCCCTAATTTTGCGGAAAAATTATTTTTCTCGGAACTAACTCAAACTCCTGGGGGACCCAGTACATGACCAAACGAATTTATTTGAGTGTCTAGCATGTTTATATATGTTACAAAATGGACTCTAATAACCCCCCAAGGCCTAACCACCACTTTGGCCATTCCAACTTTGGAGGTGTAGGAGAAAAACTCATTGATTATACTCGGCTAAAGGCAAAGCATAATTGACAAGGGAAAAAACTCCTTGGAATACCTTGTTTGGTTGTTAAGTCCTAGGGGACCGAGTCACTCAAAGACCACCATACTAGCACACTTTATTACAAACCTCGTGGGTCATGGTCATGCATTACAAAAATTAAAAAGGGGCCCTGAAAAGGCCAAATTTGGATCTTCTGAACTCTGAAAAGCACAAGTAATTGTGCAACATTGGCGGCTCTTTGAAGTCCAACTGAAGTGCAAGTTTAGTTGGTAACACACCCTAATCCTCAGTCGTTTGGTGTGACTGTTTCTGATGGATACAAGGCCTCCATTGGCTTGTATGAGTTTTTTCTCCTTCAAAAGGAGGCTTGAGTTGTTGAGAATCTAATCCTAAAAGTTGTTAAAAGAATCTAGGAAAAACCAAACTACTAGTTAGTTCAATCCAAGAAAAACCTATTTGAAAAATATAAATTCTCTAACTACCTATTTGAAAAATATAAATTCTCTAACTTGATCTCGGATTTAAACAAAATGCAACGAAACAATTAAAAAGAAATCCTTAATCAATCATGACAAACATTATCAAGATGACATTAGTTTATGTGTATGAAACCAAGTGGGAATTAATAAACTAAATAACAAGAAACTAATTTAATTCTACAACAATGCAATCGTTGTCATATATTAACCAACCACAGAGGTATTAGTCATAAACAACGACAATGAACATATTTAGAACACCTTGTTCACAGCATCAATTGATCATTGCATAAATCCGTTAAATCCAATTTCAACCTATGTAATCCTAACAAGTCACAAAATATTTAAAATATGTTTATAATGAAACTATCAAAACTCAGGAGAACAATCACAAGTTGAGAAAACTCAAACTCAAATCATGCCGAGATCCAAATGCAGAACACTCTCCATCTTTCATTACAGGATTGCAAATCATTACATCACTTGTCCAAAAGATACAGAAAGTTCAACCAGGTCTAGTACAAGGACATTTCACCAAAGCTTCGGCTAGGGTTCCCCCCTTTCCACCTCTAATTGATAGAGAATAAATACAAGAAAACAAATCAGATAGATCCACAAAACGCGCAGATATTTCCTATACTTTAGGGACAACAAATCATCATGACTAGGACTAGTGAGATAATCCCTCCATGTTGAATACACTTCCCACATTCCCGTGACATTGGGGTAATTCGCTGCTCCAGCTGGAGCTCAGCCTTACATAAATAGGATCTGACCTCCTTGTTTTGAATTTTTGACCAACTGTCTAAGAAACCTTGCAAAGTAGATTTTAAATAAATAGGGGTTGAAATAAATGATCTAAAAGAAAATATATCAACTTGAGGAGTGTCTCGGATTAGATCAATTGACTGATCTCTTTGCTCGTCCACTTCAACAATCCTCAACTTAGCTGGCACTGACTCTACCAACTCTGCGAACACAGGCATGCCGAGGGTTTCCATGTAACTATCAATTACTTTCTAGCACAGATCTTTAGCCCTTTATCAATTGTTGCCGCCACGATTGCACACCTGGGGGAAGCGCAGCATAAATCTTTCAAAGCTGCTCGGTGTGGCCTTGGGGGCAAGCAAAGAGTCAGGTGTTATCACCTGATCCCGACTCCTCCGTTTAGGCAAACTCCTAATGAAGTCAAGAGAGGTAGACCCTAAAAAAAAGAGTTTCTAAGTCTTTAAAGTTTAAGTATTTAGTGATGGGAAGATTGTCTTTTAGGAGTTGTTTTGAAATGATGAAAAGATTTAAACCAAGTATTATTCGCAAAATTAATGGTACATCCACGGCATATAATTTGATGGATAACAACAGTTTTACCAATTTGAATAAAAAATCCATCCACAGCATGATATGATAAACAACAAAATACAGATAAAAAACAAAGATTTTGAAAATGTTGTTGTTGCTCAAAGACTAGTGCCAAATGGAGTCCCTGTCCATAAAATATTGCGGAGGGACTGATGTGCGAATGCCTCTCGTTTTATTTTATTATGTGATTTGAAAGATGAAGTTGAATTATTGTGGGAAGGGGGGATTTCCGATATACCTTGCGGTATGGGAAATATGTATGGAATATGATCTAGGTGGCTCCGTACAAGGACGTGTGGGCTGGGATGGAGTCTCGAGAGTGGTGTTCAACACTACACCAACAAGGATGTAGTCTAACTATGCTTTGAGGTCGCCTCCCAATGATTCCCGCTTCCTTAGTTAGAATTTCCCCGCTTTCGATAACAACGAGGCAATGCCGGATTTTCGTTGGTTTTCGCGGGACTTGATTTTATTAATGAGTATTAATTAAATGTGAAAAATTATGAAGTGCAAAAAAGCCGCTTTTGATATCCCAAAGCTCAGGCCAGCCTGCGATGGGTAGAGCATACGCGGTGTTTGCAAAATTATTCATTAAGATTGACTCTTTGATAGAGAGCACTCTTGATCCGATTTAGAACGAGATTCAAGAGATTTTTTAATAAATTTTAAGATTCATTGTTCGACAGAGAGCACTCTTGATACGTTTTAAGAGCGTGATTCAAGAGATTTTATTAACACTACCCTATTGAAGAAATAAAATGTTGAAATGAAAAGAGACAAGTTTTTTAATTATCTACCCAAGAGTCTCTTTCAGGTCCGAAGACCGTACTTGGGAGAGCAAGGGGGTTAGTATTCAGTTTATTGCCAAAATAAAGTAAAAACTGAAAGAAAAGTCTAGATCTAGCTGCAATAATTGAAAGAAATTAACCTAGCAAGCAAAAACTAATCTAAAGCAGCAAGTAAAGGGGACAGGTACAAGCTTCCCAAAATGGAGGAAGGGGGTGTGGGAGCCGTAATCCCACTTGCTTTTTATTAAACTTTATTACAAAAATTATGAACAATTCTCCGATGGAGAGTGCTCTTGCTCCGCTTAAACAATGTGATTCAAGAGACTTTAGGCCTAAGAAGGAAAAGGGATAGCAAGGGTTGAAGGAAACGTGAAAAGTTCTTAGTTTAAGTTCCAAAAGGACTTCTTTCCTCGCTTTCCTGTAAAATGAATATGAAAAACCAGCAAACACTAAAAATTGTTAATGTATTAGTACATGCATATACATCAAAAGATTTACACTCTAGTACTTGAAAAAGTATTCAATAAAATTGCTACAAGTACTTAGTAATAAACAGATCTAACTTATGAATATCCTTAAGCTCTTTTTAGATCTAGTAATGAAGCAAATAAATTCTAAGAATGATGCTTTTAGATCCAAATCTACTTGCTTTCTGTAAACAAAAATAGGGAAAAAGAGTTTGATTTGATTTTAAGCAGGTGAGAAAAGTAGAACCAATCCCAAGCTTGAGGATTATGAAGGCTTATTAAGATCTGCAACATCAAACTGTTAGCATGTGATCAAAGTGTTCTTATGGTTGGAGAGGAAGAAAATCCAACTTAGGTTCGCTTCCGAATCAACTTGGATCTTGCAAAAATTCTCATACACTTACAAGAACAAATGGATTAAATCTAGAAAACATAGAGTACTGAAAAATTATGAAGAGTAATTGTATAACTGACTACGCATACTACTCCCTATTCTTTCACTGACATGTTAAAAGCAAACAATTCAAAGACTATGAATGTAAGCTTCTATGGGCTCAAAGGCCTTCTTATCTAAACAATCCACAGATTCAAAACAGTAAGCACATGAAAAGAAGACAAGATTATACCTCAACAAAACACATGCTTCACAATGATGGAATTTGCACACCTCCTTGACCTCCAAAGTCTCAACAAAAAATTTATTGCAAAAATATGAAATACATGAGCAAAGGTTCAATGCTAATCCACCCTGAAGGATGGAGCTCGACCTTGCTTTTATAGAGTTTACAAGAGGGGGGTGCTTGCATGAAAGGAAAGGGCGAATGAGTGAAAGGAGGAGCGCATCTCTTGATTAAGGAGTGATTCGCGTTGATTGAAAGTTAACTCCATCTTGGTTGGTGTGATGGGATGAGGTGGCTTCCACTTCATGAGAGGGGCACCCCTCACCCTTGTAACCAACTCCCAATCCTTATGTGAATTTGTGCATGGAGAAGTCGCCCACATGAGGAGGGGGGCACTCTCTTCAATTGGACACACTCATTTGCTCATGTTTTGAGTTTATAAAACATGTGCTATCCACTTAACTAAGTCACCTCTCTTAATAAACTATTAAGCCACCCTTTTCCCCATAATTTTTTAATCATTTTTTTATTTTTTATTTTTATTTTTATTTTTGACTTCTGTGCATTTCGTAGCATAGTTAGCATTTAAGTGCCATTTTGTAGCATCTTTAAGAAAAAATGCCACAAATGACAATTTAGTCGCTCGAAACCCAAAAAAAGTGGGTCCTAGGTTAAAGAGGACGCTCTGAGCGTGAAAACGAGCATCCCCACGCCAAATTCCGCCTTTAGACCATGTTTTTATTACATTTAAAATTTTTCCAATTAAACCATTAAAAAATGGTCTAATTTTACGGAAAAAAAATAAAAATATTTTGATCGGAATGAAACCAAACACCTAGGGGACCTGTTATCACCTAAACTGTAGTTACCCCTATAGATGTATCCATTAATGGATGACAATAGGGAAGGGCAACTCAAAAGGTGCAACCACGATCACCTTGACCTCCAATAGATGGTTGTCACGCTAGTCGAGATAACCTTCACTTTATGCTATCTAGCCCAGACAACAATGGGGGATACCCAGATCTACTCCCGACAGGAGAGATCAAACCAGAACACCAAATCAAGGTTAAGTGTGAGTGAAGTATTGTAAGGTGTATGGTATATCCTAGACCTAAGGATGAAATCATAAGATAAGTAAGGGATTCAATGAGTATAGATTTGGTTCATTGTGAGTGTGAGAGTGACTTGTAGTGTTTGAAATGAGATCCAGGATTAAAGTACTAGTCAATTGTGAGAAAATCCATTGCCTTGGGAACCGTGTCCAATGCAGGGTAGTTAATAATTGAATTGGGGCTAACCAGTACTAGAGATAAGCTTGATCATGAGATATGACAATGTCAAGGAATTCAAGCAACCAAAACAAGGATCAATCTTCAAGTTAACCCAACAATCTATGAAAGTCGAATTGAGCTTGGAGAAAGATCAGTGCCTTGGGAATTGGGACAAATGGAGTCAAAGTGAAGTTAACTTTTAGATCAAGACCCCTATAACATAAGACAAGTGGGTTACTAAAGGTTCGATGGATAGATCTATCTAGATCTAATAAGTCATGATGTGACCTAAGTGGACCACAATCCCTTAAAACAAGGAATGCTATACCCAAGGCAAGATTTTACAAAGTGACCTACTAGACATAGGTTTCAAGGTGTGCTTGTTCCAAATCCACCAAAATCTCAACTACCCATGTTTTACAAGTGGACCAACTCAATCCCCTCAAGAAGTGCGACTTTGCCCAAGGAGGGTCAAAAGTGGGATAATGGGATCAAGACAAGCCCGATGGCATCCAAACTTTAGATCCAAGTAGTTTAAGCAATTGACAATGTGGATCTAAAATATCAAGGCAATCCAAGGGTTAGATCTTACTAGATTTGAGTTTTAAGATACCAAGTGGTCCAAAATGGGGTTTTAATTCTTTAAAATGTGGAATAGGGCCCACAAGGCAGAAATCACCAAAGTAATAGTCCAGGGGTAGGTTTTAGGACGTGTAGATTACGAAGCAAGTTAAATCTCAACTACCCATGTACCGGATCTAGGTTAACTCACCTTCCCCAAGAAGTGTGACCTCACTTGGAGAGGCTAAGTTGGCTTGGGAAGGGGATCAAATGGAGGCCAATCCTCACCAAACTATAGATCCGGGATGCTGTGGATACTATAGAGATGGGTTTTAAATATATTACCCAAGGAGCCACTAGATCTTAGTAGATCTGAGAAAATGTAACAATGAGGGTTTTGATTAATTAAGGTTTTATCAATTATGTGTTGTGCCAATGGATTGAAATCAAGATAAGAGAAACAAACCTGTGGATATTTTCTGGATAACCTTGTAGATGCCTTGATGATGATGATCTATGCAAACCCAATCAATTTGAAGCAATTTGAAGTAGATCTTGTGAAGTGCGATTTGCCCAATGAAGCCAATGCGCCCTCTCTCCTGCACAATAAATGTCAACAATATCAGATTTACTGTAGACAAGAGATAAGACTAATGCCACAAAAGAAATAACAGAAAGATAGCATAGATCACAATGATACTAATGATAACCCCCTGATACAAGCGAATGCCAAAAAGATCAATTTGAAGAAGCCTTGCAAAATCACCCTAGTTGAAGTCGCCCTCTTGTAGACAAGACAAATATTTCCAAAAGATAGATCTTACCACAAATACCCAAATGCTAGGATGCAATAGACTTTCCAATCACCATCTAAGAACACCAGATGCAAAGGAGACCACAAGAATTTCCACAAGAGAATTTTTCTATATCAAGATTCCAAGAGCCAAAGACCCCTTTACAATGAGAGGCTCTCTCCTTTAAATAGGAGGGAGAGAGTCCACAATCTAACCACTTTTTGAATGAGTGGTTAAGATTAAAAGATCAAAAGATCTAATCAATGGTTGAGATGAGCTCAACAATAAAATACATGGATCACTAATAAAAGATAACAATAAGTGGACAAAATCGCCCTAGGAGAGGGGATCCCACCAAATCATGATGACAAAATATAACAACTACCTCATGGTGGGTCCAAGGGGTAATTTTAGACACCCTTGGTCAATCCCCATAGCACAATAATAATAAAATAGTCATCAAAGTACCAAATCGTTCCTCTATGGACAAATCGTGGGCCTTAGGAGGCCTCAGAAATCATCAGAAAATGCCATAAGTGATGGACGTGGGTCCCGATGAAGCTGAAACTGCTGGAGAAGGTGTGAAAGACATCCCACTCATCATCACTAATCATCCCATGCCAAAACTTTGCCTCAGTAGACCAAATCGAATTCCTCAGTAGCCATTTCTACCAATCCCAAACTGCCTCGGGAAGCGTGAAACTGTCCAAACTGCCTCCTGGAGTGCCTGCGCTGTCAAGGTGAGGGCACCAGTGTGTCTGGGAGGGGGGTAATATGGTAAAAACAAGTGGCTGGACTACCCCCTCCAAGCACAGCACCCTAGGTCAACCAGATAGAATCCATCTCTGCTTTGACAGGGTCTCCGATAGACCAAAACTGCACTAGGATAGCCTACTGAGGCTCAATCATCACTGTAACTGCCCGGAACTAAAAATAGACTGTCTCATTAGACTCAGAAGGTCCAAATCTATCCAAAATGTGTACTCATACACCATATGGATCTCTGCATGATCATATAATATATCCAATATACCCGAACAGGTGAAATAATAATAATCTGTAAATGATCAAATAATGTTGAAAACCATAAATCATCATCATAAACCTGTATCTGATGCATAGAACCATCATGTATATGTACAGGGACCATATATCATCTATCTGTATCATCACAAGGTCCAACCATCTCATGTCCTGTGGTTGACCTTGGTCAAACTCGGTTTGACCAAGTATAAGTCAGACTATCATCAGAAGCTGTTGCAACGTGTCAAAGGTTAATGCATGCTTTACAATTCATTCAAATAACAATTATAACAAAAAGTAATCATTACTGGCGATCTACCAACAAATATATAATGTCATTAATTATTATTATGACTCAGGCTAGACTTTCAAGACCATACTCATTTCATAGTTGTGATGAATTTGCTAGTGAAGGGTGAAGGCTAAAAATAAACTGGCTAGGCCAAGGGATGACTGACTGACTCAACATTGTGACACTTTGGATATGGGAAAGGGAATACACACCATAGCATATATTGAATGAGCAACAACACAGGGAATGGCGGTGTCTCACAAATGGATAAGTTGTTCAAAGAGGGTTTATTCACCTTTAACAGATGCGCACAATCCATAATACAAATGAGGCCAGCAATTATTTTGATATAGCATTTAAGTTCCATTGCTTTTTGGGCCTGAAGTTTCCATAGCCTTTGATCTATGTGTGTTTATAAACACATTGCATAGATTTACATTTATTTTAGGGTTTTTGCTACAGGTGTGTTTTTAAAACACTTGTTTACCTGAGCACTTTTAGGTGTGTCACAGACAGCTTGTTTACCTAGGTATTTTATATTTCACAAAAGATATAACATTTTATTTCATAGCCATTTTCATTTGGCTTGCCTTTCATTCATGTGTGTTTAGAAACACATTGCATGAACGGGCTTTTCATACAAGATATAACATTTCATTTTCCAGATTTTGTATTCATGGCAGCACTAAAAGTTTCAGGTTTAGCCAACACAACTTCAGTGACTAGGGGGAATTCACAAGGAAATCCAACTCACCATAGGTAAGTTTTGTCACCAGCTCAAAGCCGAGACACAATAAACAGGGAAGCTGATCCAATATAGAGGCTACAGTGGGGAAAAGTCCTCCATGCCACTAGTCAAGCAGTAAGTCAAGGTGATAGACTAAATGGTAGGTAATGGATGGATGAAGACAATGAATAATGGAGCCAACACTAGCAAGCCAAGGTATGGTGGAATGATCACCTCTATTCTCCCTAAGGAGGGTAAAACCAATGAATATGAATAATGAACTTCTCAGTCTGAGTAGGGACAATAGAATATATATAGTAAGATCAACCAGGTCCACATATCTATATGATCGCCAGATCATGACACTAAATGCTAAGACATGCCATAAGAATGAATATAAAAGCAATATAACCACAACACCATGATATACCTGCTGAGTCATATACTTGGATGCTCATCATCTGAACCATCATCTGTCCTCTGAAACTGCTACTGTAACTCTGGGCACTACTGACTGCTCTGTACCAATGGTATAATGGCTACATTGGTCATCTCTCTGAGTGTCCCGAGACTCAGTCATGGCATGGGGAATAAAACTGCTGTCGAAATCTGATAGTGATCCATAATAGATGCTCATCCCAACATCTCAGTGTAAGGGAACTGGCTGAATAGTGTACTGGAATCAGAAAAATAATGTATGGTAGCCTGGCTACTATATATGTGATAACAAGACCTAGTGCATATCCATACGACTCAATTTAGGTGGCTAGCATGTAAAAAATACATAGACACATAGACTTTAATAACCTCCCTAGGTTCAACCACCATGAGAATACTCCAGCTTTGGAGGTATGAGTGAAAAACTAAAGAATTATACTCCACTGAAGCGCAACGCATAATTCCCAACGAAAAAACACTCTAGAGTATCCCCCTGATAGCCAAACCTAAGGTAGGCCAAGTCTTTTACAAAATAATCATGCTTAGACCAACTTATTACAATTCCCCCAAGGGGGTCTGGACATGCAATTATTACAAAGGGGCCAAAACTGACCCTAAAAAGTCTTCTGAACTTTTCAACACTGATGATGAACATTGAACATGTTCATGAAAATGGCGGCTCACAAGAAGTCCAACTATGGTACAAAATATTTGGTAACATTCGGCTCCAAATGTGGGACGTGTGCTCGAACCGGCCTTTAGGAAAGGATAGGATACAAGAACACCAAAATCTCTGGTTTTATATATTCTGTAAAAGCATCTCAACTTTGACAAGAAAAACCTTCAGTAGCACAAGTTTTATATAAAAAAACCAATGAACCACACGCTGCGTTTTATTTGAAAGAATAAAACTAATAAAAACTTCTAAGTACATAAAGGAAAATACTGAAAATGAAATGCAAAAAGTAAATGCTCACTTTGAGGAGCTTATTTTTCTTACTCTAATCATAACATAATGAAATTGTTAAGTAAAGTGAAAAATCCAATGTAACCAACTTAACATTTCATCAATTGTAAAGTTTCTGACCTTGTGTTTGGTTACCTTCCAAAGCAAGGAAAATTTATTTAAAAAATGCAAACCTACGTGAGATTTCTGGATGGAAGGGTTGTATGGGAGATCATAAGAGAAAATGTTATTGAGCTCATTCTCAAACTGGCAAGTCCTCCTGCAGGCTTTTTCTATCCATGACTGGATAGGACTAATAAAAATTTATGAATGATGATGCAGGTTAACCGCTTCACCGTGTTGATCTAATGGGCTCTTCTGATGATAACTTCTTGTATAAGCACAAACCTCAAGTTGCTCCAAATCATAAGGAACATCTGCATGTGAAGACGATGACTGAGATATATCTTCAATCAATTGTACCCTTTCTGGCTCTTCACCGCACTACTTCTCCAAGTTCTCATTGTTGATACTCATGCATGGCTCTGACTGCTCATATGAACAAATAGCATGCTCTTCTTCCATGTCCAAATGCTCCAAGTTTTCAAGATCCACACTCCCTTCTCTTGATACATCAAAAATGGGTTTTTCAATGTATCCAATAGTCATCATCCCCATCTTTGTCAAATATGGGGGAGTCTTCATGAATTTCATCATATCCCTGCCTATACCCATCTTCGTGTTCATAACACTTATCTTCAAAAGGTTTGGTTTCAAAGATATTACAAGGAGAAAATTTTCCCAAAGCCTCATCACTAAGTGGAGAACAAGGAGGAGTGTTATCATACACACCCCAAATTTCATCATGGATTTCTTCATGAGGTAAATCTGGCATACATGTGTGATCATCTTCACTAAAACAATCCAGGGATAGCTCAAGATCTTCAATGTTCTTTGTTATGATGACATGAGAACGGTCTTCAATCATGTCTTCAATTAAAAGTGCCTCATGAAGTTCATCAATAGGTTCATCATGGAGGTGATGCTCAATAGTGGAATTTATGGGTTCCTCCAATCTCATCAAATCTTCAGGTTGTACATGGGTATCCACATGATGCTCTTTCCAAGGTGCATGAGCAAGGGATTCATTGATGAAACTTTCCATATCACCCTTGTCATTATGCCATTTCTCAAGAAAAGTTCCAAAGAAACTTGACATAGAAGTAATGCACTTATTAGGAAGATGATCATAAAACCAATCCCCAGCATCCTCCTCCAGCGTACATATAAAAATATGGATCCAATTATCTTCATGTAATATATTGAACTTGGTTATGACTTCGATAAAGGATGTAATATGAAGGATGGCTGAATCATGCCTTCCACGAAATCTAGGAAGATGATTATCTATATCTGTCTAAGGCTCTTGATGTGGGAAGTCAGGGATGTTTCTGAAGTCAACTAGGGAGAAAATGTCTTCTTGATACTGCTCCATAATAATGCACTATGTTCACACCAAGTCATTCCAGTGGAGCAATCAGATAATGAGATTTAAAGATTTTTCTACTACGTTGCATGTGCTCATCTACACACAACAAGTCTCAACAATTTTATGAGAAACAAGGGTTTTATCCCTTCAGCAGAGTCGCCATGTGAGAATAAAAACTATGCATTTAGAATACTCACAAAAATTCTATTTTTTACTTTGAACAATTTTTTTATAAAAAGGAAAAGGTTAGTGGACAGATAACAAATTATTTCTGACCTCTATAAACATAAAATGAACCTAGATTCTCAAGGATCCTACGAGAAGAGAGCTTGTCTAATCTCCTCCGACAAACCTTCTCCGGTTCAAGGATGAAATCAAACAAACCTACATAATTTCTTTTAGTTGAATACCTTGGTAAATTACGTGACAGTGGAGTCGCCAGATAGATCAAGTCTAATTTCAGAGTTTATTGGACTAAAAATCTATCACAAAGTTTGAGGTAAAAAACTAAAAGAAAACTAGGTAAGTCGTCTAGGAACAAAAAATTTGTCCTTGGCAACGGCGCCAGAAATGTTGTTGCCGAGATTGCACACTTGGGGGAAGCGCAGCAAAAATCTTTCCAAGCTGCTCGGTGTGGCCTTGGGGGCCAGCAAAGAGTCAGGTGCTACAACCTGATCCCGACTCCTCCGTTTAGGCAGACTCCTAACGAGGTCAAGGGGAGTAGACCCTCAAAAAAAGAATTTCTAAGTCTTTAAAGTTTAAGTATTTAGTGATGGGAAGATTTTCTTTTAGGAGTTGTTTTGAAATGATGAAAAGATTTAAACCAAGTATTATTCGCAAAATTAATGGTACATCCACGACATATAATTTGAAGGATAACAATAGTTTTGCCAATTTGAATAAAAAATCCATCCACAGCATGATATGATAAACAACAAAATACAGATAAAAAACAAAGATTTTGAAAATGTTGTTGTTGCTCAAAGACCAGTGCCAAATGGAGTCCCTGTCCGTAAAATATTGTTGAGGGACTGATGTGCGAATGCCTCTTGTTTTATTTTATTATGTGATTTGAAAGATGAAGTTGAATTATTGTGGGAAGGGGGGATTTCCGATATACCTTGCGGTACGGGAAATATGTCTGGAATATGATCTAGGTGGCTCCGTACAAGGACGTGTGGGCTGGGATGGAGTCTCGAGAGCGGCGTTCAACACTACACCAACAAGGATGTAGTCTAACTATGCTTTGAGGTCGCCTCCCAATGGTTCCCGCTTCCTTAGTTAGAATTTCCCCACTTTCGATAACAATGAGGCAACGTCAGATTTTCGTTGGTTTTCGCGGGACTTGATTTTATTAATGAGTATTAATTAAATGTGAAAAATTATGAAGTGCAAAAAAGCCGCTTTTGATATCCCAAAGCTCAGATTAGCCTGCGATGGGTAGAGCATACGCGGTGTTTGCAAAATTATTCGTTAAGATTGACTCTCCGATAGAGAGCACTCTTGATCCGATTTAGAACGAGATTCAAGAGATTTTTTAATAAATTTTAAGATTCACTCTCCGACAGAGAGCACTCTTGATACACTTTAAGAGCGTGATTCAAGAGATTTTTATTAACGCTACCCTATTGAAGAAATAAAATGTTGAAATGAAAAGAGACAAGTTTTTTAATTATCTACCCAAGAGTCTCTTTCAGGTCCGAAGACCGTACTTGGGAGAACAAGGGGGTTAGTATTCAGTTTATTGCCAAAATAAAGTAAAAACTGAAAGAAAAGTCTAGATCTAGCTGCAATAATTGAAAGAAATTAACCTAGCAAGCAAAAACTAATCTAAAGCAGCAAGTAAAGGGGACAGGTACAAGCTTCCCCAAAATGGAGGAAGGAGGTGTGGGAGCCGTAATCCCACTTGCTTTTTATTAAACTTTATTACAAAAATTATGAACAAATCTCCGATAGAGAGTGCTCTTGATCCGCTTAAACAACGTGATTCAAGAGACTTTAGGCCTATGAAGGAAAAGGGATAGCAAGGGTTGAAGGAAACGTGAAAAGTTCTTAGTTTAAGTTCCAAAAGGACTTCTTTCCTCGCTTTCCTGTAAAATGAATGTGAAAAACCAGCAAACACTAAAAATTGTTAATGTATTAGTACATGCATATACATCAAAAGATTTACACTCTAGTACTTGAAAAAGTATTCAATAAAATTGCTACAAGTACTTAGTAATAAATAGATCTAACTTATGAATATCCTTAAGCTCTTTTTAGATCTAGTAATGAAGCAAATAAATTCTAAGAATGATGCTTTTAGATTCAAATCTACTTGCTTTCTGTAAACAAAAATAGGGAAAAAGAGTTTGATTTGATTTTACGAAGGTGAGAAAAGTAGAACCAATCCCAAGCTTGAGGATTATGAAGGCTTATTAAGATCTGCAACATCAAACTGTTAGCATGTGATCAAAGTGTTCTTATGGTTGGAGAGGAAGAAAATCCAACTTAGGTTTGCTTCCAAATCAACTTGGATCCTGCAAAAATTCTCATGCACTTACAAGAACAAATGGATTAAATCTAGAAAACATAGAGTACTGAAAAATTATGAAGAGTAATTGTATAACTGACTATGCATACTACTCACTATTCTTTCATTGACATGTTAAAAGCAAACAAATCAAAGACTATGAATGTATGCTTCTATGGGCTTAAAGGCCTTCTTATCTAGACAATCCATAGATTCAAAACAGTAAGTACATGAAAAGTAGACAAGATTATACCTCAACAAAACACATGCTTGACAATGATGGATCTTGCACACCTCCTTGACCTCCAAAGTCTCAACAAAAAATTTATTGCAAAAATATGAAATATATGAGCAAAGGTTCAATGCTAATCCACCCTGAAGGATGGAGCTCGACCTTGCTTTTATAGAGTTTACAAGAGGGGGGGGTGCTTGCATGAAAGGAAAGCGCGAATGAGTGAAAGGAGGAGCACATCTCTTGATTAAGGAGTGATTCGCGCTGATTGAAAGTTAACTCCAACTTGGTTGGTGTGATGGGATGAGGTGGCTTCCACCTCATGAGAGGGGCACCCCTCTCCCTTGTAACCAATGCCCAATCCTTATGTGAATTTGTGCATGGAGAAGTCGCCCACATGAGGAGGGGGGCACTCTCTTCAATTGGACACACTCATTCGCTCATGTTTTGACTTTATAAAATGTGTGCTATCCACTTAACTAAGTCACCTCTCTTAATAAACCATTAAGCCACCCTTTTCCCCATAATTTTTTTTTTTTATTCTATTTTTTATTTTTGACTTTTGTGCATTTCGTAGCATAGTTAGCATTTAAGTGCCATTTTGTAGCATCTTTAGGGAAAAATGCCACAAAGGACAATTTAGTGGTCCGAAACCCAGGAAAAGTGGGCCCTAGGTTAAAGAGGATGCTTTGAGCCTAAAAACGAGCATCCCCACGCCAAATTCCGCCTCCAGACCATGCTTTTATTACATTTTGAATTTTTCCAATTAAACCATTAAAAAATGATATAATTTTACGGAAAAAAAAATTATTTTTACCGGAATGAAACCAAACTCCTAGGGGACCTAGTGCATGTCCATACGACTCAATTTAGGTAGCTAGCATGTAAAAAATACGTAGACACATAGACTTTAATAACCTCCCTAGGTTCAACCACCATGAGAATACTCCAGCTTTGGAGGTATGAGTGAAAAACTCAGTAATTATACGCCAGTGAAGCGCAACGCATAATTCCCAATGAAAAAACACTCTAGAGTATCCCCTTGATAGCCAAACCTAAGGTAGGCCAAGTCTTTTACAAAATAATCATGCTTAGACCAACTTATTACAATTGCCCCAAGGGGGTCTAGACATGCAATTATTACAAAGGGGCCAAAACTAGCCCTGAAAAGTCTTCTGAACTTCTGAACACTAATGATGAACACTGAAAATGTTCATGAAACAGGTGGCTCACAAGAAGTCCAACTATGGTACAAAATAGTTGGTAACAATCAATCATATGAGAAACTTCATCACATGCAAGTTCCCATGACTGGAGAGATATCCGAACCCTCATAAGCTTGAGTGAGCTCAGACGAGAAATAGTTCTAGGAGCATTCTTTAGATGACTCTGTCATTCACAAAGTTGCTCGTAGGCTGAGTGTGCCTTCTTTCTTTTGTCCACGTGATCTCCTAAAAGGTCAGATAGATGCTCAAAAGAATTGAAATCATCTTGCACTTCATTTAGACCTTGGAAAAACAGAATTCTACGTTTGCCTCAAACTTTCATTAGTAGCAATAACTTCATCCTTAAATTCCCGCACCCTGAGCTTGAAAAAGAAAGACGAAGCTTCTTGGTTTTTAAACTGCTCCATTTGCAATTTGATATCTCCAAGATCAGTAGCCTGCTCCATCACCTTATTCTTCGTTGTAACTTTCTGTTGTGAAACCTGTTGAAGTTGATCTTGCCGACTGTGTAATTCCTGTTGATGTTGAGCTTTCAATTCCTCAATCTGCTTGAGAAAACTCTCTTGAAAAGAATCCTTTTCTGTCTGTAACACAACAATCTTGGTGTTCTCTTCATCGAGCATCTTGGTTAAAGTAGAGACGAAGTCATAGTTTGCTCCAGCAAAGGCTCCCATGGCAGCAACTATCTTAATGGCCTCTATTCTTGGATCAGCAATAGCTTGCTTCGATATGATTTGATTTTCTACTAGCCTAGTTAACATTTCTCCTTCCTTGCTTCTTTTGGTGCCTTTCCTAAAAATAGCCTTGTGCCTTTTGCTAAAACAATAAACCCCCCAGCACATCTACAGCATCCTCTCCATAATCGACAAAGTCTTCAGCTACGGAAACTAACAGTTTAGCAGAATTGGCAATAGGTAATAGTTGGCTGAGAGTGGTGTTTGCTAACTAAGAAAGGTCTTGAGGTACTAGTAAGGTAGTTGGAACAATTGTGATTATAGGCAAATTTCCTACCAAGGGCTCAGTAGACTGGGTGGAATAGGATTCAACTCCAAACTATAGGAGTGTACTAGGAACATTGTCCTCAACTAATTGAGTATCCTGGTGAAGAGGTTGAGTTTGGTGTGGGGATAGAGGATCTACTGATGTACTTGAAACATTCTCAGTGATTGGCTGAGTGGATGAAGTAGTAAGTTGTATGCTAGAATCCAAAAGATCAGTGTGAGGAGGTGAAGTATGTAGTGAGTTGTGAGAAGGAATGAGTGACAGGATCATCTATGGAGGGAATTTCTGACAAATTATTATTTGGGAAAGAATGATGGTTTGGACTAGATGGGGTACCATTGGCAGCCTGTGTAGCATCCAGAGAAGATGATTGAATATGCTCTTGGATAACTAGGGTTGGATGAACTACTTATGTTGATTTCTCTTTCTCTAAGTCAATAAAATTATCAGTAGATTGTGAAGAAGCATGTTTTTGATCTAGTTTTGGTTGATTTTCAATTTTCATTGGAACCATAGGTACTAACCTAGGCATGGAAATAGTAGCATCAACAGATTCAGTACAAGGGGCATATTTACCTTGAAGAACTTGGGTTTGTTGGATTAAGGCATTCAGATTCTGAATAGGAGTGAAGGGTTGGCTAGATGATATAGGTTGCTTGCCCTATTGCTTATCCAACTGCTTCTCTGTTGCAGATTTAGGTGGAGCTGGGCTGACCACTATAGCCTTGCTAGCTACTTCCATTGCTTCCTTGGCAACTTCTTCCTGTTGTTGAAAGATCTTATTTCTCTCTTCCATTACCTTTATCTTTTGTCATCTCTGAGCTTTATGTATGAGGGCTCTCTGATCTGGATCAGCCACTCTACTCAAGACTTCTTCAAAACTAGATGCACCTTGATAGAGGGAGTCATCTGATTCTTTCTCATGGACATATGAGCTCTTTAATTGCGCTTGAATAAAATGATTAGCTATGAAGCCCTTTGGATCATGCATTCTCTTGATTGCAAACCCTAACTTAAAATCATTCAACCTTTTGCTAGGATGTAAGCATGGGAAGAGTTTTGAGCAACTAAATGTCCCACATACAAAGGGAATTTTGGCTATGCTCTTCTTTTCTGAGAATGACAATGACCATGAACCCCATCAAAAGCTGTTTGGTAAGCTACCTCTACAAGAACCAGTCGATCAGGGAAAAATATGGGTAACAAGTGAACTAATTTACTACCCCATATCCTGAGATAGGTAAAGAAATCTCCAGCATAGCAGTCACCCATTGGTGCCACCAAAGAAATGACATCTTCAGAAATCTTGGGAGCATTCTTCTTGAAGATGATAAAATATAAAAGACTGAGGAAGTTATCACATATATCATAAGCATAGGGCTTGTAATTGTCTTCCCACAGGATTGAATAATAGATATTGGAGGGTTTTTCCTAGTCCAATGCCAATTCATAGAAGGATAAGCAAAAGAGGCACACATTATGTCTACCAAATATGTTGATAAGTAAAACTTTGGCTTCCTTGTGGCTAGAGCTTTCTGTGCTTGAGCAATTGCATCCCTGAGGGTTATGGAAAAAATTTGTGCCCAATTAACTATTTTCCTTGTAGTAGCTACATGATGAGCTAGGGGGGGGGGCATTCCAATTTGAAATATGAACAATTATCTGCCCCGTAAAACCTACAGAGCATGGCCACGAGCAATTTGTAATATGTATGGATCTCTGAGCAGGAAAATTTGGTATTGTCTATTGGGTTTTAGTATGAAACTATCGGGGTCGGCCATCCAAGTCTTGACAAGCACATTTGCTTCATACTTTTGCTCAAAGGCTCTTATGAAATCCCATGTCAGTAGCTGTTGAGGGGGTTTTAGGGCATAAATTTTTGTAAAGGTATATGGCTAAAAGGAAGCATAGAGAGTGTGATTATAATCCCTGAAGGTGCAAGTAAGGATGTCTGTGTAATCAATCATCCACTTTACCATGTCCGTGAAAGGCATAATGATTGGGTGTGCAACAATGGCATGGAATTGAGACTTAATGATGTTCTGATAAATTGGGGTTTCTTCTTTGAACTTTGAGAATTCATCATTGTCGAAGATGCTATAAATTTTGGCCTAGTCCAAACACATTGTATCAGAAACCTGTCCATCAATATCCAAATAAATGCCAAAATAGGGATCTCTCAGCTTCAATTCGTCCATTACAGCCTTTGACCAGGTTTTACGAGCCATGCTATCCAGAGCCAGCTCTGCAACGCATGATAAATAACATAAGCTATTTTAAATTTCAAAAATCAAAACAAAAGGCAAAAGAAATATGAAGTACCTAGAGGAAACACAAACTAAAATTGTAGAGAGCGAATACAGGCATTGTGTAAAAGCAGAGATCTTTACTACTCTATAATTCAAATTCCGAGCATGACAATGGTGAAGCAAATTTCAAAATTTAACTAAGTGTGAGCTTTGTTAAGACCGAATCCATTTATCATTAATTGCGAATAAACTAGTTAGGGATTGGCAGTTTGGGTAATAATTAGCTATTAATTGTGTTCGATTTGATTAGTTCTTTGGGCTATTTTAGTGCGTGAATGGTAAATATCGGCTTCCGATGTCAGAATGAGAGTGTCGAAGTTGGCCTGCCAAGAATGTAAAATAGTCGTGCGTTGGGTCTCTAGAAGAAAATTAGCAACCAAATGAACAATACCCCAACTTCCGAGGTTAATGTGAATAGGCAACGTTGGCATTGGCATGTCGGAAGTAGATCCGAAAAATAAGTGTTTTACCGACTTCTAAGGTTCGGGGTTCGTGGGGATAGGAACGTCGGGGGAAAAATTGGGTGATAAATAAATAACATCCCGACTTCCGAGATCCAAGGAAATCTTAAACATTGGCATCGGCACGTCGAGAATGAGGTTACCAAGAATAAAGAGATTTCCAACTTCCGACTTCTGGGATTTATAAAAATAGGGACCTCGGGATCGGAACATCAAAAAGATTAATTTCAACAAGTTGACATCCTGACTTCCGAGGTCCGATTTTTGCTTACACATGAGGATTAGGACGTCGGAAACATCAGAACGAGCCTAATTAAGTGCTTAGTTTGTTTTTTATTAACTCCAGTGTACTTATACTGTAAAAATAGACAAAATTAACTTTGAAATAAAATGCTAAAACTTCTTGAAAAATAAATTAAAGAATTTAATTCTAAAAGTGTTAGAGATAGTGGTATCTCGAAATGTCCTCCATGACCCAAATGCCTTGCATGGAGTTACATCAGCAGTATAGGAATCAGGATGGAGTAGAGGGTGATATGCACTCTACTCAGTGGCATGAATCCAGCAGTGGATGCATGCGGCCCTTCCAAGGTGTTTTGTCTCATGCCTGCATGAGTTTTGCATGTACAGTTGTTAATTAAAATGCATGCAAAAGTGAGTTTTTGCATACACTCATATTAGAGTTTTGGTAAACCTAATTGATCAGTGAGATGTTATAAGAAGGCAAGAGGTCACCGGCGGAGGTCACTCATCAGGCTATTTAGAGAGAGGAGGGTGCAAAGTGCATGCAGAGGGCGACTTTCTAAGATAGAGAGGAGCAGCTACAGTAGGGAGAGTGAGGAGATCTGAGACAGATCAGTCCTCACTTGATCAGAGGCACTTGGCTACCAGATACTGTGAGTTGAGAGAGCTCAACAATGAGGTTACTATATTGTTCAGAGAGAGGATGACTTGTAGCTGCAGGGGGGCGCACTTCCAGAGCAGAGGAGGACATTGTACACTCAGATTGAGGCTAGAGTAGTTGAGATCAGCAAAGTAGGTCTTCTTCATTGTGTTAAGAAGATTGTGACGATCAGAACTCAATTCGGCTGAGATCTGAGCTAGGAAGAATTTTTTGTAATTGGAGAGGGGGGGCGCACTTCTGCATGCAGAGCTGCAAGGGAACATTATACTTTGAGCAGAGTAGGCTACCATTCCAGACAACGCAGATCAGGGCAGTGGAGTATAGGGGGAGATAGTACATCCTGAGATGGGCAGAGTTAGATATTCAGAAGGTTCGGACCCAAACTGACAGCAGGGGGCGCATTACTCAAGAGCAGCAGTTTCAGCTGCTGCAGATCTCGAGTTATTCTAACCTGTCAAGTTTGGTTATTTGTTTATGAAGAATTGTATGTACTAAATCTATTCTTACTTTGCTCTGGGATCGAGGTAGAAGATAGCCCCATAGATTGTTGGTTTTCCCCGTTTGGGGTTTCCAGGGTACATTCTGAGTTATTGTGTGATTATTGTGTATTTTCATTGTGGAAGTGCTAAGAGATCTATAGTGTTTGTATCTTAAGTCATTATTGTATTTTTGATTTATAGAGACTCAAACATCTTGAGATCTCAAGGCATCCAGAGGGAGTAGTGATCTCTCTATTATTGACAAAAAGAGGGGTTCCCATCTTTTCCTAACAAAAGATGGGATCGTTGTCGCTACAACACTACCACAGAAAGCAAGGATGATTTCCTCTAAGCAGGAAGAAATTGTTGAGATAATGTCTAGTAGGTGCTATCCCATGTGTATTGCTATTATATTTGTACTTTGTCTCTTTTGTACTTTAGTACACTTGACTTTTGGTTATTTTGGGTGACTTGGTCCAAAATGATCATTCACCTACTATATTGAATTTTATAGGAGACTTGATCAAAGATGATCGCTCTCTATCAGTTTTGTACTCCAATATAACCTAATGTAATATATAGAGTGTACAACATGTGTACAGTTCGTCAATCTCCTCGTCATTGCATACGTACTTTTTGGATTTCCTTTCTTGTATGTGAGTGTTTGTATTGTTGTTACTATGTTCATATCAAGCCTGGCACAAACTTGTATTGCAAACCATAGGAATGATACAATTGTACGTTGAAAACAAAGGGAAATCTCAAAACCACTGTTTCATAGTGCAACAAATCCCCAGATAGGGCTTCTTTCCAATGTATATATATAAATGATGTCTTGGAACTAGTTGGCTTCGCATTTCACTTAGCCCGTGCACTTTAAACTCGGTGCAAATTGTACGTGGCTTGTTCATGAAAGGATTTACACAATGAATGGATGACTGCTTGTATTGTTTGTACCTTTTCTTTCTTATCATTGTTATTGTTTTTTCCTTTTTTGGTAAAGCGTAGATCTCTGAAAAATAATAGATATAATAGGAGAATATGGACAAGGGTATTGTTGGAGGGAGTACACCAATGGATGGATGATTTAAATAATCTAAAATGATGAAAAATATAGTTATTACGAAAACCTATACGTATAGATCTATGTATGCATGTGCGTAGATATTATTGTATTACGATTTACTTTTCAGTGAACAATCAACCCTAGTTGTCTATGGTGGCTATTCGTTATAAATTATAATTGGTTTCATTACATTATAATTTGGGTGGATTACTTTGTAAATATTCCCCTCATTAATTTAAGGAACGGGTTAGGAGATCAGTTGCATAGTTGGGAATATTCTTATTGAGTTATTTATACCCTAATAGGGAGGACATGAGATTTGTCCCAGTCTAGGTTGACCTCATATGCAAATAGTCAACGCCTTAAGTTTCTATGACCAGATAAATCTCTTTGCACTATGAGTTTTAGTTATTTTTAGTTGTCGGAATCCTTGCTCATTGTACTTCTTGTACTGATGTGCTTTATGGAACGTGACAAAAATTTTAGATAGTCCCCTATGATATGGATTTCTGACAGGTACAAGTAAGGCACAATACATATGTTTATAGTCATCCCCTCCCAAAAATATATTTAAAGGTTTCTGAGTATTAGAAAGGAGATGTCACGTTCGTGCATCTTAATTGATAAATTTTATCGCAGTGAGAATTGGTGTATGGAGATCTTTCTGTAGGTAGATTAGCTTGGTCTGACAAGAATGCTGTGTATTAAAGAATTTTGATATACGAAGTTGTTTATGCTTCTGTTTTTCTTGATCTGGTAAGGTGACCAAGATACAGGTGTTGTGGGGGTCTCATTATTGGTTGTTTGAAATCACTTTCCTTACAATGAACTAAGTGTCACAAACTAAAATATGATGACTTGTTAGAGAATATTAATTTCCTTATGAGATGAATAAAATAATACCACTTTAATAAAAGGGAATATTTTGCATTTGATCCAATTAAAAAAAAAAACGAATTACAATGAACTAAGTGTCACAAACTAAAATATGATGACTTGTTAGAGAATATTAATTTCCTTATGAGATGAATAAAATAATACCACTTTAGTAAAAGGGAATATTTTGCATTTGATCCAATTAAAAAAAAACGAACAAACTTTATTGAAACAAGATTTGTAGAGGATTACTTGAGGTTTTAGGCACTTTTTTGAAAGGTTTGGACATTCTGTGTGCACTGCCCAACTATTGGAAATTTTAAGGAAGCTTTGAAGGATTTGTACAGTTTATATCTTAGAATATGCAATGCCCATTCTAGATGGGTGCATTAATTTGCAAAATATAGAAGTAGGGTTAAGATAGCACATACAAGTTTGAGATGAGAATTGTTTACTTTTGGGTGAGCTATTTTTGGCCATAAGGCTAATTCTCAATAGCCAATTTTGAAACATATTTTGTACTATAATATGTTTACTATGCAATATAAAATCAAGTAAATTTTGTGTGAGAAAATCTTCCTTTGTGTTCTATCTTATATGTGTACTCTGAAAACCAATATTGTGAGGTTATTAAACATTTTACTAATTAAAAAACAAAAGCTGTAGTCTTATGTATCTTTTTTTGTAAATCTATTATTTTTTTATGAACAATATGGAATAGTTTTAATAGGAAGCAAAATACTTGAAGATTGCTCTATTGTTCAGTAAGTGCATGCAGTCCATTTGCATGTAGGATGTACAATCTACTTTATTATGTATTAATTCTACTAGATTGCAAAAACAAAGGATACATCCTTTATCTTCATATAAAATGTCTTGAAAGCTATTTGTTTCCTCTATTTTATAAATTTGCATTCATGTAAGCATTTACCCAAAATGTAAGATGCCTCCTATAACTTTGTTGCCGATCTTACCTTAAAGAAACGTCATTATAGTTCTTTTGATGGATTTTGAGTATCATGTTATTGCTGATTATATTTTTTTATCATTTGGGATGGCCGTTGGATGACTACTTATCCCTTGCTGTATCATGTACTTGTTACTCTGATAATTTCAGGTCTTGTACTTTGTAAGAAATGTGGCGGTTCTGGATATTCAAGGCGGTTATGAATAGGAAATTTCATGCTTTTTGAAAAGGTAGTGGAGTCTATTGAAACATTCTGGTTTTCTTTTGATGTCAAATATGTGGTGTAATTTTTAAATTTTAGGTACCTCGACAGGCTTTGCAAAGCTTACCCTCTTAAATGCAGGTTATTATGATGGTTTCCAAGATGCAATTTAAACCATATAACTAAGAGGAGAAATAATTAATTATTTCTACCTTTCTCCAAGGAAAATTTAAAAAAAATGGTCTTGGGAGCAGTGTTGTGAGTGAACACTTCAGCCGGGAAAGTTTCGAACATTCTATATAGGAGTGCAACAAAATACCATGAAAAAAAATTGGAATGGATTGACAAACTAGAGTAACAAGCAATGCAGAATGTAGTCTTTCATTTTTCATGATGATGCTAATGGCTTGTAACATAAATACGTTCCAATTTTCTGAAAATTCAGTTATTGTCCACACACATTAGTATTATATTTGTGAATTTTTATGTAATTTAAACTGTAACACCTAACAATGAATAATTTAAAATCTTAATTAAATCAAATTTGCATAATGGAATTTACATACCTAGGTTCAAATCTGGTGTAGAGCCCTTGTGTATGCGTGTGAAAAAAGGTGTTTAACCATGTATTATACGGGGACACATTTCCAAGGCTAGGGAACATGCTCCCTATGCTTCCAGCACTCTTGACATGTGGGTGCTCTAGGGGAGAAATTTCCCCACATTCCCTTTTGAAGTAATGCAAGGGGACACAGTAGGGAGTGCACCCTCAAAACAAAAGATGCTTCCATGCTCCCTTTTGAAAAAAGTCCATGGTTTTGAGGGTAAAAAACAAAAGCAAAAGCAAAATAAAATGAACGTAAATTTAATGCACATGTTGATGAGGAGGAAGGCCTTAATGAAACACAACTTGTGTTGGTTTGTTTGTCATTGAATATTTTTGAGAACGTAGATGATTCCCATTCAAATATCAGCATTTCCATGACTGGAACTTATTCCTTAGTGATGGATGCAAAGACTAGCGGGGCTTTGCCATGTGTAGTGTTGATCATTTGGCATATTTTAAATTTTCTAAATATAGTGAGAAACACAATAGTGATAGAGGTCTCGTGAATCATGATTATTATAGTAAATGTTAAAACATTACAGGTACCATTTATTATTTATTATGTTATATGTAATGATGTATATTTTTTGGCGAGTTCTTATCTATAAGATTTCAATGATATGTTGTAGTTTTCATATATTTCAATTTTACCTGTAGTATTTTAGGTGGGGTCCCCAATGTTGGAGACCTTGATGACCTCTTTGACATTTCCGAGCATTTGGGCGGTGCTTCCACCCGTATCTTGGATGTGTTTCCCCACTCCCATGTCTCATTGTCTTAGAAACTTGGTGGAACATTTGTTTGACCTCTTGTAGTCCCTCCAACAACAAAAGGGCTTAACGAATTCTCGACAAGTCAAACTCGTTTAAATTAACATTAATAGGATATTTTATCCATTAATATGTTATCAAATTGAATGGATTTGTTGATAAAATGCTAATTTTAAAATTTTAGTACATACTACACCGATTTATATTTCACCTTGTATGTCACTACCTAGAAGTGTCTAATTAATGTGCATGGTAAACTTGGAAAGTGGAAGTCGTAATATGGTAGTGAGTTTTTTTTTAGCAAGTTTGGGTAATTTGTATTAAAATAAAACTGAAGCTGTATAGTGTTATAATAGAAAAATGGAGGAGACTTATGCTTGCATATTTCTTAGATCTATGGTTTGTTTTGCCTCCTATTATGTAGTCTTGATTCTTCTTATCATAGCTAATGGAAAAATGGCAAGTATACTATCATACATATTTACCTCCTAACATCAAAAATTTATAAAGCATAAATAAATTATTTTAGGTAGGAGCTTGTCCATATTGGGCCATTGCTTTCCCACCTATCTTTGATAGCTAACCTTCCTTTGATTAGTGTTTTGTTTCTTGTTAGATTGTTGGTTCTTCAGTTGGATTTCCCTTCTGCCCTTAAATCTCTGTTGAGTGGGATGGGGGAGAGTAAAATGATGTCATTTTATTTGTCAATTTCTTGTTTTGTTCTAGTTGCTTTGTTCACTCCAACAATTCTTTGTACTTATTCTTGATGTCATCCAACTTGTTGCTTGTGTTGTGTTATTGCTTGATCTTCATTGCCTCCAAATGTGCTTCAAGTTCCTCAATCTGTTGGTTCCAATATTGCTTGTCTTTTTTGTGTACCTATTGCAAAATTTTCCTCCACTTATCCAATTTTTGGACAAGTAAGTCATGACATTCTTGAAGTTCCTCCATGTATTGTTCCCTCGCTCGATACCTTGATAGGTTCAGAAACATCGCATATGGAACATATGTTGGAGTTGTGATGCTCCATTGTCTCATCATGTGTGACAACCTTTTCCTCTGTCATTGTTTGCGGGTTCTTCAAAACTATCTATGAGCAATTACGCATTCCCAAGCTAACATTGTGCTACACTATGGAGAGGCTCGGAAATGTGGTGTAGATATGCTCAAGCCAGACTTGAGAACGAGCCCCTTGCATGTTGAGAAAATATCCATATCTCCCACATGCTTCAAATATATTCATCCTAGGGGGTTTATGAGATGTTGATTGTTGTGAATGAATGTATCTACATGTCATGAGTGTAGTTGTATTAAACTAAGGTGATTGTTGATGTTTCATGCCATGGGTGTGGGGAATCTCGCCTGGATTTCACATGTTCAAGTTAACAATGTCTTGTTCATGGGTTTTTCATGATATTTCCTTATGGGAGGGGGCTAGTTGATATGCCATCTCCAATTTTTTTATTTGCTCGACATGTAGTTGAAAGGCTTGATTGGCTAGTCAATTGTCTTCTACATTTTGATGCCTAAAGATTTGGAAGAAGGTGATGTTCTCAAATTCCTTGGCGATAATTGATCCCTTTAGAGGGTGTGGTTGTATTAATGTGAGGTGATTGTTGATGTTTCATGCCATGGGTGTGGGGATTCCCACTTGGATTTCACTGCATGTTCAAGTATAACAGTGTCTTGTTCATGGGTTTTTGATGATATTTCCTTATGGGAGGGGGCTAGTTGATATGCCATCTCCATTTTTTTTATTTTCTCGACATTTAGTTGTGAGGCTTGATTGGCTAGTCGATCGTCTTCTACATTTTGATGCCTTAGGATTTGGAAGAAGGTGATGTTCTCAAATTCCTTGGTGATTAATCGAGCCCTTTTGATTAACTCAGACAGGCTAGTATTTGAAGGATGAGAAGAGTTTCACATATTATTTATGACTATAGTCGAGTCTCCTATAACTATTAGTTTTTTAATTCTTATTTTTTACTTTAGTAATAATACTTGGTAGAGCGATTTCTCTGGTCGGATTGTAGAAGCTGAGAAAAAAACCCTAGCTGGACCGTTCGCAGGCGAGAAGCCGGAAGAAGCTCTGGTTTTGGGCCGAGGCTGCCGCCTCCCATGGATCCGCCCCCTGATCCAGGACGGGCGCCCCTTGATGCCCTCTTCCGTTTGTTGGTCGCAGCGCAAACCCCGTCCTCAAAGCAGGCAGGAACTTCGGACTTGAGGTTTGTCAAAAAATCCGCCATCCCAGAGGTCAAGTTGGGCTCCACGACATCCAAATGCAAAGCCCTCGAGCTCTCAGAAAAAGGCCTGGTAGGACACTTCACTGGGTTGTGGCCCTCTCCGAGATCTATTGAGCTTTGGCTAAACAAAAACTGGCGTCCTCTCATTCAAGGAGAAGTTCAGCAGATCTTTTGCGGCAAGGGTTTATTTGTCTTCTATTTTGAAAAAAAAGAGGACAGGGATCTAATATTCAGGAATGGCCCATATTTTATGGGACCAAGAGGGATGTATATTAACAAATGGGATCTATCATTTGACCCGGAGAAGGACATCCCCTCAGCAGTTCCAGTGTGGGTCAAGTTACCGCATCTCCCGTTGCACTGTTGGAACGATGAAGACTTGAGGGCTATTGGCAACTCACTGGGGAAATATATTGACAAGTCAGAACCTAAACCTCCTATGTTGTCTTGTGCCCGAATATGCGTAGAAGTAGATCTTGAGAAAGGGCTCCCAGAAGCTATAAGCTTGTCAATGGACGGTTGGAATCACTTGCAAGCAGTGGATTATGAGCAGATTCCTTTTAATTGCAAAGTATGCCACGAATATGGGCACTCTGCCAAACTCTGCCCAAAAAGGAAGTCGCAGGAAATGGAAGAAACTCATGAGGGAGATTGGAACGAGGTAAGAAAAAAGGGAGGAAAGTCTTCTAATACCCATCATCCTCAAGTAACTCCAAAAAGAAAGGAAACGACCGGCAAGCAGCAAAATATCAGAGGAGCCAATAAATTTCAATTACTATCATCTGCAGTGGCTGAGGAAGAGCAGGATCAAGTCCTAGACCTTGCCCAGGAGGAAGTGACAGAAAAAGCCAGAGAAGAAGAAAGACAGGAGACCGTAAATAAGCAACTAGAGGAAGGAGAAATCCAGACAATATCCTTAACACAACAGGAGGAGCCTGAAAGCGAGGTACCTAAAGCTCTAGGTGGCTCAGTTACAAGAGCAAAAGCAAAGTTATTTCAAGAAGAAACCTCAGAAAGTAAGGAAGAAGAGATGGAACCTCAGACTAAAAAGGGCAGAAAACTAAATAAGGTGGTAAGGGAACAAGAAACGGCATGAGACAAAGCGGCGGGTAAACAAACCAGCCTAGACCAGCACGTGAGAATTCTATCCAGCACAAAGCAAACTCAAGGAATAGCAGAAGAAAAGAAGGAAAGAATAGTGTCCAACCACTCCAAAAAATAATGAAGATAGTCTCCTAGAATTGCAGAGGTTTAGGAGGCAAGCAAAAGACGGAAGCAATCAAAAGAATCAAAAAGTTAGAAACCCCCTCAATCCTCATGCTCCAGGAGACTAAAATGCAAGAAGCAGACTGTCTCAAAGCCCTAAATCAAATCTGGCCCAAAGGAGAAGGCATTGCAGTCAACTCCGCAGGAGCCTCGGGAGGGCTCATCACCTGGTGGGACAAAGGTATGTTCAAATGTAACTCTTCATTCAGCAATAGAAATTGGCTCTTTACGGAATTATAAGATATATCAAGTAATGAAAAATATTGGATAGGAAACGTATATGGACCCACGCTCCATGGTCTCAAAGAAAATTTTTGGAAAGATCTTATCGATATTCAACTTGGTAGGAACCCTTCTCCTTGCGTAATCGCTGGTGACTTCAATGTTACTATAAGTGCAAATGAACGCAGAGGAGGCTCGAAGGTCAGAGATCAGTTTGGAGAGAGACTGGAGGATCTCCAGGCATCCTGGAACCTTGTGGATATAAAACCCCGGCAAGGAACTTATACTTGGAATAATAAAAGAATTGGACCCGGACATATAGCCGCAAGGCTAGACAGATTCCTTCTCAGCTCCTCCTTTCTTTGCAAGCCCCTTTTTCCTGACACCAAAATTTTGGCTTCTGCTGCTTCCGATCACCGCCCCATCGCTCTATTCTTCTCATTACCCGGAAATCTTGGGCCACTCCCCTTCGGATTCAATCCAGCGTTGCTGGAGCATGAAGACTGTTATGAAGAAGTCAAAACAATTTGGAAACAGTTTATTCCAGGCTCCCCAGGGTACATTTGGGAGACCAAACTTAAAAATACTAAGAAAGTGCTAAAAAGATGGGCAAAACAAAACATGAAGAAACCTGGAGAAGAAATTATCACCCTGCAAGAGGAACTAAAAGCCCTACAAAATCAAATGGAAATTGAGCAGATATCTGAAACCATTTTGAGGAAAGAAAATGACTTGGAAGTCCAAATTCGGCAGGCGGCCAGAAGAGACGAGGAGGAATGGAGACTACGATCTAGATGCTTGTGGCTTAAAGCAGGAGACATGAATACTAAGTTCTACCATGCTCAATGTAAGGAAAGGTACAGGAAAAACAACATTCTCAGCCTAATCAAGGAAGATGGAACGAAAATAGAGGACCCCGAGGCAATCAAGAAGGAAATTAAAAGCCATTTCGAGTCTCTCTACAAGGAGGAAGAGGAACCTTCAGCTGAAGAAATGGAGATTATGTGTCAAGACATTCCTAATCTCATAACAGCAGAAGACAACAGCATGCTCATTGAAATGGTAACGGAAGAAGAAGTCAGGAAAGCCGTTTGGTCTCTACACCCGGAAAAATCTCCAGGACCTGATGGTTTCTCCATCCACTTCTACAGAAAATGTTGGCATCTGTTGAAAAAATATCTTCTCAGAATGATAAATTGGACAAGGAATCGAGAGAAGATAGGAGGAGGCACTAATACCTCTTTCTTAGCTCTAATTCCGAAGGAGAAAAAGGCCACTACGATAGGAAGATACAGACCCATATCGCTGTGCAATTCCTCTTACAAAATACTTACCAAAGTCATAGCTAATAGAATCAAGAAACTGCTTCCTAACATTATCTCTTCTAATCAGGGTGGCTTCGTTCCAGGCAGGCAAATTTATGATAATATATTATTAGTACAAGAAGCTATTCACTCAAGTCAGCTGAATAAGGATGCAGGTATGGCTATTAAACTCGACATGGCCAATGCTTTTGATAGAGTAAGACATGTCTTCATTTATGCTGTCTTGCGAAAATTTGGCTTTGATGGGAATTTTGTTAGATGGGTGAAAGCCTGCATTGGAGCTCCGTGGATTTCCCCACTTCTAAATGGCAGACCCTCCACCTTTTTTCGCCTCTCTCGGGGATTGAGGCAAGGATGTCCTCTTTCCCCCTTCCTTTTTGTCATAATGGCTGACTCCCTAAGCATAAAGCTCAATTTTCTCTTAGCTTCAGACTCTCTACCTGGTATAGCCTACGCCCGAAATGTCCAAGCCATAAACCATGCTCAGTTTGCTAATGACACCATCCTCCTGGGCAGTGCCTCTCCTCAAATCGCAGCTCGATTTAAATCAACACTTGACCTCTTCCTCATGACCTCCGGGGGCAAAACGAATGAAAACAAATGCAATATTTACACCTGGAATTGTCGGCTTGCCACTGTAAGACTCATCTCATCTATATTAAACTTTAAACCTTGTCTTGATTGGTCTTCCTTTAAATACCTTGGCACTCCCATCTCCCTCAAAAAACCTACCTCCTCTGTTTGGATGCCCATCCTCGAGAAATTCAAATTAAGAATAAATTTGTGGGGAACTCAATGGTTGAACTTAGCTGGGAAAGTTACCTTGATAAACTCTGTTCTGACATCTTTACCTGTTTTCACTTTAGCCATAATGTCAGCCACGGCTTCTATTCAGAATGCTTTTAGCACGGATATAAGAAAATTTCTGTGGCAAGGGGGGAAGACTCAAAACAAAAAATTTCACTTGGTCAACTGGAAGACGGTCAAAGAAAAGAAAAAAAGAGGGGGGCTTGGAATTCGAGAGCCTGCCCTTGTAAGCAAAGCATTGGGAGCCAAGCTAGCATGGAGAATTGTCTCTGGAAAGAAAGAGTGGTGGAAGGAAGTAATCAGGAGAAAGTACTCCAGAAGCTCAAGACTAAGATGCCTAGACAGGCCTAGCAACAAAAAAGGAACAACAATATGGGGACTCATCTCCTCATCAACGGCTTTAATCACTGAAGATCTTTATTGGATCCCTGGTAATGGGAAAAGAATAAATATTTGGACGGACAACATAAATGGAGACAAGCCCCTAGTTAAAATGCGATGTCTAGACCCTATTCGAGATTGGCTGCAAAATAAGGGCATCACAAAGTTAAAATACCTCGTAGTTTGGAAGGATAATGGAGAATGGAAGGGCTAGAAGCAGATGAGTCCTCCTGTTAATCTCAAAAATGCCTTCCAAATCTTCCTCAACTTCCTGCATGGGAAAGCTCCGGTTAACATAAATGAAAAAGACCGTCGGGGATGGGGGAAAGCAGGCACATATTCAGTCAAGGCAGGCTATGATAAACTTACCCACTCAAACTCTCCGGTTCACAAAAAATGGGGGAAAGTCTGGAACCCGGATGGCATTCCCAAAATTAGTGTTTTTTTTTGGCTGCTGGCTCACAATAAATTGCTAACAGCAGAAAACCTTCGAGCCAGAGGGATAGCAGGACCCTCAAGGTGCACTTTGTGTAAACAAGACGAGGAAACTTCCTCCCACATCTTCTTGGAATGTTCCTTTGCTAAGCATGTATGGGCACAAGTTTTGGGGAATCAATGGAGACCATCCATTCTTCCAAAAACACTTGAAGATCTCAGCGATCACTGGGGGCGCTCCTTTCCCGGCAGAACCAAGAAGACAATGCAGATAATTTGGAATCTTGTCCCTATGAATATCTGCTGGCAGATTTGGTTAAATCGAAACAAAAGTATTTTTGAGGGTAGGAATCCTAACAGCTACAGAGCTGCCATCAAAGCCACCACTATGATATCCGAGTCTCTATCCACGAAAAGAGTCATCATCCCAGCTCAGGAGCCTCTCTCTTTATCCGAATTCCAATGGAGCAGTGTCTTTGTGAAAGCCAGCTCCCTTCAGTCCAAAAAGGAACATTCATACTCTGATTGGGAAATCCGGAAAGACCCTGAATCTTTCTCTAGGTGGTGGAAAGAGCAAAAAACTTTCAGCATATTCTTCGACGGGGCTTCCAAAGGGAACCCTAGGGTGGCAGGTGCGGGTGGGGTTCTATTTGATCCCGGAGGAAATAAAATTGCAGCCTTCTCGTGGGGATTAGGTAGTAAGACAAACAACGAGGCTGAATGGCTAGCCCTCGTCTTCTCATTAAATTTGGCCTCCTCCTTCAGCATTGACAATCTCAGAGTATACGGGGATTCTAGACATGTTATTCAAATAATGAGAAGGGGTGCAGCTCCTCAAGGCTCGAAAGCTCATAGATACATGCAAAGAATAAAAACCAATCCTCATTTCTCTAAGGCATATTTTTTCCACATTTGTCGAGAGAACAACAAGCTAGCGGATTCAGTGGCCAATAAAGGAATTGTGTTAGACATTGGGCATGTAGAGGGCCTCAATGGTGACATGGGGTTTTATTTCATCCCCTAAACAAAATGTCAAAGGTTAATTTTGTCATGGTTAAGGTTAAGGAGGGGTCCTTAGGTCCCAAGAGGGTCCCCCTCTTCTCGTCTACCATCGTCGGTGATGTGCCTCGCCCCTTCCCCTTCGCTTCTGCCACACGCCACCCTCACCCTCGCTCTTGGCACATGGCTCCCAGCTGTGCTGTCAGCTCCCACGAGCCGTTAATTACTCCCCTACCAGCTCCTATTCCGTCTTACTTCGCAATGGCTCGCCCTCCTCTTTCCAGCGCGTTGAGCCGGCTCTCCCTCTGTGATTTGGATTCTTCTCCTTCCCATCCCCGTCTGCTGTCTTCTTTCAATCTTGGCACAATGCAAAGTATCATGGCAGCCATAGCCGCTCTGAATCGCACTATGGTTGAAATCAAGCTTTCAGTTCGCAACACATACAATGCAGTCTGTACCAACATGAAACAGAACGAGGAAATGGCTATGAATCTTAACCACACGGTCTCCCAACTTTCTTGCCAGGACTCCAGGATTGACGACTTGGAGAAGAATTTGTTTGAGCTGATGGGCAAAGTAGATATTCTGCAGGAAGACATCGTCGTTCTCACCGGGAAAACTTAGGGAAGCTGTGTCCAGGAAAATCCAACGGTCAATCAGGAGATTAAGTAGGAAATGATGGACACAACCTCTGTCCACTTCAAAAATGATGGATAATTTTCAGTATTAGCCCAGGTTCCACTTTTTTGATGATATAGTGTCTATGTTTTTTTGTATAATTCTCAACAAACAGTTTATCAGGGTTTATCCCTGCTCTATTTTGAACAGATTTAGAAAGACAATGCTTAGAACTGTTACAATCATGCTGTTAGAAATTATAGCTCCAATCTTTCAGACATCAGCTCCTTTGTCAAATATTTTTGAAAGCATGTAATGAATCGCTGTGCACAATCTTTATAAATATATCTTCTTCCCCTGTTACTGTTAAAAAAAAAAAATACTTGGTAGAGCGCCAAGCTTTTGGCCTAATTGTTTGTTGCAACTCCATTGCTTCAGGAATTGCAATTTCTTGATTTCCTCCTAGATCTTAAATGACCCACCCCCCCCAACTTCTACCACCCTTAATATAATAGTGAGTTTAATCTTCATACACCTGTGCATTTTATTACACTCTTTTTATTTGATGAATTTCGATCATTTTTTTACCAAAGAAAAAGTAATCATTTATGGATGGCATTTACAATTAGAGGCAACATATTGAATTCATAGGAGTAAATTAATATAAATACTCACTAAACAAGTTTCCATATTTAAATTTATTAGTGAAACATGGTACATATTTCATTAAATGTGAATTTTTTTACTACAGTTTTTGTAAATCTTTAATATATTTTATTAAATTTGGAAAAAATAGTTTTCAATCTAAAAAAATTCTAGATGTTAAAACACAAACTTTTTATATGTCCCAAGGCTCTTTGTTATTATTAATGATTAATGTTTAATGTAACTATAAATATGTTATTGATTAATTCTAAGATTCTTGTAAGGAAGGCATCCTATTTACCTGGAGTTTTAATTCAAATATGCATATCACATTTGTAACGCACCCATATTAATATGTATAGGATAGCAATAGATTGGCATCCTTTCTAGTAGAAGAGAACATAATTTCGGAGGATATATGTTGTGCATTTAGTCTCTTGAAGCATAACAATAGAAGGTGATTCCTGTTGAATCTTCGATCAGAGAGTACATTGTTTACTCTTCCCGCATAAACCACGAATATTCCATGAAAGAATCTTCATAAGTAAACTTTAATGAGGTAAATGGAAGGGCTAGATCCAATCCATAATGGATCTGTGATTACCTAATGCCATGAGGTGTTCACCGAGCTCTACTAGTTTTTGTTGTTTGGTTTTTATTCCCCTTTTTGCTTCTCTTCTACTTGACAAAAGTGGATGGATTATTTAACTTGATTGAAATCCCATCTAGCTCTTGAGGAGGTATGGAGGAGAGTCTCTCCTTGTCGCTTTAGCTGCCTCCTGAAGAACTTTTTTTATGATTAAGATTTGGGAGGGGGTCACCCTGAAGTCACCCCTATTATTACCATCCATGATGCTTTCTAACGCATTATCATCGAGTCCAGGTTCCTCGTCCTCCTCTGCTAGCTCATCTGGACCCTCTTCCAGCATAGTAGTGTCTTCCATTGGATCAGTTTTCCTTCTTTCGAAGGGATCCATATTGGGAGGCGGCTGGACAGGAGATGAGCTACATGGATCTTGAGGATCTTCCTCCTTTGTTGCCATTTCAGTATCTTCTAGGACGTCAAACCGATTTGGATACACAGTGGGGTGACCAAAGGTAGGCTGAGCGATTTATTTGGGCCCTTGTTGCCTATTATTGACAATCGAGAATCCATTGGGATTGGGTTTTGATGGGGGGAAAGCAGCTAGGTGAATTTGACTAAGGGGAAGTCACGGTATAGATGGTCGTGCTTGTGTCATTTTCAGCGGCAAAAAGGGATGTGTTCATAATCTAGGGTTTGGATACATTCATCATCTTGGAAGTTGAGATAGATGGAGTCCGGGAGGGGTTTTGAGACATCCATGCGAACACATATGCAAGCAAAGGATGTGTACCTACCTCATTTGGTTGCCTTAGAGATTTTTATAAATTTCACCAAAGTGTTTTTTATCCCCATAAGGGTCTCCTCTTCCCAATATTCATGCGGGAGTGAATATAGTTTGACCCAGACCAGAACCTTTGAAAAGTCTTCTTGCTCTAAGCTAAAATTGTCCTTCCATTATCTAATGAATAACCGTGCAATATTGAAGAAATATGGGACCTAATACACCACTCGTTCTCAATCCTTTGGATTGGAAAAGATGGCGGTGAAAAAACCCTTTAAGCCCAACTTGAGATCTATCTGGCCCTTCGACTTCCATTTGTTTATGATCCACCCCATAAGCACTTGCTCATTGGGCCAAACCCCCAAAAATTTGCAAATCAGGGCATGGTCCTACATGTGTTTTCTGTAGGTGTTGAGATTGGTCATGATATCTCCAGGCACAGGATCAAGTCCACTTTCAGAAAGAAACCCTTGGATAGCGGTTTAACAGTCTGCTTGGAGGGGCTAGGATGTTGGGTCGTAGTGGTATCCAAGGTTGTCTTTGAATCTGAGCTTTGAGCAGATTTTGTCGAGTCATTTCCTTTGATGGGAGATTTCTCAGAAGATTTGGGAGGTAGGGATTTAGCGCGGTAGTGTGAAACAATAACATATCGGTAGGAGGGGGTTCGGCCCCCTCTTGGCGGTAGTGCCATGAAAGAGGGCAAGAGAAGAGTGCAATCTAACAAAACGAATATGGAAAATCGTAATCGTCAATCAACATGTTTGGATCTATCCCAAAATGCCCATGTATTTCAATGGTAGAGTTTTAAGCATAATATATATGAACAATAATAATAAAATCATAATATATGCCAAATATACATGTTAAAACAAATATAAAAGTTAGATATATGTATGTGCTCAATAACTTCTATGAGCTAGTAGGTCCACCACCGGAACCGTAGGGATCAATACCTCCACCAATAAAGCTAGAGGCATTAATACCTCCGCCAACAGAGCCAGAGGCATTAGTACCTCCACCAAGTAAAAATGTAGAATAAATCAGTTGAAATATATATCCATGAGGATTTGTATAAACCAAGCCAATCATCATATCCAAAGTAGTATTGGGAAGTGATGTACTAGGAGGTGGTGGTGGGTCGACTTGGTGAGGATGAGAGGGTAGCCGGGTCGGATGGGTGAGGAGGAGGAGAGGGTGGTGGGGCGATTCGGTGAGGAGAAGAGGGTGGTCAGTGGACTTGTGGTGGGTTGAATGGGTGAGTAGGAGAGGGTGATTAGACGACCTATGGTGGGTCGACTAGGTGAGGAAGAGAGGGTGATCGGTCAACTAGGTGAGAAAGAGCGGGTGGTCGGACGACCTATGGTGGAGAGGGTGTTTGGTCGACTTGTGGAGGAAGAGAAGGCGATGGAGGAGGAGGAGGTGAAGTATGGGCCACATTAGATGAATTAGAACTAGCGCTTGCAGTTGGTATCCATCTCTCTAATAGACTGGCCGCACCGACGATATGATGCATTAGTGATGTCATATTACGTGGGAGGCGCCTCCAAATCTGAACAAGGTCTGGGTCTCTCATGATCTCATTGGCTCGAACATGGCGCACTCCCTGTTGAGCCAACAACCTATATAATTGATCTGCCATCTCTTGGCAGAATCTAACATCGAGCTTGATTGTAGGTTGGGTATTTGTAACTGTGGAAACTCCTTTACCTCTACCATGTTCTCGTCAAGTTGGGGAGGGGCGTCCCCAACATAATTGTCTATTTGCAAAATTATAGAGAACAATAATTAGACAATTTAGCTAAGCAATTTCAAGTAAATCTTATAATAAATTACATATGCATTAAAGTAGACAGTAAAATGCAACTAGATTACTCAAAACATAAAGCTAATATTACCTCTACCATCTGGGGCCTCATTCAAGGTAAATAAGATGTTGGCACATCCTCGCCAATCCAACCTTATGTATGGGTATGGTATCATATCCAGGGTGTTATCATCCTTGTTGGCTAGTAGATCGAGTGATCCTACCAGGGAAATCGGATTGGCCCCCCTTGGGAAACATCTACCACAACATGCGCGTATGCACTTGTCATCGGCCTAGGAGGTTGGATACGGAATGAGGGCTGAGTGACGGCTAGAAACCTCTTGAAAAATAAGGAAAACAACTCTAAAGCAAACTGGAAGACTGTCCTGCCATCGAACATAATGTGACAATGATCTGGAGCAAAACAAAATTGTCACCAAAAAATGGTAGACCACCTCATGCATCTAGGTCTCTGCACTAAAGAATTAACAAAATATAATAAGGGGCAACTAATGTGTTTCCCATCAATCGTGACATGGATCACAATTATGACCAAAAGTGAAAGGAACCTAACCTCCTATGCACGAAAATAAGATATTCAAAACTAGCCATTGACTACCTGGAAGTCACTAGGGGTAGTATCATCCTTACTAACAAATCTCTATACATATGCTAGCTGATCGGATGCTAAAACTCTAGGTGGGACATTGGGGAAATGGGACAAATCCTCCCCTCTCCTAGATAATCCTATGATGAAGTATATGTCCTCCTCTATGGGATGGATCCATAGATTGGGACCCAACCTGAATTCCCGCCAACGTTGATCCCAACAATGGATCAACTAAATCAACATCAAGGAATTCCCCCTCAATGAAGTAGCCTCATAAAAGTTTTGGAGGCAAACATGCCGTAAGAGTTCTTGCTTGTAGGGTAATAGGTCGAAGGAGAAAATCCCTCTCCCTCTCTGTAATCTTCCACTATCATACAGTGTTGTACATGTCATGTTGTTGTTCTCATCGCTCTTATCTCTGATTAAACACATATAACTTCCGTCATAAACATATACATAAATAAATTTACTAAAGTACATTTGCATTTACCAAAAGCAAGAAATATTTTTTTCTAAAAAAATTTGCAAAGATCATTAGTGCACCAAAAAAACGGTCACGCACTGTTTGCAATGCTTATGTAAATTAATCGCACTGCTAACTGTGCTTGAAAAACAAAATCACACCTCCTACAGTGCTCGAAAATTTATAAACCACACCATGGAAATAAAAACACATTTTTTCTAATTATATAACTACTAGTGCTTTGTATATAAGTACACATCGGTGCGTCCATATATAATCAGAGCATTGATAATATATATATATATATATATATATATATATATATATATATATATATACTACGGTGCTTATTATGAAGACGCACATGTGACGATGCGTCAATATATATACTTAGCATCGATGCGTTCGTATATATAAAGAGCATCGGTAATACGGTACCATTGACAACTATAAGAATTTTTTTTTTTTAATTTATTAAGATGTCTTGGACATAATTTTAAATTTTTACGATGGCCATTATGCAAAGGAACCGATGGCGGTGTGTAAGAATATTTAAAAGCACTAGTTATTTTTAAAATTATTTTTTGTTCAGTTCGACGGTGTGTCTGGTTTTAGGTTCATGCACCATGGATGGTGCGATAAGTTTACAGTCAAGCACTCGTGAATGGTGCATTAATTTTTTAATACATCACCTGTTACTGGTGCACTCTATGTTTACACACAGTGCACTGATCCTAATGGTGTGAGTTGAACAAGAAAAGTGCACTGCACAAATTTTAAATTTTTTTAAATGGAAAATTGAAGGAAAATTTCAATTTTTAATCCACTAAAAATTTAAATGAGAAGGTAATAAACAAAATACCTAGATTCTTACTTACTGGGAGGCATTGTTGCCACATATACACAAACTCAAATTTTCCAATTGTGTGCAAAAATTTCAACTTCAGCGATCAATCAAATTGCGAGAGAAATCCAAACACCAAATGCCACCAAGTGTGAGGGGCATCACTGTCAGAATGTAGCACCGGTGCTTGGGTGGGCCTAGGCAGTCTCCAGCATTGAGAAATGTGGAAAATGACATTAATGTGTCATATTTTTTTTATTTTACCCTATCTGGTGGGCCTGACATAGTGGCGCACCGGTGTGCATTGTATAGTATGTGGAAAATGACATTTATGTGTCATATTTTTTTTATTTTACCCTATCTGGTGGGCCTGACATAGTGGCGCACCTGTGTGTATTGTATAGTATGTGCACCAGTGCACTTAGTTTAATATCAAGCACTGCTCAACATTCTATTTTTTTAAAAAATATGTTTTTTATAATCATTATGTGTGTTGTATTATGTTATGCACTAGTGCATCCTCTTATCTATAACGCACCAAAGAGCCATAATGGGAAAATAAAAAATGGGTTTTTTCCATGGCGGTGTATTGTAATGTTGAATGCAATGATGCTTCAGTCTCATTTCCACACATCGAAAAAAGGTTTGTTCGGGCTTTGTTTTCTTCAATGTGCATCATAATTAGGCGCATCGATTAGTAGGTGCTCGTACGATTTTGACACACTGGTGTGTCTTGCTATTAGGAGCACCGATTAAAAACCTCTGCTAAAACCGTTGGCTGCCCACCTCTGCTAGTGACCTTCGCTATAAACGGATGAATGAGTTTTTTTGTGAACGGTTCGCAAAATCCTTAGCTATAAGGCGTTTTCCTTGTAGTGGATTTTCCCATATGAAGAGTCCATCCATTTCTAATGTACATTTCTCCACCATTTCACTAACTTTCCTTTTGGTTCCAGTGGCTAGTTGGACCAACCATGTTTTACTATGCTTTGTTTTCTTAAGAACACAAATCTCAATAACTTTAGGAGTAATATAAAAGTGAGTAGATCTAAGGTCAATCAAAATAGAAATAAATTGCTTAACAATCTTACCTTCAACCTCAACCACAAATGATTGATCGTATGCTTGGATGTCCTCTAGTGTAGCATATATTCTAGGGACGGTCCTTGGTACATAGCCTACAGTTTCATCCTTTTCGATGTTGTGAACACACTTGGCACTCTCATTTTGATGTGGATAGTTCCTAAGCAAATGGTCCTCTCCACATCCTCAACATTGAAGTGGCTCTCTCGGCTTGTCTCTCATCATCCTAATTGGCATCGTCACACCTTGGTGTGGCTACCTTTGCTTATTTATGAAATGAGGAGGCTTGAATCTCCTCTTTCTTTGGTCAAACTTCTCATTTTTCTTGTCCTTCCATGCCTTATGGAATTCCAGCCTGCTCTTTTTTATCATAGTAGTATTTGTCCTTCCTTATGGTTTCATCTAGATTTTGAGGTTCATCAAACTTAGTTATGTATGTGTATGACTAAGGTAATCCACTTATAAAACATTGAATTTTGACCTTATCATCTCCGATATACTTAACATACCTCAAAAACTCTAAGAATTTATTAGTATACTCTGCCATGGCCATTTGTCTCAATTTCAATTTCAACTCATGGAACTCTTAGATTTTATCATCATAGTACCTATTAGAGAGATACTTTTGCTTGAAGTACTTCTTGAATTATTTCCACACAATCTTCCTTTCATTGATCTTCTTGACTTGTCTAAGGTGATCCCACCATATAGATTCTCTTCCATTCAAATTAAATATAGTCACCCTCACCTTCATGTTCTTGGAGTAGTCATGGACTTGGAAATACTTGGATTCATCCCAAGAATCCAAGTCTCATCTCCTTGACCTGATTTTGCTTCACCATTAAAAGTAGGAGGTTTGGCCTTTTGAAATTCTCCATGTGAATTGTTCTCGAAAGGCCTCTTCCTCATATTCCTATGAGGTGTATATATTGAGTCTTCAGTGGAGTATTTAGAGGCATATGGCTCACTAGAAGAGAAACCTAGATTATAATTCCTATATCTAAAAGCCCTTATTGAGATACGGGACCTCTTGTGAGAATGCCTCCTTGAGTTATTCCAACTCTTTTCCTTATTTCCTAAGTGATGCCCATGGTGGATCTTCCTTTGAATGTTTGTTAAGATTTGGAGCATGGTTTCATTCAATTGTAGTGCTCATTTGATATGAAAGGATCTCAATATATAAGTGTTATGCTAAGAATCCCCCTAAATTTAATACTTTGGAGGGTGGTTCAAGCCCTTCAATAGTTGAGAGTGCAAACTTCTATGTTTATTCCCTTAATTATAATTGCAAGTTTATATGTCCAAATAAGAGAGAGAGACAGAAAGAAGAGGAACATGTGAGCCTCTCGGTTGTTTAATGCTTTTTGATGTGCCAATCATTTCTTTATCATTGTAATGAATTCTTTGTGCCTTCACACATATCAAACAAACTTTCTCAAACACATTTTCATATTAAAAAAAAACATTATATGAATTCAAATTGCTTCATGTAAAACAAACTGCATCCCAAATAACGCCATTAATCATATGAGACATTACAAGTATTTTCCAAACACTTTGATCCTTTGTTGATGACGGTCTATAGTCTCTTGTGGCATATGGAGGAATTGATCTGGCGATTCTTGAGTCTCCACTAAAGATTTCTATGCATATATGGAAGTGATATGAAACTTCCTCTCAACAATAAAAACGTGAACTCTGAGTGTCTTTCACTTTCTCTAAATTCTCTTAGCGCTTGGCCACTTGATATCACTTTTTTTATATCCATATCTTACCCATGGATCCTCCATTTATAGGTTAGGGAGGTGACAACATTGAAGCCATGAATGCATGCATGTTTCACAATTTTCCCCATAAATGATCTTTCCTCGTGTATTTCTTGAATCCCAAGATTTCATCCCTAATTTAGGGCTTTTGACATGTGGTCATGGTTCTTGTATTGAAACTTTGTGTCTAGTTGCAATTCCTTTGAAGAAGAACTATGAGACCCATGCTTTTCTTTAAGGAAAAGCACGACCATGTATGTATAAGCATGAAAAGCACCGATTTGGAATTGGTAGTATTCACTTCCTTCACTAATTCTAACTAGGAGGACCTTGTTTTCATGTTCCTAACACCAAGGGTGTAAAATATCCATATAACAGAATTCCCCCTAATATATGAGGTCAGAAGAGATACTGATGGTTGAAATGCATTACAAATAGAGGATATTCGGCAAGTGGTCTAAAGATGAGTTTTGTGGGCACTAGAGTCTGAGACACCTACAAACATAAACCAAAGTATTAGATTTAAAAAAATCCTACGTTGAGGTAGGCATACCCATGATCAGTTTATAATGAGCATAGCCACAGTGATTGCATTCCAGATCTGTGTAATATGAAAATGAAATCAAGCATGGCCACGAACAATACATGGTGGATCCATGTCAAACTAGATTGTAGCCAACATAAATGCAATGTGGATCCCTGTCTTAGTGTACATTAGAGAAATGTTGAGAACCTAGAATCATATATTAACTTGACTTTCCAGTGTACCTACCATGTAGTGGTACCTTTGTGCAAAACTTGGTCGACGACATATGATGATGATGCCATCATGTCCCGAGGTATTCAATACAACCTACCAATTGTATGAATTTTTCTATGTGAATAAATTATCTATAGTTGAACACATAAAAACATCATCTGATTATTGATCATTGATGTATATTGTTAAGAAATGTGGAGAAATCCATCGATGATGAAGATGGGTTCCAAGATACAAAGTACAATCATTAAGTGTAAATAAATATCTGGTACTAGACACGTAAGTGAAACAGTGAACAAGAGTAAATGATGTATACCCACTGCTAACTATGAGGGAACATGCCACTGATGTTTGCAATCCCCTAGGTACTGTCGATGGTCTCTAATCCTGCTTCCCATATAATATTTTGAAATCATTATGAAGAGGTTCATCAGAAGGAGAGAATGAAGGAATCTATCATGATCTGAAGAGAAACATGTAATTGACTTCATTGATGGAACTAAAAGTAATAAAACCATTGGGTGTTTATTAACACTGGGATGGTCAACATGCATGTTCAAAAGAGGAATGGCCAACACATGCTAATCAACTTCCTTTAAACATGAACATGACAATGATATGACTTTGACAACAACTAATTCTCAGACAGACATCAATGAAACCATCAATGTTGGAGGCATTAAATGGGGGCTTCGTAATCATTGAAAGGATAACCAATCAGTGTAGCAACTCATCGTTATGGTACAACATCTTAGTTAATACTAATCCCAACTACAAGAGTTCTCGATGCAAACATGTGTTATGTTCAAGGGTGACACTCATTGATTGCTAACATGTTTCAACATAATAAATTACAAAGGTCGATATCCCCCCTCTCCTTTTTGTTTTTTTATGTTTTTCAAATCATGAAAAAAGGAAAAAAGTATGCTATGGTATAGTGGAGGGAATGAGTGGCATAAGGGTGTTCAACTACATTTCAAGCACACAATACAATCATGTGCAAAACAAGGGCATAAAAGGTATTGTTCTAGTTATAAACACTGAAAAAAGGGCCCCTCCAATGGGTCAAGATACAAGAGTTATTTTGGCCAACAGATAAGCAACATAAGTGACGTCAATAGTCATACACTCCACAACAAATCGAAAATTAGGCAGTATGCAAGATGGCACATGTGTAGTGATCCTCAACCCAAAAATTGAATAACAACAATGATACAAAAACCTTAAACTTTAGAAATAACCAAGAAACATTCACCATAAGAATAACACCAAGAATATAGAGAAGAACCCTTAGTCTAGGGTAACACCATCAGTTACTCCTTATGGAAAGAATCACTCCACAAACCATGACTTTTAGATAATAATTCATCCAACATATCTCATACAATGGTACTCATGTATATTTATACTTTCTCATTGGTATTCTTAGATTATCTATGCCAAGTACCCATTACTATTATATTATTTCCCCTAACAATGTAGTGGGCATATTTATTGCCCACCAACTACCAAGTGGAGTTATGGCCACATTATATGCATTATCCCCTTGGGTACCTCCCTATGTACCCCATATTATCCTTTCTAGGTACATAACATTCCACCCACTTCCGCATGCTTTGCCCTCGAAACATGTAGGGAATAAGCCATATAATATGATATACTAATAAATGTAGCCAGCTGGTACCACTTTATTCCTTTATTCTTGTGTTGGTAAGCACGAGAATCCATCGATCCTAGTGAAATGTGAACATGGTTCCACTTTATTCCTTTCCACCACGATCTTGATTTCAGTTGCTCCTCTTGTTCCATGTTGTTGTTGTGCTATTCTGATATCTCCATGCACTATCCTCCGTGTTCCTCCATATTTGTTTATTTTTTGGTTCCATGTTTGTTGATGCTCCCAACCTTGCCTTGATGGTTGTTGTTTCTCATGGTGGTGTGGGTGTCGATATATTGAAACTTTAACTATTGGTTCTTCTTTCTTTGAATCTTGAACATGTTGGTCTTTGAGGTCATGTAGCTCCTTAGCTTATTGTTTTTTTTATGTCCTTCCTAGGGATTTTCTTCATGTTCTTCTGTAGTTTTTTCTTCTTCTAATTCAAACTCAAACTCTTCATATTCCATGTCTGTAGAGACTGGACAACTATTTTATTTGCGAGGACTTCATCTTGTGCCCTCTTGGGCCCTTCATATTTAGTAAGAGAAATATCTTGCAATGTAATTTTCTTATTCTCGTACTAAAGCTTCAAAAAATTCTTTTGCACATTAATATTAATTATACCAACTGATTCCATCCAAAGATATCCTAGAACAACATCCACATCATGCATATCAAGAACATAAAAATATGAATGCAACACATATTCATCCATGGTAATATTCAAATCTTTAAAAATTGAACATTTTCACCCTCAATGTGTGTTCTTTGAATAAGATTTTATAGAAATAATAACATATTCTTGTCGAATACATCCATAAACCTATATTGGAAAGTTTGTGCATTAAAATAAACCCTTAGTTCTTTCTTTTATCATTTTTCGTAGCATGAGACCACCTATCTAAAATTACATTTTCAAATTCTTCATCTAGAAATTTCGACATCTTATCAAGGTTAAGCAAATGCCACCATCTATTGGCATATTCTTTTAAACTATAAGGTAACCAATATCTCCACTACCCTTTCCACCATAAATTTTCCTGACTTATGTACTCTTCAATACTAATATCATCAATTTTTTTTCTTGTAAAATGCATCTTGCTCCAAAAATAGAACTAGGGTTTTGAAGAAAACCACTTACTTTTGAGACAACAATTTAAAATGAGCATAATTCCCTCGATATTTCTTGAAATCTCTATTATGACCACAATTATGAAATTCCATGGTCATTTTGCATTTTCTAGGGTTGGTTTGACAAAAATCTGGTCACTCTAATAAAAGATATCATATTTGCAATCCACATGGTCGACATGGAAAAAACCCTAAAAAATAATTCACGTTAAATAAATGATAAATTCACCTCTTAGACTCCATTTTGGATGTTCTTTTTTTTTAATTGGATTCATGGTGAGAGGAAATCAAATATGCAGATGGTTTCTTTAGATTCGACACAAAGTTTCATAAATTGAGTTGAATTCTTCCATCCTTCCTTTTCCTCAAAACAATTGCAAAAAAAACTTTCAATTTTTCATCCTAAGAAAGTGATATGATACCATGTAGTGATTCTTAACCCAAAAAATTGAATCACAACAATGATATAAAACACTTAAAATTAAAAAATAACCAAGATACATTCACTGAATCACCACAAGTATAACACCAAGAATGTAGAGAAGAACCCTTAAGGTACGGTAATACCATCAATTACTCTTTATGGAAGGAATCACTCCACAAGCCCTGCTTGCTACAAAATTATTCTTCCAACATATATTATACAATGATACTCATGTATATTTATACCTTCTCATGAGTATTGTTAGGGGCTCTATTCCAACTACCCCTTATTACTATATTATTTCCTTTAACAATGTTGTGGGCCTATTTATTACCCACCAACTGTCAAGTGGTCCTATGGCCACAATACATACATTCCCCCTTGCTTACCTCCCTAGGTACCCATATTATCCTCCCTAGGTACATAAAAATAGTTAATTATGGTATGAACTTAGGTATAATGACAAGATCAAGTAATGGTTCAACATAAGGTTGAGTTGTGGATGCAATTACACAAGTCAACACTTATCATTAGATGCAACACCATGAATTTACCTTATCACAATTTGAGAAAAAGTCGAAGGAAAAAACCACAATAGATGAAATATTATTAATAAGAAACCCTCTATGGGATTAAAAAAACACGACTTACCATGGTTGTCTCCATCGAAATAGTGAAAATATGCTATTACATAGGTCTTTGGGGAAAAAATTGGGTCCAAAATGACTTAATATAGGTGGAAATTTGAATTTTTAGTTCATTTTTACCATTGCAATTGGGTGATTTGGAGCCCCTAGGATTAAGTTACAAATTATGGGATATTTGATAGTTATATTTCTGAGTCTATCCCTCTAGATAGGCCATCTCATCCACCTCTTTCATTCTATCCATTTATTTTTTTCTTTTTTTGGATTTTTTTAATATGCCAAACCTCATTTGGGTCATGGGTGTGGCCATGGGTATGGTATGAAATAATCATTAGAAAAAATACTTTCTTGCAATTTTTTCACACAACATTTGTGGTTGTTCGGGCCCCAAATGGCCAAAAAAATCAATTTTGATGACAAAAACTGACCATGATTTTTGCTTCTTGGCGTGTGTAGGCTTTCTTCCACCATGATCAAGTGGAAGGAGAGAGAGCGTGATGTTGAGGATACATAGCATCAACCAACTTTTGATGCCTTATGTGTTTGTAGCCTTCTAAATTTTTTCTACTACACTAAAATGTGCAAGAAGGGTTATTTTCTACAGAGGTTGGTGGGGTAGTGGGACCCCAATGAGAAAGTGTTTTGCATGGGACATGAGATTATACACTTAGATGTTGAGGATATATACCTTTTGACAGAAATTTCTTAGAGGGGGCTCCAATCCATCTTAATGGAGAAGGCAAGGAACCAACTACGGCCATGACTATGTCATAGTACATCTTGGCACACTATACAATGGGCACTCAAAAGAGAAACAGCTAGGTGTCGATCCAAAGGATTGAGGATTTGACCCCGAATAACATCTTATTTAATATCATGTGAGTATTAGGATTTAAAACAGAGCACTTGGATACACATGTAGAGATGGTCTATGCCACGGAGTGTCTACAACCCACTGTATTTGATTGGTCCTTGACCCTCATGGTTAACATGCAGTACAAATATATGATATGCAGGATAGGGAAGGTGAAGAAATTCCTATATGATTCAATTCTTTATGTATTTTTCATGAAAGGGGTTCCATTGATGTTTCCTAGGATATCCACTCCTCAGTTTATTCCATGATAGCCTAAGATGCAATGATGGGGTGACTTGATGGTCCACCTAGGAGGCAGACTACCAATGAGTACCTTCGGGCCTAAGTTCTTCAACTAGTGGGTAGAGAATATCATCATGGTGGATGACTACCATTATGTCAGGATAGACTTCAAGCATGATATTGAGCTAGCACTTCCTCTCAAGGTTTAATGGGTCCCTATAGGTAATAATCTTCTCCTTCTCTATGCTCTCAAAAAAACATTTAATGAGTTTTTGAAATTATTTATTTGTTTAGGGATTTTTGTAAAACCAAAAATTACTTTTATGAAATATGCAATGTGTACTAACCTTATCAATGCTTAATGACACATATATTGGTCCGAGGATGAGGATGAGTAGTTACCAAGGATGAGGATGTAATGGAGACCATGTGCAATGTGCACAAGAACCTAGAGGGACTGACTATGGGAGTCCCTACGACACACCTTGAGGAGGTGCCTAGGAATTTGCAGTGCCAGGTGGTTGGGATTCCTTCCAGGATGAACAAACTATTGAGATGAGTAGTTACCATCATGGTTTTCTACCATTGTATTCATGCAGAGGAGACTAATGATTAGGACCTAGGCTGACTCTTCACATTTTTGTACTTTACTTATGTATATATGCAAGGATAAATAACATAATGGTGTATATAGACACTACATATTCATTTTTAAATGTGTACATCTCTTATACACATACACACACACACCCACACGGTTTTGTGAGTCTACATATATAACTTCAAATGGTGTGCGCATTTAAATGTCGTTTTCTTTTAATTTTGCATGCATGCTTTTATGGTTCATAACCTTAATGTAACACATTCCAATCAATTATATAATTAGCTAATGAATGAGCAAATGCATTAAATCTCCTTGGAATGTGATGTATGTGATAAATTCAAATTATTGTTCAAGAAGATGTACCCTTAAAAAATTCCTATAAGGGCAAGGGTCACAAACATGGTAAACATTGTTTAATTGAATTGCAATAGATGATGATGTGTCAAATGTCAAGAATGATATCCTCTATGAGAAGCTAGATAATGACACTATACTCAGCAACATTATTGGTTGCAACACCACTAGAATTCACAAGTTGGTTGGTGGGAGAAAAAATCCCCCATGCAAGGAAATCAATGTTCCAAGTGTGACGACTATTTCCATCTATGAATCCTATCTATGAAGGGGCATTGGCTATCATTTGTAAAGGTAAGACCAATGCATGATAAGCAGCTACCCAAACTAAGGTAAGAGATCAAAAAGAAATAAAATTGTCTAAATTACAAATTTTACAGTACATGTTACATGGGATCGCAAAGCATAACTGCTTCATGCATAGTACTTCTTTAGGTAGAGCCCATTCCAATGATCCACCAAATAAAACCTCTTGTAATAAACTAATTTATATGTCCTCTTGAATAACACATGAGTCACAATGTAAGGCCCTTGCCACATAGGTTCGAATTTCCCTACCCTTAATTTATCATTATCTTGGCCATAAACCAATACTAAGTCACATTTAGAAAATATCTAAGGACGAACACTCTTGTCATATTGCACTTTAACACATTTCTTATGAGTTTCCTTAGCTAGTGTGGCATGTCAATGGTTCTCAGCAAGTTGTTCTAAGTATACTAGATATTATTCTTTGGTTGAAGTATTAAAGAGGAATTTGATTGTTGGTTTAATGAAGGTATTTCGTATTCAATTAGTAACACTTCCTCTATGCCATGAACAAGATAAAATGGAGTAAATCCTATGTTAATTTTCATAGAATTTCAGCAAGCCCATAGAGAAGAGAAAAGCATCAAATGCCAGTTGGTTTTGTTTTTGTTCACTGTCCTCTTTAACATATTTTTCAAGACTTTTTTCACAACTTATACTTGGCCATTGGATTAAGGATAGTAAGGCAAAGAATTCTGCTAAAAAATAAACTTATCAGTTAATTATGACATCATGTAATTCTAGAAATGAGATCCTTGATCTATGATGATTTCTCTAGGGACACCAAACTCTGTGATAATGTGATTAAATATTAAAAACATCATTGTAGCATTGTCATTAGTTGAGGTGGGTATGGCCTTGGCCCACTTGGTGAAATAGTTGATGACCACTATAATGTAATGGTGACCATTCTCTAAGGCTTTATTACACATCATGAAACCAACTTCCGACTTTGCAAAGGGGCCAATGGTAACTATAGGGTAAACAAGAGTAGGGGGATTGCACATTTTCTTAATAAACACCTAACAAGGGTAGTACTTTTGGATTGATTTAATGTAATATTTGAAGATGGAAGGACAAAAGTAAGCTACACGTAGGATTTTCTAGGTTGTCTTTGTATTGAAAAGATCACCACCACCTGCTCTATCACGGAAATCATTCAAAACTTTCATATTTTCCTCGTGAGTTAAACAAGGACACAAGATAAAATTGATTCCTTGGCGATACAAAGTGTTTATGATAATCAAGTAGTTCTTGGCTTGATGGTGAATCAACTATCATTCATCATGTGATAAGTAAGCATGGTACTATTGAATGTGAACATATACTAGTACATATCCATACCAAGGGTCAGAATAGGCATTGAGGAATAAAGTCTCATCCACCAAGGACTCATCTACTAGAATATCCTCCTTGTCTCTTGGTAGCTCAACAAAAGATAATGATTTCTTGGATTTAGAAGTGGCAAACTCTAAATCAAACTCTTAGAGGATGACAATCCATTTCAAATATTTTCCCTTGATTATGGATCGGGTTTGTAATACCCCCATTTTGACCCTTGGAATGTATTGGCTTGATATGAAAATATTGTAAATATGCGATGTATGATTTCTAGTGTGGAGATCAAGGCCAAGGATCCGCTAGTGAATGTTCGTCTTATAAAGGAAAGTATTTTATATTTTGTGGACATGTCTTAGCCTGTAAAACTTTAAAGAAAATGTGTTAAGCCCTCATTCAGACATTTCTTCAAACACTTTGCTCCATAAATGATTTAATGCTACTTTGAGTTATTTAGGATCAGAAATAACTTGAACAATACTTCAATGAAACAAACACTCAAATACTTTAGACTGTGAACACGGAAATTTAGGGCCAAGCCCAGGGAAAAACCTCACAAGAGGAAAACCCAAAGAGATGTCTTTTTATTAAATGAGAACAAAACTGGAATTTCTCACAACTCAGAAATTCATCTTTCCTTCAGCAAGAAAAATCATAAATGCAAATAAACCAACTTATCTCTACAAAAATTAGACCGTTGTATGGACAATGTACAGACTGCCTCGAAAACGGTGCAAACAGTTTACTGTACGGATTGTACAATTTCTGAATGTTGTACGGACTGCCTCGATTTCTGTGTAAACAACTGCCTCAACATTTGTGCCAGTAGAGGTGTACAAACTGTACAAACTGCCTTGGTTTCTGTGCTAGCAGATTGCCTCAAAAACTCTGCCATTGGAGGAGTACAGACTATACGGACCACCTCGAAATATGTGTCAGCAAGGGATGTACAAATTGTTTGTAGAAACTGTCTTGGGAACTGTTCCAATGGTTTTCCTTGGGAACTGTGCTCTCAAAAATAAAAAATGGCTTCTCTTTCTCTCACTCTCTCTTCTCTCTTGATGTCTTCTCTTCTCTTTCAAAGTGTTTAAATAATCACTTAAACCCCTCTTAAACCCTAACTACCTTTAATAACCCTAACTTCCTCAATGAATGGATAGGATTAAAAATATCTAAAGGGTCATTATTAATTGCACATTTAATTCCTTTTTAATTATAATTTAATGCACATTTACATAGGGACCAACTTTACTTAAGTGAAACTCACTTTAAAAATATAAAATTCACTTTATTATATTTACAAAGTAACACTAGGAAATACAACTTTGTCCCCCTCATGTGACATCAAAAACATGGGAAAGACCTTCCTCATTACAAATTTCAACACTCCCTCTTAATGAGGGAGGTCCCAACACAATCACATTGACCATTGTTGTCACATCCCCTCCCATCTATCTAATGAAAGGAAGGGAACATGGCACTAAAATCTGGGCTTTTAGACAATACTCAGCCAAATTCATTATGAATAAAACAAATGGCTTTACAAATAAAATGCATATGTGTGCAGAAGAAAATCAAGCAAACATGCACAACAGAATTAAACATCATCCATACACATTCACATGCATCCACCATATCAAGAACAACCATCTATTAAATAAAACAGTGCAGAATTAAAACACATTAAAGAATATACTCATCTTGATGAAAAGTTGTCCCAAGCAACTAGCTATGTCGCTACAACGTTTCACCCAACCATAGGTCTCTTCCCAACCTATATTCTTTCAGCACTCAGAGACCACCCTCGAGTTGGGCATGATATCTACAAGGAAAAGGGGACTCTCAAGCTCAGCTCAACCAAAGCAATGGATACCCATCTCAACCCCAGCATTCTCTTACACACAAAACTCAGATATGGGCTTGGAAACACATTTTCAGCAATGGGACTTAGCAACTAGATGGACATGGGTTTTCCCCAAAATGTGGGCACACCAAAAACGGATTTGTGAGAGGGAAAATCGACCATAGGGAAGAAACGATTTCTCCCACAGATATACAAGCAATCAGTGGGCCAAAACAACCTCTATGGTCCCCAAATCGATTTCCCTTCCTTCCCCACGGGTCTACAACATAAAAACGCCCTTACCAGCTAGGAAAATGAAGGAAAACACAGCAAAACCATGGAGGAAAACGCCCAGGTAGCTCCAACTCGTGAGGGAGAGAAAACTGATGGTTGAATAATGGTTTGGGGAGCAATTCATGGCTCTTTTCTTGCCCAAGAATCCAAACCCAATTTTCCATGAAGGGTGGCTTGCCCATACCCGAATTTGGACAGCCATACCTCTCCATTCCCCAAGGCATTAACTACCTCAACCAACTCTTGGGAGAAATGAATGATTGGGCACAAAAGTCGACATGGGTAGTTGAGGGTTCATGGGTTCTCTCATTGACACTTGGCTTGACTTCATTGGCTCAAGGGTTTGAATATTTCCCTCCCAATTCCTTGTAAACATCATGCCCCCATCTCTTGTTGCATTGCATTGCTAGTTGTGGGCATTTATATTAAAATGCATATTTACAATCCCCATGGTTCACTAGCACATGGTTAGCATAATATCCAATACCTGCCTCTTCAAGGTCGAGCGTTCACTAGCGGGGCCTTGGCCTTGAGCTCCACGCTAGGAATCATACGTAATATGCATACAATATTTACATTAAAGCCCAAAATATTACAAGGGTCAAAATGGGGACATGACAATTGTCAAGAGCTTCTACTAAATCTGGAAGCTGATGTTGGAATACAACTGGATCATGCTCATCTTCTCTATGCTGGTTGAGTCTTCTTCCAGTGCTGCTCTCCCCATCTAAAGGTACCATCTGTGCATCTGCTTCATTTTTAGACTTTGATTCGGATAGCCATCTACCTGAACTTGGAAGCATTACCTCTCTGTGTAGAAAGTAAATTTTATCTCGTCTATTCCCAAGTAGAATTGTATCATCTGAATTCTCTATCCTATAGAGAAACACATGTCCCCTCTTGATAAAAAATCCAACCCATCATCCTCCAATGATGATATAGAAATTCTATTGACTTTCATACCTAGTACAAACAATACTCTGTCTACTTCAAGGACCTCTCCAAAACTTAGTTGGAATTTCACAGTTCCAACTCCTCTTATTTCTACCTAAGTACTTCTAATACCTGTTTCAACAAAATGTCCTCGGGCTATTTCTTCTATCCTCTAAAAACTTTCATATTTCCCTGTCATATGGCTTGTTGATCCACTATCAACTACCCACATCTCATTGAAATCTATTGTGCTGCCTACTCTAGTATGTACTGAAACTAAGGAGAATTCTTGTTCAAACTGGGAAGCAAAATCTCCCATTTCTACTTATGGTGCTCCCTCGTTTTCTTCATTCCCCTTTCTCTTCGGACATTGAATAGCATAATGCCCATTTTTATTGCAGTTAAAGCATCGTACCTTGCTGAGGTGTTTTTATTTCTTCTTCCATTTTCCCTTACCTTTGGTTGCAAGAGAAACATTGTCTTCACTGCTCCAAGTGTTATTCTGGAATGTCCCCTCCCGGAACTCTTCTTGAACAAAGTCATCCCATAACCTTGTCCAATCTGGAAGCCTCTCTCTAGAAACTACTCCTTGCACAAAAGTGTGCCACTTTGCAGTGAAGTCATTAAGAGCATACCTTACTAGCTCTTCATCATCTACTTTTTCACCTACATCACCCAGTTCATCTCTAACTTGGGTAATATCCATGAGATAAGCAGTTACTGTATCAGTATCAACCATCTTTGTGTTCCTCAGTTTTTCTCTAAGAACCATCTTCCTATTTTGATTCTTACTTTGATAAAGAGTACATAACGCATTCCAAATCTCAAAAGCATGTGACTTACCTGTGATGTGGGGTATCACATGATCTTTAATGGAATCTAAGAATATTTTGTGTGCCTTGATGTCCTTCTTCTCAAAGTCACTTTTCTGTGCAGCATATGTGGGAACTGTGATGGTTTGAAGCACCAACAATATCCCATAGCTCCAACTCCTTAAACAACACGGTTATGCGCTCTTTCCAAGGACTGAAGTTATCAGACCCATTTAGCGTGTATTCATACTTAACCCTATTGAGGCCATGACTTCAACTGATAATCTTTGATTGAATCTAACTTAAACTTGTTATGCCCCTAGTTGTCTTTCCTTTTCAAGAAATCACCAACTTCACAACCCAACAGAGCCAAGCTTTGATACCATGTAAAAATTTAAAGAAAATGTGTTAAACCCTCATTCAGACATTTCTTCAAACACTTTGCTCCATAAATGATTTAATACTACTTTGAGTTATTTAGGATCAGAAATAACTTGAACAAGAAATACTTCAATGAAACAAACACTCAAATACTGTAGACTGTGAATATGGAAATTTAGGGCCTCACAAGAGGAAAACCCAAAGAGATGTATTTTTATTAAATGAGAACAAAACTGGAAATTCTCACAACTCAGAAATTCATCTTTCCTTCAGCAAGAAAAATCATAAATGCAAATAAACCAACGTATCGCTACAAAAATCAGACTTTTGTATGGACAGGGTACAGACTTCCTTGAAAACTGTGCCAACAATTTATTGTATGGATTGTACAATTTCTTACTATTGTACGGACTATGTACGGACTGCCTCAATTTTTGTGTAAATAGTTGCCTCGAAATATGTGCCAGCAGAGGTGTACGGACTGTACAAACTGCCTCGGTTTCTGTGCTAGCAGATTGCCTCGAAAACTGTTCCAGCAGAGGAGTACGTATTGTATGGACCACCTCGAAATCTGTGCCAGCAAGGGATGTACGGATTGTTTGCAGAAACTGCCTTGGGAACTTTGCTCTCATAAATAAAAAATGACTTCTCTTTCTCTCACTCTCCCTTCTCTCTTGATGACTTCTCTTCTCTTTCAAAGTGTTTAAATAATCACTTAAACCCTAACTTCCTCAATGAATGGCTAGGATTAAAAAGATCTAAAGGGTCATCATTAATTGCACATTTAATTCCGTTTTAATAATAATTAAATGCACATTTACATAGGGACCCACTTTACTTAAATGAAACTCACTTAAAAAATATAAAAGTCATTTTATTATATTTACAAAGTAACACTAGGAAAGACAACTTTGTCCCCCCCATGTGACATCAAAACCATGGGAAAGACCTTCCTCATTACAAATTTCAACATAGTCAACCATGGAAAAATGTAAAAACAATGTAAATATTTATAATGCAAATAGAAGTCTAAGAGTTGGCTATAGAAGTAACTAAAATGAGGGACAATGTTTATCCACTAGGGAGAGGAGAGGGGTGTAGGATTAAATCCTTTGTTTCCAAGTGTCATCTTGAGAACCTATGTGCCATAAATGGTAAGTAACCACCCATGTTGTCTTCCTTGCAAATATTTAATTTTGTTGTAAGAAAACTACTGAGAAATCAGATCGAGAATTTAATGGAGCATGGGATGAACCAAAAAAATTGTATGGTTGAGTATGGGCTCAGTTTTTTGTACCCATAAGTCAATTTCTCTCATAGGGATTTCTTTCCCTTCATTCCCATTCCATTGTGGGGCAACCAAATTCTAATTTTTTAGCAAGCTACGCATTCCCAACATTGAAAAGAACAACAATCGTAACCAAAGATAAAGCCACATTTTAAAGTGTTAAAAATTCCCAAAAATTCATGTGGGTTGTGAAATCCAATGGGGGATCCATAGATATCAACATAGGGCGAATTTAAGAGTGTTAACGACCCAAAATCCATGGGAAAACCCGGATTTGGGATCCCGAAAATTAAATTCCGTGGATGAGAATTAGTGTGGCCAGAAATCAAAGAATCCAAGAGAAAATTGAGGGCAGAGAGAGAGAGAGAGACCAAAGTTTTCAAGTGTTTGATAAACCTAGTGCATGAAAGAAAAATTTGAAGGTTTAGCAGCTTGCTTCTTTCTATGCCCACCCTGAATAGCACTAGAGGGAAGAGGGAACCTGAGGGATTGTGTAGCAGAGAATGGGACCTTCCTTGTGTTGGGTGTGGTAGTTAATGTACTAGGTGACAAGGCTGGTTGAACCCAATTGAGATGCATGTAGCTCTGTGGTTGAGCTCACTAGCTTAGCAGTTTCATTCTTCGTCTCTTTGCACGCTTGAAAAACCCAACTGCTATGTTAGCTTAGCCTGATAATTGACTGTGTGTGGCTGTGAGTGTGCCTAAGTAGTTCCTCCTTAGTGGATGCATATCCTAGCTCTAGAGTGGCCTCTCAACAGAGAGATAAAGTGTTGGACAGAGTACCTACGGTTGGGTGGAGCGTTTCTCTTCCATAGCCAATTTCTTGGGAAAATTCATCGAAAATATAAGTGTTTACATGTTCATTTATTGTTGTATTTGAATATGCAATGTTTTATTGTTATGCATGTGATAATTATGCTGGTATATGCTTATTGTGTGTGGATATATTTATTTCCATTGTGTTTATATTTATGCATTTGCACATGCATTTAAATGTTTATGAATTTTGTATTATGCCCATGGGCCAAAATTTAGAAGCTCGTAATTCATTTATGTCCCCTTTGTTGGACGGATTGATGGGTGTGGACATCACAGAGTGGTATCCGAGATTTTGGTTGCAGCACTGGGGTTGTTTGGGAAAAAATCCACACTCACTGGCAAAAAATAAAAAATGCACAAGAAGTACTGATAAACATTTTGGTAAAAATTGTGGGTTTGAATTAACGACTTGTGTTTCAACAGATCCCATGAATTCAACCTATTTTTACCAGCAAGAATTGTAGACTGGTTCAAAATAAATTTGGAAATTTTCAGAATTCACGGAGCTAATGGTGAAATGAATTTCGCCCCTGTTACATAGCGTAGATAATTCATAAATGGAGGAGATTGAAAATTCCATTTTAGTTATGAAATTGTTAAATTTTGGGGAATTCAAGGTGGAGCCCATCCATACCATGTGGGAAAGAGGGGTATGACATGGACTAGCCACACCAGAAGGACACGCAAGTAGCCAATGTCCACAATCCATAGGCGTTAGGGAGAGAGATATGTGGGGGTACCACGAAGAGAAGTCTATGGGGGAGCCATGGAGAAGGGATTGCGGGTGAAATGGAGAATAATTCCAAGGGAATCAGTGGAGAGGAGATTGTAGGGTGTCACGGAGAAGCGGTTCGTGGGCATAGTGTGATGGACACAATGGCTCACTCACTGAGAGGGGGGGCTGAATCAGTGAGCTTGCACTTAATTCCAATTTTCAACTTCTTCTAACCCTAACATTTATCATTTACAATTCCATTTTAACATTCATACAGAGATCATCATTCATACTGATCTATACATCAATAAACATTAAGCAGTTAATCCATATCATTGACACATCATAAGAGACACAAGATATAAGCTTTGTAATCTTTTTATATTTTGATTCAACCGGCTACAACCGTTAGGTATTATCATCTACAACTGAATCAGAAGCACCAACTTCTATTCTAAGACTTGGCTTGGTCTTTTTCTCAGATCCAACTAAGAAAAATAGTAAAAGACCCAGCTTGTAGTTACATATACAATTTCATCAATTTCCCCTTGTCAACAAGATCATTGTCATCAAATAACTTGCTGCCAATTTTGCTGTCCAAGCATGTCTTCAATCAATTCACCAACATATCCCCATTATGTCCATACACTTCATACATGTCATCAATTTTCCATAGTTATTTTCATTATGTTGTCCATGTCAACCTGTTGCCCCAGAATTAACCCATAAATCAAATAGACAAAGTTAATTTCTCCACTACTGATCTTGTTGATCTGTTCCTGCTGCTAACCCCCAAAATTATCCTCAGGCATCCTCACCGAAAAATCAGAGCTCCTTTTCATATCTGAATTTCTTCCCAAAAATTCACTTAACAAATTTCAAAATTGTCACGTATTTATACTTTTCCTTTATCCATCAATTTAGGAGGCCGGCATGTCATTGTATTTTTATTTTATCAATTTATTATTAAATAATAAATCAATTCATTTTAGGATGGTCGACCCCATCACACCATTTCCATATTGACCTTAATAAACATATATTTATATTTTTAATCATTTTGTGTCTTCTTTGCCACATCATTGGTCTGCCCTTATGACTCCATAAAATGCCCGCAATGGGCTCCACAGAATGCATGCAAGGGTCTTTTGATATGCCCGTATTAGCCACTAATAATGCCCTTATAAGCTTCAAACTTATTCCCGCAAGGACCTCTACAAATTCCCGCAAGGTCTCCTTTTTATGCCCGCAAGGCCTTCATAAAATGCCCGCATGGGCTTTTCAATATGCCTACAGATGGTGCTCAAATATGCCCACAAAGCATGCCTTTAAAATTCCCGAAGGCCTTCGTAAAATGCTCGCAGGATGTCTTTTAGATATGCCCACAAGGGCCATCAAAGATGCCCGCAAGGGGCTCATAAAATGCTCGCTTGAGGGTCATTTAAATGCCCGCATGAGCCTTCAACAGAATGCTCATAGGCATTCAAAAAAATGCCCACAGGCATTCAACAAAATGCTTGCAAGGGCATGATAAGATGCCCGCAAGAGGCCTCTTTTTAATGTCTTCCATACATGCTCCAACATATTCCCGCAACACTCCAACAGATGCCCGCAATGCTCTCAAAATGCCATGTCTTGTCACCTTGCCATGCCATCATGCTTTGTCTTGTTTGGTTGCGTTTGTCATCTTGTCATGCTTGCTTGATCTTTTCCATGTCCTCCATTGTCCTTTTTCTTTTTCCATGTATTTGTCTTCCTATTAACCTTGTCATTAAGCCATGTCACCAAGTCATCTTTGTCATGTCATTGTCTCCATGTCCTTGTCCTCCATTGTCATACTATCAATGGTTGTCCTTTGTCATCATGTCCTTCATGTCACCAATTTAGCCTTTGTCATTAATGTATTTTCATCAATGACAATTATATTCATCATAGCGAAGGAGAGCTTACATGGGTTCCACAGAGAGGAGTTCACGGGGGTGCCCACAGATGGTGCTCAAATATGACCGCAAGCATGCCTTTAAAATGCCCGAAGGCCTTCTTAAAATTCCCTTAGGCTGTCTTTTAGATATGCCTGCAAGGGGCTCATAAAATGCTCGCACGAGGGTCATTTAAATGCCCGCATGAGCCTTCAACAGAATGCCCACAGGAATTCAACAAAATGCCCTCAGGGGCATGATAAGATGCCTGCAAGAGGCCTCTTTTTCATGTCTTCAATACATGCTCCAACATATGCCCGCAACACTCCAACAGATGCCCGCAATTCTCTCAAAATTCCATGTCTTGTCACCTTGCCATGTCATCATGCCATCCAATTCCATGTCTTGTCACCTTGCCATGTCATCATGCTTTGTCTTGTTTGCTTGCCTTTGTCATCTCGTCATGCTTGCTTGATCTTTTCCATGTCCTCCATTGTCCTTTGTATTTTTCCATCTCTTTGTCTTCCTATTAACCTTGTCATTAAGCCATGTCACCAAGTCATCTTTTTCATGTCATTGTCTCCATGTCCTTGTCCTCCATTGTCACCTTTCCATTTTTCATACTATCAATGGTTGTCCTTTGTCATCATGTCCTTCATGTCACCAATTTATCCTTTGTCATTAATGTATTGTCATCAATGACAATCATATTCATCAATCTCCCCCTTTGTCATTGATGGCAACTTCAATTACTCTCCCCCTTTGACATTAATGACAAAGGGATAATCATTTATCCATCAAAAGATTCACAATGCCCAAAAGAAATTGTATCATGAAATCATATTATGTCAAGTCTTCATTGGGTGATCTCCCCTTTTGGCTAAGCTTGGCATTATTTCTTGGAGATCATCCTTGTCAAGCTTTTAACTTGCCAACTTCAAAAAAAAAATTCTTTTATAAGCATGCATACTCATCCCTACTGAGTTGTCTGCTCCCCCTGTTAATTGCACTGTTGTAGCCTTTTACTTGAACAAGCTCTCCATGTCAATCAGCACTCTGGCTGCTAAATTCCACATGAATTCTCAAAAATTCAAGCATACTATAGCTTCCATAATTCTAGTTGGATTATAACCAATTCATTTTCTCCTTTTTGTCTAATCATAATGATGTTCATTTTTCAACAATCAAATGTGTCTTCAAAAGCCTTCACAAGATTTGATCGTTTTGCTTTTTATATGAATATCTTCCTTTTGCATTCAACTCCTTGGTCTTCATATGTCTGCTTCCTCTCTCAAGTATGTTGTTGTAACCTTTTTGAACTAGCTCCCCCTTTCATGTGTACTCCTTCATTTTATGTGGATGCTTCAGAAATCCTTTCATCTGTGGGTCTTATTACTTGATAGTACCAATTGATGATGAAAGTATTTCCAGTTGTTCAATATAACTTATACAATCAGATGTCAGTAATAAGTATTTCTTGAACTCATACTTGTCAATCATATCTAGTAAATTCATAAAAGGTAAGCATGTATCAAATTTCCAAACATCAATATGTTGATTCACTTCCTTTATTATCCATACTCCCCCTATCAATCATACCATTACTCAATGTGTCATCATCAAACTTCTTTTAACGGTATTCTCTTCAAAAGTCTTCAATCATGTTTTTTCACAACACTCCCAAGACATTAACAATGCTTCTTCAAATGATGTACTACTTGCCAAGTTCCAAGTCATGCTCAACAATCATGTAGCATGTATCAATCAATATGTTGATTTACTAACATAACTTAGCTTGTCATCATCATTATTACTCCTTGTCACTCCTTTCCAAATTGTCATGCAAACAAAGTTTGTTTATTTAACACTTGTTGTACTTGTCATCCGAACTGTCTTCTTCATGATCAAAGATTTGGGCACATTGACCACTATGCTTTTTCATTTTCCCTGTGAATGCTTCAAGTTTGCATATTTATATTCCAAGTTCAACCAACTTGGATCCACTCTTTGCTTCTCAATATTGAACTCAATTCAAACCAATTTTTTATTTGACAATTACTTCTTTTGTTAAACAAACTCATTCGAACATTGCCAATCTTTATCAAGACTTCAAATCTGATCTTGTATGAATTCATGCTTATGATTTCTTCAAAATTACTTATGTTTTCATTTTTATAAATTTTAATCTATTCTCATCCATGCTCACAGTACCATATGCCAATTTGAACCATTCCTGCCATGCATTGGTTGTCCTTCTCCAAACCCGATCCTAGGACCTGTTTCTTTGCTTGGAGTATTCATTGGCTTCCCTTGAGTTCATCCTCCAATTCCATGGACTCAAGGTGTACCCAAGGTCCTTAAAAGACCTCAAACATGGATTGCCATATGGCAGCCACCTTCATTTGTGCAATGATCATCAACTTCATTTAGATTTAGCAAAATATTCTTTTTCACCCATACCTTAGAATGTCCTTGGCTGTGATCATTTGTCCTTTGGCCTTCAAATTTGTCTGTGTCATTCTTCTTCTAAGATTCATTGACTTTCCTTGTTGATGGGTATGAAAAACTTCTTATGGATTGTATTCTTGAACTTGTGTATGCTCGGGATTTATGGCCAACACCACCACAGGTGAATCATCTCAATGTATAACAGTTTGCAGCAACATGTCCAATTCGGTCACATGCCCAACATTTCATTTGATTACTTTGACTTTCAACACTTCTTCTTTCATGGAACGTGCAATCCATAGCCATGTGACCAAAACCATTACAAGAATAGAAATAACCATTAAAGTTTCTATCATACCTGAGTGCTTGATTCCATCTTGGAGTTGTCTCTCTTCTTCTAAAGAATTTGCTTTGAGGAGTGGGAGCAACTTCTTGACGCATTTTTTATCTTCCAACTTCTTTGTTGTCATGTGCAGGTGTATGAGGAGCTTTGCTTTCACCTTTGAAGGATGTGGATCCAACTTCAGGAGTTTTGGGGGACCACATTTCTTCTTCATATTTGTTTTCTACCTTATTGTACCCAAGACCATATTTGTCAAAGGGAGATCTTTGACAATCCAATATTTTATCCAATATAACCGAGTTGTTATTGAAATTCACATGATTGTTTGACTTCTCAATTTTCTTTCTAAGATCAACAACTTCCATCTCAAGCTTCTGATTTGTCTTTTATTTTTCTTCCAGCTGAAGCTTCATAACTTCTCCTATTCTTTTGGCTTCTTCTAGCTGAGTCTTCAAACCAATATTAGCTCTTCTTATCTCTTCAAGCTCTTTAGGGATTTTACTGATCTCTTCTTGTTCTTTTGCTAATTCGATCTTCAATCTTCTAACTTCATCATTTTGATCTTCTAGCTCACCTTCTAAATCTTTGCTCTTGAGTTTCAACCTCATGAGCAATGCCTTTGTCTCATTTTTGTACTTTTCAAATGACCCCAAAATCTTCTTCTTAAGCCTTGGGTTAAATTTGAGATCAACATCCAATAGGGTGCATGCAAATGCATTATTGGTTTTTAACCAGTCTTCATCTTCATCTTCTATAAGTGGAATTTCAATATCATCACATATAGAATTATCATCAACTGAAGAGTACTTACCTTCACTTCTATCTTAAGCTTGTACCTGCTTTTCTTCTTGCTTCTCATCCTTGACTTTTGTTTCCTTTTCTTTGTCTTGACTCCTCCTTTGGTATTCTTATTCAAGCTTGAACCAGAGATCTTTGGCAGAGGCGTATTCTTTTACACTTTATTTGATAGGACTTGAGAGTCCATCCATCATCAACTTCAAGGCAATATTATTGTCTTTCTCAGCTGTTTTCTTTGTCTTCTTGTTGGGCTGGACAGGTGGGTTAACCACAATTTCTCAAACACTAAATTGCTTCAAATAATCTTTCATTATGCTTATCCAACCAAAATAATCTTATTTCTCAAAAACTGGAACTTCAGTGTGAATAAGCTTTGCTGGTCCTTCCATTTGTGTCCATGGATCCCTTCAAGCTTGCTAGGTTTGTGATGAAGGCCTGCTCTGATACCAATTGATGGACACAATGGCTCACTGAGAGGGGGTGGTGAATCAGAGCTTGCACTTAATTCCAATTTTCAACTTCTTCTAACCCTAACATTTATCATTTACAATTCCATTTTAACATTCATACAAAGATCATCATTCATACTGATCTATACATCAATAAACATTAAGCAAGTAATCCATATCATTGACACATCACAAGAGACACAAGATATAAGCTTTGTAATCTTTTTATATTTTGATTCAACCGGCTACAACCGTTAGGTATTATCAGCTACAACTAAATCAGAAGCACCAACTTCTATTCCAAGACTCAACTTGGTCTTTTTCTCAGATCCAACTAAGAAAAATAGTACAAGACCTAGCTTGTAGTTACATATACAATTTCATCAATTTCCCCTTGTCAACAAGATCATTGTCATCAAATAACCTGATGCCAATTCTGCTGTCCAAGCATGTCTTCAATCAATTCACCAGCATATCCCCATTCTGTCCATACACATCATACATGTCATCCATTGTACATAGTTATTTTCATTATGTTGTCCATGTCAACCTGTTGCCCCAGAATTAACCCAGAAATCAAATAGACAAAGATAATTTCTCCACCACTGCTCTTGTTGATCTGTTGTTGCTGCTAACCCCCGAAATTCTCCTCAGGCATCCTCACCGAAAAATCAAAGCTCCTTTTTATCTCTGAATCTCTTCCCAAAAATTCACTAAACAAATTTCAAAACTTTGTCACTTATTATACTTTTCCTTTATCCATCAATTTAGGAGGGCGACATGTCATTGTATTTTTATTTTATCATTTTTTTATTAAATAATAAATCAATTTATTTTAGGATGGCCAACCCCATAGTGCATCACACCATTTCCATATTGACCTCAATAAACATATATTTATATTTTAATCATTTTTTGTCTTCTTTGCCACATCATTGGTCTACCCTTATGACTCCATAAAATGCCCGCAATGGGCTCCACATAATGCTTGCAAGGGTCTTTTGATATGCCTACATTAGCCACTAATAATTCTCGCATAAGCTTCAAACTTATGCCCGTAAGGGCCTCTACAAATGCCCGCAAGGCCTTCATAAAATGCCTGCATGGGATTTCTAATATGCCCGCAGATGGTGCTCAAATATGACCGCAAGCATGCCTTTAAAATGCCCGAAGGCCTTCTTAAAATTCCCTCAGGCTGTCTTTTAGATATGCCTACAAGGGGCTCATAAAATGCCCACATGAGCCTTCAACAGAATGCCCGCAGGCATTCAACAAAATGCCCGCAAGGGCATGATAAGATGCCCACAAGAGGCCTCTTTTTCACTAAATCTAAGCTGTCACATGTGAGATATTCAAATGCCTCTAGAAGGATTTGATTTTCTCCTATTGTAATATATTTGGAAAGGCAATACATTGGCATGTAATGGAGGAATAACAATTATTCAATTGGAGTTTATTTTGTCTATCAATTTTTGCCATATTTTTCTCTTTTCTGCACATCTTTGTGAAAACTAATTGTGAGGAATTTTTTGTTATTAGATCCACCTGTCATAAAATTCTCACAAAAACCACATGCTTGAGGACTGTCCATATCAAAGAGAAAACCCCCAAGGCTTGCATAACTTAGAAGAAGTAGTTACAGTGGAGGATATAGCAAGGGAAACTCCCCAAATTTATGTAACGTTGGATGACCATCAGGCAGACCATCAATCAACGGTAATGGAAGTTGAAGGTAATACTGCTAAGCAATCTATTTATGTTTTGATTGATCTAAGATCTACTCATAGTTGTGTTACTCCAAAAGAGGTTGAAATTTTTTCTCTTAGAAAAATGGAGCATAATAAATCTTGGCTAGTTCAGTTAGCCACAAAAAAAAATGAAAAGTGAGTGAAGTAGTGATGGAGTGATGGAGTGCCCCATAGAGTTGAATGGACTCTCACAAAAGTAGATTTGAATGTCCTACCATTAGGATCTTATGCTGCTCTTATTGGTATGGATTGATTGGAAAAGCATAGAGCCAAGGTAGATTGCTATGAAAAGGTCCTTGAATGCATTGATGAAGAGGGAAGGCCAAGAGTGGTGAAATGGATTCCCAAGCGATTTTAGTAAAGTAGATTTCAGCCTTGCAGTTAAGAAATTTTTACAAGAAAGGATGCCAGCTATATGCAGTCCATATATCAAATTCATTAGAGGACAAAGGCTCAAAGCTAAAATATTATCAATTGTTGTAAGAGTTCAAAGTTGTGTTTCCAGATGAAGTTCTAGGACTACCACCCAAAAGGGACATTGCTTTTACAATCAATCTTGTTCAGAGGTCAGCCCCAGTCTCCAAAGGTCCTTATAGAATGAGCATGCCAGAATTGGTAGAGTAAAAGATGTAGCTACAAGAATTATTGGACAAGCAATATATCAAACCAAGTGTGTCTCCTTGGGGAGCACCAATACTATTTTTCAAGAAGAAAGATGGGACTTTAAGGCTATGTATTGATTACAAACAACTAAATAAAATGACAGTAAAAAATAAATACATATTTTTCAGAATTGATGATTTGTTTGATCAAATGAAGGGAGCCAAAGTGTTTTCAAAGATTGACTTGAGATATGGTTATCATCAAGTGAGAATAAAATAAGAATACACTCACAAGACAACTTTCTGGACAAGATATGGCCATTGTGAGTTCACGCTGGTGCCATTTGGTCTCACCAATGCACCCGTCACATTCATGTGTCTCATGAGTAGTGCTTTCAACAAATATTTGGATAAGTCCATGTTAGTTTTATTGGATGACATTCTTGTTTATTCAAAGAATGAATAAGAGCATAAGGAACACTTAAGAATGGTATTGCAAATTATTAGAGAGCGCAAATTGTATGCAAAGCTAAGAAAGTGTGACTTCTATCAAAGAAGGATACAATATTTGGATCATGTTATTTCAGAAGAAGGAATTCAGTGGATCCAAAAAAATTTGAATCCATAATGGATTGGTCTTCTCCAAAGAATGTCATAGACGTTAAATCTTTTATGGGTCTTGGAGGATACTATAGGAGTTTAATTGAAGGATTCTCTAATATTGCTCATCTAATCACATCGCTACAGAGAAATAATGTAAAGTTTGTATGGTCTAAAAAATGTGAAGAAAGCTTACAACAATTGAATATGTTACTTATTAGTTCCTCTGTTTTGAATATTTTGGGTCCAATGAAGGATTTTGTAGTATGCATTGATGCTTGCATTGAAGGACTAGGTGGAGTGCTTATGCAAGAAGGCTTTATGATTTTCTTTGAGTCCAAAAAATTAAAAGAGCATGAAAAGAATTATGTGACTCACAATTTAGAACTAGCATCCATAGTACACTCCCTCAAGAAGTGGAGGCATCACTTGCGAGGAAGAATATTTGAGCTTAGGACGAATCACATGAACTTAATGTATTTGTTTGATCACCCATGCTTAAATTCCAGGCAAGCCACATGGCTGAAATTTTTGTGTGAGCTTGATTTTGAAATCAAACATGTAAAAGGAAAATAAAACAAGGTTGCAGATGCCCTTAGCGAAAAATTTCATGTAGCAGCCTTAAGTATGTGTAATTCATATTTAAGAACAAGAGTTCTTGAAGCCCGAAATAAAGATGAGACTTACCTTCAAGTAAAAGAGAAATTGCAGCAAGGTAAATTAGTGTTAGGTTTCCCACTGGGGAAATAGGAAAAATATTGGCTTAACACATAGCCAAATACACAATCATAAAGAAAAACATAATGGATTAACGTGAACGCACACTATATTTCTCATTAACCAAATGTACATATATATACAATGAGAAATGTCCCTTGGGTTTCATATTCCAAGTGGACCCTTGGACTCTTGGTCTCCCTTGCACATTAATATTCCTCACACCGAGGATTAGAATCCAACAAATCCCCCCTTAATCTGAAGGGTGTATATGAGTCCAAGAAAAAGAAGAGAGATGAAGAAGTGGAAGTGGACAGCTACCACCAGCTGAACATTTCCATCTCGAACAACCTTTACTAAGAAGGTTAGCTAGAAGCTTGCACATGATTCTGCTAAATACAAGAGCTCTCTGAAGGGATGGTTTTTAGGCTGACCATCGACCGAAATAGGCTAGCAGAAGGCTGAAATATTCTACTATGTGTGTGGTTCAATGCTGGCCACAAACTCTCGAACTTGGCAACAACACTCGCTCAGAGATTATCTGGAACTTGGCTCAAAGGATCAGATGTTCTGTCTGGAATGGTTGGTATGGGCTTACACCAAACCAACTGGAGAGATTAAAACAGGAAGTGAACAACTACAACTTGTTGAACATTTCCATCTTGACAATTGTTTTCCAAGTTAGGTAGAAGCTTGCACATGCTTCTGCTAAATGAAGGTGCTCTCGATACTGGTGGTTTTAGCATGACCACCAACTCTGGAGCTCAGTCGAACATAGCTCTTCGCAGGCTCACTTGTTCTGGATCGCTTGTTACTGATAGTCTTCATTCCCCCCTGTCATGGACAATGTGAGGAGATGAGAGTCTCATGGTGTCACAACTAGACACAAAACACATGAGTACTCTATGTCATATATATCTCTTGTCTTTAGAATACATGATATCAAAATCAGTTGGAATCTCTGAATCTGGTGGCTATCCAAACTCACTGTGGATCAAGCTCGCTTGATGTTACTTACTTGAGGAAGGATGTGAGTGTTTGTTGTCAGAAGGATAAGGCTTCGAAACTTGATGCCTGACATTATGTTCCCCCCTGTCAGGTACAAAGTGAGGAGAAGAAGATGTCTCAACTGCAAGATGTGTCAATACTTGTGAATGAACTTTCCGATATGACTTATAAATATTCTTGGTTGTTGATGACCATTACCAAGAAGCAAGCCACCCATAATGAATCTTCTCTCTTTATACAGGTTTCTTCATAATGAAGTATCTGTCTGATGAGTGTGTATGTTTTCCACATTGCTTACAAGGGTGAAGATCAAAGCAATGATCTTTCATGCGGCCAACTCGATCACAGTGTTAGTATGTCAAATTCTGAATTAATGTGAATGAAGATGAACTCTCGTTGAGAAATCCAGCACTCTGAAACTGGATGGGCTTAGAGAAATTAGGAATGTGAACTGTCACTTCCTTGTCATATCCAAGGCTGGTTCTGTACTTTTTATGGATGATCTCTTCTCATGGTCTAATGATGGGCTTGGAAGAAACAAGCAGAACCTCTACATGCATGTTTTCATCTTCATTTTCATTCACTTATGTACTAGAGCCATTGATTTCCTCATGTGCTTCTGAAGTGGCATCATTATGTGCATGTTGTTGAACTAGATCATAAAGAGGATTGTTCTGAACATGAACAAGTTTAGAATGTGTTTCTTCTTGTTGAAGCTGCAACTCAAGCTATAGGAAATCAAGAGTGTCTTGTGAATATTTTACACAATCTTGAATGTCAGTGAGTGTTGTCTTGTCAACCATCACAGTGTTGTTGACAGAGGAAACAAGTAGAGTGTTCAGTAACTCTACAAGGACATTCAATCTCGCCATTGAAGATAGGTGATTTAAGTACTCACTCAAATGGAGTGAGGGCTTCTTGCAACTCCACCCTTTTACATATAGACTCAACAATTCAAACTTAGCAGAAGATGAAGGGTGTCAGTCTCAGCCGAAAATGCACCCAAGTACAATGCCTCAATTAAATTCATATTCACTTTCAATTTGGCACTTACAAGAAGACAATTGCAAGTATCAACAAACTTACAACAATCACTATTTGCAAGTTATAATCTGATTTTCCTGAGAGTTCTTGAGTGATGATGATCTACTCTGGTGTTAAGGCCACTGAAATAAGAGGCCTCTGTACATAAATTTATGCTGCCAAATTCTATTGTGATAATGTCTGCAACAATCTATGCAATAATGAACTTAACACAACCTTTCTAAATGTAATGTGCAGGTTTAATCCTCTGCAAGCTCCAGTGCAGAATGTTGTGTAATGTTCATCTTATCATATTAGGCCACAAGCTTCAAAAGTATTCTACAATGCAATATGCAGCAGAGAATATTACCCTCCAGTCGCAAACCAAGCTCCAACACTACAAGATTAGGGTTTCACAAATTTCCATAATGAAATGGTAAAATGCATGCGATAATGATATGCTTCAGTCTTCAACGAAACAACAATAGTTTTCAGGATTCAACGCCAGTGGAAATTATTTATAGCCATAGTATTTATACACGGTGAGGGATGGATATTCCTTTTGCTCTTCGCTTGCAGCCCACGCATAACACAGGTTTTGGTCTTCACTTATTCGATTTACACACAGTTTATTTCTCAGCAAACTGCGATGTTCTATTCTCTTCTAGGCACCAATCTTCACGTAGTATGATGGTACTCTGATGACACTCCTCGGGACGCAGAAAATGCTCCTCTTAAAGCTCTGAAAAACTGATTGTTTAAGCAGTAGGCATCAAAGATGTTGAAACCACTTCTTAGCACTTTGAAACGGTCCAAATTGCAGTAAATATGATTTTGTGAAATCACTTATAATTCCACTCATGCATTTGACATTCGGCATCCTGTCTTTAAGGCAATGTATACATAATCTTGAATGCAGTTGATGATGTGAGTATTCAAGTCACAGTTTTCAATGGAAACAACAGTATTCAACAAATGACAATGGCACCAGTCTTCGCATGCGCAAAAGAGGCAGCTCCACGATCTGCTTGCTCCACGTATAAGCTCGATGTTGTTCTCCTATAGGCAGGTCTTCACACGAATATTCACATTGGTGTATTTCACACAAATCTCCAACGATCTGGGAAACAAGCAGAACAGGTTCAACGAAGTCTCGAGATATTGATCCAAGCTCCACGCTACAGCACCACACACAATGAGAATTTTCCAACACTGGACAACTCCTACGCAAATCGCTCCAGTTGCACGCTCTTCAACAGCTCAAAATAAGTTAGGGTTCTCATTGGTTGCAACATTCACTTTCCCCATCAAACTTTGAATATCTCCCATACCACGATTTGGAAAATATTTCGATTTGCAGAGTATGGATGCCAATACCAAGTCATTGGATGAAATGAGACCCACACAGAGAAATACTGACAATGAAAAGGCCTGTTTTGTTTGTCAAAACTCGTAACTTGCTTGGTACTCCTTCACGTTATAATTCCACGAAGAAAGAAGTCACATCATCATAGAGACAGAAGCACCTCACTCAGTCCTTCTACCTCTGTATCACCTCTACACAGTGCGGGTGCAGATCAAATAGCACATCTCTTACAAAAATACCACGTTGGTGTCCACTTCGCCTGTCCCAAACTCTGTTCTCCCTTCTTTCAAATTGCAACTTCACTCCACGCAGCAAACAGAGGCGTACAATGACTCCAGCAGTCACTGGTCTTCAAATGCCTAGATGCTAGTGTTCATGTGATGGTAGTTCCAATTCTTATTACCAAGTTGATCATAGGAAGAGAGTTTTTTTAGACTATTTAGTGTATATTCAAGCAAATGGTGTGCACCAATGAACATTCACACTGAATCATTAGAATCCGCAAGGAGATGGCCGCAGTGGGAGAGGTATCGCGTAGTTTGGAGGAGGAGAGGACACAAACAAGTCATCGTCACCACTTTCATTGACGCCAGCTTCAACGCTGTTCCAAAACTCTAGGAGTGGACTTCGAATGCTTGTGAGGAAATAACTCAAGCAAAAATTCTAGGGTTAGCCACGACAAAGGAGAGGTGGCACAATATTCAAATGGTTCGGATGACAGTCTTCATGCACAGGAGAGGTCTCACATTGGATCTCGTTAATGTTGTTGTCAATGTTCATCCAAAGGCACAAGGGATAGGAAAACGTAGACTTCACATACTCCAATACACATGCAAAGAGGTATCATGCAAAATGAAGATCGCGAGAGGTCGTGCAAAGGCTTAGTGGTTATTGAATATTCGGGTTAGATACAGACACCCATAGATATAATAATGCATGAGGGAGGTCACAGGTAAATGGAGATATAAACATAAGTATTTAAAACCAAGTGCACAGATAACTCATGCACAACGAAAATATTTGACTGATAAATTACCATAAAAGTGATGCTTACATGAATTAGGGTTGTTGTCATGCAGGGACCAGTGCCTTCATGGTGAGACCTCGGGCCAACAATGAAACCATATCTATATGTTGCAATGATGCCTAATCAGATATGTAGATTGGTATGAAGGAACCAATTATTTTATGTCAGAAATGTAGATTGGTATGAAGGAACCAATTATTTTATGGAGATCTCGAAGCTGCGGTGCCTAACTCCTCCACCCCTTTGATTAGGAAAGCATGCAGAGTTGAATAGTAGAGGTAACAGTCAACACATATGCCAGAACTGGAGGAATGTACCCGAAATTAATCGCAAACCATGGGGTCGCAAAACTCTGATATCGTTGTTAGGTTTCCCACTGGGAAAATAGAAAAAATATTGGCTTAACACATAGCCAAATACACAATCACAAAGACAAACAGAATGGATTAGTGTGAACGCACACTATATTTCTCATTAACCAAATGTACATATATATACAATGAGAAATGTCCCTTGGGTTTCATATTCCCAAGTGGACTCTTGGACTCTCGGGTGACTCTTAGTCTCCCTTGCACATTAATATTCCTCACACCGAGGATTAGACTCCAGCAATTAGATTAAAAAAAATGAAGGATATCAGCTCAAAGAGGATGAACCCCTTGTTTATAAAGGTAGATTGTATATTTTGAATTGTGTAGGTTTGAAGAAGGTAGTAATTGATGGAACTCATCAAATGCCATACTTTGGACATCCAGGATATCAAAAGACAGTAACAGCATCAAGGAAACAATACTTTAGGCATGGGATGGAAATGGATATAGAAAAATACATTTCCCGGTGTCAAAAGTGCCAACAAGTCAAGGCAGAGAATCAACATCTAGTAGGACTATTGCAACTTTTTCCCATTCCGGAATGGAAGTGGGAGTAATTTCTATGGATTTTATAACAGGTTTTCCAATGACAATAAGGCAGCATGATTCAATCATAGTTGTGGTGGACAAGCTATCAAAGGCAATTCATTTTATTCCAGTCAAGTCCACTCATAAAACAAGTGACATAACAAATATCTTCATGAAGGATTCATTTCCCTTCATTCTCATTCCATTTTGGCGCAATCTGTTGATGTATATGTAACTTCGGAATGTATTTCATCTATGTATTTCATATATATTTATTGTACCCTTATAAGAGATGTGTTATTCCTCTATAAGGAAGTGTCCTCATGTGTATTGACAAGTGTCGCAAGTGTGTGTACTTGCCGATGGGTTATTAGACCACCATGTGTGGGGTTGGCCCTGAAATATATATTATATTGTGGATGTACCTAGCTAGACAAGTCGGCCCCATAGTGTAACTGGGCAAACAAGTTAAGTATAAATAGAGATCGGGAGATCTCTATTTGTATCACTCGAAAACTCACACTTCTCTCACTTAGAAAGTGGCGCACTAGTGAGGAGGAGGATCATATGCTACTAGGAGACTATCTCAGTGTATTTTGGTTGTACTTTGGTTGAGCTATTGCTCTCTCTATCTCTGAGGAAGTTGTGGGGTTTTTCACCTTAGGGTTTTCCCCACGGAAACTCTGTGTCTCTTGTCTCTCATGCTTTTGATTCTTGTGATGCTTGTCATGCTTATTGTGATTGTTATGCATTGATATACTGTATATGTTATTCTCTCAGTGAAGATCCTAGAGTATTGTGAATTAATGCTCAAAATTTAACATGGTATCAAAGCTAACCTGAGAAGAAGACATTTTGCAGTAACGGAAACTTGAGTTTCTTGTTTATTGGGTTTCTCTCCATATATTTTGGAAAAGCAGTATAGTATATTGACTCTGCTCATCAAGGAGAATCTATCTGTCCAATCAGAATTCAATTCTGAGCATTTTCAGATTTGGCCCTAAAAATTAGGGTTTCCACAAAAATAGGAATTTCTGAAATCTGAAGTCATAGTTGGAAGCTCCTTGCAAAAATCAAAGTTTAGAGCTTTGGATCGAGATTTTTGGATAGGTAGATCTCCGGTAAACTCAAACCCTAATTCAGGGCTCTCCCGAGTGAACTCGGGAGGACAAAAAGGCAAATCTGAAGGGTAAAGCTTTGCTGATCTCAAATTCTGAATACACGAGGCCGATCAACTCATCAAGGCACATCTTTCTATCCTTTCAGAAAGTTTAAATTCACTTTTTGAATTTTTAGGGTTTTTCCGACAAACCCTAATCCGGGACCAGATCCAGTTTTCAGCATTTCAAGTGGTAAGACCTAAATCTTTTCTATTTCCATTTGAATTACTCTTTAAGATGTCTCACCACACCAAGCTTGAGGATAAGCTTGAGGGGGTTGATAACTTCCGAGCTTGGAAGTATAGGATTGGGTTAATCCTGGAAGAGAATGAGTTGGACTCATATATAAAAGAAGACATCCCTATCCCAGAGGATGAAGAGGCTAAGGTATTGCATAAGAAGAACTTGGTCAAGGCAAAGAGAATCATTGATGATTCTATCAAAGACCATCTCATACCCTATGTGTCTTCTCTAAAGACACCCAAGGCTATGTTTGACTCTTTTGACCAAGCTATTTGAAGGGAAGAACATAAATCGGAAGATGACCCTGCGGAATCAATTGAAAGGGGTCAAGATGTCGAATGGAGAAACCATTAAATCCTATTTCTCCAAGGTCTCTCAGATCAAGGAACAACTTGAAGCTGTAGATGAAATGGTGGAGAATGGTGAAATTGTTATGACCACTTTGAATGGCCTACCTAGGTCATGGGACTCTTTTATCCAGGGGATTTGTGCCAGAAAGAAATTAATCTCCTTCAGCAGATTGTGGGAGGAATGTTCTCAAGAAGAAGCAAGGCTTGTGGTAAGAGAAGAGAAGATGGGGAATGAAGATCAAGCTCTCACATCTCACACTAAGAAGGGCTATTTCAAGAGGGAGCCATCCCATCACAAGAAGAAATCTTCTCATCATTATCACAAAGACAAGAAAGATCTAAGGTGTTTCACTTGTAATGAGAAGGGTCACTTTGCTTCAAAATGTCCCAAGAACAGAAGGGACAATCACAACAAATCCAGCAAGAAGAAGAAGGGTAACAAAAGAAGGTACCATGCTCATGTTGCCGAAGATGATGAACCTCCAAAGAAGAAGGCTAGGGCAGAAAGTGATGATAGTAATGATGACTCATCAAGTGAAGAAGAGTATGTTCTAATATCTGCTCTAATAGATACAATCTCCCATGGTTGTAATGATTGGTTAATTGACAGTGGGGCTTCCAAACACATGACTGGGTTTAAAGAATCTTTTGTAAATCTGTCTGAACATGAATCACCCCATAAGGTGAAACTTGGGGATGATTATCAATACCCAATCAAAGGTAGTGGTGAAGCCTCCTACAACCTAGATTCTGGAAAATCTTTGAAGATGAAAGAAGTCCTTTATGTACCTGGGCTCAAGAAAAACTTACTCTCCATCTCTGCACTGGATGCAAAAGGTATGAGGGTTGCATTTGTGGATGGCCAAGTCCTAATGTGGCCAAAGGGAAATCCCATAGATGATGCAGTAGTGATTGGAGAGCAAGAGGGAGGTTTGTATAAATTGAAAGGACAACCTGAACATGCCATGGTGCATGAATCCATGGAGCCAAGTGAACTTTGGCATAGAAGACTTGCTCATATGCACTATAGGGCACTTCCAATTGCAAGCAAGGCTGTAGAGGGTCTTCCTGAAATCAAGACCAAGCATGAAGGTGTTTGCAAAGGATGTGCAAAAGGAAAGAACATTAAGAAGGCATTTCCAAGCAGTGAAAGCAAGGCAAAAGGTATCCTGGAAATCATCCACTCAGATGTATGTGGTCCTATGTCATCCATTTCTCTGAGTGGGTATGTTTACTATGTCTCATTTATTGATAACTTCTCCAGGAAGACTTGGGTATACTTCTCGAAAAACAAAGATGAGGTGTTTGATAAGTTCAAGGAATTCAAAACGTTCATGGAGAATCAAACTGACAAGAAGATCAAAACATTCAGATCCGACAATGGTGGATAATTCACCTCAGGTGACTTCAAGAAGCTTTGCAGTGATTGAGGGATTAAGAGGGAGTTGACTGCTCCTTACAATCCTCAACAGAATGGAGTTGCAGAAAGGAAGAACAGAACAATCATGGAAGCAGCAAGGGCAATGCTGCATGACCAGGATCTACCTATGCATCTATGGGCAGAAGCAGCTAGAACAGCTGTATATGTGTAGAACAGAACACCCCACAAGATATTGGACAACAAGACACCATAAGAGGTCTTTTCTGGTAAGAAACCCGAAGTCAGCCATCTCAGAATATTTGGTTGTCCAGTATACACTCATGTCCCAAAGGAAAAGAGGACCAAACTAGATCCTTCAGGAAAGAAGGGTATCTTTGTGGGTTACAGTGAAAGCTCGAAGGCTTACAGAATATACTTTCCAGGGTTCAAGAAGATTGATGTCAGCAGGGATGTAACATTTGATGAAAACTCAGCATTCATCAAATCAAGAAAGGCACCTATCGAAGTTTATGAAGAACCTAAGGAAACTAGATTTCAAGACACTACCATGACTGAAGCAATTCCAGAAGTTGTTCGTGAGTTTGAAGATCCGCAAGAACCTGTAGATCCACCCCGTGAGGATAACTCTCACAAGAGGAAACCTGCATGGGCTAGAGAGCTCATTCAAGATGCAGAAAGATTTGGCATTCCAGAAGAAGAACACAGAGCAAAGAAGAGAACCAAATCACATACTAGCTATGTTGCTTTACTCTGTGACATTATGAACAAAGAACCTTCCAGTTATGAAGAAGCAGCGGAAAAGAAAGAATGGAAGGATGCCAAGGTTGAGGAAGGGAATCTTGTGATTCTACTTCTGTACATGGATGACTTATTTGTAACTGTAGATGACAGATTAATTGCAGATACTAAGAGGAAGCTTGTTGCTGAGTTCGATATGAAAGATTTGGGAATGATGCATTATTTCCTAGGTATGGAGGTGTGGCAGAATTCAGGTGTCCTTGGTCAAGGGAAGTACACAGTAGATATCTTGAAGAGATTCGGGATGATGGATTGCAAGGCCATGGCCACACCCATGGCATCGAATCTGAAGCTTCTATGTGATGCTTCATCTAAGCCGGTTGATGTCTCTATGTATCGTCAGATGATTGGGTCCTTGATGTACCTGCCGAACATGAGACCAGACATTTGCTTTACGGTGAACACATTGAGCCAGTTCCTGACAGATCCGAGGAGTGTTCACCTGGTTGCTGTAAAGCATGTTTTGAGGTACCTAAAGGGTACAGTGGATTATGGGCTCAAGTATGAAGTGAATCAAAAGTTTAACCTGCAGGGTTATGTTGATTCAGATTAGGCAGGCAGTGCTGCAAATAGGAAGAGCACATCTGGGTGATGCTTCAATATGGGATCAAGTGTGATCTCTTGGTTCAACAGGAAGCAATCCTGCGTAGCACTGAGTACAGCTGAGGCAGCATATGTTGCAGCCTGTTCAGCTAGTTGTGAGGCAGTATGGCTAAGGAAGCTACTGTCTGAGATATTTGATCTCCCATTGGATGCTATTGGTATATTCTGTGATAACCAAAGTTATGTGAAGCTGTCTAAGAACCCAGTGTTTCATGACAGGTCGAAACACATAGAGATCAAATATCACTATATCAGGGATATGGTGCAGAGAGGAGCCGTGAAGCTCCTGTATGTTGTGATGGACGAGCAGATTGCAGATGTGCTGACGAAGCCACTAGCCAGGGTGAAGTTTGAGTACTTCAGGGAGAGGCTTGGTGTTCTTCAGATCGACGACACTTCGAGGAAGAAGTGATGGTCACATTTGCTGAAGCCATTCCAAGCATGTTGGAAGGAGGATCCTTCACATGGCTATGGATGTAAGCGCTGGATGATGAGCATCAGGACGATGCTCCAGTTACTGCTCTGTATATGCATCGTGTTGGATGTTGGATATGATCAGTTGGATCATTTATATTTGTATGTATGTACGCATCGTGTTGATGCTGGATATGACCAGTTGGATCATTTATATGTATGTACGCATCATGTTGGATGTTGGATATGATCGGTTGGATCATTTGTATGTATTTGTATATGCATCATGTTGGATGCTTGGACCATGTATCTGTATCAGGTGGATACATTGTATGATCATCTAGATCATGTATGTTGATATGTATCATGTATTTGTATTTGTATCAGGTGGATACACTGTATGATCAAGTGGATCATGTATGATGATATGTATCAGGTAGATACTTGGTGTGCATCAGGTGGATACATTGTATGATCAAGTTTATCATGATGATGAGCTTCAGGATGTTGCTCCAGATGATATGTACCAGGATGGTACAAGTGAAGATGATCAGTATGATCATGGGCATCAGGATGATGCCTCGTGCGATGATGATCCGTTGAATCATGAGTATCAGGTTGATACTTGGAGGTCAGAGATGATATGTGGCAGGTTGTGCAAATGGCATGTAATCAGTCCTGGGAGATCTTGTCGGTCGTGCTGCGGCACATAAATGTTCCTGTGGTACTCTTTCCGGTATTGCTATGTAGTATGTAATCAATCCTCAGATATCTGATAGGTTGAGCTGTGTGCTCGTAATCAGTCCTGGGATGAGGTATTACTATGGAGACATGTAATCAGTCCTGGAGATCCGAGAGGCTGAGCTGTGTGCTTGTAATTAGTCCTGGGATGCTCTTTAGAGATCTTGTCGGTTGTGCTACGGCACATAAATGTTCCTGGGATGCTCTTTAAAGGTTTTGTCTATCCACATATAATCAGTCCTGGAGATCCGAGAGGTTGAGCTGTGTGCTCGTAATAAGTCCTGGGATGCTCTTTAGAGATCTTGCCGGTCGTGCTGCGGCACATAAATGTTACTGGGATGCTCTTTAAAGGTATTGTGGAGGAGATGCATGTAATCAGTCCTGGGAGATCTTGTCGGTCGTGCTTAGGCACATAAATGTTCCTGGGATACTCTTTCTGATATTGCATCCGCACATAAAATTAGTCCTGAGAGGCCACCTCTATCAGACCGTTCGCACAGATGATGAAGACCTGCAGGTGGTGGGCCTACATCCAGTATGAAAAAGGATTGGCTCTGTAGAACTTCCTATGACGAGTAGAGTCAGAGATTGGTTGAGATAGCAGCAGCAGTGACGATGATGATGACGATGCATCGATGACGATGATCCCGAGAAGAAGACTTGTCTAGCAGATCCGTGTCGAGAAATACCTTCCTGGTTAAGAAGGAGTTTTGATGTATATGTAACTTCGGAATGTATTTCATATATATTTATTGTACCCTTATAAGAGATGTGTTATTCCTCTATAAGGAAGTGTCATCATGTGTATTGACAAGTGTCGCAAGTGTGTGTACTTGCCGATGGGTTATTAGACCACCATGTGTGGGATCGGCCCTGAAATATATATTATATTGTGGATGTACCTAGCTAGACAAGTCGGCCCCATAGTGTAACTGGGAAAACAGGTTAAGTATAAATAGAGATCGGGAGATCTCTATTTGTATCACTCGGAAACTCACACTTCTCTCACTCAGAAAGTGGCACACTAGTGATGAGGAGGATCATCTGCTACTAGGAGACTATCTCAGTGTATTTTGGTTGTACTTTGGTTGAGCTATTGCTCTCTCTATCTCTGAGGAAGTTGTGGGGTTTTTCACCTTAGGGTTTTCCCCACGAAAACTCAGTGTCTCTTGTCTCTCATGCTTTTGATTCTTGTGATGCTTGTCATGCTTATTGTGATTGTTATGCATTGATATACTGTATATGTTATTCTCTCAGTGAAGATCCTAGAGTATTGTGAATTAATGCTCAAAATTTAACACAATCAAATTCCAATTTTTTAGCAAGTTATGCATTCCCTATAGTGAAAAGAACAAAAATCGTAACCAGAGATAAAGTCATGTTTTAAAGTGCTAAAAATGCCCATAAATTTATGTGGGTTGTGAAATACAGTGGGACATCCATAGATATCAACCCAAGGGTGAATTTGGGAGTGTTAAAGACCCAAAAATCTATGGGAAAACCCAGATTTGGGAGCATGGAAATTAAATTTCGTGGTTGAGAATTAGTCTGGACAGAAATCAAAGAATCCAAGAGACAATTGAGGGTAGAGAGAGAGAGAGAGACCAGAGGTTTTAAGTTCTTGATAAATCTAGTGAAGGAAAGAAATATCTTAAGGTTTAGCATCTTGGGCCTTTCTATGCCCACCCTGAATAGCACTAGAGGGAAGGGGGCACTTGAGGGACTATGTAGAAGAGAAGGGGACATTCCTTGTGTTGGGTGTGGTAGGTAATATGGGTGAAAAGGTTGGATAAATTCAATTGAGATGTATGTATCTCTATGGTTGAGCTCATTGGCTTAACATTCTCCTTCTTTGTCTCTTTGCACGCTTGAAAAACCCTGTTGTTATGTTAGCTTAGCCTGAGAATTGATTATGTGTAGTTGTGTGTGATCCTGAGTAGTTCCTCCTTAGTGGATACATATCCAAGCTCGGGGGGGCCTCTCAGTAGAGAGATAAATTGTTGGACAGAGTGCCTACAGTTGGGTGGAACATTGCTCTTCCATAGCTAGTTGCTTGGGAAACTTCATTGGAAAGATAAGTGTTTACTTGTTAATTTGTTGTTGTATTTGAATATGTAACGTTCTATTGTTATGTATGTGATAATTATGTTGGTATATGCTTGTTGTGTGTGGATGTATTTATTTCCGCCATGTTTATATTTATGCATATGCACATGCATTTAAATGTTTATGAATTTCATATTATGCCCATGGAGGGAAATTTAGAATCCCATTAGTTCATGTCCCCTCCATTGGTCGGATTGATGGGGAGGACATGACAGGGTTAATATATTTTGCAAAGGATTGGAGTCTGTCAAGACAAGCATATGTATGAGAAGGATATAATGTCTAAATCTTTGGATACCATGCATTGTTGCCAATGCCAATTTCTCTACATGGGAATATCCCAACTCAAGACAATGAGTCCATTTATTAAGTAGATCACATGTTCTTGTTGTGATTTGTCTTCTTGGATCAAGAATATGCATATGTTTGACTTGACACTGTTAGGTATAACAAAAAATCCTTGTTATATTCTGGAGGATACAGCAAGAGAGTAGACATAAGAATGGTTTTCAAGGCATCAAAGGATCACCGGGCTTGATTGTCCCAAATGAATGGAACCCCTTGTTTTAAAAGGCACATAAATCCTTTTGCAATCTTAGCATAGTTATCTATAAACCTTTGCAAGAAGTTTTCTTTCCCTTTCAAACTTTGGAGTTGTCTAATTGCATGAGTGAAGCAATTGAACTATTACTTCCACTTTGAACGGATCAACCGTGATCCCATACTTGGACATAATGAACTCAATCAATATCCCATAAACCATGAAAAAGATATGTTTGTGTGGGTTTATCAAATTTTGTAATAAAGACACCATTTGAAAGAACATGTAAATGACCCGGGTGTTCTGTCTGCTTTCGAGAGTGAATAGCTAAATCATCTAGATAAGCCTCAACAATGTACTTAGTATCATTAAAATAATATGACATGGCTTCAATATTTTTAAGACCAAATGACAAATTTTGATAAGAAAATGTGCCCCAAGGACATAAAGGTTGTTTTTTGTTGTTCTTCGAGTGGAATATGAATCTAGTTATAGCTATAAAAGTCGTCCATAAATGAAAAGATAGTGTTATCAACAAATTCATCTGTAATAAGATCAATGAATGGGGTCGAACAGTTGTCTTTAGGACAATCTTTGTTCAAATACCTAAAATTGGTATAGACTTGAATCATACCATGTTTCTTATCCATCGAGACAGTGTTGGATACCCATTATATCAAGGGGATAGGATATAGAATCCAAAGTGGAGTAACTTCTCACTTCTGCCTTAATAGCATCCACTTTCTTCAAGTTAATTGTCCTAATATTTTTCTAAATTGGTTTGACCTCATCATATGTTTTAATCTCATGTTTGATGATCTGTGGGTTGATGCTAGTCATTTCTTGATAGGACCAAGATAAACGTCGTGAAATTCTTTAAAAATAGTAGTGTACTCTTTAATTTCTTGAGGAGAACAATAAGTGCCAATGAGAATATTCTTGACTGTGCCAAGTTCCATAGATATGTTTATATGCATTGTTTTATAAATGTTGTCCAAATTACCTTATGTAAACACATCCTATGTAAGAATAGAGCATTGAAACCAATCAAGATTTATTGAATGAACAAGGATTTCAAGGCCAACCTCCATCTTCTTGAGCTTACGTAAAAATGATGCAAGATTATGCATATCTTCCTAAGGTCATTCTAGATGCCACAATGCTTCCATGATGTCTTTATCTGAAGGAAAAAACATATCCTAGGAGCCATTGGAAGGAGGATAATTGACAAATCAAAGAGACGAGGTATACTAATCATACTCTTCCTATATGTGGATATTTTTATTAGCATCTGTGGAATCTGTCTTTATGGACTGATAAGGAAATTTGACTAGAGATAACTGCATCCTTGATCCCATTGTATCAATCTCATATGTGCTAGGTATCACCCATGGATCCTTGTCCCTGGCCATGATTGGAACAAAAGACACATTGAAGATGGGGGAAGTGACAATGTAGCAAACTAGCAGAGGTAGAGTAAAACTCACCATAAGAGATGAATATTTGGACATGCTCACAATAATGCTAACCAAAGTATCTTTAGAATCACATATAAATGGAATAGTTGGTTCTAATTTGGTTCTAGAATAAGGCATGCGGTAGTCTAACAAATTGATGGTAATGAATTTCCTTCATGAGGAAAAAAATAACCCTAAATACAGAAGATATGATAGTCGTCATCGCATACGACCAACTTTGTCCTAGAAGAATATTATAGTCAAGCAATGCATCAACCACATCTACTTCCATTGAGACGGTCTTTCCGCCCAATGTGACCAGAAAATGAGAGATGATTCCATGTGGTGTAAAAGAATGATTATGGAAATATTTAAATAGTGTGGATGATGAAATTAGCTATGGACATCCCAAATTTCTCTAGCAAGTTAATGACATGATGTTCATCGCTTGGGATGATACTTGGATTTGAAATGCGGTGAGGTGAGGTAGCCTTGGATGTTCCTGGTTGAGATCAAATGTCAATAAAGGAGAATCTGAAGGGTCAATTCTGCTAATGGCCTTCAACAATGATTACCGCTATGGAGGGCATATTTGTACAACTTCCAAGGCTAACATTGCATAAGGGGCATGAGTAGGATCTTTGGTTATACTATATTTTTGAGCTCCTTAGGAATTGGGATTATGCATTGGCGAATGCAAGGTTCCTTTAGTAGGTATAAGCAATAAGTCATTGGGTAGTTGTTCAATGTGAAGAGAACCATTGGGCTGAGGCAGATAATATTTTATATATGAAAGTATTCCCTTAGGATTGTCTTAATTCTAGGAATGAGTCTTAAGGTTGAATTCTTACTCACACATGAAGATATTTGTAGTGTAGGTATTGCCCCCCGGTTGGGGGTTTCCTTGATTGCCACCTTGTAGGGATGTAGGATTTATGGCAACCATTTACTGAAACTGAGTAGGAAAGGGTTGAGTAATGATCATGGGTTGTTGTGTAGCCCCTCATTGGTTCAAGTAACGTTGAGCTTCATGCAACTTGGGACACTCACAGGTAGATTAGTATTTGACGCAAATTTTGCATGGGTATTTGAGTTTTTTCTTTTATTCCTTACCCCTAGCATTAGCATTAGTTTTTTGAGTTGTTCCATCCTCAACATTAGAATTTTTCTTATTATTTTTCTTGCATCTAGGTTTTCGATTTGTCTAATAAATAGACTAAACAAAAAGAATATCAAGGGTTTGTGTAAATGTTGCAACATTATGGGTGGGTAGACCAGTTGTAGGTGTATGGATGGAAACGTGTCCCATATGGCCAGTCAATTGATCAATACTATTATAATTCACACATCCAATCATCCCATCGACATGTAGCCCTCGAGTAGGTTTTGAAACATCGGATGAAGATCGAGGTACATGAGTTATTAACTCATATAGCGTTTCGAATTATGAATAATTCAAATCCAATTGTTGCACACATAAAGTAAATTTCCCTTCTATAAGAACATATGATGTGGCGACATCCTTGTCTATTTTGGGGAATAATGATTTCAAAAACCTATCCGTGAGGAATTGATCCAGGATTTTGGCTCAAATGAGCCTTTTTAGTTTATCCACTCATGTATATGATCAGAGATATGAACTAAGGTGGTTTTTAGAAGAGAAGTTAACAAATTTTTCCACATTTTGTAATGAATGGGAAATCGAAATGTGTCAGGAAAGACATTGCTAAAGATCCAAAATTGGAAAAAGAAGTGATAGGTCATTCAATATACCACTTGGCAGCACTATCGGTCAAAGTGCATTGAAAGAGATGTAAGTGAACACTATTGTCAATTAGAGAGTTTGACAAGCACCAAAGGTGAAAAGTCATGACATGCATGGATGGGTCTTCTTCATTACTACCATCAAACTCAAGAATATTAGGTGGCCACTTAGCAAGGACAACTTACCATGTGGGGTGATGGTAGATAGGATCATTTTTTATCCACGACAAGTCTAATAGGTTCATAGTTTCCAAAAATGGAGATCACATGCTAGGGTTGTTAAAGGAAACTCCTTTCCAACCTACAAGTACATCACTACCTTGGATATAATTGTCCTCCAGGATCAGACCACCCCCTTGGAATTAACTACCCATTGGAAACATTTAGTTACCTAGGATATTACTTCCCCCTACATATTGTTTCCAGGTGTGTTAGTACATTGGGCATTTCCAGTATTTAGTGCATGGGTAACATTAGGAGGAATACTCCATCCATAATGGAATCCTAAGTTTGAAATTGTGAATCGTCTTATGCGTATACTAGGTGTGGGTGGAAACCCACTTCCTACATGTGACATATGAGTGTTACCTCCTCCAAAGGAGAAGCTTTAGCTAGGCATCAGAGCTCCTATGGTGGGTATTTGAATACTAGGATGGCCTTGGAATGAAATATGTGAATTAACAAATGACATCACAAATGAAGAGGCACAAGGAACATGTGGCATTTGGGTGGAAGGACTTGTTCCTGTAATATTTAAACCTGTGAATTAAAACAATGCACACATATTCTAAATCAAAATAGAAATTAAAAAATAGCACACACATAGTACATACATATTTACTTTTGAAACTCTTGACCGGAAAAAACCAACAAAACTTAGAGCCACATCTCTCTCTTTTTCATTGTATTCACTTAACCATTCATGACACAATATTTAGGTATTACACAACATTCAAAACCCTAATCCATTAACTTGGATTAAACTTGCAACCTCAATCCCTTAACTAGGATTAAATTACACATACGCAAACTTCTAAATTTGGTGCAAGCCACATGCAAAGAATATAAAACATACCCAATATTCTCCCACTTGTTTTATTTTCAAAAATAGTGGGTCATGTATTGATAAGGTCACAAGTTTCGGGAAACATTGCTCATATATTCTCTACACCAAGATAACTTCTCAGTACTAATAGACTTCATTAATGAGTCTGCAACATTCTTCAAGGTGTCAACCTTATCTAGGAACACCTTCTTATCTTCAACCACATCTCTCATAAAGTGGTACTACACATCAATATGCTTCATTTTAGAATGATAAGAAAGGTTCTTTTCTAGAAATATTACACTCTAATTGTTGCAATCCAACCTTACAACTTTTTGTACAAACCCAATATCTAAACACAATCTATGCAACCATACAACTTATTACTTGCATGGGTGTCTTCCATGTATTAAGCTTCTATAGTTGAAAGTGAAACTACATATGTTTCCTGCTCATCCAATTGATAGCTCCTCCAAATAGGTTAAACACTTAACCACTTGTAGATCTTTCATGATCAAGATCTCTAGCCTATTATGCATCAACAAAGCCCCATTTATCTATCACTCTATCTAGTATAGGTATTCATTGGTAGATGATTGCATAATTAGTAATGTTGGGCAAATACCTAAAGACCTTATTTACAGTTATTCAATGCTTCTTCCCTGGTTTTGACACAGACACACACACACAAAACTCCCACTATATGGGAAGTGTATGGTCTAGTACATACCATTGCATACATCAAATTGCAAACAACACTGACATAGGGAACTGTTATAGGTCAAACTTGCACCTCTCCGTCCGTAATCACCCTGAGCTGCTGATTACACAAAAGGACAACTTGGATGGAGGAGCATGTTGACCTTGGATGATATGTCAACTCACTCTATTTCCTGACAGTATTGGAAAACCCCAAAAAATATCATTTTGAGATATGAGCGCTACTCTACTCAAAGAGACTAGCGCCCATACGCTACTCCACTGTATAATAGTAGCGCCCATATCCAAGTATACGCTACTCCTTCTCAGCATAGTAGTGCTCGCAATGTAAAATCGAATGAGCGCTAGTTGTTAAGCACTAGGGTAGCGCCCTATACGCTACTCCACTGAACAAGAGTCGCATACATCTTAAAAGATGATTAAAAAATAAATTAATTTCTCGAAGAGGATTAGTTGATGGTAGTTTTCTAACTCCCCCAACTTCCTCCATAACTACATATCGACCTGAACTGCTTCTTTAAACCTATAAATACAAAGAAGGTTAAAGGAGAAGGGTTAGAAATTGGAGATAGTAAGAGTGATTAATGGAAAAACTTTGAAGAAGCTTGCATTGGAGAAGTTGATGCTGAAGACATCTAAGCCAGAGAAGAGCCAGATCCCAGAATCTAGTTGCAGGAGCCTGTTTCATGATCAGGTATACTTGTACATCATTCTACTTTTGACTAATAAAGGTTGAAGTGTCTTTCTTGTTCCAATTTGAATGTGTTATGAAATGGCATTTTAATTGGATCTGTTTTGGTCAATGCTGAATGTTAAACATTGTTTTTGTTTCTTTCAAGCTTTATATATTGCCCAAAATGTTTTGAGAAAGGTATTGTTATTGCAGGTTTTCTGAAGGAAAGGTAGATTTGGAAGTTGAACACGAGATCAAGTCAAGGCTAGGATCAGACTTCGATTAAAAGGTATGTTCCCAAGATCTACAACTTCTTTCTTTTTTGTAAATGTCTCTGTAATAGCATCAATACACTTACCTGTCACCCCAACCAAGTTGATAGCATTAGTTTCCTTGCTATAGGGTAGATTTGCTCGCCAACAGACTGGCGACCATACTGGGGAGATAGAGTTTTTTGGCTTTAGGAAACCTTGTTCTTGTGTGTCTTCTCAGATTGTTTTGACTTCTTTGATGTGTCAAGAAACTTTTTAGGTATCCCTTGCCTGTTTCTTGCATGCTTTCATCAGTTTTTGATACCTTCCAAAGTCAATTTTCAAGCCTTTGAGATATGAGCGCTACTCTGCTATATATACAGTAGCGCCCATATGCTACTATGCTATATATATAGTAGCGCCCGTTTCAGTAGGGGCGCGAGTTTCTCTACTACACAGTAGAGTACACTTTCTGAAGCATTCCTTTTTGGTTTGCTTGTGTTTTAAACCTTTTAGTGATTTGCTGACTATGCTGTAGGATCCCTTTGATGGTTGCATGAGGTTTTTAACTTTTGGTCAAGTCATCGAACCTTTCCTTAAAGTTTTTTCCATTTTTTGAACCGCTTGTTGACCGTGGGAATTTTTGAACCGTTTATTGACTTTTTGGAAGACTAGGGAGTGTTTGGTGTTGAGCACTTCCACTTTTTAGACCCTAACTACCTGTTGCTAGCTTACAAACCTGCATACTCCTGTATCCGCTGTTTGTGGTGACGTTTGTCTGCTTTGGACTCCTCCTACCCTTTGTTTTAGGGTTTGGTCCGTTTTAAAGCTTCTAGGGTGTCTTCTTTTTGGTCAAGTTTTATTCTTCCTGGACTTCTTGTCTTTTTGCTGGTTGCAAGTGCTCTTAAACAGTTGTAGGCTAGTTCATTTTCTCAGTTTCTTTGTGTTAGTAAGGCAGCTTGCTTGTCTACTTGTGCTTGGCATAGTTTTATTGCTAGGGCTAGATACTTTAGGCCAATCCTTTTGTGTCTTTCTCTTTTGTTTTCTTCCACTTTGTCTTCAAGTTTATAGGTTTTTTCTTTGCAAAAAACCTATAGATCAAGTCTTTTTCGAGCTAGGGTTTCGACAGCTATAGGCCTAAGAACTTTTAGCCATACTTACACACATTGCATATAAAGTTTTATTTTGCTTCCCATTTTTATATAGTTCTTTTTCGTTTATTGAAAAAGCAAAAAAAATTGGTATTTTAAGCTTAAATAGAACTTGTTTTTGTTATTACAAGATAACTTAGTGTATTTTGTATAATTTCAAAAAAGAAAACAAAAAAATTTTAAGTAGGTTTGCTTAGATTTTCAGTTTTGGAAGGAAGTAATTGAAAAAATGAAAAGAGCTTTGTTGTAGAAAGTTTTGATATTATTGCACTTTTGTTTTCTTGTCATAACCACGCCACACAAAAGCACTACCCTTTTTGAGTAATAAAAGCCCTAAAATTTGTTAATAAAATGAAATAGAAACATTTTTCTTTTTAGGGTACACTACACCAACTAGTTTTGGTTAGGGTCTTGGGTTTAAATCACCTTAAACCACCCAAGATCACACATTGCGCAAAAATCGTAGTGAGACTATCATAGGTAAACCCACCTCACTCAAAATTTGCCTGGGATCTATGCAGTAGGTCATTGCGAGATCAGATTGTGGAAATACTCCTCCTACTTGCTGTTCGAGCATATGCCAGGATCGGATTGCGTATTGGGGACTCTTTCGAGTTTCGAGCTTAGCTACCCTGCCCACGCTTTCTGATTTGACCGGTGACTGTTCCCCCAGGAATTTTCGGTGTTGTGGTATCCATAGTATCTGACTCTAGGTTCATACACAGGTGACAGCAGAGGGTATATCTGCTGTACCTAAGACAGACATGGGAGGAAACCCCTTGCAGGTCTTTGGGAGGACGGTTGGGTGATTCCAGCGCTTGCACCCTTAGTCATTGTATTCTGGACCCCGAGTAACTGTCTTTCTTCCTTCGTTGATCTGTTCTGGGCCCTCATCATCCCAGACTCTTCTCCGGAAGGCACCTTTGTTTGCCTGGTTTGTATACTTAGGACTTTTTTAGTTGGCGTGTTGTTTTCCCCCTAGTTGTAGTGGCCACTAGGTTCTAGTCTATTATTTTATATTTATAATCACGGAGAATCAACAACCCCGTAGATCGAGAAGGATTCAAAACCTTCCACCAGTTAGAACAGAACCTATACATCCAGCTAGACGACAGCGGGTAAACCCCGTTATTTTTTCAGAAGTTACTCCTGAAATTGAATTACCTGAAGAAATACTTGTAACAGAAAACCTTGAAATTGAGGTTCCTGAGGAACCACTACCAGGTACCACAGATCAGCAACACTTTAGTACAGTTGAGGTGGAATATCTTACTTCCGCGGAGTATAGCACTCCTTTTAATCCTCCTTTAACTAATACTAGAATTCCGCTTCTGTCTCCTGTTGATTTCCAGCAGCCCCTTTTCAGTGCAGATCTTTCCTTTCCTGGACATCTGATGTCTAACTCAGGAGGTGAACAGGGGGTTCCCCAAACTCCCACTTTAGGTATGAACACCAACACAGTTAACCCTTCTTTTACTGCTACACCTAGTCAGGCACAAACCACATCTGTGCCTACTCCATCTTTCAGTTTCAACACTAGTACATTAGGGATGCCTAGTTTTACAACGATGGCATCTATTCCTACACCTATTGTTGGACCTAGCAGTACGGCCAACTGTGCAACACCTTCTTCTTCCCAACCGTTATATCAGATTCCTAGTACTTGGGTTTCCACACCTGTAGTAGGACCAAGTGCTTCTGCAAACATGCCAGTCATGGGTACCATGACTGCACCGTCCACATCAGCTTCTACTGGTTTCAATACCTTTGTAGGCCCTAACATGAACCAATGTAGTTTTCCTGCAAGTAACACCCCTTTTTCCTTATTTTCAGGGGGAGGGGGTAATATCTTTAACTAGCAATATGGCGGGGCTAACACCCAGCCACAGTGGACAAATCCGCAAAGCACTAATCCACTTTCGTATGGGTGGGGAAGTTTTAACAACTCTTTCGTACAACAACAAAATATGGCAGGGGGCAACCCCTACCAACAAATACCTGGGGGTAACCCCTATCAACAGTTGGTAGGTGGTAACTCCTATAAGCACATGGCCGGGGGAAACCCTTATCACCAGTTGGCCGGGGGAAACCCCTACCAACATTTCATGGGTCAAACGATGGGTGGTTCCCATTATCAAGCACCATCTTACCGGCCTCGTCTACCATTTCTGGAAACCTTAAATTTGCTAGACCTTTCTAAACTGACAAATGATCCTGTGTGTCATATTGCCACATGGCCATCAGTTCCCACCAAATTACCTTCGGACATTCCAAAGTTTGAAGGCAAAACAGGTGAAGACCCTGGTGACCATGTCACTACCTTCCACTTATGGTGTTCTTCAAATTCGTTAAACGAGGATTCCATCAGATTGAGATTGTTTCAAAGGACCTTAACTGGTCCTGCGGCCAAATGGTACATTGAACTACCTGCGGCTACTTTCTCTAGTTTTGGGGATCTAGCAACCGTCTTTTTGAACCATTTCCAGCTTCCTGTTCGGTATGATGTCGGAACAGAACTTTTGTCTACTTTTAGACAAAATAAAGCCACTCACCTATCTGACCACATTCAGGAGTGGCGAAGACGGAAGAGGCTCATTAAGGCCAACATACCTCCGGAGTTCCTGCTTGAGTGGTACTTGAAATCACTCCTTCCTTATATTTCTAAGGAAGTAGCGACATCTGGAGTATCCAATGAAGAAGAATCCATCTTAAGGACTCAACAGTTAGACCTTGTTTATGCACAATCTGGTCTACTGTACGAGATTATACCTGACGCACCAAGATCAAACACTGATCTTAGTAGACCCAAACCTGGACCACATGCTGACGGCATAGTGGGTTCAGTTGACTCTGCAGCCTTCGAAGCACTGACCAAACAGGTCCATGCCTTAGCTGTCAAACAATCGACTGTAGATATTTCTTCCGTCAAAACCTCTCCTTCTATGTCTGAGCCTGTCAATCAGGTTCAGAACAATCAAAAGGGCCCTCGGCAGCCCAACAACAAAAAGAAGGGCAAGAAAGGAGAGGGGAACCAACAAAAGCCCAAAAAAGACAATGTCGAAGAGGGTAACAAGGAAGAAAAGAAGGTTAAGTTCCCTTGTAAACTTTGCAAGAAGAACCACCTTACTCACCAATGCCCTCTGCTTGAAGAAGCCCAGAAGCTCTTAAGAGAAAAGAAGCCTACCGTCTTGAAAGATCCATTTCCTAAAGGGAAAGGCTCATATTCTGGCACCTCCAAAACTGGGGGCACTTCGCACGCTTCGGTTGATCAAACATTTATAAATATGGTTAATTCGGATGCACTTTTGCAAACTAGATCCAGGAACTATACCCCGGAAGCGCAGAAAAAGGATAAGGAGATTCCTGAATCCTCCACTCCACTCCACATACCTGTGGACCCAATGCCCAAGATTCCGAAAGGTGTCTTGAAGAGGGCATCGCACAATCCCAACAAACGGGCTGCTTCTAACTACAATGTGGTTGAAGATTTAGCCCAGACCCCTTGTGCCATGTCTACTCTAGAAGTCTTGCAGAGTTGTCCTTTACAACTAAATGCACTTCTGGCAGCTATTGGGAGTATGGAATCCTCCAATATGTCTGCGCGATTTGATATGACTGATGTCAAATACTGGTTGCCTTATCACGTTGCCCTTCAGATTGAGGTCGTTCATGGTCCAATGACCATCAGATGAGCTGTAGTAGACGAGGGAGCGTCGACTTGCGTAATGTCAATTTCCTGTTGGAAAGCTTTAGGTTCTCCTGAGTTAGCCCCTTCCAACACACTGCTTACTGCATTTGACGGCAGAACTTTCTGTCCACATGGAGTTTTGCCATCATTTGATGTCACTTTGGCCGGTAAGACAGTTGCTGTTGAAATAGAAGTTCTGAACGCTCCGCTCGATTACAATATGTTATTGGGCAGGAGTTGGACTTATGCCATGCGAGCTATAGCATCGACAGTTTTTCGAGTGGTCATGTTCCCATTTGAAGGTAAGATCGTTACAGTCGATCAACTTTCTTTCACTCAGAGAAACAACCAGACTTCTTCGGAAACCACGATTCCTTTGGTTGATCAAACCGCCCCAGTTAAGGAGAGTTTAGGAGCAGGGCTGTATGGGTTGTTAATAGACACTTTCGACCTCCCCTCCCCTGTTCTTTTTATGCGTTCTGATGTGGCTACTGCTACCGAAACATTTACAGTTGGTTTAAGAACTGATCCTTGGATCCTTCCTACCACGTCAGAACCTTTTGTGCCTCCCTCCATTGCAGAAGTGGCCTATTTGGAAACTCAACACGTTGCAATGGAACATATCATGACTCCACCAGTCTCTGTTGAGTCAGATATGGACTATGCTCCGGCATGGTCACTGAATTCCACTCACTCGTTCGATTGTTTAGATACGGTTTTTCCATCTGATGAAGCCATCTTAGAAGTTATGATGGGCCTGGACCAACCTTGGGAACATATGCATCACAGGTCCTACATACTTCCAGATCTAGACAGAATTGAGAGAGGAGAATTCCCTGTGAGACCCGGTGGATTGGTTGATTTGTCATGTTCTCCTTCTACTTCAAGAGTTGTTTATGCTGAAGGAAATATGGCTAATATTTCAAGAACAATTCCAATCAACATTTCCACCAAACCCGGGGTCATGGAAAATATTTTTATTGGTGCAGACTGTTCTCCAGAAGAGATAGCTCTGTATACAAAACTTTTTAAAGAATTCCGCGACGTTTTTGCTTGGTCATATGAGGAGATTCCAGGTATTGACCCAACCATTGTGGAGCATGTCATCACGACATACCCTAACGCGAAACCTGTGAGACAAAAGCTCCGTCCCGTAAACCCTAGAAAAGCGGCCGCCATTAAGGCAGAGGTTGAAAAGTTGCTCAAATCCGGTTTCATTTATCCGATTGATATGACAGAATGGGTTTCAAACCCCGTTCCAGTTGATAAGAAGCAAGGTACCATTAGAGTCTGTACTGATTTCCGGGATTTAAACAAAGCTTGTCCGAAAGACAATTATCCCACACCATTTATCGATCAAATCATAGATGCTTGTGTGGGACATGAGATGTTCTCTTTCATGGATGGTTTTTCGGGATACAATCAAATAGAAATCAAACCCGAAGACCAGCATAAAACAGCTTTCATTTTCCCGTGGGGGACCTTCGCTTATCGGAAAATGCCATTTGGCTTGAAGAATGCTGGAGCTACCTTCCAGCGAGCGATGAATTTTTCTTTTCATGATATCAAACACATTGTAGAGCCTTATTTGGATGATCTCCCGGCGCGATCTCGAAAGAGACGGGACCATCCGGCCCACCTTAGACAAGTGTTTGAAAGATGCAGAAAATATAAGATTCATTTGAATCCGAATAAATGTGTGTTCTGTGTCGAATCGGGATGTTTACTGGGTTTCATTGTCTCTAATCGTGGTATAATGGTTGACCCACTTAAAGTTGAGGTGATTGTAAATCTGCCTCCTCCTCGCACCTTGCGACAACTTCAAAGTCTGCAAGGCATGTCTAATTTCTTACGGCGATTTATCATAAACTACGCCAAAATTACCAAAGGTTTTATGAGGCTACTCAAACAAGATTCCTACTTTGTGTGGGACGAAGCTGCTCAAGCATCCTTTGAAGCTTTAAAAAAGGCACTCCTTTCAGCACCCTTGTTGAGCCCGCCAGATTACTCAAAATATTTTCTTTTATACCTGGCAGCATCTCTTACTACAATTGGTATAGTTTTGGTTCAGGAAGACGATATGTTCCAAGAACATGTTGTCTACTATCTTTCTCGCGCATTGATATCCCCTGAGGTTAAATACTCGCACGTTGAGAAGTTAGCACTTGCTGCGGTCTATGCGGTACAAAGGATTCATCACTATATACTTTCACGAACTACTACTGTGATAGAAGAATTCAATCCTTTCCAGTACGTTATCACCCGACGAATCATCAGTGGGAAATACAATAAATGGATTGTGATTCTACAAGAATTCGATTTAGTATTCCAATCAACCAAATCGAAAAAATCACTAGTGTTCGCTGAGTTAATCTCAGAATTTCCAAGTGACATAGAACGCGTTGAAGAAGAAACATCATTCCCTGATGAACATATCTTCCTCATTGCCTCCTCTAACCCATGGTACGGATATATCTTAATATATCTCCAGACTCTGAGGTGTCCTACCACTTTTTCCCGAGAAGAGCGACGCAAGCTTAAAAGCCATGCGAAGAACTACCTTATTATCTCAGATACTTTATATCGATGCGGGGTAGATTCCATTTTACAACGCTGCTTAAGTCGGGAAGAAGCCGAAGCAGTATTAAATGATGCCCACAGTGGAGCTTGTGGGGGACATCTTTCCGAGTTGGCAACAGCTCAGAAGATACTGCGTGCCGGATATTTTTGGCCCACGATCTTTAAAGATTGTGTGGAAGCAGTGAAACACTGTCGACCGTGTCAGTTTTTCACTAAGAAAATGAGGGCACACCCAGCTCCTCTTCATCCTGTAATTACAGCAGGTCCCTTTACAAAATGGGGGGTTGATTTCATGACATGCAATCCAGTTTCAGCTGGAGGACATCATTACATCATCGTTGTCGTTGACTACTTTACTAAGTGGACAGAGGCAATGCCTACTGTTAAGGAGGATGGAGAAACTTCCGCTTATTTTGTGTTTAATCAGATCATAGCACGATTTGGCATACCTAAAGAGATAGTGACTGATCATGGCAGTCATTTCCAAAATAGCATGATGACCAAGTTATATACAATGCTTGGTTTTCGACAAGAACATTCGTCTTCATACTATCCTTAGGCGAATGGACAAGTTGAAGCAGTGAACAAAACTTTAAAAGTTATACTGCAAAGAACTGTTAATGCCAATCGGAATAACTGGCACATCATGCTGTACCCAGCTCTTTGGGCTTACCGAGCCAACGTTAAGACTGCTACCGGTTTCTCTCCCTTCCAACTTGTGCATGGGATAGAAGCAGTTGTGCCGATTGAATGCGAGATTCCTTCGCTAAAACTAGCAGTTCAGTTACTACCCGACACTTCAATACTCGAAGAACGTTTGTTACACTTAGAACATCTAGATGAACAGTGCAGGGATGCGCTTACAACAAATGAGGTTCACAAAAAACGAGTCAAAGGACAGTACGACAAATCCGTCAAACCTAGGGTTTTTATTGAAGGAGACTTGGTCTTACTTTGGGATCAAGACAAAGAACCTTTAGGACCTGGAAAATTTAAATCCAGGTGGCTCGGACCTTTTATAATTTCCAAAGTATTGAAAAAAGGTGCCTATGAACTGGTGGATCACGAAGGTAATAAGTTGGCCGATCCTAGAAATGGGCTCTACCTGAAGAAGTACTACACCTAGGCTGAAATACTTTTTCTTGTAACATAGCTGTATTTTTTTGTAAAGCTAGTTTTGTTATGCTCGTTAGGTAATCTTATGTGTGTTCCTCTTTTCGTGTACCAGATGTCAATCGAACATTTCTTAGGATTTGCTGATGGGGCCAATCGCCACACCTGTCAGTTGGCTGCAGCAGCTTGGGTCATTTATTCACCCGCTGACCAACTTGTCTCTTCGGGGGGGGTTTGTTTGGGCCCTACCACGAATAATGTAGCTAAATACAGTGCAGTTATAGAACTTCTTCGAGATGCTCTCAGTCATGGCATTTCGTACCTGGAGGTAAGGCTTGACTCACAATTAATTGTATTTCAGTTAACAGGTGTCTATCAGATTAGAGATCCAGGATTGCTACGTCAGTTTCTACGAGTTAGACTATTGGAAAGACAATTTCATTCTATCAGATATGAACACATTCCGAGAAGTTTAAACACTTTAGCTGATTCATTAGCAAACTATGTGTTAGACTGGCATTTGCATCACACATTGTCATAAACAACATTACACACATAAAATTAAAACGCATACACATGTAAATAACCGATACTGTATATAACCGGTACCGTATCAAAAAATATGAGTTTTGAGTCATGAGTCTCTCAAGTCAAGTCATAAAAGTACAAAAGCTGGGCATAGTAGCCTCAAAAATATATACATAGAATGTTTTCTTCTCCTATGGAGAAGGAGGGACCTCCTCATCATCTACCGCATTGCGATAGCATATGACTAGTCTAGCAACCCGCCGCAGCACCCTAAGCCATGCTGGGGGCACCCCAACAACATCTTCCTGCATGTCAACAGGTATCTGGTCCATGCGACATGCAGGAATCTCATGAGTCAACCGACTCATTTTCCTCTCCAGGGTTCCCAACATAGCATCCGCCGCGGTAATTTCACCTGGCCTCACATAGATGGTAGGATGGCCCTCAGGACGAACAGGCCCAACATCTGCATATGACACTTGATTAGAACTTCAAAACTCATTCATAAAAATCAAATACTTGAAAAAGTTTGAAAAAATTAAATAAATTCTCAAAATTTAAACATACCAATATCTCCCCAGGCTCCACCTGGCGGAAGCACCAGCTCTGGATCGTGACGGAAATCCAATCCAGCATAGGGAAACTGCTCAAAAGCGGGTACTTGCCTCTCCCACCACCCCCAGAAGTCATCAGTATGGTAACAATAGTGACTTTCCCCACCACCCTGGCGGAGAAAAATGTCACCCCAACGGCCTAGTCTGGGCTCACGGGGGTTAACCTGTGGTAGAGGCATCCCCAAACTAATAGCAGGCATCCTCTCAAAGAAGAAAGTACACAAAATACTTCCGTACCCAAAATTCTTCATTGTGCCGGATTTGCAACCTGTCAATTGAGATTTCATGTTTGCCAGCAAACTAGTACTCCAATCATAAACATGACCGTGCAAGCATTGTACACCAATATGCATCGAATGCCTAGAAGCTAAGTGTTGTGATGCACTACCGGTTACTCGGTTGATCATGCTCACTATCACTTTCAAAGGGAGACCATCAATAGTTGAAATCAAGACTTGGCTTCCCGATTTTTCCGCTCCGGCAACACAGTATGTATTCACATATTCTTGCACTAATCGTGCACCCAAACGAGAAGACCCTTTCAGATTGATTACATATCCTCGTCTTGAGAGACCAGTAATAAAGTATATGTCATCAACAGTAAGCTCCAATGTTTGCCCACGGATGACAAAGGTGTTGGTATCCACATCCCAATACTGAATCAGTCTTCGAAACAGTTTGTTTAATGCCCTCATGTTTACGGTTCGATAAAACTTCAACAAACCGCATCTTCAGAGCGCATGGAGGGTATCCGGATCTTGCATGGCTAACCTATCCATGTCCTCATGCTCCCTCTCCCTCCATTGAAGGACCATCCTGCACAAAAAACCATAAATTTTTGAGTCTCGACACTTGTATGTAAACTTTCAAGTATGTACGCTACTGTGTATACTACACAGTAGCGTGTAGGCGCTACTCTGTTTGAGCAAAGTAGCGCCCATCGAGTTTATATGCTACTACTTTGTTCACATAGTAGCGCCCGCGCATAAAAACTTATGAGCATTGCGTTGCAAGCTATTTTTGATCAAAAATTTAAAAACAAACCATGAAATTGCAAGTTAGGGAGATTTCTACTTACTTGGTGGAGGAAGTTTGGTGATTGGATGCTCGGTTTGATCGCAGTGGAGATTTGAAATTCGAAAAATGTTGCCCAATTTTTTCCCTACAACACAAATTGAAACTTGATTTTTAAGCAATGAAATTATATATAAATTGGATTTTGATTTTTACCCATAATTGTTAATTTTCCATAGTTTCAAACTTTTCAAAAACCCTAATTAATCAATTGAAACACACAATACGGTATAACACTGATCCAAGCTCAATTTTCACTTAATTGTTGTCGGATTTGTCTCCTAAGCTCAAATTTCTTGATGATAGACCTTGTCAGTTAGCTAAACATTCTGAATTCATATATCATTCGATATTTTTGCCGCATCGACTAATATTTTGTTGAAGCCTAGTTTTGGCAGGACATGACGCTATGATCCTAGAAGCTGACCTTTAAGTCATTTTAAGCTCTTGTTTGGACTATTTAAACCTAAACAAGATCGCCGAGCAAGCTTGTCCTCTTCGAGCTCGTTAAAATATCCGAAGGCTCATCCACTCAGGTATAGAATTACCCCTTTTCCGGGCCTAAGTGGATAATTTACGGAAAAGGTATACTCTAGGTATACTCCTGTATGCGCTAGAAGAGTTCTCCTTTCTTTGTTTTATACTTTTTCGGGGGAGGAGACTAACTGTACGAAAAAGGACCTCTTGGAGTCTCTCTTTAGGGTTTTCAGACTCTCTAAACATGAAAATACCAAGCGAGCATTCACCTACTCGGGCTCGATGTGAAATCAACGAGAGGGTAAGTAGAGGACTGTTTAATTTTTTCAACTCTATAAACAAGAAAACATCGCCGACCACAAACCAATCCGGGCTCGATATAAAATCCACGGATAGGTGAAAAGAGGATTGTTTAAGTTTTTCAGACTCTATAAACAGGAAAACACCGGCGAGCATTAATCTGCTTGGGATCGATACTAAAATCCACGAGCAGATATATGGAGTTATTGTTTAAGTTTTTCAGACTCCTTAAAATTGAAAACATCGGCGAGCAAGAACAGATCTCGGCTCGATATTAAAATCTAGAGATCAGTACATATAGAGTAATCTTCTATCTCTTCTTCGAACTCTATAAATAATGAAGAAGGTACTGAGTCTTCCTCCCATGGGCTCGTTAAATTTTTTACATGGTTGGACCTATTGAGTTTTCATTCCTTCTTGGACTCATTAAAAAAACAAGAAGGGTATTCTTTTATCTAAAAAGAATAAGGAACGGGAAAGGCATATCATATCTTCATTGTCAAAGGTAGTTTTCAGTCAAGTTCTATCCTTGAACACAGCACCTACTTGAGTCTATCTTGTCGGTTGGGTTTAGTTTTGGCCTCAGGGTGAACCTTTCCTCTGAGTTATTTACTCCCCCGGTTGGTTATTCTTCCAACCATATGGAGGGTCTGCTAATGTCTCTTACATTTCAGACTTATTTACCCCATTATGTCAGAAACTGCCTGAGTCACTTTGTGTCGTGCTCAATGTTCAAGGATATACCCTGTGTCGGCCATTCTGCAGTTTACCTTGACCTCATGTGTCGGCCTTCCTAGTGTCAGTCTTGTTGCATAGTATTCCATATCAGCTCTTACCAGTTGAGTGTTCCTCGAGTTGGATGATGGAGGATGCCTTAAGTCCTCCCTTCCAACAGACTTCTTCCCATCGACACCAAATTATTATTCTGGGATTGAAGTTTAGAGTTTCGGTTAGTACCTTGGAGATTGCAGTCACCAGTGGCAATTTTCCTCGCTGTTGAATGATGAGAATACATCAATGTCTCTTCTTCGACAGGATTCCCGAGTGTTCGACTCCAAGTCCATCTATTCACATTTGGAGAATCATACTTGGTACCTTGGACCCCATCATCATTATCGGTGGAAGTCCTCGTGTTTGTTAACGGTATACATCAATGACCGGTAATCAAACGATACCCCCCATGTTCGACTATCAACTCATCTATTCACATGGTTAGGGTTTGTACCTAGGGTTATTGTGGGATGAAGACCTTGGGATTTTGGATGACATTACCTCCTTTTTGTTATCACCCAAGTTGCGCAAGACTGAGCCTCACTTATACTCGGCTCTCCAGGAGACATAGATCCAGTTTGTTGTTATGGCTATGATCTCTCAGTTTGACATGGATCCACGTTTGTATTTCAAGTGGCCATGATTTTATATACATCTCCTTGTTATGTATCGGAGATCATGTTGTATCACACGACACATCTATAAGATGTCAAAAATGTAATTGCTCGTTGACCTTGATCTTTGTTGCAGGTTTCTTGTGACTTGTTTTCTGTGGTTCTTTGCTCCTCCTCTGGCTTTGGATTATAATGTATTTCGGCCATCATTTCCCTTTGACCTCACACATTAGGGGGCATCTGTTATAGGTCAAACTTGCACCTCTCCGTCCATAATCACCCTGAGCTGCTGATTACACAAAAGGACAACTTGGATGGAGGAGCATGTTGACCTTGGATGATATGTCAACTCACTCTATTTCCTGACAGTATTGGAAAACCCCAAAAAATATCATTTTGAGATATGAGAGCTACTCTACTCAAAGAGACTAGCGCCCATACACTACTCCACTGTATAATAGTAGCGCCCATATCCAAGTATACGCTACTCCTTCTCAGCATAGTAGTGCTCGCAATGTAAAATCGAATGAGCGCTAGTTGTTAAGCACTAGGGTAGCGCCCTATACGCTACTCCACTGAACAAGAGTCGCGGACATCTTAAAAGATGATTAAAAAATAAATTAATTTCTCGAAGAGGATTAGTTGATGGTAGTTTTCTAACTCCCCCAACTTCCTCCATAACTACATATCGACCTGAACTGCTTCTTTAAACCTATAAATACAAAGAAGGTTAAAGGAGAAGGGTTAGAAATTGGAGATAGTAAGAGTGATTAATGGAAAAAATTTGAAGAAGCTTGCATTGGAGAAGTTGATGCTGAAGACATCCAAGCCAGAGAAGAGCCAGATCCCAGAATCTAGTTGCAGGAGCCTGTTTCATGATCAGGTATACTTGTACATCATTCTACTTTTGACTAATAAAGGTTGAAGTGTCTTTCTTGTTCCAATTTGAATGTGTTATGAAATGGCATTTTAATTGGATCTGTTTTGGTCAATGCTGAATGTTAAACATTGTTTTTGTTTCTTTCAAGCTTTATATATTGCCCAAAATGTTTTGAGAAAGGTATTGTTATTGCAGGTTTGTTGAAGGAAAGGTAGATTTGGAAGTTGAACACGAGATCAAGTCAAGGCTAGGATCAGACTTCGATTAAAAGGTATGTTCCCAAGATCTACAACTTCTTTCTTTTTTGTAAATGTCTCTGTAATAGCATCAATACACTTACATGTCACCCCAACCAAGTTGATAGCATTAGTTTCCTTGCTATAGGGTAGATTTGCCCGCCAACAGGAACTCATGACATGTCTTCTTCCTCTTATTTGTTAGAAAAATATAAAAACATAAGCAAACAATAATAGCAATAGAACACAAGATTTGTGTGGAAATCGTTGTTGTATGCAAGTAAAACCATGGGGCAATGGTAGCTTCGATCTTTTATTATTATCAAAAAAAAAAAAAAAAAAACTTACAATGCTTTCTTCTATCTCTCTTGTGTTAAAATTTCATGGAGTCTCCCCTTTTATACAATACATATTAGGGTTCCAGAAGGACCTGAAATACACTAAAAGGGTTCAAATTGTTTTGCCTCGAGGGATTCACCCCCACATGCTTGACACATATGAGCAGCACATGGGCCTAGTAGAGAGTTTTATAAGAACAATATTGGAGATTTGGATATTGGATTCATCTCCTAACATTCTCCCACTTGAATTCAATATACATGAAGTTCCTTGCCAATGTTTTCTGCCCACATGTCATTACTCAATATTAACTTCATCACATTTTAAGCAAGCCTAGAGAATTTTTTCTCCATTCAAACTTCTCTATCTTAGCTAGCTTTATAAGGATATATGCACTATTCTCATTGGTAACAATTTTCTCCAACAAGATCCTACCTTCTTCCATCACTTTCCTTATGAAATGGTACTTAAGATAAATTTGCTTCGTGCAATCATAAAATGTTGTATTCTTCACTAAGTGGATAATATTTTGACTGTCACAATGCAAAGTAATATTCCCCTGTATCATCTTGAATTCATCCATCAGTCACTCTAGCCATGTTGCCTCTTTATTGGCCTCAGTTGCTGCCATATATTCTTCTTTAGTGGTTGATAAAGCCACCATTGGATGCAACCTAGATGTCCAACTTACATCTCTACCAATAAGAGTAAAGGTATATCATGTAGTATACTTTCATCCAACTTTGTCTCCACCAAAATCAGAATCTACAAAACCTTTAATTTGTAAATCTGTCAATCTATAGGAAATAGTAGTTTCTGGAGTTCCCCTTAAATATTTGAGTATCCACTACACAACATTTGGATGCTTCTTACTAGGATTCGCCATGAACCAAATAAAAACTCCCACTGCTTGAGAAATATCTACTTTGGTGCTCACCATGGTGAACATGAGGCTCCCTACTACTGATGAATATGATACATGAAACATGCTTGTATTATATGCTTTTGTGCTAGGACAGTGTTCGGAAGAAAAATTAAAGTGTGCATGAAGTGGGGTGCTAATTGGTTTTTCATTCTACATTATTGAAGCATTGCAAAATATTTTCTATATATGAATTTTAACTTAATATGTTCTATCCATGTGTATCTTCATCCCTAGAATTTGGTTTGCTACTCCTAAATGCTTCATTTCAAATGTCATAGCCAACTGAGCCTTAATACCAATTATTTTCTTCATGTTGGGGCCTACAACCAACATATCATCAACATACAACAGTAAGATAATAAAATTTCCATCATCAAACCTCTTATAATATGTAAAATGGCCATATTCACCTCTACTGAAACCTTGGCTCTTCATGAAGGTGTAAATTTTTTTGTACCACATCCTTGGCTCATGTTTCAATCCATACATAGATTTCTTGAGTCTGAAACCAAATTATCTTTGCCTTTTTCTTTATATCCCTCAGGATGATCAATATAAATTTCTTCATCAAGATCACCATGCAAGAAAACAATTTTTGCATCTAGTTGTTCCAACTCTAAATAATGTGCTGCTACAAGTGCAAGTAAAACCCTTATAGTAGTAAGCTTCACAGCTAGAGAGAACATTTCATTAAAATCTATACATGAATTCTACGCATAGTATTTTGAAGCAAGCTTTATAACGTTCCAACAACCCATCATTGTTCTTATTTACTTTATGCACCCGCTTATTTCTAACAACTTTTCTTCTTGTTGGGAGATCCACAAGTTCCAATGCTTTATTCTTGTTTAATGCTTTCATTTCTTAATCCATGGCTTTCCTCCATTTATCTACATTCTCATATTCTCTAGCTTCCTGAAATGAACTAGGTTCACCATCATCAGTTAACAAAGTAAAATAAGACTGAAACCCGAGAGAATACCTTTATGGATGTTTATTAGGACATGTACATCTTTTGAGATGTGAATGTTGAACTCATTGTTCTTCGTGATGATTAGAAGCTTCATTCCATCTTCACTCATTTCTACTTCAACCGGTATAATCTCTGGTGATTGTTGTACATCCTTCCTTTGCATGGATTTTTCATTAAGAATATCATCTCGGCTAACATCCTTCACTCATTATTGAATTAGCTTCCTGAAATGAACTAGGTTCACCATCATCAGTTAACAAAGCAAAAGAAGACTGAAAATCAAGAGAATACCTTTATGGATGTCTATTAGGACATGTAGATATTTTGAGATGTGAATGTTGAACTCATTGTTCCTCATGATGATTAGAAGCTTCATTCCATATTCACTCATTTCTACTTCAACTAGTACAATCTCAGGTGATTGTTGTGCATCCTTCCTTTGCATGGATTTTTCATTAAAAATATCATCCCAACTAACATCCTTCACTCATTATTGAATTATTAATAATTGGTTAACTAAATTCTAACATCCATTATCTATTGAAATACATTCTGAAGTTACATATACATCAACACTCCCTCTTAACTAGGAAGGTATTTCTCGACACATATCTGCTAACACAAGTCTTCTTCTCTGGATCATCATCAGCGAATCATCGTCCTCGAATCATTGTCATCATCACTGTTGCTGCTATCTCAATCAATCTCTGAATCTACTCATCATAGGAAGTTCTACATATCCAATCCTTTTTCATACTGGATGTAGGCCCACCACCTGTAGGTCTTCATCATCACTGGACATACTGTGGAATACTCAGGACTGATTACATGCCTCAACAAAACCTCGAAAGAGCATCCCAATACTGATTACGAGCACACTGCTCAACCTATCGGATCTCCCAGGATATTTTACATGTTGACCTTCACAAAACCTACTCAGAGCATCCCAGCATGTTACGAGCAAACCGCTCTACCTGTCTGGATCTCGATAGAGCATCCCAGGTTGTTACGAGCACACCGCTCTACCTGTCCAGATTTTAAAGGATCTTTTCTATGTGAACTTTCGCAAAACCTACTTAGAGCATCCTAGGCTGTTACGAGCAAACCGCTCTACCTATCTAGATCTCGATAGAGCATCCCAGGTTGTTACGAGCACACCGCTCTACCTGTCTGTATTTTAAAGGATATTTTCTTTGCGAAACTGTAGCAAAACCTACTTAGAGCATCCCAGGATGTTACGAGCACACCGCTCTACCTGTTCAGATTTTAAAGGACCTTTTCAATGCTACCTGCACAACCTGTCCACGGCCACAAAGTATCAAACCGATACTCATCATACATCATCCTGATGTACATCATCACATGATCAACCTAATCATCATCATAGCATCAACCTGATGCGTATCATCTGGAGAAACATCCTGAAGCTCGTCATATGTGATCATCCTGATCAAACAGTATATCCATCTGATGCATACAAAGTATCTACTTGATACATATCATCATACATGATCTACCTGATCATACAAATGCATCCATCTGATATACATAATGCATCCACCTGATACATACATAAGTACATGATCTACCTAATCACACAATGCATCCACCTGATACATACATAAGTACATGATCTAACTGATCATACAATGCATCCACCTGATACATACATAAGTACATGATCTACCTAATCATACAAGTATCCACCTAATACATATACAAATACATGATCTACCTAATCATACAAGTATCCACCTGATACATATACAAATACAAATACAAATACATGATCCAACTGATCATATCCCGCATCCAACATGATGCATATACAAATACATGATCCAACTGATCATATCCCGCGTCCAACATGATGCGTATACATATACATGATCCAACTGATCATAACAAGCATACAACATGATGCATATACAAATACATGATCAAACTGATCAAAGCATCCAACATGATGCATATACAAAGCAGTAGTTGGAGCATCGTCCTGATGCTCATCATCCAGCGCTTACAACCACAGCCATGGGAAGGATCCTCCTCTCACCATGCTTGGAATGGCTCCTGCAAATGTGTCCATCATTTCTTCCTCGAAGTGTCGTCAATATGAAGAACACCAAGCCTCTCTCTAAAGTACTCAAACTTCACTCTGGCTAGTGGTTTCGTCAGCACATCTGCAACCTGCTCATCCATCGCAACCTACAGGAGCTTCACTGCTCCTCTCTACACCATATCCCTGATATAGTGATATTTGATCTCAATGTGCTTCGTGTAAGTTTTAAACCTTAACAGTGAAGTACAAACATATATCGATTCTTAAGCATTTACAGACAATACACAATGGCACACACATTACACAGAGATTTTCACCTGGAAACCCTTAACCGGGAAAAACCAGCAAAACTTAGAGCCGCATAGCTCCTTTTTCATTATATGTTTATTTTACATGTACAATACAATAAATGGTATTCTGCAGCATCTAAAAAACCCTAATTCTTTTACCCGAATTAGGTTACAACCCTAATTCCTTTTACCGGAATTAGATAGAGTACAATGGGTCGAAAATCGAAGGTGCCGTAGGGATCGTGTTGTACACGCAGCGACCATGTGAAGAGATATAACATACCCAACATTCTCCCACTTGTTGTTCTCTTCACATACAGGAGAAATTTATGACTTCAACAATTCAGGGCAATAATGCCCATGTTCTCTTTGCACCAAGAGAACTTCTGAGTACTCACAGACTTTGTCAAAGAGTCTGCAACATTTACCAAAGTGTCAACCTTTTCCAGCAACACTTTGTTCTGTTCAACCATGTCTCTGACGAAATGGTACTGCACATCAATGTGCTTTGTCCTCGAGTGATAAGCAGGGTTCTTTGCCAGAAATATTGCACTTGAGCTATCACAACCAATTTTTACTGCATTCTGAACAAAACCAATACCTGAACACAATCTTTGCAACCATACAGCTTCCTTACTTGCATGGGTAGCTGCCATGTATTCAGCTTCTGTAGTTGAGAGTGCAACTACAGCTTGTCTTCTACTCATCCAACTGATTGCTCCTCCAAATAGATTAAAAACGTAGGCACTTGTAGATCTTCTGTGATCAAGATCTCCAGCCCAGTCAGCATCAACAAATCCGTGTATATCTATCTCTCTGTTTAGACCGGGTCTTCCTTGGTAGCAGATTGCAGAATCTGTAGTGCCACGCAAATACCTGAAGACCCTTTTTACTGCAGTCCAATGTTCCTTTCCTGGTTTTGACATGTATCTACTCAAAACTCCCACTGCATGGGCTATATCTGGTCTAGTACAGACCATGGCATACATCAGACTGCCAACTGCACTAGCATATGGAACATGAGACATGTCCTCTACCTCTTCTTGTGTAGTGGGACACTGTTCTGCAGATAACCTTACACCTACAGGAATGGGCACCTTCACTGGTTTGCTTTCCTGCATATTAAATCTCTTCAATATCGTTTCAACATATTTCCTCTGATTTAACCAGAGTTTCCTGTTTTCACGATCTCTTTTTATTTCCATGCCCAAAATGAAATTTGCAGCACCAAGATCTTTCATGTCAAATTCAGATGACAGCTGATTCTTGACATCCTTGATGATTTCTTTGTTGTTTCCAATTAGCAACATATCATCAACATACAATATTACATAAATAAAATGATCACCAATTGGCTTAAAATAAACACAGTGATCAGCTTTGCTTCTTGAGAAACCAAGTCCCAGTATATAAGTATCAAATTTTTGATACCACATTCTGGGAGATTGTTTCAAACCGTAGAGAGACTTTTTCAGCTTACAGACAAGCTCCTTTCTTCCTTTCACCACAAACCGTTCTGGTTGCTTCATATAGATCTCTTCATTAAGATTTCCATGTAGGAAAGCCGTCTTTACATCCATCTGTTCTACTTCAAGATCAAAAGCAGCAGAAATAGATAAAAGAAATCTAATAGAAGTCAATTTTGCAACAGGTGAAAAAATCTCACCAAAATCGATGCCCTCAATTTGGGAGTAACCTTTCGCAACTAGTCGAGCCTTGTACTTCTCCACTTTACCTGCTGCATTTAACTTCTTCTTGAATACCCATTTGCTTCCAATAGGCTTTCTTCCTTCTGGCAACTCAACCAGATCCCATGCCTCATTTTTGTCCAAGGCATCCATTTCTTCTATCATGGCCTTCTTCCATAGTTTACTATCTTCTGAATCCATTGCCTCTTTAGCAGTTCTAGGATCATCATCAGTAATAGATAACACAAAATTAGAACGAAAATCAGGGGGACTGTACCTTTCAACTTGCCTTCTTTCTCGGTCAGATCTCCTCAATACCGGAGTTTGTGGATCCGCCTCTTCATCTGATTCAGACGATTCTGCCTCCTCATCTGATTCAGACGAATCTGGTTCCTCAAAAGAGTCACCTCTTTCATCCTTGATATCAAAGTGTAGCTTCTCTGAATCCTTTTCCTTTGGTACATCCTCAATCCTGGAAGTGCTTTCAACTTCTCTGAAGATCACATCTCGACTGTAAACTGTTTGCCTTTTTACTGGGTTCCACAGCTTGTAACCTTTCATTCCATCCTTGTAACCAATGAAGATACATTTTTCCGCCTTATTATCCAACTTGCTCCTTTTCTCCTTTGGAACATGTACAAAAGCATCACACCCAAACACTCTGAGATGAGAGAGAGAGGGTTTCTTACCAGTCCAAACCTCATGAGGTGTCTTGTCAACCAACGCTGATGTGGGTGTCCTATTCACTAGGTAACACGCAGTGTCAACAGCTTCTGCCCAGAATTGTTGTGCTAGCCCTGCACCACTGAGCATACTCCTTGCCTTTTCCATCAATGTCCTGTTCATCCTTTCTGCAACCCCGTTCTGTTGAGGTGTGTATGGAGTAGTCTTTTGCCTTGCTATTCCACACGTTTTACAGAACTCCTCAAATTCACTTTCACAGAATTCTCCACCGTTATCTGTTCTGAGTACTTTTATTTTCTTCTCAGTTTGATTCTCTACAAGAGCCTTAAATTCTTTGAATCTATTAAAAACCTCAGATTTCTTACGCAGGAAATAAATCCAAGTTTTCCTTGAGAAATCATCTATAAATGAAACATAATACACAGATTTACCAAGTGATGGAACAGGCACAGGTCCAAAAACATCACTGTGTATTAACTCTAAGATTCCTTTAGCTCTTACAACACCAGATGAGAATCTTACTCGATTCTGTTTACCATATAAGCAATGTTCACAGAAATCAAAATCTAATGTGAAATCAGACATGCCTTCAGCCATACTTTTACCTTGTAATAGTCGAAGACCCTTTTCTCCAATATGTCCCAGCCTTCGATGCCATAGCGATGTCTTCTCACTAGAGACAGTAAGGACTCTGTCTCCTTCATTTTTACCCTCAGAAACAATAGTGCTGTTACATCCATTTTTGAAGGTGCTTCCCAACAACTTGTATAGAGTTCCAATCCGAACTCCCCTCATCAGCACCAATGACTCTCGAACCATTTTGCATGTGTTCTTTTCAAATAGAGTTTTCACACCTGCATCATCCATTTTACTTACAGATATAAGGTTTCTAGCCAACTTTGGAATGTGCAGAACCCCGGGAAGAGTTTTAACCCTTCCATCTTTGAGCAGTAGCTTGACCTTTCCTCGACCTATGATTTTCGCTACCGAGTTGTCTCCCAGAAATACATCTCCTCCATCATACTTTTCGTATTCAGAAAACCACTCCCTGTGGGGAGTCATATGATAAGACGCACCTGAGTCAATCAACCACGAATCATGCTCTGCATGTGTACTTGAAGATGCCAGATACACATCTCCTCCTTCCTCTGTAGATTCTTTCCCATCTGCGGATGGAGCGTCATTAGGTCCTCTACTTTTATCAGTAATTTTCGATTTACAATCCTTCTTGTAATGCCCAGCTTTTCCGCACTTCCAGCATTTTCTTACAGAAGGTCCTGGAGATTTAGATCTCCCTCTAGATTTAGATCTACCACCTGAAGACTTATTTTTAGATCTGTCTCCAGGGCGACCTCTTATAAATAAGGCATCCTTGGCTGAACTATCTATGGATTTCCGCCTCATTTCCTCCGATAGTAGGGATGCAACCACATCATCGAAGTTTAGCGTGGTTGCATTACTCCCAATAGCTATGACCAGATTATCCCATGAATCTGGCAAAGAGCACAACAGACTAATACACTTTTCATCATCATCAAGTTTAATACCAACAGATGTCAACTGACTTACCAGAGTATTGAAGGCGTTTAGATGCTCTGAAACAGAGTCTCCATCAGTCATCCTCAGAAGGTACAATTTCTTTCGCAGAAATAACTTATTTACCAGGGACTTTGACTAATACAGACTTCCCAGTTTATCCCATAGCTTCTTTGCAGTGTCTTCTCCAGATACGTTCACCAATACCGAATCTGCAAGGCAAAGACGAATAGTGCTCCTTGCTTTCCTTTCCAGCTTTTCCCATTCTTCTTTTACCGCACCAGAGGGCATGGTACCTGGATCTACTGCGATCCATTGTTCTCTATCTACCAGAAGATCTTCCATCTTGAGCTTCCATAGCTCAAAGCTATGACCATTAAATTTCTCAATCTCGAATCTAGAACTGCTCGCCATTCTTTAAACAAAGAATAAATCACCGCTGCAAAGCTCCCACTGAAACCAGGTTTATCACAAATCCAAGATCGAGCCAAACCCCTGGAAACAAAGGCGTCCCTCTGAACCCAAAATTGCTCTGATACCAAATGTAAGTTTTAAACCTTAACAGTGAAGTACAAACATATATCGATTCTTAAGCATTTACAGACAATACACAATGGCACACACATTACACAGAGATTTTCACCTGGAAACCCTTAACCGGGAAAAACCAGCAAAACTTAGAGCCGCATAGCTCCTTTTTCATTATATGTTTATTTTACATGTACAATACAATAAATGGTATTCTGCAGCATCTAAAAAACCCTAATTCGTTTACCCGAATTAGGTTACAACCCTAATTCCTTTTACCGGAATTAGATAGAGTACAATGGGTCGAAAATCGAAGGTGCCGTAGGGATCGTGTTGTACACGCAGCGACCATGTGAAGAGATATAACATACCCAACACTTCGACCTATCATGGAACACCGGGTTCTCAGACAGCTTCACACAACTCTGGTTGTCACAAAAGATACTAGTAGCCTCCAACGGGAGATCAAATAACTCAAAAAGTAGCTTACGGATGTTAGGAACCCATGTCTTTACTTTGTTAGTATATTGTTGTTGGACGCATATGCTTTGTAAGTCGTCCCGTAGTATTTTTTGATCAATAGTTTATGTTATTGTTGTTGGCGCATATGCTTTGTAAGTCGCCCGTAGTATTGTTGATCCATAGTTTGTAGTGGCTCATGGTTTTGACCCATAGTATTGGCGCCTAGACTTAGTATATAAGTGTGTTGAGACCTTTGAAGGCACCGTGAAGTTATTTGTATTGAGCTTGCTCATAGGAGGTTGCCCCCTCGAAGTGGCCTGTGATCAATATAAAAGTGATTCTGAGTTCTGTCATTTCTGCTATTTCGCATATTCTTATTAATTAATTGTTGCAGGTGCATCACATCCGGTATCAGAGCACTTTCTTGGGCTCGCTGGGTGAAATTTCTACCAAATTTTCTTTTCGCATCTGTTGCAGGTTCGGATTTGGGAATAATCCCTATCCGCTTAACTATGGGAAGTACTTGGGCATAAGCCCTAAAACTCATTGTGAGGAGTACCACAGGAACCCCGAAGTAGCTGGCCCATTGAGAGGACTTGCCAGCGAAAAGGGCAACGACCCCTACTTGATTGACTAGTTCCCACCCGTGAGGTAAACCAAGAGCTGTCATTTGTGGCAAAGCGGTTATCAGTTTTACCTGAGCCGTGGAGTGAGGGGTACTTCCCCAATACGCAAGCCGTCAGACAGCATTGGTGGCCGAGTGAAACCCCTGAACTGTTAGGAAGCCGCACATACCTGGGGTCCATATTTATTTTCAGCTGAACTATTGTCGATAATTGTCGCGTCGTTTCAGATCCAGCCGTTCAGATCCATTCTGCAAGCGGTTCCAGATCCAGCCGTTTTCAATCCATTCGGCGCCGTTTCAGATCCCTCTATTTCCGCTCACTTCTAGGCCGTTGCAGATTTATCTGTTCCGATCCCTTTCAAGCCGTAGCCGCTCCAGTAAGTATAAAATTCAGTTTTTTCTCCATATCTCCCTTGTTTTCACTCTGTTTCCCTTGAAATTTTTGGGGAACCCCTGTCATCCCATTCTGCATATTTCATTCCTGAGGACCCTATCCCCAATTCCCCTTCCCAAATCCCAAAATCCCACATTTGTCTATTTTTAGGGTTTGCCATAACTTCCTCAGATTTCACCCAATCACCTTCAAATTTTACCACAAAGTTCCTTTCTGAATTCTACTTCTTTGTCCCCCTCTGCCAATTTCCTCATTCTTTCACCCTGCTTCTGAAATCCTCATTTTTGCTTCCCTGTCTATTCGACAGTGTCCAAAACCTAGTCAAACCCCAATTACCCTTCAGATTTTTTCCCAAGTCCAGATTTTCCTTTACTGAAGCAGTTTCTGTTTTTGTTTTCCTACCCAATCAACCAAAAAAAAAAAAAACTCCTGGTTATGGTTGTCACCCGTGCAGGAGCAAAAACCATGGAAGACGCACTTGCAGCCATCCAAGCCAAACTCCAGGATCTGGATGAAAAATTTCTCGGCCTCCATCTTGAACATTCATCTATGAACAACAAACGGCAGTCCGAGTCTTCATCAGACAATGGGTTCTCTTCTTCCAGCAATTTTCGTGGTCCGAAGCTTGATTTTCCTCGCTTCAATGGTACTGGTCCAACTGGATGGATCTATCGTGCAGAATAGTATTTCATTCTGCATAATACTTTTGATGTCAACAAATTTCTGTTGGAATCCTTTCATTTGGAACAGGAATCTCTTCAATGGTACCGTTGGTACATCAAGGCTCATGAAGAGCCAAAATGGCCAGACTTTTGCCAGCTCCTTTTGCAACGATTTGGTCCTAGTGCTTTTGATGACTTCACAGGAGCCCTCACTAAACTTCGCCAAATTGGCACTGTGAGAGAGTATCAAACCGAATTTGAGAAACTAGCCAACCACACCGAAGGATTGTCTGATGACTTTTACCGAAGTTGTTTTATCAGTGGTCTAAAGGATGCCATCCGCTCTGAGGTCAAAATGTTCTGTCCCAACACAATGATGGAAGCCCTATGGTTGGCTAAGTTGGCAGAAGACAAGATTGCAGCCCAACAACGCTCCAAGCCCACTTTTGTTCCCTTCTGAAATATGGGTTTTCAACGACCACCTATACCGCAGGCTCCTCGACCAACTCCTATCAAGCGTTTGTCTGAAACAGAGATGCAAGCACGCAGAGAAAAGGGGCTTTGCTATAATTGTGATGAGAAATTCACTCAGGGACATAGATGTGTTCAGCAAAAGCTCTATCTCTTGGGTGTGGATTCTTCGCCTGCCTCTGAAATTGGTGACGAAGATCGAGAAACACTGGATGCTCCGGTCGACATTCAGGAACCGCCTATTGAACCTCCGTCTCAGGATAACCAGCCAGAGATATCTCTCCATGCTTTAGCTGGATTCACCACCCCCCAAACAATGCGGGTCAGGGGTTACTTCAAGAAGCTTCCTCTTACAATACTCATTGATTCTGGTAGCTTATAATTTCATTGACCCTCGGATCGCCAAACAAGCTGATTGTTTTATCCATCCTTGCTCCAACTTTGAAGTCATGGTTGCCAATGGGGGCACCTTACCTTGCAAAGGGAAGTGTCTAAATGTGTGTATCTCTATGGGAGATTATACCTTGCGCTTTGACATGTTTGCCTTGACCTTAGGCGGATGTGATGTGGTTTTGGGCACTCAATGGCTACGCACACTTGGCCCTATCTTATGGGATTTTGCTGAACTTTGGATGCAGTTTTCCCTCAATGGACAAAAACACACATTGACAGGATTACAACCAGGTTCTCTCAGCATCATCAGTTCACATCGCATGGACAAACTCCTCAAGAAGAATTCACATGGTGTCATCGCTCAGATCCATTCCATTCAGATGCAACCATCAGCGGTCTCCACTACTCCTTTGGATCTACAACAAATTCTGGATCGATATACAGGTGTCTTTGCTGATCTAGTGGGATTGCCACCTTCCAAGCCATAATACCATCATATTCAGCTCCTTCCTGGCAGTGTTCCTCCCAACATCAGGCCCTATCGCTACCCATTTCACCAAAAAACGGAGATTGAAATGCTCGTTCGGGACTTATTGAAGCAAGGTATTATTTGCTCAAGCACTAGTTCCTTTTCTTCTCCAGTTATTCTTGTCTGCAAAAAAGATGGGTCATGGCACCTCTGCATTGACTTCTGAGCACTTAATCACCTCACCATCAAGGATAAGTTTCCAATTCCTATTGTTGATGAGCTTCATGGGGATCACTTTTTCTCCAAGTTGGATCTTCGTTCTAGGTACCATCAAATTTGGGTTCATGAGGATGATATCCCTAAAACAGCATTCCGCACACATGATGGCCATTATCAGTTTTTGGTCATACCCTTTGGCCTCACTAATGCTCCTTCCACATTCCAGGCCTTAATGAATAAAATATTTCGACCCTACTTGCGGAAATTCATTCTGGTATTCTTTGATGATATCCTCATCTACAGTAAAACATGGGATGAACATTTCCAGCATCTGGATCTCATCATGCAACTTTTCTCTGACCATCATCTCCATGCCAAGTAGTCTAAATGTGTTTTTGGACAGAAGGAAGTTGAGTATCTCGGGCACATTATCTCAGCACAAGGGGTTCGCGTGGATCCTCCCAAAATCGATGCCATGAACAATTGGCCGCATCCTCAGACACTCAAGAGCCTTCGTGGTTTTTTGGGGTTGACTGGCTACTACCGCAAGTTTGTCAAGGATTATGGGAAGATTGCAGCTCCATTAACTGCTCTATTGAAAAAGGATGCTTTTACATGGACACATACTGCTCAGTGTGCATTTGACAAACTAAAACAAGCTCAGTGTACTACACCTGTTCTAGCTATGCCCGATTTTTCCAAGCCCTTCACTATTGAGAGTGATGCTTGCGTCAATGGACTTGGTGTTGTTCTCCTTCAAGATGAACACCCCATTGCGTTCACCAGCAAATCCCTTTCAGGTAAGAATTTAGCTGCCTCTACCTATGAGAAGGAAATGATGGCTATTTTGCATGTAGTACAGAAGTGGCGCCCATACCTATTAGGGAATCATTTCTGCATCAAGACTGATCACCAGAGTCTGAAATATTTCTTGGAACAACGTGTCTCCTCCCCGGCACAATAGAAATGGGTTAGAAAACTCATGGGTTATGACTATGAGGTCACTTACAAGAAGGGTAAAGTCAATATTGTGGCAGATGCTCTTTCTCACACATTTGATGCCCAAGGTTCTCTTTCAGCTATTTCTATGCCTATTCCAAATTGGTTGCAGTCTGTTCAACAGGGTTATGTCAATGACTCTTCCTTATCTCAAATCATCCAACGCTTGACCAACAACCCTTCTGCTCTACCACATTACTCTTGGGACGGTGCTTCTCTGAGATACAAGGGTCGTCTGGTGCTTCCCTAGAGCACAGATCTTCAACAGGATGTCTTCTATGAACTCCATGCTTCTCCATCGGCAGGGCACTCTGGGTTCCTCAAAACGTATGAACGGGCACGGCGTAACTTCTTTTGGCAGGGCATGAAAAGGACAATTCAACAGATGGTGGCCGAATGTGATACCTACCAGCGCAATAAGGGTGAAACAACACTCCTTCTAGGATTGCTCGAACCCTTGCCCATACCTACACGGATTTGGACAGATATTTCTATGGATTTCATTGAAGGGCTCCCTAAATCTGGCGGGAAGACAGTGATTCTCGTTTTGGTTGATCGCCTCTCCAAATATAGTCATTTTTGTGCTCTCAGCCATCCCTATACAGCCTCCTCAGTCACTCAAATTTTCCTGGACCAGATCTTTCGTCTTCATGGCATCCCTTCTTCCATTGTTTCGGATCGTGATGCGACTTTCACCAATCATTTTTGGACAGAACTATTTCATCACACTGGCACCAAACTGAAGATGAGTTCAAGGTACCACCCACAGATAGATGGTCAGACTGAAATTATCAATAAATGCTTGGAAACTTATCTTCCTTGCTTCACCTCTGAACAACAACATCAGTGGGAAAAGTGGCTCCCTCTCGCTGAATGGTGGTACAATACCTCTTACCACACTGCCTCTAAAATGACCCCATATGAAGCAGTCTATGGTCAGGCACCTTTAGTTCTTCTTCCATACACCCCCACCAGTTCACCAGTTCAGGAAGTTGACACGGTCCTTCGAAACCGCGATCAGATTCTTCGCATTTTGCGGGACAATCTTCACATGGCAAGAAATCGCATGAAGCAACACGCTGATCAGCACCGTTCTGAGCGCACTTTTCAAGTCGACGATATGGTTTTTCTTCGTCTCCAGCCGTACAAGCAATCCTCCCTGAAACTCAAAGGGCGTCATAAGCTCGCTCCAAAGTTCTATGGGCCATATCGGATTCTTCAGAAGATTGGGTCCGTTGCTTATAAATTGGAACTTCCTCCTTCTTCCCGCATTCATCCAGTCTTTCATGTCTCTTGTATGAAGAAAGTTCTTGGCACCAACATCAGTGGACAAACGATATCAAGGATCCATCCTTTTGGAGCCGGAGGCCATCCTCAATCGGTGCACTCGTCAGCTTCGCTCTCGCTCTATCACAAAGGTCTTAATTCAATGGCACGGCATGCAACCAAAAGATGCTACATGGGAACCACTCCTTCAGATTCAACAACAATTTCCACATCTAAAGCTTTGAGGACGAAACTTTTTTTAAGGGGGAGGGGATGTTAGGAACCCATGTCTTTACTTTGTTAGTATATTGTTGTTGGACGCATATGCTTTGTAAGTCGTCCCGTAGTATTTGTTGATCAATAGTTTTTGTTATTGTTGTTGGCGCATATGCTGTGTAAGTCGCCCGTAGTATTGTTGATCCATAGTTTGTAGTGGCCCATGGTTTTGACCCATAGTATTGGCGCCTAGACTTAGTATATAAGTGTGTGTTGAGACCTATGAAGGCACCGTGAAGTTATTTGTATTGAGCTTGCTCATAGGAGGTTTCCCCCTCGAAGTGGCATGTGATCAATATAAAAGTGATTCTGAGTTCTGTCATTTTTGCTATTTCGCATATTCTTATTAATTAATTGTTGCAGGTGCATCACACCGGATCCATACTGCCTCACAACTAGCCGAACATGCTGCAACATAATCTGCTTCGAATGTACTCATTGCTATGCAGGATTGCTTCCTACTAAACCAAGAGATCACACCTGATCCCATACTGAGGCAGCACCCAGATGTGCTCTTCCTATCTGCAGCACTGCCTACCCAATCTGAATCAACATAACCCTGCAGGTTAAACTTTTGATTCGCATCATACTTGAGCCCATAATCAATTGTACCCTTCAGGTACCTCAGAATATGCTTTACAACAACCTCGGATCCCTCAGGAACTGGCTCAATGTGTTCACGGCAAAGCAAATATCTGGACTCGTGTTCGTCAGGTACATCAAGGACCCAATCATATAACGATACACAGTAACATCAACCAGCTCAGATGAAGCATCACACAGAAGCTTCAGGTTTGATGCCATAGGTGTGGCCATGGCCTTGCAGTCCATCATCTCGAACCTCTTCAGGATCTCTACTGCATACTTCCCTTGTCCAAGGAAGATCCCATCTACACTCTACCACACCTCCATGCCTAGAAAATAGTGCATCATCCCCAAGTCCTTCATCTCGAACTCGGCAGCAAGCTTCCTCTTGGTATCCGCAATCAAACTATCTTCTCCTGTAACAAATAGGTTATCCACATACAGAAGTAATATCACTAGATTTCCTTCCTCAACCTTGTAGTAAAGGTTGGAATCTGTTTTACTCTTGGTAAAGCCCAAACTAGATAGAAATCTGTCTATCCTACCATACCAAGTCCTAGGAGCTTTCTTCAAGCCATACAAGGCTTTCTTCAGTATGCACACATACGATTTCCTATCATGTGTCTCAAAACCAAGTGGCTGCTCCACATACACTTCCTCCTCGACTACACCATTCAAGAAAGTTGTCTTGACATCCATCTGGTGTATCTTCCATTTCATCACTACAGCTAGAGCAAGTACTGATCTGATGGAAGTGTACCTGGCTATAGGAGCAAAAGTCTCTTCATAGTCTATTCCCTCTTTCTGAGAGAAGCCACGAGCTACAAATCTTGCTTTGTATTTCTCTATGCTGCCATCTGCAGCATGCTTGATCTTGTAGTTCCATTTGGAAGTCACAACAGACTTCCCTTCAGGTCTTGGGACAACATCCCAAACATCATTCTTCATTATTGATTGGTATTCCTCGACCATGGCATCCTTCCATTCTTTCTTTTCCGCTGCTTCTTCATAATTGGAAGGTTCTTTGTTCATGATATCATAGAGTAAAGCAACATAGCTGGTATGTGATCTAGTTCTCTTCTTTGCTCTGTGTTCTTCTTCTGGAATGCCATATATTTCTGCATCTTGAATGATCTCTCTATCCCATGCAGTTTTCCTCTTGTGAGATTCCTTCTCATGAGGTGGATCTACAGGTTCTTGCGGATCTTCAATTTCACGATCAGCGTCTGGAATTGCTTCAGTCATGGTAGTATCTTGAAATCTGGTTTCCTTTGGTTCTTCATGATCTTCAACAGGTGTCTTCCTTGACTTGATAAATGCTGAGTTTTCATCAAATGTTACATCCCTGCTGACATCAATCTTCTTGAACCCTGGAAAGTATATTCTGTAAGCCTTCGAGCTTTCACTGTACCCCACAAAGATACCCTTCTTTCCTGAAGGATCTAGCTTGGTCCTCTTTTCCTTTGGGACATGAGTGTATACTGGACAACCAAATATTCAGAGATGGCTGACTTCAGGCTTCTTACCAGAGAAGGCCTCTTCTGGTGTCTTGTTGTCCAATATCTTGTGAGGTGTTCTATTCTGCACATATACAGCTGTCCTAGCTGCTTCTGCCCATAGATGCATAGGTAGATCCTGGTCATGCAGCATTGCCCATGCTGCTTCCATGATTGTTCTATTCTTCCTTTCTGCAACTCCATTGTGCTGTGGATTGTAGGGAGCAGTCAACTCCCTCTTAATCCCTGAATCACTACATAGCTTCTTGAAGTCACCTGAAGTGAATTCTCCGCCATTGTCTGATCTGAATGTCTTTATTTTCTTATCAGTTTGATTTTCCATCAAGGCTTTGAATTCCTTGAACTTGTCAAGCACTTCATCTTTGTTCTTCAAGAAATAAACCCAAGTCTTCCTGGAGAAGTCATCAATGAAAGAGACATAGTAAACATACCCACTCAGAGAACTGGATGACATCATCCCGCATACATCGGAGTGGATAATTCCAAGATTCCTTTTGATTTTCTTTCACTGCTTGGAAATGCCTTCTTTATGTTCTTTCCTTTTGCACAGCCCTTGCAAACACCTTCATTCTTGGTCTTGATTTCAGGAAGACCTTCTACAGCTTTGCTTGCAATTGGTAGTTCTCTGTAGTGCACATGTGCAAGCCTTCGATGCCAAAGTTCATTTGGCTCCATGGATTCATGTACCATGGCATGTTCAGGTTGTCCCTTCAATTTGTACAATCCTCCCTCTTGCTCTCCAATCACCACTACATCATCAATAGTTTTACCCTTTGGCCACATTAGGACTTGACCATCTACAAATGCAACCCTCATGCCTTTTGCATCCAATGCAGAGATAGAGAGTAGGTTCTTCTTGAGCCCAGGTACAAATAACAGATCTTTTATCTTCAAGGACTTTCCAGATTCTAGGTTGTAGGAGGATTCCCCACTTCCTTTGATAGGGTATTGATAATCATCCCCAAGTTTCACTTTATGGGGTGATTCATGTTCAGTAGATTTACAAAAGATTCTTTAAACCCAGTCATGTGTTTAGAAGCCCCACTGTCAATTAACCAATCATTACAACCATGATAAATAGTACCTGTGAGAGCAGATATTAGAACATACTCTTCTTCGCTTGATGAGTCATCATCATCTCTTTCTGCTCTAGATTTCTTCCTAGGAGGTTCATCATCCTCAGCAGCATGAGCATGATATCTTCTTTTGTTATTCTTCTTCTTGTTGTTGAAGTTGTTGTCTTTATTCTTCTTGGGACAATTTGAAGCAAAGTGTCCCATTTCATTACATTCGTAACATCGAACATGAGATAGATCTTTCTTCTTGTGATGAGGGTGAGAATGTTTCTTGTTATGAGATTTCTCCCTCTTAAACTTGCTTCCCTTGGTGTGAGCTGTGAGAGCTTGATCTTCATTCCCCATATTTTCTTCTCGTGCCACAAGCCTTGCTCTTCTTGTGAGCATTCTTCCCGCAATCTGCTGAAGGATACCAACTTCTTTCTTGCACAGATTCCTTGGATAAAGGAATCCCATGACCTGGGTAGGCCATTCAGAGTGGTCATGACAACTTCACCATTCTCCACCATTTCATCCACTGCTTCTAGTTGTTCCTTGATCTGAGAGACCCTAGAAAAATAAAATTGAATGGATTCTCCATTCTGAAGCTTTACCCCTTTCAATTGGTTCCGCAGAGTCATCTTCTGATTTATGTTCTTCCCTTCAAATAGCTTGGATAGGGAATCAAACATCTCTTTGGGTGTCTTCAAAGATAACACATGGGGCATGAGATGGTCCTTGATAGAATCAACAATGATTCTCTTTTCCTTGACCAAGTTCTTCTTGTGGAGGGCTTTAGCCTCTTCTCCCTCTGGGATAGGGACCTCTTCCCTTATGTAAGTATCCAATTCATTTTCTTCCAGGATTAACCCAATCCTATACTTCCATGCTCGGAAGTTATCAGCCCCTTCAAGATTATCCTCAAGATTAGTGTGGTGAGACATCTTAAAGAGTACTTCAAATGGAAATAGAAAATATTTAGGTCTTACCACTTGATTTGTTGAAAACTGGATCTGGTCTCGGATTAGGGTTTGTTAGAGAAACCCTAAAAATTCAAAATGTGAATTTCAACTTTCTGAAAGGATAGAAAGATGCGCCTTGATGAGCTGATCAGCCTGGTGTATTCAGAATTTAATATCTGCAAAGCTTTACCCTTCAGAAATGCCTTTTAGTATTCCTGGGTTCCTAGGGAGGACCCTGAATTAGGGTTTACGTTTCTCGGATATTACCCAGCCAAAAATCTTGATCCAAATCTCGAAACTTCGATGTTTCCAAGGAGCTTCCAGCTATGTCTTCAGATTTCAAAAATTCCTATTTTTGTGGAAACCCTAATTTTTAGGGCCAAAACTGAAAGTGCTCAGAACTGAATTCTGATTGGACAGAAAGATTCACCTTGTTGAGGAGATTCAATCTATCATATTGCTTTTCCAAAATCTATGGAGAGAAACCCAAAAACAAGAAACCCTAGTTTTCGCAACTGCATAGTGTCTTCTTCTCAGGTTAGCTCTTATACCATGTTAATTTTTTAGCATTAATTCAATATACTCTAGGATCTTTACTGAGAGAATAACATGTACAGTATATCAATGCATATCAATCATAGCAAGCATATCAATCATCACAAGATGCAAACATAAGAGACAATAGACACACAAAGTTTCCGTGGGGAAAACCCTAAGGTGAAAAACCCCACAACTTCCTCAGAGATAGATAGAGCAATGATACAACCAAATTACAACCCAAGTACACAGAGATAGTCTCCTCCTAGCAGCTGATCCTCCTCCTCACATGTGCGCCACTTTTTGAGTGATGGATGAGTGAGTAATGAAGTGATCAAATAGAGAGATCTCGCTCTCTATTTATACTTGTTCTGAGCAGCCTAATAAACCTATGGGGACGACTTGTCTAACTCAACCTAATAACCCCAGGTTAACTTAATCAGGTTCAACCCACACATGGTGGTCTAATAACCCATTGGCAAGTTACGACACTTGCGACACTTGTCAATACAAATGACGACACTTCCGTATAGAGGAATAATACATCTCTATAGGAGTACAATAAAATACATAGATGAAATACATTCCGAAGTTACATATACATCAACATCTATGTCTCTATATATTCTAACATAGTCACTATTTTCAAATATTTTTTTATCTTTTCTCTAAATCCCCTAATGATAGGTTGAGTGTCCACTTGAAACGGTAGGTAATTTATAAACTATTAACAAAGTGCATCTCCAAAACTTACTTCATAATAAAAATATAATTCATCAACTTATGTAATGGTTCAAGTTCACAATTTGTGGTATTGTAACACACAAAAAACTCTCAAGGGATCATTCACCATGTACAATATTCCTAGCGATCAAATAAAGATTTAATATGGAATCCATGTCCCATGAGTTCAATGTGGTAGCTATTTCAAGGTTAGGTGTACTTGGGATGGTTCTTGTGAATTAAGCCATGGTCTTGAGGATCAACGGCTATGTGTGGGCCCCCAAACCATCACATTATGCCCCAATACACACTAAACCATCCCACTCGTTACACAATATCCCCCTAACCCCTAGGAACCCAAACATGACAATAGACCCCTAAAACTCTTTACTAGTATGAGCTCAAGCATGCATTTCCCTATTATCGCAATGACCATCTAGCACACTTACCCACCCCACATACTTAGCCTTGACACATCATGGTTCACAAACATGTTATGCACCATTATATAATCATTGCTCCCACCCCCATCACACACTACACCCCTAACCCATAAGACCCTAGAAATGGAAGTAGATTGCTAAAACAACTTAACCCTCAATCATTATGACCGTCAAAATACATCATCCCATAAAAATTTTCGATGTGGTTGCAAGAGCTCGATCAAATTCCTGACTACATCGAACTATGTGTTGTGGTGTGTTTACAAGAGCTCGATCTATATCACTACCTCGGTCAATCTGTATATTCTATCAAGCTTAATAGCTCAATCAATGTCCATAGATCGATCAACCTCTATCAGATGATAGAAACGTTCAATTGAGGGTGACTTAACCCTCAATCGAGATAATTCAAAAATATTTCAAGCTACTTCATCAAGCTTTTTTAAGAGCTCGATCGAACACACTTAATTTGCAGAATTCTATCCCTCTTCCTGCATGATTTTCTGCATCTACAACTTCCAGAGGATGAAACCCCTTCATATCTTAAATCTTAGGTGGTGAAGTTGAGGAAAATGGATTCCTCAAATGGCATATCATTTTTACACTTTCGGTTTCATATTATATTTTTTATTTGGTTTCTTTTGAAACTTATACTTAAAAGAATTCATGCAATTTCAAAGGTGCTCAGAGAAAAATCAATAGCATAAAATATACACAACCAAAAAAAATAGAAAAAAAAAGTGGTATCCCAGTGGATCTTTCGTCTTCAAAAGGGTATTATTGGTTGTTCAATTTATGTAAATAGTTGGAAAAAGGTTAACGGGGACACAAAGGTGTATAAAATGTGATTCAAATATTAATGGGTCAACTTCAAGAAATAATAAAAATATAAGTTAAAATATATGTGTTTGTGTGTGCGATCTACTACGTTCGGTGTCGACCATCCTCCTATATTTTTTTAATTATATATTAAAAATTGAATTATTTGACAGGAACAAAACCCACTTGTTAACTTTTCCATAAATATGCAAGGACAAGCATTTAATTAAATGTGAATTTGGACACGAATATTTTTGAAAAAAATACCATTAGAAATACAACACAATTCCCTACAACTTTCTTTTTTACTGCACATCAAAATTCGCAAGGCTTATATGAGTTTCGGTGGCTTCAATCTAAAGATTATGCAAAATACCATATTTTCATCGCCACATTTCATTGAAAAGTATTGCCCATGTCCATGGATTCACCCATAATTAACTAATATTAAACTATAAAATGTTAAAACTTAATATATTGTTAGTGCATTAACGTATCTTAAGATCATATAAATTATTATGATAGAAGGTTTGGGTTAGTTATTTTTATATTTAATTTTAAGATTTAGATTTTTTTTAAGTTAGTGATGATGAGGGTTTATTGGCCCAATGTGGTGGGATTCATTAGTGAGGAATGACAATTTTTTCACTAGTGAACAAGGTTCAATTCTCGTGAGGGCATCCATCTATTAAGGTTTCTATGGGGGTATCTGGAGGTAGTGATCAAATGTGTCATCGTACCTAGAAGGATTATATTAAATTATCTTGTCTATCATACACACATAAGTGGATAAAATCCCACCCTCTTGTCATCCTTAATATCATATGCTAACCATTACAACCCCTTTAAGGCCACAATTTCTAGGGGCAACAAGTGCAATGGTGGGGAGGGGGGTATTTTTAACCATATTGAACATCAAGATTTCAATTATGCATGGGGAATAGGCATAAAAACCAACAATGAAGTTGAGGCACTAGCAACATATCAAGGTTCCAAGATTCTCTCTGACCTCACTTTAGACAAGATTGTGGTGATAAGGGACTCATATTTAATTATCAATTCCTTCTAAATAAAAGGGGGCATCTCCTCACTTTTAGTCACTAGGATCATATATATAATTAAGGTGTTATTGAATAATTTTGATAGGGTTTCCTTAATCCACATCCTACAAGCCATTAACACCATAGTGGATCAAATGGAAAATGTAGTTCTCTTGGATGAAGGAAAGCTACAAGTCTGGGGAAAGGAGGGATTTAATAGTTCACTCAACTATTTCCAATGAATCTCAAGTTAAGACTTATTATGCACTTTAGGCGAAATTTGAATGGTTTAATTTCGGGTGTGGGGGAGGGAAGGGGAGATGGCCCCAACAACCTTCATCACCTCAAGAATGTCAACCTAGGGAGCCAATAAATCCACAACCCCTTGGAATGCACATCCTTACTAGGGACATTAAGGACATGAGACAAATTATAATTCCATCCCACTCCCCCCATGTTAGCATTTGCATGTGCTTAAGTGATGGCTCTCCTCTTGTTCTAATAAATCATCTATGATGACCCAAACTAGTGTGTTAGTTGGCACTCTCCTAGCTACACCTCAAATTGGAATAGATATGTAAGGAGGGTGGCACTAGAGGATTTTGGTGGCTTATGTTATCACGCATGCTCAAGATTAGTGTGTCCCCTTTGACTCTCATTCTCAAGCACAGTGTTTTGATCCTCTCGCATAGTTGACTTTGCCTCTCATTTTTGTGTAGAATTGGATGTGACTACTCCATTGATGGTTTGTTACATGGAGCAATAATATGCTAAGGTCAAATTGGTTCCAACTTCTTCATTCCAAATCTAGTATTAAAGGCCTTCTCCTCTCAAATCACCTCACATATGGCTCACTCATGTTGTTATTATTGCATGCATGAGGAGATGAAAGAATTGCGTCGAGTTTCAAGTAGATGTAAGAAAACTATGGATTTGGATTGGTCCACTTCTACCCATCCATCCCTCATGGCACATGGGAAATGATCTACACTAAATTCCCTCTCCACTAAGCAGAAACACAAACACTCCTATGGGCACTCAAGATGCAACGCTTACAACACCTCCTAGACTGAAAAATTGAAGCTTAATCTTTTAGGTGCAGTATGAGAAAGAGAAATGAGTTAGAAGTTTTTGTAACAACAACAGACAACCTCATGATCCATTTTTCTCCCTCCATAAACCTTTCATTAGAAATGATGTTACTTACAATCCCCCTTCACCTAGATTCCATTGAAGAAGCTACCAACCCCTCGTGTTTCTTTGTCCTTACAAAATAAATTGATAATGTTCAAGTTATACAATAATTTCCATTCTTTCATATTGTGTTCATGTTATGTAGATATAGAATGTTATAAAATACAATTCCTTCATATCGTGTTTGTGTTATGTAGATATATAATATTATAAAGTACAATGACAAATATTAGGAAGGACTTAGTTATTCTTACATATGTCTAGTTTTTGTAAACTCTTTAAGATTATTCAAAATATAAAATATGATTATTTTTTACCATTTGCAATGTAAATTTATCGCCTATTAATTAATTATATAAAAAACAAATATAGTTATTTCGATTAAATGAATAAGTCAATACCTTTATATAATGTTGAGGGTTTATTGAATGAGCATGAAAATATTTTTAAAAATGATGTTATGTGAAAATGATAAAGGAAAATTAAGATATTACAATGAGGTCATTAACCCTAATCTTGAAAATCAAAATTATATTTCTGTTTTAATTAGTGGAAAGAAGAAAATCCACATAGCTAAAATAAGAATGAACTTATGAGCATAGTGAAACAAGGAGTTGGACCTTTCCTAAAACTCCGTGGAATGAAAGGATTAGTCATCACTACGAACTCATGAGCATAGTGAAACAAGGAGTTGGACCTTTCCTAAAACTCTGTGGAATGAAAGGATTAGTCATCTTTGTGAGCCTACGAACGCATGAGCATAGTGAAACAAGGCATTGGACCTTTCCTAAAACTCTGAGGAATGAAAGGATTAGTCATCTTTGTGAGACTAGTATTGAGGATGAAAAGCACTCCCTCTTAGATTTCCCTATGTACACCCACATAAGATCTCGGTTTCAAAAAATGTGTTACAATAAGAACTTGCCTAACCTTCTATCCTATCAAAAGTATAGTAATTTAGGATCACTCATCTCCAAGTTTTTTGAGTAAGAAATTAAAACTCTAAATAAAATCAAGTAATTATTTATTTTTCTTACTTAAAGTTACACCCAAATGATATTAAATTAATAGGATAATAGATATAAACTTTGTAATTTAATATTACATCATCAATAGTAATCTTTTAAACCAAGAGACATAAATAAATGTTATGCTAGGAAACATTTTCACTTGGAAATATGTCAACACCTACTATTCTGGAGAATTTTGTTACAATAAGAACTTGCCTAACCTTCTATCCTATCAAAAGTATAGTAATTTAGGATCACTCATGTCCAAGTTTTTTGAGTAAGAAATTAAAACTCTAAAGAAAAGCAATCAAGGTCTGGCCTCATTACATAAACATATTGGCTCAACGAGAGAACCTAGGTGGGGAGGGTAACAATCATTTCTCCCAACCAACCACTTAAGCTACATCCATTGGACTAAACCTTAAAAAGTAATAAAGTCGTGAAAGGCCGTAAAGTTAGATGTCACGTTATTAAGGGTCGATAAGTTTTAAAAAAATGATACTTATGTTTTTAACATTTTTTATATTATAAATTTTACAAATTTACTTATTTAAAAGTATTATTTTAGTTTATTTATTTAATAATTTTATTATGAAGATAGTAAACATTAATATTATTTTTTTATTTTTTAAGTTCAAATATTTAATATTGAAAAAATAATTTTAATATACATAAAATTTACACTCTTTATTGCATCGAGGTGCTTTACAGCGCAATATGGGGAAGATGTTGTCACGTAAGGTAACGTAACATAACACAAAAAAATAATTAAAAAAATTCATGGCAGCTCAAAAAAAGTGTTGTTCATCTATAACGTAACATAACACAAAAAAATAATTAAAAAATTCATGCCAGCTCAAAAAAATCGTTGTTCGTCTATAAAATTAAAACTTAAAACTTAAAGCTGGATTTATCAACCAAGACAGAGACCAAATTTATTGAGTTTAAATTAAAATAAAAATTACACCTCAAGAAATTGGATCCCTCTAGGTGCTTAATAGATTCGGGTTTAAGATGGATCTATGTAGTATTTCAATTTTCTCATTTTAATTACGCCAAAAAAATTATTTAAGGGGTTGGTTCCTCACGTTGCTTTGCTTCATCGTCTATGGATAACCTATGAAGAGACTCCCCGTAAACAATCCACTTGCCTTTCACTTTCAAGAATCATAAGAAGTCAACGTTCCAGCAACGTTATCTCATAAATGACAAGTATTAGTTGGGGCAGAATGTATGGGGCCTATCTTTTATTATTGCGGGAATGAGGGCTACATTGATTGGTTTACTGTAAACATTGGATATATGTGGGACATCACACCTCAGTTCGGAGCTCTACTCGTCTTTCCCAGGGTAAGTAATAGCTCTTGTCTCAACAGTTACTTTTTATTTCAGTTCACAACGAAAAATCTTCATTACTTAATGGAAAGTATCTGGTTCCTCAGTATTTTTGGAAGCACTTGACTGCTTCTCTACAACTCCTAAGATTCTGTGATAAATTTTTCCAGCCGGAGATAATTATAAGCCTGAAGTGCCCTTCAAAAATTACCATCCACTTCCTTTCGTATAGGAAATTTTGTTTCTCCTTAGCCGCCCACCTCTCCCCGAGGTTTCTAGCACAAACAACTTCTGATCGATGTACATGCACCTTCCTTATTATGATGTGTAGTACAAATACATATTGTTTGGCTTAGGATCGAATCTCGTCTTGGTGTCGCGAAGAGCACCCAAGGAGCCACTTATGGTTTTTGACCTTTTCCCTTGAGAAGTATACCCTAGTAGTATTCTTTATTGAAAGTGTTGCTTTTAAACTCGAGAAGCACTGCAACTGGCCAAAGATATTCCACTTGCCAAAAGGCTCATGCTTTCCACTCTTTCATCACCTTCACTTGCAATAACATTCACACTATCACGTGTTAGAAAGTGTTGCTCCACACTCAAATGCTCTTTGCTTTCCCTTGGCAATATAGACTATATAGTGCTTGAAAATGTGTTTGTATTGTGTGAAGTGGCCTTTTCTACAACACAGGGGAATGAGATGTGTTTTAAATAAATGGGTGGGACCTGACACATCCCATTTATCATCTATTTGGAACACATCATCCATCAGAGACAAATCTCATTCATCTAATTGTAGAAATATTTCATTAGAAATCTACTTTTATACATAAGAGGTGATAAATAACAGATGATGTATAAATATAAAATATTTCATCCATTTCGATTGAAAAATACTTCTAAAAAAAAATATTTACTATATAGATGATAAAATATTAACCAACTACATAACACTTGCACAATCTTTCATTAACCAACCACATAACGCTGACATAGACTATAGGGACCCCCGTTTGTGGGGTCATCCCTAAATCTAATCTTAAATACATCAGCATAATATAAAACGGATTCGAACTTATCAATGATAGAAAATTAAATTACACAAAAATAAATTTAGTTTTAGAAAATACAAGTGGAACCTTAAACCTGCCATTCGTTGGTCGATCCCGCTATCGAAGAAGTAGTCGTCGTCAACCGATCCAACTTGTCCCTTGTCATCAGCTTCACTTGTTGTGTCCCTTTAGCAAAATCTCGTTTAACCATAGGCGAAGCAACCGTTAGCTTCACCACCCAACCGTAGGCTTATGCTTTCAGTCGCATAGCCACTCCCGAGCTTCGGGGTCATAGAGCTCACACACAAAACTAGAGATCTAGAAGTGGGATTCCCCCCCACCAAGATATCTTTCCAAACTCCAATAGCAGCAAATAAATGGCTTACACGCATTACGATAACCATCCAGCCATACGGTCCCTTTCCCTTTCCTCAAGCCTTCCTTAAATAGGAAAATTCATTGCGACACATGTCGCTTCATGCAAAAATGCCTAATTTTTAATTATTCAAATGTAATTTATCTCACCCATCCATGTGTCATATTTCCAAGAGAGTGCACCTACTTTCCTAAATTTACTCAAGTTTGTCCCCCTTGATGTTCAATCTAGTTTCTATTTTTGTGGGTGCAAGTGGTTTTAACGAAATGCCAAAGCTTAGTATTTCATTTGCTCCTAAAACAATATTTTCTATTATTTTAATTACCAAAAATGCATTTCATGTGCAAATGGCCTAAATGCAATTTATAAGTTTTTATGCATAATGTTCATCAATTATTTGTGTCTAGGATCTAGGTACCACACCGTTGGGTCCATCTGTCCTTTATGTTCTTTCGTCGATATGGTACCACAACATCGGGTCCATTCGCCTGTCATTTTCGTTTATCGACAAGGTGCCACATCGTCGGGTCCTTTCATCCGTCATTTCCATTTATTGACAATGTACCACATCGTCGAGTCCTTTCGTCAATACCTCTTTGTTGCATCTGATTTGCGGGAACTTCATGTAGGGATTTAGGATCTGTTACCTTCAATCCTCCATCTACACGCTATTGGATACTAATGGCCCTAAGGAGTAAGTCATTTCTTACTGTGCGCCCCCCAACTCATACATGACCAACTCCGTCATGGTCCACTTCGCACGACTTCACGTGTCCCCGAGTAAGCGATTAAGGGCTTTTGAACTAGTGCGTGGATTCTGTAGGAATTTGACACCATCATTGTCCTTCCGTGTGTGATTTATTCGTACTCTATAACCCCTTTATTTCCTTTGTGAGTTCATCGGTGAACCATTTCACCTGTCACTACACACATGTTCAAAAGCACACATTAATAGCTTTGTTCTCATTCATCATAATCTATTTCATAACCCACTAGTCGTTAAGCATCATAATTTATCCATAATCATTGTAATTCATTTCATAAATTGTTAATCGTCAAGCCAACATGCATTTCTTTCACATCATATGTTTCCTAACATAGCTAATCGTTAAGCATCATATTCATGTATACACATCATATATTCCATAAAACAACTAATCATTAAGCAAGCATAAATTCCAGATAAAGTATCCAATTCCACAAGTGTATATTTAATCCATTCTTTTCATTCATCCAATTTGTCGTCATGCACATCTTCAGGTTTTCCTCAATCGTTAAGACATAAGACTCAAAATACTATTTTATCAAAGTTTGTCCAGTTGGGTCACTCAATAGGTGTCCTTAAATTCCACAATCATTGTAGGGGCATTACATACACCCCCTCTTATATAGAACTTCGTCTTGAAGTTAATTTTTGTTCTCGAAATTTCGATGCTAGGCTTTATTTTAATTTCCTATTTTGATCGTCTTGTCATTCTCTTCTATTTTTCTCAAACAATCATGGCCATAAGCACTAGTGGTTCTAACCATTAGTTTTTTTTTTTATCCAACATGGTTCCAATACATCCTTAATAACTCAATTGTAATTTCATATAATATCAATCTAATAATACATTCAATAATTGCTAGTGCCAACTAGATTTCCTATATCTCTTATTCATCTACGAAGGTCTCCAATGTCCAAATTATCCACAAGCTGCATTACGTCAATAGCCACCTATTAAATCATCATGTCCAAGTTAATGAGATTATCACATCCTTACCTCATTTCATCATGTATGTTGTCATAGGTCCACTTCGACAGACTCATCAAGTTGCACTATGTGTGTTTTCTTAACCTCATCAAGTTCCATCTTGAGGGTTAGTTGTCTTTTCATCAAGGTTTGATCATGACCTAAGTTTAGCTTCATTGCATTCAACTTATTATGCTAATCATCTCCATACTTCATTTTACGAAAATTGTCTTCATTTGGCCCTCTCGGTGGGCTTTCCCAATCAAGAATTCTTCCTTTGTGATGGTCACGTCAAGCTTGTATTCTTTCATTCTCTTCAGCAATATTTTCATGCCGCAAAATTAGTGTCAATGGGCTCAGCTCCTCATGATAGTAACATTTATATCTTGTTTTCCAGTTTTTGTATTGGTTTGACCCTTTCGATAGTCTGTCGAATTCTCGACAAGTATGCGCATTTACGATATTGTAATCCTCTTCCTCTATTTATCATAAGTATCCACACTCTTGAGTTAATATACCCTTGTATCAAGTATTAATACTGCTCATACATCATCAAAATATTTACAACAACCTCTTACTTCTCATCCTCATATTTATTCATTTTGGTGAGGGTATTCTAATTCTTATTATCATTATTTATAGAAAACAAAAGCACAAGCAATTCTACATGTTATCATAAATACAACTTAATATTAGATGCCAAAACACTATGCAACATCATTATGAAGCCAACTTTATCAATATGATTGTTATATCAACACTTTAATCTTTCTCTACATCGTTATGAAGCCAACTTTATCAATATGATTGTTATGTCAACATTTAAATATTTTTCTACAAATTAAGCATAACGAGTCTTATCTTTATAATTGCGTCACTACCCTTTATTCCCAAACAAGTTAATTATTTCATGGGCCAATCAACCTCTACATTGTTATCATTTACAAGCACATTGTATAAGCATGTAAGTGCATAAAGTTACCCCTAACCCATTCATATGTTATCTTCTACGTCCCCCATTATTACCTTATAATTCCCCACTAAATCCACATGCCATATATGATTCGAATAACCCTTCCACTAAATAATTTTGCAATATTTTAAAATAGCCATTCCACTAAAAAGTATTCTATATATACAATTTTAAGATAAAGACCTTTCCACTAAATCCATTATCAATATGAAATAATGTTTCCACTAAATAGGTATGTAACATAAAATTTCAAATAACCTTTCCACTAATTACAATGCAATTCATTTACACATAATCAAATTGACATGAATTTCATCCTCGACACCGAATATAAAAGTTCTACACTATAATATGGTAATGATTAACCTTTGATCTACAACCGATCTAAGTCAGAGCAAGCACCACCTGTAGTGAGGGTATAAGCATAGGGACCGGTGGAAGCATTTGACCATCATTTAGATACATCATCGAGCTCACTTCATTCATTGCTTAGTGAATACAAGGTTAAGCTATTTCCCCATGCATCTTCCATACAAACACATAAAGGTAGGTGTCAGAAGAAATAATGTTGGGCGTCCAGGTATGACTTTCAAATTTAAATTGGCTCTGCCGCTTTACCTTTTTTTTTAATTAATTCCTCAAACAACCAGTGTTCATCGACTTCCCAGACAGCTAGCTTTTCTACCGACTTACATACAGCATTCACAGGAAGGAATCAATCACACTTGCCTTACTTACTCTTTTGTGGTACCACTCCTATAGGTATAACTCCTATTGTTCCCGCTGAGAGAACAATTTTGATTTTATCTTAATCTCTTAAGTGCCCTTTTTAAATATAAATAAATAAAATAAAAAATTGATTAGGCCGGTGAAAGGGAGTTGTATAAACGTTAACTAAAACGCTCCCAACTTGTCGGAATCCAGCAGAGCAATTCCGACCAAAATAGTAATTTGGAGTGCTCAGATCGCAATTTCAGTGATCTAGGTAGTTTTAAAATTGGGTAATTACTCTAGAACAAGCAATCCCAATCGCTAAAAAAAAATTGTAAGTAAGAAGTTTTTGTATTATAGAGAAAGAGGAATTACAAAAAGGAGCAAGCTAGCCGAGGCCCAAACTTATTCAACAACACAGACCATATTGCCATTAACCCATAGACAAAGACCCTAATAACAATTTTGTAGGCCATAGCCCCAAGAACAAAAAGGAACCTTCTGCTAATATGACCATACCTATCCTTAAAAACCTTGTAGCTACAAAACCCACTTCCTGACCAGAAAACAACGGAACCTGAGATTTTCTTCCAATAGGTGCACAGGCCAGAAGTCAAAATAGACATCATATTACTCCGTAACCAGCCATACATGTTATATATAAGAGAAAGACTAACCATACTAACCACAGACCCTACCAAATAACCTAGACCCGACAATAAGATTATTAAATTAACAATTGCCTACCCAGACATCAACGAATGATGTAAGGAGCTTCTGGAGAACACCTCGGTTAAGGAAAGCTCGAAGAAGAAGAAGGACACGAAGGAGGCCGAATCTCCATGGCTTGCAGAAGAAAATCCATCTTCCAATTCGTCGCACGAGACTCTTCCAGGATACTCTGCTCCAAAATCAGCTGGGCACTATCATCTCTGAGAGTGTGTCTGTCCCGAATAGCATAACCGACCAGATTCTTCATCATCCAATACCGGGCAATCGTGCGCTCATAAAGGCTAACACGCCCAGTTGTGTTTCCTGGATCCATGATCCAATTTTCCAGTTGTTTGTGTTCCCCCAACAGAGTCTCCTTACTCAGTTTCATCCACCATTTTTGTTCATACTCTCGAATATCCCTCTAAATATCTAAGGGGATGTTGAGAGCATAAGCATTTGCCTCACGTCGAGCACGCTGAGAAGCGCGAGATAGGCCTCCACATAACTCTCCCGAGGAGTCTCCCTGACCTCTCTTTCTATGGTGGCTTGTGTTTGCTTCTCCCTCAACTCGACAATTGATATCCTCAGAATCTTCCATCTTCTTACCAGTGGCCTGCTCCATAAGCAAACAGAGAGAAAACACTTGCATGCATGCGAAAAACCAGCGATTATGATTACGATCCTGGTTGCCACCTTGCTTCTCCATATAAACACTTTTTCCACCCACTGTAATGATGAGCCTGGTACATCCTAAAAACTGAAGGAGGTACTTCGGATGACGCTTGCACTGACGCCCACTAACTGCAATTAAATTTCCTTTCTTCGTTTTCCCAGTCGGCGTATCAAATCTGAGCTTGGAAGAGACTGTTTGTAATGAACATAAGAGAATGATAAGACAATCCATCCCCCATCTTTTAAAGAATGGCCCAATCCAAAGCATAAGACAGGAGCTATGTGTCCTGATTAGCGTCTGTCTGACGTCTTCTCGCATGATCGGCATGAAATATCATCATGTCCCTGTCCTGGATATATTTGCAGCTGTCCAGGACAACCATGTCTGTCAGTCCATCCCACGTGTAAGCAAAGATGGCCATGTGAGCACTACTCCCATAGTTGGTGAGCATATCAACCAATTTATTGTCGTTTCGCTTGACATGGGAGAAAGATAGCGCGAGACCCTGAGAAAGTAATGATGACAGAGCTTCCAATTTTCCTTCCAACCTCCACGACGACGCCACCTTGGAGCTAGATTTGCCACGGTGCATTTCAAAATCCATGTGGAGAATTATCTTGGAATCACCCTCCACAATTAGAGGGGTCCAATTTCGTTAACACGCTAATAGAATTCCCTGCAGGAGACCCTCTAGTTCAGCAGCATTATTCGACTCGATCCCCAAAAAAACCAGCCTTGAAGCTAAGCAGAGCGCCCACAGAATCTCTAAAGATGCAACCAAACCTAGCCGAGCCAGGGTTACCCTTGGAGGCACCATCGAAGTTCATCTTGAAAAAACCTAAAGGAGGGGGGGACCAGATCACCGGACTAGCATCAGGCTGGGGAGAGCGAGTGAGTTTCCGACAGAAAGGGAGAGCGCCCGAAATACCCAGTCACAAAGGATTCTAGACTCAGTCCTGGTAGTCTCCCAATCCGATGTCTCCCATCTCTGAAGTTTAATGGTCTCCAGCATCTTATTCTGAATGGTCGTCCAAACTCTGTCAGCGGAATTTGCTTTATGCCTGAAAATTCTGGTGTTGCGCTCTGTCCATATTTCCCAGAGAAGAAAGTATGGGAAAATCTGCCATGATCAGATCACCACCCGGTTCTGGAACGGGTCCTTAGACCAATCCGTAATGGAGAGCACAGGGTCAGTACTCCTATCTGATCGCCTAAAGATCGACGCACCACGGTCCCATAATCTCGATGCAAACGAGCATGAGTCCAGGAGATGCGGCATGGTTTCATCCGCTTCGTTGCACATGACACACAGGTATGGGCCATAAAGACCCTTCTTCTCCAAATTTTCTCTGGTCAGAATGCGTTTTTTCAATGTTTGCCAAATGAAAATTAAGACTTTAGGCCAAATATTTGTAGACTAGAGCTTTTTCCATTTAGGGATAGACTCGTGGTGGCTAAATCCCATCTAAATATCATAGGCTTCTTTAATGGAGAAACTACCCCTCGGCTTATAACCCCACCGAAGCCTATCTTCGCCATTTTGTATTTTGATATTATGGGTGTTCAGGGTCTCCATCACCTGATTTACCTCTTCTGTTGGGCCAAAAGGAGCCCACCAATCGTGATCCCGCCAGACACTGAAATCCTGACCAGGAGTGGTTGCATCCCACAGGTCCTTCACCCAAACAATGTTATTGTTGATGCAGCTTTGAATTACCTAGGGGGCATCAATTGTGTTAGCGATGGGGGGAAACTGTTTCCAAGAATCATCCCAGGCCATAGCCCTGCTCCCGTTTCTGACCTCCCAGAAACTGTTCTCTTAGACTAGGCGCATCCCTTGGGAGGCCGACTTCCAAATCTGAGATCCTGTGATAGTTTCCGAGAACCGGATTAGGTTTTCTTTTTCCCACCCTTCTGCATACTTGGAATTCCATAGCCTTGCCCAGGGTTCCTCCCTGTGGGTCACCCACCGCCACCATGTTTTTGCACCAAAAACAAAATTGACATGTTCCAGGTCCCAGAGATTGAGACCACCCAGATTCTTTGGAGAGAAAATCTCATCCCAATTGACCAGGGTCCATTTCCTGTGATCCCCGAGGCCACTCCATAAAAAATTCTGCTGAAGTTTCCTAAGCTCTTTAAGAACGGATTTGGGGGCCATCATAGCCGAAAACCAATAGGTGGGCATAACCTGCAAAACAACGTTAAGAAGAACTAAACAGTTGGTGAAATTCAGAGGTCGGAAGGTCGAGTTTGAAAGTATCTTCCTCATTTTCTCACACTTCCCGCCACGACCCATGCTGAACTAAGGAATCCACTAGAGGGGCTCCCAAATATTTGGATGGAAGGGAACTCTCCATGAAACCCAAGATCCTGCAAATGTTTCTTCTAGTAATGTTAGGAGTATTGAAGAAAAAAACCTAAGATTTCTTACCATTAACCTCAAGACCCTAGGCTTTGCCAAAGTTATCAAGAAAAATACGGATAGCCCTTGCCTCCTGGACGGAAGGATGCCCCATGAGCATTGTATCATCCACAAATTGGTGGTGGGTTTGGCAGTCCGCTCTGGGGTAAATAATGAGACCCTGTAACTCATGACTCCCCTGGATAGATTTGATCGTTCCCCCCAATCCCTCATCCATAATAACAAAGAGAAAAGGAGAAAAGGGATCCCCTTGACGAATCCCTCTAGAGGGTTTCAAGAGACCAGAAGGAACACTATTTAGTAAAATGGAAGAGAAAGAGGAAGAAACAAGATTCATAATCCACCGGATCCAAACGCCCGAAAAACTGAAAGCATGCAGCATTTCCTTCATAAATTTCCAGTTCAATTTATCATAAGCCTTGGTTATGTCAAGCTTCAACATCATCCCCGAAATTTTCTCTTTTTTAAGGGAGTGCAGGACCTCATGAACTAGGATGATACCATCCATAATTTGCCTTCCTTCCACAAACCCTGACTGCTCAGGGGATATAATGAAGGGGAGGATGGGATTAAGGCGATTAGCAATAACTTTTGTGACAATCTTGTAGATCACATTGCATAAATCTATCGGTCTAAACTTGTCTGGGGAGTCTGCACCATTATTCTTAGGGATGAGGGCTAGGAAGGTCACATTAAAAGCTGGAAGGATTTTCCCAGAGCATCTCGAGGCTTCCACAATCTGCCAAACATTCATCTTCACCAAATCCAAGAAGTAGTGGAAGAAATTGGTGGAGAAGCCATCGGGACCTAGGGCTTTACCATCAGCCATTTGAAGAGCAGCTTCCTCGACCTCTGTCATAGAAATGGGTTGCAAAAGGAGGTCATTTTGTTCCTAAGACACCAAGGATAGGATGTTGTGGGTTATTAACTCGATGTATCTTCGTCTATCCATGGTATTTGGTGTCATGATGTCCCGAAAAAAATTATGAAGTTTGCCTTCAATCTCTTCCCTAGTATCCAATCTAACTCCCTCCCTGTTTTTCAGCTTAAGAATCCGGTTTTGTTGACGATGTTGAATTGCAGAACGATGGAAGAATTTAGTATTTCGCTCGCCATCTTGGAGCCAGTTTACTCTTTCCTTTTGGAGCCACAAAACTTCCTCTTGATTTTCCCTTTCTAGGATCTTATTATGCATAGAAGTTTCCTCCCTCTGCAAATCTGGTGTAACCAGAAAGCATGCCCAACTTTTGGATCTCCTCCATCCGAGACTCCAAGGCATGTTTGTCCTCAAAAATGTTCCCAAATTCCTCCTTATTACATTTCTTAATTTTAGCTTTAAGCGCTTTCAATTTCTGCTGGAATTTATACATGTTGTGGCCTTCACCGGTATCTAGCTCCAACAACCATTGAGAGACTTTCTCTTTAAATTCCAGATGGCTCAACCAGAACTGCTCAAAGCGGAAGGGCTTTTTAAATTGCGATCCCAGACCACTCCACCAGAGTTCGATAAGCCAATGATCAGAACCTGAAGCCGGGAGGATTGAGAAGGCAATTTCACTACTAGATTCCATCACAGATTTAGAGACCGGGAAGCAGTCCAGACGAGACGCAATATGGCAATCTCCCTACCTCTTATTGTTCCAAGTGAATTGACCATCTCCCGGGACCACATCGACCAGTTTCAATTGCTCAATGGTGTTCCTGAAGCGAACACATTCATCATCAAGATGTCGTGTTCCCCCTTTCTTTTCGTCTAAAGAAGAAATAAGGTTGAAGTCCCCTCCCACAATCCAATGCTTACCAATTGCCTGCTCCCCCATCCATCATAGAGAGTCTAAGAAGGAGGTATTCTCACCAAGGGAATGGGGACCATAAACATTAGAGAGGATACCAGAAACCCTGAAACCAATAACCTGGAACTCAGCAGAAAGGAATCAATGGTTCCCATAAAAACCCTAGAGACTGAATTTGTCGGGATCCCAAAGAATACTGAGCCCACCTGCAAATCCCTTAGCATCTATCCCTATAACTTCACAATTTCTCCAAATCTATTTGCATTTCTCCTACAACTGATTCACCGAACATTTTGTTTCTTGGAGGAACAGAACTCCAGGATTAGTCTTCTTAATCTTCTTCCCGATATTTTTAGAATTTTGTTGGTCGTTAAGCCCCCTTATATTCCAAGAAACAATCTTCATTAAAAGGAAGGAAAATTTACAAACCTAGGGCCGCCCTAATAGTAGGGTACTGACCTGATTCCACCAATTTCAAACCTGCAGCTGCTATTCTTTTCCGATTGGACTTCCGACCCAGCTTCTTGGTGCTCTCTCCATGCTTTCTCTTGCAATCCTTTTGGGACCCGAGACTGATCCCCAAACGTTTGGGTTCTCTAGATTTTAGAATGGCCTCCTTCAGGAGGATCACTTATTCTTGAGAGACATAACCTTTCTCAGAATCTTCACACGCCTGTTCAATCCCATCTAGGTCCAAGTCCCCAATGTCCATTTCTTCAGTTTCTTCTCCAGCAGCATCCCCAATGTCCTCCATGATGGTCTCCTCCAATGGATTCGGGTGAGATCAGGGGGGGATCGGACTTTGTCTCTTGATTTTGGGTATCTGGATTTCCTTGGGGAAGAACTGGGTTACTGTCCTCCTCCTGCTCCTTTAGGGCCTCGAAAGAGTTAGACGTCATGATCTTCTTTGCTCCTTCCATGACTTCCTGTTTTCTCCCCCCCCGCTTTCGGGTCGGCACCTTGGTGAAACCCGGATTCGCATTCACTTCAGCAGTTTTGGGGGTTGGTTTTGGATTATTCATGGGATAGTCCCTAAATAAGTGGCCATGCTCATGACATCTGCGGCATCGGAACAGGATCTATTCATAATCAAGGGTTTGGACATGTTCCTCATCTTCCCACATCATCTTAATTGATTATGGGAGCTCCTACGATAGATCCATGTAAACAAAGATCCTAGCATAAGCCGTGTATCGTTGGGATTTAGTATTTTCTGAGATTTTGACGAAGGTGCCCAAATTGTTCCCAATATCTTCCAAGCTTTCAATCTCCCAATATTCAGTTGGAAGAGAATAGAGTCTTATCCATACTAGGGCGATCTTCATGTCTTCTTTTTCTGGGCAGAAATTTTCTTTCCAAGGTCTAAGAAATAAGCCCATCGAATAGAAGAAATAAGGGCCGCCATCAATAACCCTATTTCGATCATCCAGATTAATGAATGAGATCGTGAAGAAACCCTTGGATCCTAATTGAAGATCATAATGGCCTTTAGGTTTCCAGGTAGAATTAATCCACCAAATCAGGGATTTCTCTGAGGGTAAAACCCCAACAAATTTCCCAATGAGAGCATGGTCCTGTATATACTGAATCTTATCTCTCAAGGTACTGGATCTAATAATCATCGATGGGATAGTCGCGGTTTTGGGTATGCATTGACCCATCTTCCTTCCCACCGATGAAAGCTCAGATCTTGTTTCCAACACCACCCAATCCATCCAAAGAGATCGGAATCCCACCTACGTGAAAGCCCAAATGAGAAGAGCCCTGGGAGGTTGAGAGGCTCCCCCCCATAGAAGCAGCCATGATTCGTCATCAATCCTCCCTCCTTCAGAAAGCTCTGAAAACCCTAGCTCCGCCTTCGTTCCAATCCCAATCGCTAAAATTACCAAAATTGAAAAATAGCAATTTCCAGCAAGAATTTTAACCGTTTTATCTCCCAAAACTGCTGTAAAAGCGGGGTGTTTTGGTTGTCTTTTATCCTACGCGTGGTGAAAGGATCGGGAAAGCTTGAGCCACCCTAATAACCTAATAACCTAATAGCGAGCGGGAAGCCCCGCAATAAATACAGAATCCTTTTCTATGGCTTCGTAAGGCTCTTTTATTGAAAGCTTAAAGCTGAACTTACCCGCTCGCTTAGATTTATGTAAAAATAAATAATAAATCCATTGGAAAGAGAGAAATATAATTAATGAATTATTCCATCGCCTGGAAACACGAAAAATTAAAAAGAAAAAGCTATAAAAACCAATGAAAAACTATGTATGATAGGGGGGTCTATTAATCTACGCCTTACTATAAGCCAGAAAGTTTTTAAATAGCATAAGCGTTAATTTACATCCACAATTTCACTTCGTAGTCCAAGATATTCTAAAATCGAACCCCAACTTATAAAAATATCCGAGTCTTCTATGCAATATTGATTTTAGTTATTTTTTGCATGATTTGTCAATATTCCAGCACGTAGTGTTTTACCACGGTTTCCATAAACGTAAAACTATGTAACTTGTAATAGTTAATTAATATAAGTAATAAAATAGAAAGTTATGCGATTAAGTCAATGGATAATTATACTGAGTTTTACTTTTGTTTAACATTGAACTTCCATGCTTTCCATTCATCACTACGAAATGACCGACAGAATCTTCAGGTCTCGAGACAGGGTATTCATCCACAGTAATTTCCATAATTTCCTTTGTTTGCTTAACCGAAAGTGGGGTTAATGCAGTGGTCGTTACTCCGCTGAAGTTGTAGTGGGATCGGGCCGTCTCTGTCATGGAAGGTATCCTGTTGGGGCATCTTACACACGTCCCTGATCTCTGTGCGCCAAATAAGACTTATGTTGCATTGGCATCAAGGAGATCCACCTCAGGATCGAGAAATATTCGAGTCATTAACAGAAGATTCAGGACTCAGGTGATATTTCCAGTGGTGAAAACTCTTAGAGAAAGAAGATTCATACAGAGGCTTGGTGAAATAGGGATGACTAACATATGGTTTACACTAACCTATACAGTCCAGGATATTCTATAGATATAAATTCTAGTATAACACCTCTATTTCAGAAGACTTTAAATGAAAGTGATCAAGCAGGATGGGAAGCTTAGTACTTCCAAAAGAATGTGTAGGGGCAGACTTTACTCCAATATCACAGCTAGAGGGGTTTCCTTTGACAGTTCAGGATTACGCAGACACAGATTGGTTATTTCAATTTAGATATTGGCCACATAACAATTGCAGGACATATGTGCTAAAAGTGACATCAGGCATTCAAGTCATGCAATTGCAAGCGGGAGATACAGTAGCATTCAACCACCTTGATCCAGAAGGAAAGTTGGTCATGGGTTTCCGAAAGGCTCCTAATTCTGGATTGGTTCAGGGGCCTTTCTCAACAATGGATTTAACTTTGGAAGTCCTGAAATTTTGAATGTTCTACTTCTTCAGAAGAAATCGAGATAGTCTGATTATTTTCCAGTTACACTACCGAGACCGAAGAAAGGAACTCCATAGAAAGATTCCATAATTTGATAGTAAAATCAACTTGGAAAAAAAATGACAGGGACGTTATCAGAAATTCGACCCGTATAAGGTGATTTACGTCTGGGAAAAATCTTCTTAATTCTAAGCAGGGTGTGTTTAACAGAATTTTTAAGGGCCGAGATCAGTGACCACGAGGGATCTACTACAAGGATCTTACGTTCCCAATTTCACAGTGATGATATTTTTCGGTCAGCCACATGGATTCAACTGTAAAGTAAAGGGTCTTGGCACGATTGGCATTCACATAGTAAATCCAGCTAATGCGCAAGTTCACAGATTTATCAAATACATAACTGAAATTTATTTCACCAATCTTGACTTCTATGTAGTGATAATCCGTAGGGATCTAGCAACTCTAACAAATTCACAATCTAACTCTCAGGATTATTTGCAAGGAAGAAGAAGCATGCATTCAATAATCACTCATAAACACAGAAATAATGGACAATGTCAATATCAGACAATGAATAATGAATGTAGAGAATGTGTTACAATAGGCTGCAAAGCAGCATGATATAGGATTCGAATTATCCAAGTAGGGTATTCGAATCATTGATCTAAGAGTCTAGTATGAATAACTATGGAGACATCAACTAGTCAGCAGTATCAGTCATGAGTGGTAAGGGTCAGTCATTTGTGTCTAACTAAGTCTAATAGAACTAACTACCCATCAATCAAGGAATGGAGGCTCTAAGTGGATTGCATGAGGGTGTCTAACTCAAATTCTAGCTTGGATAACAAAGGAGACATCATCCAGTCAATTGTATTAGTCATAAATGGTAATAGTCAGCCAAGTGTGTCTAACTGAGTCTAACAGAACCATCTAGGCATAAATCAGGTAATGGAGACTCCAAGGGGGGCGCATGAGGCTGTCAAATAATCAAGTGGAACTCCAAAACTAGCTAACTAAGAGCTACAGGCAGTCAGCATGAGTAATCAGTGGAAGAACTACTCAATCAATGCACTAACTGGATGATAACTCCCGGTAGGTGAGATAAGCCGCCCTAACTGAGTGATAACTGATGGTAGGTAAGTGAGAGTGCTCTAACTGACAGTGGTAGGTGAGAAAGGCACACTTACCAAGAAGATGAGTCAAGGAGGGCGCATTAGGTAGGTAGGAGGCCAAATGAGGGCTAAAGACAGGCTCTGGAGAGCTAGAAGCAAGCTCTAGGTGCTGGGATGACAACCATGATGATGACTGGATGCATGCAGATTTGCATGCAAGCATGCAAAATACAAAAATGATGGTGTGAGTATTCCAACACCCCCCCACAAGCTATGCTATGAGGGAATAACTGAAATCAAAATAGGGCCGTGGTGACTGAGACCAAAGGTCACCCTGTACAATCAATCTAAATAAACTAAGTGAGGAAAGAGGGAAAACCCAGTGGGAAGAAAGCCCTCCCTCAAAAATAGACTGAGGGAAATAAGTGTATTTCTTTTCAAAAGAAGGGTTGATCAATCCGAAAAGGATCAGAAATGTGAGAAGGATGAAACCTTCCATCCTAAAAACCTGATGGGGTTCTCCGTCGATCAACTGGATCACCAATGAGAGTAGTGGTTTCCCGTCTTGGAAGAGGAGGAAAATCAGTTGAGAGATCATAAGGGGCAGAATCTCCCATGTCCTTATTAGCATTTTTTAGATCTTCAGGTTCTTGTGGATCTGGATCTAGCATTTGCTCTTCATCATATTCACTGTCATACTCTGAATTTGAGCTGCCATGTGATGATGGTTTGCTCTTTTTGATCTTTCCAACACTTCCGACCTCCGAATCTGAAATATCATGTGGAGATGTATCCAGAACTGGCTCATCATGTTCAGGCTCTGAATTTGAAATCTCATGAGGAGAAGCAAGTAGAACTGGCTCATCATCACATACAAACTGTGAATCTGAAATCTCATGAGGAGTAACATGTGAAGCTGATGTCTCATACTCCAAATCTGAACTATCATGTGATGGGCATTCACTCTCTTGAAACTCATCATCATTTTCAAACTCAGAATCTGGAAGCTCATGTGAAGAAGCAAGTGAGTCTACCTCATCATCACTTTTAAACTCTGAATCCGATGAAGTGGAAGCATCATGAACCTACTTTCGAAGCTGCATGTAGATCTATGATATCTCCCTTGACTCATCATAGGTGAGATCAAAAGAACTAGAATCTTCAACAAGATCCCCAGTGGATGTTGAACCAATAGGTGCTAGATCTTCAGGTTCTTGTGGATCTGGATCTATCATTCGCACTTCTTCAAGATTCCTCTTTTTCTCAATCTTCTTAGAACAATCTTTGCAGGTGCCATGAGCAATCTTGCTATCGAGAAGACCTTCAACCACATCTTGAGCTACCTTATGGTTGAGATGAGATAGTCTACTCTCTTCATGAATATGAGAGCAAAGAGCAGACTCCTTTGAGAGAGGTGAGAAGTGGGAAAACTCATAGATTTTTGTCTTGTGATTTGCAACACCTTTTGAGATGATTTCCCTTGAAACCATGTCTTGTACTTTGACTTCATTTGGAGAAAATAACACTCTTTTGGGCTCTCCAACATGGGTCATTTGGTACACTGAAAGTAAATTTGCTGCAAGAGAAGGAACATAAAGCACATTAGAAAAGTAACCTGAGTCAAGATCGATTCTTCCACTCCCTTGAGAGGAGACTTCTGAATCATTGCCCAATCTGATGGAAGGGCCAACTGAGCTTGTGAAACTGGAGAAGAGATATTTGGAGGAAGACATGTGTCTTGATGCTCCTGAATCTATGATTAAAGTAGAATCTGTTGATGTACTTGCCATGAGAGCATGACATCTTTCCTTTCCTTCAGATATGGAAAGTTCAGTATCAGGATCTTTCTTCTTTGTACATGCAAGCATAGGAAGATTGTTCTTCTTAAATATCTCAACCATCATATCTATAGCTTTCTTCATACAATCACTCTCGGGATGGATACCTTTAAGACAATAGGTGCACTTGGGTCTTTTCTTCCGAGAATGCTTGGTCTTCCTAGAGTTCGAAGCCCCATCTAACTAATATGGAGTATCTGTATGCTTTTTATCATTCTATCTCTTGTCAGAAATATTTTGCTTTCCTTTACCATTCGCTCTCTCTGCAACTATAAGGGTTGAATCCAATTTGGGTTTGATCATTCCCATAGAGATCAACTTCTCTTCCTCTTGAGTAAGACATTGGGTGAAATCATCAAATGAGGGAAACTTCCATCTTGGAATGGACAACCTAGCTGACTGGAAAGTAGAGACAAAAATTGAGAAGTTTTCCCCCAACTTTGAGAGAATGGCAAGTATAAGCTGCTTGTCTTCTTTCACTATCTCATATCTTTTCAACTGTGATATCAAGCTTTTGAACTTGGTGAGGAAGGCATTGATAGATTCGAAACTGTCAGGCCTCAAACATATGAGCTCATTCTCCAATTTGTGTCCTTGCATATCATCTTTCTGTCCAAAAAGGGATTCGAGCTTGTCCCAAATCTCTTTAGGAGATGTAATATCGATGACATGGAAGTGAAGATCATCAGAAATTGAGAGAAGGAGGAGACCAACTGCTTCATCAAGCCTGTCCAAGTACTTGGACTTTTCAACTGCACTAAGAGGTTCTACCATCATTCCATTGAGTATTCGGTAAAAGCTCTTTGATCTCATGAAGAGAGTCATTTTGGCTTTCCACTCAACATAGTTGGAAGATGTAAGCTTTAGATCCATCTGAAACAGAGAAAGTCGAATAGTTGAAGAAGATTCTGAACGGGTGGATAAACCTGCAAAACAAGAGATTTTTTGTTGATGGAGAATGCTACACTTCGACTGAACACTACCTTAAGAACACTTGGCACATAGACTAAGTCCTTCACACCTAGCTAGACCTCACTGGATTTCTCCAATGAATTCAAGTAATAGCACCAGGATTTGCTGTGGAAACTCAAAGGCTTCTAGTGCACAAATGAAAAGATAGCTGCTCAAAGAAATGTTGCAACTGCTGCAATGGCTTCAATTCGAACAGCTGCTTACTGCTCTGATACCATGTGATAATTTGCAAGGATCTAGCAACTATAACAAACTCACAATCTAACTCTCAGGATTATTTGCAAGGAAGAAGATGCATGCATTCAATAATCACTCATAAACACAGAAATAATGGACAATGTCAATATCATACACTAAATAATGAATGTAGAGAATGTGTTACAATAGGCTGCAAAGCAGCATGATATAGGATTCGAATTAGCCAAATAGGGTATTCAAATCACTAATCTAAGAGTCTAGTATGAATAACTATGGAGACATCAACTAGTCAGCAGTATCAGTCATGAGTGGTAAGGGTCAGTCATGTGTGTCTAACTAAGTCTAATAGAACTGACTACCCATAAATCAAGGAATGGAGGCTCTAAGTGGAGTGCATGAGGTTGTCTAACTCAAAGTTTAGCTTGGATAACAAAGGAGACATCATCCAATCAATAGTATCAGTCATAATGGTAATAGTCAGTCAAGTGTGTCTAACTGAGTCTAACATAACCATCTAGGTATAAATCAGGGAATGGAGACTCCAAGGGGGGCGCATGAGGTTGTCAAATAGTCAAGTGGAACTCCAGAACTAGCTAACTAAGAGCTACAGGCAGTCAGCATGAGTAATCAGTGGAAGAACTACTCAATCAATGCACTAACTGAATGATAACTCCCGGTAGGTGAGATAATGCGCCCTAATTGAGTGATAACTTATGGTAGGTGAGTGAGAGCGATCTAACTAATAGTGGTAGGTGAGAAAGGCGCACTTACCAAGCAGATGAGTCAAGGAGGGCGCATTAGGTAGGTAGGAGGCAAAATGAGGGCTAAAGACAGGCTCTGGAGAGCTAGAAGCAAGCTCTAGGTGCTGGGTTGACAACCATGATGATGATTGGATGCATGCAGTTGCATGCAAATTCATGCAGCATGCAAAATACAAAAATAATGGTGTGAATATTCCAATAGTTGGGGCATCTAACACAAGTCCCTGATCTTCGTGCGCCAAATAAGACTTATGTTGCATTGGCATCAGGGAGATCCACCTCAGGATCGAGAAATATTCGAGTCATTAACAGAAGATTCAGGACTCAGGTGATATTTTCAATGGTGAAAACTCTTAGAGAAAGAAGAGTCATACAGAGGCTCGGTGAAATAGGGATGACTAACAGATGGTTTACACTAACCTATATAGTCCAGGATATTCTATAGATATAAATTCTAGTATAACACCTCTGTTTCAAAAGACTTTAAATGAAAGTGATGCAGGTAGCATGGGGCACTTAGTACTTCCAAAAAAATGTGCAGGGGCAGACTTTACTCCAATACAGCTAAAGGGGTTGCCTTTGACAGTTCAGGATTACACAGACACAGATTGGTTATTTCAATTTACATATTGGCCACATAACATTTGCAGGACATATGTGCTAAAAGTGGCATCATGCATTCAAGTCATGCAATTGCAAGCAGGAGATACAGTAACATTCAACCACCTTGATCCAAAAGGAAATTTGGTGATGGGTTTCCGAAAGGCACCTAATTATGGATTGGTTCAGGGGCCTTTCTCAACAATGGATTTAACTCTGGAAGTCTTGAAATTTTGAATGTTCTACTTCTTCAGAATAAACCAAGATAGTCTGATTATTTTCCAATTACACTACCGAGCCCGAAGAAAGGAACTCCATAGAAAGATTCAAGAATGTGATAGTAAAATCAACTTGGAAAAAAAATGACAGGGACGTTATCAGAAATTCGACCCATATAAGGTGATTTACGTCTGGGAACAATCTTCTTAATTCTAAGCAGAGGTGTGTTTAACAGAATTTTTAAGGGCCGAGATCAGGTGACCACGAGGGAGCTACTACAAGGATCTTACGCTCCCAATTTCACAGTGATGATATTTTTCGTTCAACCACATGGATTCGACTATAAACTAAAGGGTCTTGGCACGATTGGAATTCACATAGTAAATCCAGCTAATGCAGTTCACAGATTTATCAAAATACAAAACTGCAATTTATTTCACCAATCTTGACTTTTATGTAGATCTAATTTCAATCTAAGAAATTATATTTCTTAACAGAAGGTGAATTACGTAGATCCATTCTATAATTTTTGCAATGTAAGAGGCTGAAGTTTTACTCACTGAAGTCGATACAGACCCATTTCAAATAAGGGTTTATACTTGCTAATCGAAGAAGGATGGGCGCAGATCTATACTTCAATTCTGCAAGGTCGACGACATCTGTGTTTCTAATTGGGATCGGTGTAGATCCATTCTACTAACTGGAGGAGAAAGCGTAGATCTTCTTTTATTTTCTTTTTGACCTTTATGCTTGGACCAAATTTCTGTGTGAATTCAGATGTAATTTTGGATTGGCGAGCTTAATTTTTATTTTCAAGATTTTAGAGTTGTTCAGATAATTTTAATTTTGGACTGGCGAGCTTAATTTTTATTTTTTTTCAAGATTTTAGAGTTGTTCAGATAATTTTTCAGTGACATGATTTTGGACTGACCATCCCCTGGCATATGTTGACTTGTTGTAAACTGTTTTGTCTAGTTAACTTACGTGTTAGTTTGTGAGATATGGAAATTTTTAAGTAAATATCAGATTCGATATTTTTGGATCTTATTTAGTTTATGTTCACATATATAAATTGAAACCGATTGTTGAGCTACCTAATCCTTCTGTGCATAAATATAAATTGCAAACAGAGTGATAGCTATCTAATTTTTCTTTCTGTACATATTTAGAAGTTGAATACAGAGAGGTAGTTATCTACTCCTTTTGTCCATACATGTCTAAGCTGAAACCAAAATAATAATCTACCAAATCTTGTTGATATATAAATTGCAATAGAATAATAACTATCTATTTTTTATCTTTCTGTGTATATCTATAAATTGAATAAACACTACTACGATCTCTAAGATACGAGATTCAAATTCAAAATATAGATTAATAATTGAAAACAAAACCTAAATAATATAATTATGATTCCGGTGCTCTCAAGGCTCGACCAACTCTGATACCAAATGTAGGGACCCCCGTTTGTGGGGTCATCCCTAAATCTAATCTTAAACACATTAGCATAATATAAAACAGATTCGAACTTATCAATGATAGAAAATTAAATTACACAAAAATAAATTTAGTTTTAGCAAATACAAGTGGAACCTTAAACCTGTCATTCGTTGGTCAATCCCGTTGTCGAAGAAGTAGTCATCGTCAACCGATCCAACTTGTCCCTTGTCGTCAACTTCACCCGTTGTGTCCCTCCATCAAAAGCTCATTTAACCATAGGAGAAGCAATCGTTAGCTTCGCTACCCAACCGTAGGCTTCTGCTTTCAGTCGTATAGCCACCCCGGAGCTTCGGGTCGTAGAGCTCACACACAAAACTAGAGATCCAGAAGTGGGTTTCCCCCCCACCAAGATCTCTTGCCAAACTCCAATAGAAGCAAATCAATGGCTTACACGCATTACGATCATACCATCCAGCCATAGGGTCCCTTTCCCTTTCCTCAAGCCTTCCTTAAATAGGAAATTCATTGCGACACATGTCGCTTCATACAAAAATGCCTAATTTTTAATTATTCAAATGTAATTTAGCTCACCCATCCATGTGTCAGATTTCCAAGAGAGTGCACCTACTTTCCTAAATTTACTCAAGTTTGTCCCCCTTGATGTTCAATCTAATTTCTATTTTTGTGGGTGCAAGTGGTGTTAACTAAATGCCAAAGCTTAGTACTACATTTGCTCCTAAAACAATATTTTCTATTATTTTAATTACCAAAAATGCATTTCCCAGGGCTGGCAGGTGCGGGGGGGAGTAATTCTAGACTCCGTGGGGAACAAGAAGAAAGAATTTACCTAGGGCATTGGGAGAAAGACCAACAATGCAGCGGAATGGTTAGGACTCATTAAAGGTTTGGAGATTGCAGCCATCCTAGGAATTAAGAAACTCGCCATCCTTGGAGACTCTCTAGTCATTATCAGAGAAGCCAAGCATATTATTGCTAAACGAAAAAGTCCCATCTCCAAAATGCATCACCTCCTTCTGTGCATTAGTATTGAATTTAACAAGATCTCCTTCCTTCATATCCTGCGAGTACTGAATGAGAAAGCAGACAAGATGGCGAATATTGGAGTCGAGCTTGCTTATGGCACTCTAAGGCTCAATGAGGATAATTTGGAAACTTCATGGATTCCCTAAACCTAGAGCTGGATTTGGGGCTAAGTTCTAAGTCCCTACATCTTCCCCCCATTATGGACACCTTTCATTTAATTGGCTTCATAATTAAGTCTTGTTGGGATTCCCCCCTTGGGGAAACGATGGCACCCTCCCTTCTTGATTGTGCCTCCCGCATGCACGAATTTAAGGCTCCTCAGAGTACAGCGATTTGGATGGCATGCAGGCTGTATGAATTACTAAAACCCTCGCTCCAGGCTCCTCTCAAAACTCACTTCTCTATTTCTCATCCTCTTGCTGCCCTTCTTGGTCTGCGTTTGCAGTTTGTCTTGAACGGTCTATGTGTTGGTAAGATGGCACATTATGGAGATGGGCGTGGTGGGAAGCACTACTGCCGTGGCATTGGTAGTTACCAGGGGATGAGAATCCCACCTGTGGAAGTTGCTGTAAGTTGGGTTGCTGCTCCAATTCTGGGTGTGGCAGGGGAGCACAGCCAGGGGAAAGGTGGGACGAATTTGCAGAACACGAGGGCCATCCAGGACTTGGTCCCTGTCATAGGCACGTAGGGGCAGGAAACATTGTTGGGCAGGACGGAAAACATAATATCTCAAAGTTCGAGGTAGAATTCCTGGATCGTTTGCAGGAGTTGGAGCTACAGGTGAGGATGGTCCGAGGTGAAAACATTGAGTTCAGGGAGGTAATTTCCCGTCTTTATAATTTTGCAGCTGCTTCTCATTCTGAGGTTAAAGCCCAGAATATCTGTGTGGCTGAAAAGATAGAGCATTTGGAGGAAACCTTGGGCCTAGCCTACCCTCGCAAGGTTTGGAAGCTCAAGGTATCAGGTAGCGATCTTGAGAGCATAAATCGAAAGATGGAGAAGCTGCAGAACTTCATGTCTATATCTGGTAACTTTGTGGACCTGAGCACTTAAAAAAACAAGGCTGTGGACTCTGCGGGCGCAGCTATGGACCTTGCACCTCATTAGCAGTTTATCTTCACCAGCCACGGGTTGGCTTCCTAGTTTATTTATGCTCTCTATGTTTTCTAGTACTCTGTATAGGAACTCTGTTTATTTCAGTTTAGGCTCTAGTTTTTGTTGGCTTCTTGGTTGGGCTCAACGCCTAAATTTTGTATAAGGAAAACAATCAGAAATGTATCACTTTTGCATATTCCTCCTAGGACAGTTTGTTAAATGTTTTAGCTTCAATAGGACAAAAAGGTATCATGTTAAATTCAAGTTGAATCATTATGAACTTGGATTGATGGTTGTCTACCTTACATGGGAGCAATCAGATCAGTCTTTTTTGATGTAATCCTCTTTTTTATATATATAATCAAAGCCTCTAGCCATGTCTGTTAAAAAAATAAAAATTACCAAAAATGCATTTCATGTGCAAATGGCCTAAATGCAATTTATAAGTTTTTATGCATAATGTTCATCAATTATTTCCGTCTAGGATCTATGTACCACACCATTGGGTCCATTTGTTCTTTATGTTCTTTCGTCAATATGGTACCACACCGTCGGGTCCATTCGTTTGTCATTTCCGTTTATCGACAAGGTGCCACATCGTCGGGTCCTTTCATTTGTCATTTTTGTTTATCGACAAGGTACCACATCGTCAGGTCCTTTCGTCAATACCTCTTTGTTGCATTTGATTTGCGGGAACTTCATGTAGGGATTTAGGATCTATTACCTTCAATCCTCCATTTACACGCTATTGGAGACTAATGGCGTTGAGGAGTAAGTTCGTTCTTACTGCACGCCCCCCAACTCGTACGTGACCAACTCCGTCATGGGCCACTTTGCACGACTTCACGCGTCCTCGAGTAAGCGGCTAAGGGCTTTTGAACTCGTGCGTGGATTCTGTAGGAATTCGACACTGTCATCGTCCTTCCGTGTGTGATTTATTCGTACTCTATGACCCCTTTATTACTTTTGTGAGTCTGTCGATGAACCGGTTCACCTGTCGCTACACACATGCTCAAAAGCACACATTAATAGCTCTGTTCTCATTCATCATAATCTATTTCATAACCCACTAGTCGTTAAGCATCATAATTTATCCAAAATCATTGTAATTCATTTCATAAACTGCTAATCGTCAAGCCAACATGCATTTCTTTCACATCATATATTTCCTAACATAGCTAATCGTTAAGCAGCATATTCATGTATAACTACTTATACTATGAAATGAGAACTTTATACTATGAACGAGAACTCTAGACATAAAAACAATGATTTTTGCAAAAAAAACACCAAAAACACCCCCCAAATAGAAAAGTGTTAATACCAGTATACACGATTTTTTTTTTTGGTAAAAAATAGAGCCATGGTCTAAACATCCCATACTCTTGTTTACAAAAACTTTAAAATCAACCCCTAAATTGGTAAAAAAAAAAAAAAAACTTCAAGAGATAAATTACAACGTTTTTGAAACTTGCATATTAAACAAACAAACAAAAAATTCATAAATAATTTCACCACTCTAACAAAAAAAAACCAAAGAAATTATGATGCAATTCATAATGAAATAATATATTAGAGCATACAAGAACAAATAATTCATATAAATATTCAAAAACTTATTTAGAGTTTAAAACTTATTTAGAGGTTAAAAATCATTTTATATATTTATAAATTTTAAATATAAGATTTGAAATGACAAGAAAATTACCAATTAAAAAAAGTTAAAATACTAAATTTTATAGTTAATCAAAATTATTTTTTCCGACATTACAAGTTTAAAAATGAAACATATATTAATTCCAACATTTTTTTTGTGCCCAACTTATATTTTACATATTATATATGTATGTAAATAAAAAGTTAGGATTTGCTTTTTGTGCCCAACTTATGTTTTACACTCATTCGCTCACTTTGGCGCCCAAGGGCCGCCCTCACGAGCTACGCGATGCAACTTATGTTTTACACTCACTCGCTCACCTGGGCGCCCAAGTGAGTGGCTCCCGCTCACTTGGGCGCCCAAGGGCGCCATCACGGGCGATGCAATGAAGAAGGATCTCAAGGGATTCGACGATCATCAAATCAATCCTTGTTGTGGAACTCAATCAATACCTCTATTCGTATCCTTATAATTAACATATGGCACTCCTATTTAACTAGACATTGCTCTGCAACAATAAGCCAACCTCTACATACCCCAACATTAACAACTCAATTGAACTCAATTCAATACGTCTTAACTATAATTCCTAGTCAATCAATCAACTAGACATCAGAAGTTGGGTCCTTTCATTCACCAATAATATAGCACCTATAACATAGTGGGAGATCAATGCAAAAAAAATCAAAAGAAAAACATGACAAACACATCATTGTCTAACAAAATCTTTAGTTGAAACTTGAAACTCGATCCATAAATACAAGTAGTCGAATCTTAGTCAACTACTCCGATGGATCAACATGCATACCAATTTTTTTTCATGAAAGTCAACTCGACAATTTATATGAAAGTCCACTAATTGATTGACAAATTTATTTACAAGGTTTTATAAACCAAGTAAAATTTTCAAACTTAATAAAAAAATAAAATTAACAAGGTCTTGATAAATCAATTATTATCAAATTTAATAAAAAATAATAAATTTTATTATATTAATTGTGTTCGCCGCTCACTTGGGCACCCAAGGGCTGCCCTCACGGCCTGCGCGATGCTGGGCATCGCGCAGGCCGTGAGGGAGGCCCTTGGGTGCCCAAACGAGCGGCTTCATTTCTAAAAAGTTTGACGCGATTACAAATTTAAAAAGCATTTTAATACTGTAATGATCTAAATGCATTTCAATACCACAAATAGAACTTGAAATAAATTAGATTGAGCATCGCGCAGGCCGTGAGGGAGGCCCTTGGGTGCCCAAACTAGCGGCTTCATTTCTAAAAAGTTTGACGCGATTACAAATTTAAAAAGCATTTTAATACTGTAATGATCTAAATGCATTTCAATACCGCAAATAGAACTTGAAATAAATTAGATTGCAAATTTAAAAATCATTTTAATACTGTAATGATTTAAATGCATTTTAATACCGCAAATAGAACTTGAAATAAATTAGAGCAAAGGAACTTGAACTTGTAACTACATTTAAAAAAATTATCAAATATATGTACCTATTAACTATCTTCATTTTAAAGATTTAGATTATTGCCATCATTCCAAAGATAGAAAGATTTAGGTTATTAATGTTTAATAATGATTTTGATTTTTTATAAAAAAGTGTTAAAAGGTTTTAATGTAGATATAAATATTAGTAAAAATGATATTTATTGTACATAGGTATCTCTTTAGCTCAATGTTATGATATTTTCACAAACATATATACCTCATTTCCACAATCTTGTACATAGGTTTTCAATAGTTTAAGAATTTTGTTATATATCTTATAATAAATCAATAAAATTATATTTGAAGAAACAATTGATAAGAGTGGTGGAAAGGCATATAGTGGCAATTAAGATAACTCTCATTGTGAAGTTTGAAGTGTTCTATCTTTCTAGATATCTTTTTAAGAATGGTGCAAAGATATATTTTATATTGCCAATTAAAATAACCCTCCTTGTGAAGTTTGTGGTGTTCAACCTTTCTACATAGATATATAGATATATTCCATGTCTAAATTTTTAAGCCACGAACTAGGCTTTGTGTCTTTCTACCAATTATTTGTTTTCTCTAAATATTTGGCCTCCTATGGAGTCTTAACACTTAGACATCTGTGTTCCAATTGATTAAATATATTTTCCCTATTTATAATGTATCATGTTCATAAAAATCAATGGTATAGGGAAGAGATGTTTGATCTAGTTTTTTCATAGAATGAAGGAAGAAATATAAAATGGAAATATACAAAAAAAAGATATTGCAAAGAACATAGTAATATAAAAAACCCAAATTCTATTAATGGATGAAATAGAAAAAGATTGTAAACCACAAAGTAATACAAAAAAATCTGAAGATAGATGTATGTGTCAGCTATGCTCATTCCAATAAATATTACAAGCGACTAAAACTGCCTAATAACTTAAATCATTGATTAGTTTCATGTCTGAACAAAATGTTAAATTTGACAATTTTTTGATAAGATATATTAGTAATGTTTTGACTTACTTTATTTTAAAAATAAAATTTCTATATATAATATTTTTAATATGTTTTTTACAAATATATGGTATAGTTTTTCTTTAATTTATGTGAATCGTCACTTTTCGGAAAATAATATGAAATAGTATCGTTTTTATACAAAAAATCTCTAGAAATTCATTGAAAATGGTTTTAAATGTCTTTATTTTTTGAAATTTTTTACAATTTTGTCAATAAAAATGTCTTATTTTGTCCATAAAAATGTCTTATTTTATAGAAAAAATTGCAAAATGTATATGTTTTTTATTATAAATTGCTTATAAATGTATGTTATTTTGTTAAATTTCTAAAAACACACTTGAAAATAGAAATTAAATATATTTTACGACAAAGATAATTCAAAGGCCCAAAAAAATGCCTCAAAATGAAAATGTGTGATATCGGTATCAACCCTTTTTGAAACGGAGGTAAAAATAGCTACTAAAATTAGGAGAGAGAAAAACAAGAACTGTGTCGAGTTCTCGTTTTATAGTATAAATGGTTGTATACACATCATATATTCCATAAAACAACTAATCATTAAGCAAGCATAAATTCCAGATAAAGTATCCAATTCCACAATTTTGTATTTAATCCATTGTTTTCATTCGTCCAATTTGTGGTCATGCACATCTTCAGGTTTTCCTTAATCGTTAAGACATAAGACTCAAAAGACCACTTATCAAAGTTTGTTCAGTCGGGTACTCGACAGCTGTCCTTAAAGTCCACAGTCATTCTAGGGGCATTACATAGACTTCCATAGTAAAAATAATACAACGTTAATTATTTTGTTGGATAAACACAAATTGTCTTCATCTTCAACATGCAAGGGAACAAACCAAGCCGACTCATTGGAAAAAATTTGGAAGTCATAAACAAGACATACAGTTTGTAGTGATAACTTGGTGTGGCTATGAGCCTTCTCGGTATAGGATTAGATTAGATTAATGAATAATAGTAGCATAGGTTGGGTAGCATTAAAATTATTATGCGTAGGGATATATATATACAAATTAGTTTACATTAAACGGAACAAAATAGAGAAAGTATATCAATAAGACTTGAAGACTTCGAAATGGACAAGGCAAAGATTATAGAATTATCCACTCACATATACGGTGTAAGTAAGTGAAATCTTACAAAATCTAAACCTTCACCACTAAATTATAAATCAAATTATACAAAGATGGGAAAAGCATAAATAACCCAAATGTGAATTAAAAATCGAAAACTGCATAACAGGTTTATATAATATGTTATGATTGTAAATATGCTAGAGTGAAGGAAAACTATATTTGTAGTAACTCATTTGGGGACAAGAAATAATTCACTAAGGATGTAAAAGTAATTTGTGACTGTAACAAAACTATTTCATTTAGTTTATATATATAGGAAACAACTAAAAATTGTTTGCATTACATTTGGTCAGAAGAATTTACTATCAAAAGAAAAAGATAAGTATGTATTTGTGCATCACAAATAATCTTTGTAATGTTTCTAGTTTTAACCCTTGACATAAACTATGTAAATGATGTAACATCGTCGATGTAATTGATGGAACACGGTGAGGAGTTCAAGGCAAAGGCCCTACCATGGACATCTCGAATATATATGTGCACATGCATATCGGCAAGTAATGTAGCTAGAGAACCATGCACTGGTCAAGCGTAGTAGTATTATAAATGTGATGTACATGTGCTTGATAATAATAACTAAATCCACAACTAACTTTGCAAGGCAACAAGAGCATGGGGCATGATTCTCCTACGGTTGGGAAGGAACGTACTGAAATCATGTAGCCAATAAATGAGAACCAAGTGTCCTAGAGAGGATTGATGAACCAATCAGATGTCAATTTGACCCATGCATCCCAATCATTTAATGCTTCCAAGAGGAAGGTAGTTGAGACAGTTATTGTCTTAGGGAAAGGGAGGCGTGGGTCTGAGTTCCTTGTGACAGATTAGTGTCAATCGCCCTGTAGAAATGGGATGGGAGATTGATTATTGGGTAAGCAATCAGTTACATTGAAGTCATCCATAAATTATCTATCAGTTGGGGGGATGGCGCAATAAATATGTTAGTGAGCATGTCAGTGAGTCTATCAGTCAATCAATCAGTTACGTGATCAAGTGACTTGATCCTCATGAGTGTATCTATCTCGCCCTGTCTTGTGAGGATTCATCCATCCATCCATCGACCAATCTATCATTCTCATATGTGGAGAAAGAGCTGACCCTTATTTGAGAGAAAGCAGATTTTGAATGGTGATAGAGTACTTAGATGAGAGCCGAAGAGGAACCTGAAAGCACAATTGATGTGGGTTCGCTTATTGTTGTAAGCAGCGAAGTGGTATCAAGCTACCCAGTTGTTAACATGTGTTGGTGTGCCCCGAACCATGTTGCATGCATGTTCCAAGTTGGTCTGAGTTGATCTAATAGAGTGGTGGAGTGTTGTGAATCCTCAATCATGTGCCTGAAAATCCTGATTCCTCGTTGTTGAGTCTGCCCGAGTATAGTCACTTGTTAATCCTATGGCAATCTACGTGATCTGCTGGATAGCGTTGGGGTTATTCCCTGAGCCAATTGGTTGTGTACAACCTATATTGGTAAGCCTTAGAAGACATGATCATTTAGGCAGATGATCTGGGGTTTGGATGGTCTTTCTACTGACACATTGGAAAAGAACATGCAGGAAGGTGATGCTTGAGGGACTGTTGACCAGTGAAGGGGTACCTTCTTGGTGTTGTGTGGGTTGGGAATTGTGGACCCCAATCTAGTCGAGTCTGTGTAAGGTGTTTGTAGTATGGAGGTAAATCAGATCTAATTATTTGTCCTACTTTAATTGTTGTAATCCCTAGGAAGTGAATAAAGTATTGAGCACCAAGTGGATTGGAATCCAATAGCAATTGCACGACTTACTAGCAGAATAGCGGTGTTTGGATGGTATTTCTACGCACACACTGGAATAGCACATGCACAGTGTTGTGTGGGGCGGGTATTGTGGAACCTAAACTAACCAAGTCTGCGCGAAGTGGATTGTTGGTATTGAGTACTAGAATGGTGTAGAGCGCGGAACTAGCTAAGATACTAGTGAATGTTGTGACCTCCTAGTGGAATAGCGGTGTTTAAGTGGTCTTTCTACACAAACACTGGTATAGCACCTGGAGGAAGGTGACACCTAAAGGACCATTGAGCAGTGAAGGGGTACCTTCTTGGTGTTGTGTGGGGCAGTTATTGTGGACCCCAAGCTAACCAAGTCTGCACAAGGCTCCTGTAACTCTGTGGTGAGTCACTAGTTAGCATTCCCATATAGTACCCAAAAAATCCTATTAACTGAGCAGAGCTTGGCTTGGCTTGAAATTGACTATGTATGACTGTAACAATTTGTTAATTCAGCAGAGGTTGGCTTGGCTATGGCCCTGTTCCTATTTGACTATGAGTGAGCTCTAGATAGTTCCCCTTTCCTTAAGGTAATCATGCCTAGTGTGGGGGTTTTATCTTAGCAAAAAGAGTATATGCTAGACAAAGTGCCTATGATTGGGTAGAATGTTGATCTTGTGTAGTCAATTGCTCGAAGAAGCTCCATTGAACTATAAGTGTTATGTGATATTTCATTGTTGTTATTCATTTCCATTGTGTGTGTAATGCCCGCCTCAGCACCTATGATTGATTTGATTATTTTAGACTTATGATTTACTAGACTGTTGGAGAACTATGACTGATTTGACTATTGAGGGCACTGGTTTGAAGTGACCCGGATTTATAAAACTTAGATCATGGATTTTGCTTGAAAATTATTGTAGGAAATAGAAATGATGAATGATGATTGACTAAGACATATTGATGAGTGTTGAATTGCTTGAAAACGAAAAATGATGATTGACTGAGACATATTAATGAATGTTGAAATTGCTTGAAAATGAAAAATGATGATTGACTGAGACATATTAATGAATGTTGAAATTGCTTGAAAATGAAAAATGATGATTGACTGAGACATATTGATGAATGTTGAAATTGCTTGGAATGAAAATGATGAATAGTTTATATGCTCGACTGACTGAAGCATGATGTTAAATGATGAATGATTAGCATGCTCGAATGACATGGGATACTGAAGAGAATGATGAAAATGTTTATAGTGCAGCGCTACTAATGTGTGTTTAAGTGTGTGTGCAGTGGCAGGTAAGACGAATTACCGACTGACCCACAATGGAATTACAGGGGTCGTAAGAACGGAAGGAACACATAGGGGTACGCCGATAGACTGTCGACCCCGAAATAGCAATCCACGCACGGGTAGGAAGCCGTTTCAGCTCACCCGGGGAAGCGTGTGACGTATGGACGAGGCCATAACGATTTGGTCGCGTACGATGAGTTGAGGGGCGCGCGATAAGGAGGACCTTATCCCTCAACAACCCTTAGTCTCCAGTTGGAAGGTCGAGGTAAAGATTCTCGATCGCTATGTAGTGCTCCCCATAGAAGGAATAAAATGGAACTGTCGGAAGGACCCGCCGAAGTGGTGCCTAGACAAGGACGGGACTTTTTCCCAATAAAAGTATACAAATTGAATTTACGCTAAAGGAATGTATTGATTTATCTTGAAGATAAACTTTAATTTTAAATAAAAGAAATATCTTAACTCTTTTATTTTAATTTTATTTAATTTTGAAAAAGGAGAAAATTTAATTTAAATCGAATTCTTTTAAAAAGGGATATTCCTTTATTTTAAATTTTATTTTGAAAAAGAAGCTCTTAGCTTTATTTATTTTGAAAAAGAAATTTTAAATCTTATTCATTTTTTAAAAGAAGTTTTTAATTTTATTTATTTTGAAAAAAAAGTTTCAAATTTATTTATTCTGAAATTGAAGAAAACTTAAAGCAAAGTAGAATTTTATTAATATATGTATATATAGGAGATGAATAGAAAAAAAATTGAACTTGAATATTTTTGTAAAATCAGAAAATATTTTTTTGAATAAATATTCTTTTATTTTAAAAATAAGAAGAAAGGAAAAGAAATAAATTAGAAATATTTAGAATAAGATATAAGAAAAGAGAATCTAGACAGCTATAATTTAGGAATTCACTGCATGCTTGGAATAGAAACACTCACTTTGCATTAATTTAGGAATTGACTACATGCTCGGAATAGAAACACTCACCTTGCATTAATTTAGGAATTGACTTGCCCGGAATAGAAACACTCACCTTGCATTAATTTAAGAATTGACTACACGCTCGGAATAGAAACACTTGTAATTTAAAAGTAAATAATTAATAAAATCTGAAACGGAAATGAATGAGCGGACAGAAACTTTTGTGATAAATAGAGGGAGGGGAAGGAGAAAAGTCTCTTGCTCCCTAGTGTCCGGAATCGAGAAGAGTTTTATGTTTCTCAAGAGTTGGGCGAAACTGACCGGGGATTGGGAGATTCCATCGGAAGTCTTGGCTTGTGTGTTCTACAACCCCTTTGGCTCGGGGGTTCGGGGTGAAGGAGAGTAGCCCCGATACGGTAGGGTGGTCAACCGAGCGACTGTCGGTAACTACGTCAACGCGGGAGTGCACTGGATAGCCGATTCAGCCACTACTTCAACGGTTTCACGAGCCTGACGATCTAAATCAGGTTCATTGTTTTTCAGTTAATTTCTTCAGTATTTGGAATTGATATTGTTGTTCTTATATGTATGAATCAATCTAGTTTTGTAGGAAGGTATATAACTGTTGTATATAGGGGGATCGGAATAGTTCTGTAAAAATACATAAGATTCTGTTTTATTTATGGGATTCGACATGGTTCAGCACTTGTTTTCCTTTCTTTTGTCGTATGCGAGTTTGATATTTGAGTTCATTTCAAAAATAAAAATTATGTTTGAGGATTTATATGTATTGTGAATTTATGTGAAAAATTATAAATTTTGTTGATGATTAATATATGTATTGTGAATTCATGTAAAAAAATTACAGAGATTTTGGTTACGTTTTTATAACCCTATTTTTCAATATTTACTTATACCGAAATCATGTAAAAACGCGGGATCTGCAAGATTGGCTGAATTTCAGATTGTTTAGTAGTTATGAGAAACAATGAGAATACACACAGGCCGATCTCAACCATAGATCGCAGCTGTTGGATCTCTGTAAAAATTTAAACTAGATCATTAATATTTTATCTCGGCCATTTCGAGCTATGTTGAGTCTTTTCTGGAATTATAGCTTGTAAATATTTTATAAAATCGAACACTGGCTAAACTCTGTTTGCCCTTTTAGAATACGCCAGCATGGGCTGATCCCTTATTGATCTCTGCATAATTTTCAATTCAGTTTTGTGAAAGCGCCAACACGGCATAGAATACAATTTCTCTTGTTGATCTCTGCATAGTTTTCAATTTCAGTTTTGTGAATGCGCCAGCTTGTATTGAACTCTGCATAGATTACAATTTTAGTTGTGAATGCCCCAGCATGGGTTGATCTCTGAATAGAGTATATTATTGAATTATTTACTTTAATGAATCCTTAATGGATTACACCGAACCTCTGTCCCTAACCGTGAAACCCTGATTGGCGTAGTATTCTCCTTCACCTTCACTTGTAACACATCTACGTTCTGAGATCTCGGGTGATCGGCCCCTATTAACTCCATACCCACTCTGTTTCTTGTGTTCTTTTCAACACATACATCGCGCACCGCGAATGCCATAGACTCCTGTAGAATTTTATTAATTTTCCCTGTGCTTGACGCGTATGAAAACCCAGTTAGATGTGCAGTAATATATTCTTCAGAGATCCGATCAATCTTTAAAAAGCCTCTGTATCATCCATTCTGTATGATGAATTCCGATTTTGTTTTATTGCTCTTAAACTCTGCGATTTGATGAGACACCTCCAGATACCATAAGTTTGTTAAATTTTTGCCTTGATTCCTTTCATAATGACGTTTCCAAGAGCTCATAAATTGTAACATAAACCACTCTTTACTGCACTGCTGAGTTAACAATAAAGTTTTCATTTTATAACAGAAAAAGATTCTATAGAGTCGTTTCTACTCGCTCTTAAAGGGAGATGATGGTTAATTGTATTATTGAAATAATGTGTGTAAAACTAGGTGGATTTATTTCTCAATTAAAATTGAAATGACATGCATAAATTATGTTCATTTATATTTTAAAAAGAACTTGAAGTGAGATGCATTGATTGTGTCAATTGCAATTAAAACGCCACAAAAGAATGCATTCATTTGTGTCGGTTCATATTAAAGAATTCATTTGTGTTAGTTCATATTAGAATAGAAATGACATGCATAAATTATGATAGTTTATATTTTAAAGAAATTGAAGTAAGATGCATTGATTGTGTCGACTATAATTAAAACGCCAGAAAAGAATGTATTCATTTGTGTACATTCATGTTAGAATAGAATAGAAATGACATGCATAAATTATGTTAAATTGTGTTATATTTGAAAGAAATATAAATTATTTACTCAATCTAAGAATAGTCCATTATATGTATGAATGAATTGAGGCTAGGATATTGTAATGCTTTATGTGAAAACCTTGCTATATTCTGAAAAGAAACCATAAATTAGTTTTGTTTTAATCTATATAATAGTCCTTGGGACGTTTGAATAAAGTGATGATAGACATTATAGTACATTATGTGAAAGTCTTTGATATTTTGAAAGGAAATTATAAATCATTTATTTAATCTATATAATAAGTTTTTATATGACTCAATGAATTGATAGTGGATTTTGTAATACATTATGTAATAAATTTTTTATATAGGTGGGAAGAAAGGAATGACATGTTATGTAATTTAATCTATATTTTTTACATTTTGAAAATGGAAGAAGTTTGAATGGAATACTATTTAAAATTCATATGTTGTATTTAGGAAGAAAAGGAGATGGATCATTAAAAATCTAGTTCACCCTTCACTTATAGTTAATTGCTTCCGCTCGGTAAAAAAAAAAAAATTGACGACAAGGACGAGCGCTACAGTGTGAATGTTGATCTGAATGAATTATGAGATGCATGACATATATAATGATTATGAATATGAATTGCTTAGCTATAAGTAATTTGATTCCAGATATATACTCGATGGATATATGATGATGTGCCTTATAAATGCTTGCATCTAAATGTATGATTTAGGTAAGAAGTCGATATATGCATATAGCGTTAACTCTGCAGGAAGCCAATGAATTGGAATTTCAAGCTAGGTTGCCATAGGGTGGTTAACTTGCGTGGTGGTAGTCACGCGGCGGTTAAAGACAATCACGCAATGGATCACGCGACAGTATGGTTTTGCACATGCAGTATAACTATGCAATAAAGGAATTGATAAGAGCAAAAGTGCACAAGGTCAAGTTAGTTTATGCAATATCACGTGTGGATCAGAGTATTATGCACGCAAAGCCACGCTTAGTGTATTGAGATCATTTGGTGTAGGTTGTTGCACAGTATAATAACTTGAGTTGGATAGTAATGTCTTGGTATCAGAAGTAGGAAGGAAAAAAATATCCCCTGTGGTCACGATAGACTACTAAGACCGCTAGGGATGTGACAGAGTGGTATCAAGGTAGTGATTTCAACAATAGGCCTCTAAGTGTAAAAGGATCCCGGTGTGGTAATGTTACAGTGATTATTAAGGTTTATTAATGTATTAAGATAATAAATTTTCTTTGTGCATAGCACTAGTAGCAGTACTGAGACCAATATAGTAAAGGAAAGAAGGTAGGGAGCAGAATAATAAAAATCTTAACTAGTTGAATGATCATCATGGATGATGCACAAGATCCCTATGAACATGAAGAAGATGTTATGGGAGAAGATGTGTGAGGTGGTAATGCAGAAACATAATTCAATGGAAGAAGGGCGCAAATTACACCTCCAGATATGGTTGAAACTATGAGTTTCAATGAAAGGTTGACTAAGGCATAGGAAGAGCAACATCAAATCAATGTCGCCATACTATAGAGTCTAACATACCTTTAGTAGAAAGCCAGTCTAGGATCAAATCAAAACAATGTCAGTAAGTATGGAAAGAGTGCGAGCAACCACTCTACATGAAGATCATGATGTCAGCTCAAAAGTGCGCACAGAAGGAAAATAAGCATGTCTCCATCAGACACCTTGAGTAACAGATTTAGCAGATCATAAATCTCATCAGATAGTTCCATTAGAGAAAATTTGGGGTATAAAATGGGCCTCCTAAGGAAAATAATAAAATAATATTTTGAATTTTGGAGGAAGAGAGAAAAAAAATACTTTTTTTCTTCGTATTTTCAACATATCTCCCTATGGTTTTACTAGAATTTTGAGCCAGAGCACTCGTTGGATGCATAATTTAATTCTGCATCTAATGAGTACATGCACTGCATACTTTTGAGGGACCCCACCCCATGAAAAATGAGAAATACATTAAAAAGTAACACATATTTTAATGTATTTCCCATTTTTCATGGGGTGGGGTCCCTCAAAAGTATGCAATGTTGGTACTCGTTGGATGCAGAATTTAATTATGCATCCAATGAGTTCTCCCGCTTGAAATTTGAGTAAAATCATAGGGAGATAAGTTTAATATACAGATTTAAAAAGTAGTTTTTTTATGACAAATATGTCAAATCAACCATTATGGTTGACTCTTTTTCTTGAAATTCTATTGGTTCTTGAAATCCAACTCATCAATGGCTCTTTTTATTATGAGGTGGCTCATTTTTTAACAAGGACCATTTTAGACCCCAAATTTTCTCTAATGAGTGCATTCGGCCTGGAGATCTAAGAGAAGGAATCCTTACAAAAATAGGTCCTCTAGGGAATTCAAGAAGGTAAAGTCGTCTACATTTTATGGAGAAAGTAAGTCGAGACAAGAGGTTGAAGCATGGCTTCTTGGTATGAAGAAGTACTTCAGAATTTGTGATTTCTCGGGAAATGAGAAGGCTAGGATTGTCATCTTTAATTTGAATGGAAAATCTTCAATATGGTGGGAACACATCCGACAAGTGAAGGGCCTCAAGGAAAGGAATATTGACTAGAAGAAGTTTGAAAAGTATTTCAAACAGAAAAATCTTTATGAAAGGTACTATGATAGTAAGAGCAAGGAGTTCCATGAGCTGAAGCTAGGACATGCGACAATGGAGGAATATGTGAACAAGTTCCTAGAGCTACTCCATTATGTGGATTATCTCAAGAAAGAGAAGGAAAAGATTCAAAGATTCTTAAGTGGGTTTCCCCATAATTATAGAGACGGAATTGAATTCATGGAGCCCAAGACTTTGGATGATGCTATCTGGAAGGCTATGTATTGCTATGAGCAATACAAGGGCAGAGTTGAGGAGAAAAAAGAAGGAAGAGGAAATCCCAAGGGTAGGTTTCACCCAAGGAAGAAAGAGTTTAGACATATACCCTATAGGAATCAACAGAGAAATGTTCAACAGGAACATCCAGCACAAGCCATATTTTAGCACGCTATGCCAGTCATAGGAATACCTAGAGAACCCATGCAATATTGGGGATGTGGAGAGAATCATAAGCTATATGATTTCCCTCACAGGAAGGAACAACCTCCAAGGATCCATAACATTGAAGGAGTTGTGACTACGGAGGACATGTCTAAAGCAACTCCTAGGATCTACGCGGCTTTGGATGATCATCAAGTAGACCATTAAGCATCCATAGTTAAAGTTGGAGGTAATATTTTCGGGCAGTCTATTTCTATTTTAATAGACCCAAGATCCAGTCATATTTATATTCATCCTAAGATTGTTGAAGTTTGTGCGCGCTTAAGAAAATTAAGCATGGCAAGTTGTGACTAGTCTAGTTAGCCACACGGACAAAGAGGAAAGTAAGTGAAGTGGTAGAAGGATGTCCATTAATGTTGGATGGTCTGTCTAGAGCAGCAAATCTGAACATCCTACCGCTTGAATCATATGATGTTTTTATCAGAATGGATTGGATAGAAAAGCACCGCTCCAAGCTTGATTGTTATAATAAGTGTATGGAATTCCTTGATGATGAAGGAAAGATTCAGCTAGTAAAAGGTGTGTTGAAGAAGGTTTTGATAAGGCAAGTTACAGCCCTGCAATTGGGCAGATACTTCAAGAATAACTATTAAGTATATGTAGTTCATGTGTCAGAAGCCACAGAGGATAAAGTTCCAGCACTATAATTTTTCCCAGCGTTGCAGGAATACAAAGGATGTATTATAGAAGAGGTGTCGGGACTGCTTCCCAAAAGAGATTTTGATTTTATAATTAATATGGTGCCAAGCGCAGCCCCAATGCCCAAAGCCCCTTACAAAATGAATACTCTAGAATTGGTAGAGTTGAAAATTCAACTTTAGGAATTAATGGAAAATAAGTACATTAGAGTGTGTCCCCGTGGGGTTCGCAAGTATTGTTTGTTAAGAAGAAGGATGTAACCTTACGACTATCTATTAACTATAGGAAGCTCAGTAAGGTCATAGTCAAGAACAAGTATCCATTACCTAGGATAGATGATATCTTCAATCAGATCAAGGGAGTCAGATTATTTTCTAAGATTGACTTAAGGTCAAGGTATCATCAGGTCAAAAACAAGGAGGAAGATATCCATAATACATCTTTCAAAACCTGGTATGGCCATTATGAGTTCATTGTTGTACCATTTGGTTTAACCAACGTGTCAACTAATTTCATGTGCCTCATGAATATAGTGTTTAGCCAGTACTTGGATAATTTTTTATTGGTATTCCTAGATGGCATTCTCATCTATTCCAAGAATGAGGAAGAGCACATAAAACAACTCAAAATGGTATTGCAGGTGCTCTGAGAGCATAATTTGTATGCCAAGCTTAGCAAATTTGAGTTTTATTGCAAAGGAAGATTTAGTATTTGGGTCATGTTATTTCAGCAAATAGATTTTTTGTAAACCCTGAGAAGATTGAGGCGATAGTGAATTGGTCTATGCCCAAGAATGCGACAGATGTTTGATATTTGATGGGTTTGGCAGGATGTTACAGGAGATTCATCAAAGGTTTCTCCAAGGTGGTGCATCCTATCACGTCATTGTAGAGAAAGAATGTGAAGTTCGCATGGTCTAAGAAATGTGAGCAAAGTTTCCAATTCCTAAAGGAATTGCTCAACAATGCCCCCTATTTTGAAAATCGCAGACCCTGATAAAGATTTCATAGTATGCACAAATGTTTGCATTGAAGGATTGGGAGGATTACTTAGTGCAGGAAGGGCATGTGATATGCTATGAGTCCAGAAAGTTAAAGGATCATGAGAAGAATTATGTGATGCATGATTTGGAGCTAGCATCCATAGTGCACACCCTGATGATGTGATGACACTACCTACGTGGAAGAAGATTTGAGTTGCACACTGATCATATGAGCTTAAATGACTTGTTTGATCAACCAAAATTGAATGCACAACAAGCCCAATGGTTAGAATTCCTAAGCAAATTCGATCTTGAGATCAAGCATGTTAAAGGCAAGGGGAACAAGGTTCTTGATGTGCTTAGCAGAAAGCTTCATGTCGCAACTATAAGCCCGTGTAGTGTTGACCTTAGAGAAAGAGTCATCAAGGTCGTAAATGAAGATGAGAAATACACGTAAGTGCATGCAAGACTTAGGAAAGAAAAACCATACAAGAAGTATGATAGGTTTCAATTGGAAGAAGATGGAATTCTTATGTTCCAAGGATGGTTGTACATTCTAGACAATGCAAAATTGAAGAAGCTAGTAATGGATGAAATTCATCAAACGCCTTACTCTAGTCACCATGGATATTAGAAGACCGTGACAGTAGCAAGAAAGTAGTATCTTTGGCCATTGATGAAGACGAACATTTCACAGTACATAGCTAGATGTTAGAAATTCCCGCAAGTTAAGGTTGAGCATCAACACCTAGCAGGATTACTGCAGCAAGTTCCTATTCCTAAGTGGAAGTAGGAAAAAATATCTGTGGATTTCATTATAGGACTGCCAATGATAATGAAGCATCATGAATCTATCATGGTATTGGTGGACAAAATGACAACAACAACACATTTCACCCTAGTTAAGTCAATGCATAAGACCGTTGATATTGTGTAGATCTTCATAAAAGAAATTTTCAAGTTACATGGATTACCTAAGGCAATAATCTCATATCGTGATGTAAAATTCACATCAAATTGTTGGAAAGGATTGTTCCAGGAGTTGGGAACTCGGTGAAATTTCAACACAACATATCATCCTCAAACAGATGGTCAAACAGAGAGAGTAAATCAAGTGTTGGAAGATATGGATGGAAGTGATGGATAAGCCATCTAAATGGGAAGATTACATTCATTTGGTTGAATTTTCTTACAACAATGGTCATCGGACATCATTGGGTATGAGTCCATTTGAAGCCATGTATGGAAAGAAATGAAGGACTCCGATGAGTTTGGAAAACCCGATGAATAGAGTGGTGCTTGGACCGGAAATGCTCAAGGATATGGAGTAGGGAATAGTTAGAATCAGGAAGAATTTGAAAGCAACGCATAACGAACAAAAGAGATATGCAAATATGAAAAGAGTGCATGGAGAATTTAAATTCGAAGGCCTTGTTTATTTGAGAGTTAAGCCGAGGAAGAGCTCTCTAAACCTTTGAATTTGTGATAAGTTTGCACCGAGATATTGTGGAACTTTTGAAGTCCTTGATAGAATAGGACCAGGTGCAGATAGGATTTTATTTCCTATGCATATGAAAACTCATAATGTTTTCATTGTCTCTTTGCTTAAGAAGTATATACACGATCTTAATCATGTTATTGATTGGACTATGATTTAGGTGGAACCTGGGGGAGAGTTCCAAGTGGAGCCTATTTGCATCATAGGTAGGAAGGAGATTGTGCTCTGGAACTGCATCATCATCCAGGAAAAGGTACAAGGAAGCACTTTGGCCCATATGAGACTGCGTCGGAGCTAGAAGATGCCATGAGGAAGGCGTACCCATTTTTGCTCAATTTTGAAGAGCACAGAGGACAATGTTTTTTCAAGGGGGGGGGTATGGTAATGTCCCTACTTTCGACCCTTCACATAAACTATGTAACTGATGTAATATCGTTGATGTAATTGTTGAAACATGGTGAGGGGCTCAAGGCAAAGGCACTACCATGGACATCCTAAATATATATGTGCATACGAGCAAGTAATGTGGTTAGAGAACCATGCACTGGTCAAGTGCAGTAGTACTGTAAATGTGATGTACATGTTCATGATAATAATAAATAAATACACAATTGATTGTGCAAGGAAACAGGAACATGGGGCATGATTCTCCTATGGTTAGGGAGGGATGTATTGAATCCATGAAGCCAATAGATGATATCTAAGTGTCTTAGAGAGGACTAATGATCCATCATATGTAAAATTGACCCATGCGCCCCAATCATTTAATGCTTCCAAGAGGAAGGTAGTTGAGGTAGTTATTTTCTTGGGGAAAGGGAGGCGTGGGTCTGATTTCCTTGTGACATAATAGTGCCAGTCTCCCTATATAAATAGGGATGGGAGATTACTTATTGGGTAATCAATCAGCTACATTGAAGTAATTTGTAAATTACCTATCAGTTGGGGGGGATGGTGCAGTAAATATGTCGGTGAGCCTCTCAGTGATTCTGTCAGTCAATTAATCAGTTACATGGTCAAGTAACTCGATCACTCATGGGTGTATCTATCTCGCCTGTCTTGTGAGGAATTCATTCATCCATTCATCAACAAATCTGTCATTCTCATATGTGGAGAAAAATCCTAACCTTATCTGAGAGAAAGTAGATTATGAATGGTGATTAGTTGAGATTCGGAGAGGAACCTAAGAGCACAGTTGCTATGTGTTCACTTGTTGTCTTTCTACGCACACACTTGCATAGCACCTGGAGGAACATGACTCCTCAGGGACCGTTGAGTGGCGAAGGGGTACCTTCTTGGTGTTGTGTGAGGTGGGTATTGTGGAACCCAATCTAATTGAGTGTGTGCAAGGTGCTTGTAACTCTGTGGTGAGTCACTAGTTAGCATTCCCCTCTAGTACTCAGAAAATTCTATCAACCTAGAAGAGGTTGAATTTGCATAAGAATTGAGTTTGTATGATTGTAACATCTTGTTAACCGAGCATAGGCGATCTTGGCTGTTTCCATGTGCCTATTTGATTGTGAGTGAGTTTTGGATAGTTCCCCTTTCCTTAAGGTGAGCATGCCCAACGCAGGGGTGGAATCTTAGCAGAAAGAGTATATGCTAGACAGAGTGCCTATGGTTGGGTGGAATGTTTTTCTTGTACAGTCAATTGCTCGAAGAAGCTTCATTCAAAATAAGTGTTTTGTGATGTTTCATTGTTGTTATTCATTTCGATTGTATGAATGTTGATCTAAATGAATGATGAGATGCATGTTGTATATAATGATTATGAATATGAATTGATTAGCTAGAAGTAATTTGATTATGGATATCTACTTGATGGATATATGATGATGTTTCTTATAAATGCTTGCATCTAAATGTATGATTTATGTAAGAATTCCATCTATGCATGTAGCACTAACTATGCAGGAAGCCAGTGAATTGGAATTGCAAGATGGCTTTCCATAGGGTGGTTAACCTGTGTGGTGGTAATTGAGTAGTAGTTAAAGATAGTCACACAGTGGATCGCGCGATGGTCTGGTTTTGCACACATAGTATAGTTGTGCAATAAATGAATCGATATACACGAAAGTGTGCGAGGTCAAGTTAGTTTATGCAATATTACATACGGATCAGAGTGTTATGCGCACAAAACCATGCCTAGTGTATTGATATCATGTGGCATAGGCTACTGCATAGTATAATAACTTGGATTTAGACAATAATGTCTTGGTATCAGAAGTAGGAAGGGAAAAAAAATATCCCCCATGGTCATGATAGGCCACTAAGGCCAATGGGGACATGACAATCTTTGCCCATCACATGTTTAATTTTTGTGTAAACTATTAATACTTTCCCATCATAAGTTTAATTTTTGTGTAAACTATTAATATTATATCTACTATGGACTATTGACCTTACATTAAAGCATGGTCAGGATGAAAATAGAGCTTTCAAACCCTAAAAATAAATAATGAAAAAAAAACTAAATAACCAAGATGTTTGATAGAGCCTCTAATACCAAAGAGAGCTCGCTAATCATGTTCCATTGTTAATGATAATGTTGGAAGAACTAACAGAAGCCTTAAGATACCTAAATAACCAAATCCTACAATAAAACAACTCCAAATAGAATGAAGATACTCCATTGAACTTGTAGATGCCATGGAGTCCATAACTTCAGGAAACACTCGACCCCTATTTTTCTTCTCTTCGACTTCTCCTACAATGTGAACAAAATATGTAAGACGAGACAGGAGTCAAAATTTAGTAGGGAATAAATCATTTTCAGAACCTTAACTAAAATAAACTTGATCTGAGGGTAATGGAATTGCAGATGCTCTCCCCAAGTGATTTGTATCACCTAAAAGAAAACAAATTAGTATTTCTTATAAGATGAATTATTAATTGAATGAGCAAAAAATGCAAAAACGCAAAACCTTTTATGTATAGCTAAGAGTGAGAAAAGCCCTCCATAATAATGAATTATATATACAATTGCAAAATTACTATGAAATTATATATACACTTATATAAACAGATAAGAGCATGCATGTTATATGGTAACCAGATTGTTACTTGTTTTCAAATGGAGCAAGGATAGTGGTGCTACTTTACCGATTGAAGATATAACATATCAAATATTTAAACTGAGAAAGAACCTGAGTCGATCACATATGAAATTGATAACCAGGGTAATTGGAAACTAAATGTACCATCCACAAGTAGAGAGCAAAAAGGGAATCATGCTCAATGGCCTTTAGTTGAAGAATATGATTACATAAACAAACACATATAGATAGAATATAGCTCGACCAGAGAACACAAATATATAACCAAAAACTATTCATAAAAAAAATATAACCATTTTTCCTTAAAAAGGTGTGCATCAGTCAACTGCTACAATAATAACAATGTGTGCACAACTTCACAGTTTATCCTTCACGATACACGGTCTTCCAACCACTCAAAGTAGGTATTAATTACACAGTGAGGATCCTCCTTCCAAAGACCAAACATACTATGCTGAGCGATTCACGGGGATTCCATAAACACACATATGGCCTTCTTTATAAGCATCAACGAGTAGCAAGTTTGGAAGCAAAACCATGAGGGTTTGTGGGACACCAAGTCAAAATATAACTAATATGGACCCTAAGTATGGGGTCTTGGATTTTAAAAAAACTTAAGGTGACCCAATAGGTAATCCCAAGCCCAATACATTCAGCTTCCTATGAAATTCCACCCCAATGTTCCTACAGGGTTATCAGTACCAAGGGTTACTTGTGTGGTGGTAGCAAAAAATCTAGGAATATAATGATAATACAATATTGAGTCGAGTGTTGACCTAGAGTGGATAGGAACTCTCGAAGAGACACCATAAGCAACTTGTAATGAAAAACATTGTCAGGGTTAAGCTTGTGACAAGAATTCAGAAAAGACCATTAAACCCTATTGCATGAAAATAAAATTAAATAGAAAATGTTCATACAAAATAGTAAAGGGGCAGAGTCAAAGCAAATCTTTTCCAGACTAAACTCGGATTTACACCCAGGTTCCAATATATCTTCATACAATCCAAGTAGGGAAGGGTTATTAACCCTAGTTATTTTTCCTCCACATAAAAATTTTACCTATCGGGAGATTGCTCAAACAGTATGGTGTGAATTCAGTTAACCATGAGAGGGCATGCAAACTTCAACACCTATGAATGAGAATGGGGTATAATCTTCATTGCCCCAAATTTTCATGTGTCAATCCTATACAAAATCATGATACAAGAATGAGCAACTCACTGCAATTTTAGAACCAAAAACAAGGTGACATGGTAGCAATTTCTGACAAGTCGAATAGTTTATTATAAACATACCTCTGGACATGAATTTAAGCTTCCCTAATACATTGATCGAAACCCTTTAATACTAAAACAAGATACCCTTGTACTTCTTCAATAGGCACAATAAAAAGGTGACCATTTACTAGTCAAAAGAAAGGGAACCTATGCAAATAACAGGGAGTAGATATGGCGATGATGATTTACTAATATTGCTTCCAAATCATGCAATATCCAACTTGGAAACCAAGAGCTTGTCTAGGAAATGAACCTCGACATTGAAAATGCAACTGAACCCTCGAGAGCTCCAAAGTATAGGTGAATCACACTACCATTCTAGGAGATGGGTATCTCAAATTACCCTGCGTACCCTAGTTCAGTACACTCAAAAGGCCCTCAAGAAAAAAATCATGCAGGTACAAAGCAACACATTTAGCATGATAACTAATGACAAGTGTCTTGAGAGTAATTGTATGATTGTGATGTGGTGGGAAGGCATAAAACATGGATCACCGAGAATTTAATAATGACTAGCTAGTACCATGCTACTGGAATTATTGATGGACACTTGTCGAGGGGTGATCAAGTCGACATAAATGACATCCTATACAATGGTACACCTTATGCAATTGTAACATTAGATTAGTGTCTAAAGCACCTGCACTATGCCTAGACCCACTCATGAGTCATGCTACTGAAAAGAGAGGAAAGGTGTGCAAAGCATCTAGTATCATAGGAAAAGTGCGCAAAGCATCGATTTTTATACCACTACCTCAATATGATTCCAAATAAGGCTTCCATTCTATTGATTAGCCAAACACAATTTCGCTTAAAAAAACCTTAACTTGAAATGTATTGGGAAGAATGACGGGTAATAAAATTGGGGCAAAGTGATTTCTATTTTACTAAAAATAATAATAGTAAAATTATGTACTTATTCAACTTTTTAATAATTTATGTTTATCTTTCAAATATAAAAACATTTTTACACCAAAGGCGTTTATTCAACGAACACGTTGTTTCTTCATTGTAGCAAATTCCTCGTTTTTCGGTCCACTCTACACCTGCCACGTGTCCAATCTATGCATATTGGTTTTCACGTTTATCTGTTTTGTTGTTTGGCTCCTTGTCGATTTAGGGTTTTTTTAGGTTTCCTTTGGGGTTTTTGAGGTTTCCTTTGGGCTCCGAGACATACAACTTATTGGCCTTGCTACGGGCGGAAACGATGAATCCAAATCCCCCATCCAAATCGATGACCTTGTGGCAGCCGTGTAGGAAGTTGAGTTTGAGGTTGCAGCTTCCATCCAAGAATGGATAGGCAGTCGTGTAGGAGGATGAGGTTGAGGTTGCGGCTTCCATCCAAGAATGCTTAGACAGAATTTGAAACCACCTAAATGGAATCTAGTTACGCAATTTCTTACAGTTCATCAAATTTAATTGGTAATCCATTTCTCAACTTGTCCATCATTTACCATTGTTCAAATATCTAAAATATCTAGAAGCAAGTCCCTATACAAACATGCCCTTTACAAGACCAACAAACAAAACATGCTCACACCTTGGTTTTTGTTGCAAAATTATTATTATAAACTCGTCCCTACAAATTGTTTTGTTCTCTTTTGTGAATTTTGCATTTTTGGGTAAATCGATTGTCATTTGATTCACCATGAGTATGAAGGATGAGAGTGATGGAGATTTTGAATCAAGGGATTCGAGCAGCGATTCTTGCAATGATAGTGAAAGTGGAATTGGTACTAATTTTTCAACCTACAGGTATCTAGTATTCTCTTTTCCTTTGGAATTTTTTTAATTAACAATATTGTATGAGGGTTTAGCTTAGCCAAGGGTTTCACGTTGATTGTTTGATTATTAAATTCCACCACTAAATCTCTATACCGTGTCTCTTCAGGTATGATGAATATGGTGACCTTATCGAGAGTTATGGCACTTTCATACGAAGTCTATTTCCACCGAGGTAAGGCTCTCCCCATGGATTATGAGTAAACTTCCATACAGTTTTTGTTAGATTTCGATCAATATTTACTAACCCTTGCTTCTCCTTTTTTTCTTCCCTGAAACACACAATGGGTTTATATGGTGAGCATTGTTCTCTTTCAGTGGAATTTATCTCTAGTATACCTTTCAAGTTAATTCTCTTGTAGCTGGAATTATGTTGTAGGTTTTGAACCCTAAGGGTTTTCTCTAGACTTGAATTTTCTCCTAGAGACATTGATGGATTTTATATTTTATTTGTTTATTGTAATTTTTTATCGGGTTCCAACTTACCTTTATGGGAGTCGTCGACCTAGAAACTTAAGAGGAGGAGAATCTATAGTGAATAATGTGTATATACGACTGGTTTTTCATATTGGTTGTGGGTTCGCATTTTCTTTTTACTAAATGTACACGGACTATATTTGTATCCCAAATTAAAATATTGTCTTTATATATAACAGGTGTTAACCTTTATTTATATATATATATATATATATTGGTTGTGGGCTCGCATTTTCTTTTTACTAAATGTACAGGGACTATATTTGTATCCCAAATTAAAATCTTGTCTTTATATATAACGGGTGTTAACCTTTATGTGTGTGTGTATTTATATATAATGGGTGTTAACCCTTCACGGATGTTTTTTCTTTCATTACAAAATTATCTTCTTTTGACTACGACCACAAGCTAAGTAGACTCGGATAATATTTTCATTAAAATATTTATTTTACAGTGTTAAATTCAATCACACGAGTAGTAAGTCAGGTCATACACCATATCCAATGTCATTAACAATGATGCTTTCGAGAACTAGCATACATCCCTCTCAGAATTATAGAACATGGTCGAGCGACCTTAATGTTCTTAGTCTTGGTTTATTAAGTCTTTTAGCAATGGAGACACTAGCCATAATGCAATTACTTTGATTAGGCTATTCTCAATATTATTAGCTCTGTTGATGTCGAATAGTGTAAAAATATGATTGTTTAGGTTTAATTTATAATTTATTCCTATATTCATAGGTGTTGAGTATCATATACTAGGATCACATTCAATCCTATAAGTCATAGTTTTTAACTGTTGACTTTTAAACACAACAATGCAATCGTTTTAAACACTATAGCATAGATTACACAGGAATTATACTTTGAAAGGAATTAAAACTTATTTTATATTATTTATATAATAAAATATGAAGAACGCAACACCTCTATGAATTAAATAGATCTGGAAATCTTCAAACAATTTCTGTATTTATAGCTATACACTTGCTTGTTTTAAATTTGCAACTACAATCTATGCACTATTATTTTTACAGTGGGAATAAAAGAAGTCAATATCTGTATGATTGTCTCTTTGAAAGTTTTGAATAGAAAACTTATCAAAGACAAAGAGATGAATAAGATTACAGGGAATTCGACATAAGCAAATCAGCCTGATTATTGTCAATGTTCATATCCAAAAGCAAGATCTTTTGGAAACAAAGAGGAATAGCCATATTGACAAACATTTTTTTAAAGTAAAATGTTTATTTGCCAAATTTAACCATAGATTCATGGATTCTTATCATTTTTTTTACAAGGGAAAGTTATCACATTGTTCACTCCAATAAACAACAAATTGGGGTACCATATGGATGGGAAGATAAATTATTATCTTTTTATACATGTGAGCATTGTGAAGTGGGGTTCCATGTGGCTGGGATAGCCTAGAAGATAGCATGTATCATAAAATATCCACAATATTACATGTATCGCACAAGGAAATAAGGTAGCCAATAGATGCAAACACTTTAGCATACAATGTCATTGTGGACAATACAATCTTTCGTTGCAGAGATCATCATCTCCAATGAAGTGGAGTGTGGTATGGCTAGGGGATGACACATATAATAAAAATCTCCACAAGAAATGTATCACAAAAGACATTAAGGTGGACAAAGACATAAACAGTGCAAAAAATGCTTAGATTCATGTGGAGTAAATGCAGCCAGTGGATGCTACCCAAGGACTAAGAGAAGTCACTTCGAAGTTGAGTGTAATCACCTGTCACAGTGGTATACATACAAATACAAACTACTCCATCCTACAATAATTACATGAATATGATAGTAAGGGAAATAGTTTAAATGCATGTCTCTAGCGAAATATAATCGTAAGGACAGGGAAGTGAGGTTATCTCATAAATCAAGGCTAAGGATCATCTAGTCCAACTGGAAAAGGAATTTAATGCCATGATTAACAGAATACAAACTGAGCTTCAATGATCCAAGTACAAACATTTATACACTTCAAGAATATAGCCCAAGTTCCAACTCCTTATTATAGGAAGAGACAATCATACTGAACTCCAATAATCTAGGCACATACTCAATGCTTCAAATTTCATAGTACATACTCATAATTACTGACACTTATCGTAAATTTTTGTCAACATGTTTAGTAATGCCATCCAATCCCAAAGATTAGAAACAAAAGTGTGGATGTGCATGCATGCTTGTGAGAGTGAGATTCATCAAGGATCCATTCACTATCCTAAATTTCCCCGATTTTAGTTAAAGGAAAATAGATGGAAAAAAATTGCAAAAAATGAAGCTTCAACACTAATAGACAGAGAGCACAACGATGGGCATTACAACAAGAGAGCAGTAATAGATCAAAACTTGTCGCAATGGATCATATTTTTTGCAAAAAATCAATCCTTTAGGGCCATATTATTGAAATAAACATATAATAAACAAAATAAAAAACCCTAAAGCATACTTGAGCTTGTCCACAAAGAAACAATTTTTAGATTTCCAGAAGAAGAACCACATGGTTTCTGAGAAGTATGAATTCCCTGTGACACCATCTAAGGATTGCACAAAAGGAGAATTCATCAACCCCCCTGGGAATTGGACCCTCACATGCATGGTGCTAAGCGCTCTTGAGGAGGCAACCTATGGATAATTCCAAGGGCCTACGACAAAAGTGCGAGGTCATATGGATTGCTCCGTGGATGGTCATATCCTTCCTTGTAGATCTGTAAGGCTACCATAACTCCTCTAAAAGTTCAATTTTGGACAGAATTCAACTAAGTATCTCATATTTTGGCCAAAATTCAACTGAAAACCTTTAATTTGGCATGAACTTTCATTGCTTGGAAAATAATAATGATGTTTATGGGGGCTGGGAACCATAGATCACTTGCTAGAGCTAGATCCATATACCTTTATAGAATAGATCCATATACCTTTCCAGGTCTTCTAGAGCTTGATCTCTTTGGTAGTTCAACACTGTTAGTTTCACACCACTATGCAATCAAACTTCAGAACACATAGGTGTCAAAACTTAATGCAGCAACATCTGCTGCGTTTTAGGAAAAGTTCTCTAAGTTATGCAATGATTACATCAAAATATTTTCCTAGAACCCCAATCAAGTTGTCACCACCTAATGCAAGGAAAATTAATATTTCCTCTTTAATTCATGCATTTTCCCTTTACCAAGAACTATAGTTGGGGTTTAGGGTATGTTGTTGTTGGCTAGTTCAATGGGTTCCCCTAGTGTGTGGGAGGGTTGTTTGAGAGCAAATAATCATCAATGGTTATCTCCTGCCTATCATTGTGCTTATTTATGCCATTCTTGTAATAGCTATAAGATCTTGCATAAGCTACTCCCAACACAATCCAATTTCTATAAATGAAAAACAAATGAGGTATCGATAACAAACACCTTACCCCCAACCATGCACCCCCAAGCAATCCATAAAAGGACCAAAGGTGCTTATGGTCCTAGATAATATCCTGCAAGATTCCAAGATTTTAACTTTATTCCTCATTAAGAACAATTGCCCATCTTTACTCCCTATATGACATTAAAGTTGTATAAATTACTTACAATTAACAATAACAGAGTGTAAAGCATAGTAACAAGAACTACCTGGGTAAGGTTGTGTCGGATATGTTCCATGTGGTCATGGCGGAGGATACTCAGCTGGAGGTTATGTTGATGGAGTAATTCCATATGGAGAAGGCGGGTATGCAGCACCTGGAAGAGGGTAGTAAGTTGGAGGAAGAGGATACACATTACTTGGAGGCAGAGGATATGCAGTAGTTAGTGGTGTTTTATAACTCGACATTGGTGGATGTCCAATATAGAAAGAATATTGTTGTTGATGTGTTGTGTATCCTATTGGTGGTGCATATGGACCACTGGCTGGAATTTGGCATGTATATGGAGGAGTTGAAGGATGAGATTGCACTTTTAGTTTTCTGTTGAAAATAAATGAGGTCGCCTTATTATAAAAAATAAAAATAAATAAATAAATTAGATGAAAAAGTAGTAAATGGCACAAGCGAAAAGTATGACTTTTCACATACACCAGCATTTGCATAGTGAAGGATGAACCTCACTTTCCCACCATATCTATTATAAACATACCAAATGACCAAAACCAAGTTTATCAAATAGCAGAAGTTAGTGCTACAGAACAAAAGCACTAGGTGCAAATATTTAATTCTCTAGATGCAACGCATACCAACTATATGCATCTTTTAAATATAAAATCGTAATTGTACATTGTCCAACATTGAATAGATAGATCCAAGCATATACCACTTTTTTTTCTACTTTTTTTTTTTCTGCAGTGGCCATGTTGAATCATCACACCCACTTGAGAGTACCTTCTCTAGCAAAACGATGGCCAATTTAGATGTATATTAGAATATTTTTCCCTCGTATATGCCTTGCAACTCAATATTGAATGTGAATTAAGAAGGAAGAACAGAACAAGATGATAAAGCAAGTAGAATGTTGGCAATCATGTTAAACACTACATTCGTGCCACTGCCAATGAGATCATCCATTGTTACGGTGTTTCTATTCCAAACCAAAATATTTATTTCACGAAGGCTTTCAATCAAATGAAGAACAAATTTTTCATTGAAACTTGGATTTTTTCTACCATATGCAAAAGAAAAACCAAAATCATATCATTTCAGGTTCGAACTAAAACATCAGAATCACATATATTGCACTATTTAGACAAAGAAACTGGAAGGAAATCCACTATGTTATTGGAAGTGGTTCCAGGAAATTCTAGAAGTTCTGAAATGATAAGGAAATTTCTAGTAGAATGTTCAAATGGGTTTTATGATTGAAACTTTTTAGAATGCACAAGTTCCCTCTAACGTAATTGGCATATATATAACCCCAAGGGTTGGATCAATCGGTTGAACCATCATCCCAATTCATTTTTCCAATGCGGAGGCTATAGATCACAGGTTCAAATCCAGTTGAGTTCTGGGGAAGCCATGAGGTTTTCCTTGGATAAATAAAAATAAAAAATTAATTGGCATCTAAATGCTTTGGAATGCACGATATTGCCCCATCTCTTATTGCATTCCCATTAACCCCCTTCTGTGCCTACACTACTGGAGGGTTAAAATCCAACAATATTCCATCAGGATGGTCACATTGTTGGTTGATCCAGGCCTGCACATTGATCAGGAGGGATACATGCCCTGGATACTCATGCTGTTAGGATATTTCAATACTCCATCCTTTTCTTACCTAGAATTATTTACTTTTCCTAGTTGTTGATGATGTCATTTGCCCCCTAGTGGTGTGCATATTTCATCCAGGATCCATCTACCACCTTCTGAGCCCTGCATGCATCATTTTAGGACCACTTCAGTCAGTTCCCTATTTTATAGTAACCTACTGAGTGTTCCAGTGCAATCCACCTGAGTTATCTGACTCTTGTGGGGGATTAGAACTTCGGATGCCACTGATTGTGGCCTCATGCACCCTTTTCTGACTGGAATGCATGACAGACTCACTATTGTGTAGCTAGGGTTTTACCCCTAGCTTGTGCAAATGAGCACCTACTAAGGAGAATGGACTCCTTAGTAGCAGTTCAGTATATTAAACTAATTAAGCTAAAACAGAAATTAAATTACTTCTAAAGCATGCATGAAACATAAACATCAAATTTAAAGAATGGCTTTTTTGTATTGATATTACCTTCAATGAGAGGGTTTGATGAAGCCCTTTGCAGTGTCCAAGAGGATGCTCCAAGCTTCAAGATGCTCCTTCTCCTTCTCCAATGATGGGAATGGGCCAAAAGTGGCTCTCAAGGTGAAAATAGTTCAAAGGTGAACTAGGGTTTCGAGAGAGATTTTGGCAGAGTAAGGGTGCTTGTGATTGTGGATATGGAATAAGGGATCTCCATCACCTATTTATAGTTTTTTGGTGGTGGAGTGCTGACCCATGGTTTTAGGAAACACATGGTTTTGGGCAGCTGTATAGGGTGTTTTCCTCCTTTTCCTCATTATTTTATATTTTTTATTCCCTTTTTAGGGGATTTTTGCTATTTTTGGAGGAAAAGGGGGTTTTTTAGCCTTTTTTAGGCTATTTTGAGGGTTTTGTGGCCTTTTGGAGGCATTTTAGGCCTTTTGGAGGCTTTTTAATGGGATTTTAAGGGAAATATGGTAGGAAAATGGACAAATGAGCCATATAATGTGGTAGATGAGGTAGTGAACACTTTTTGGGTGTTAACAGATTGCCCCCTGATGTGCGAGGTCAGGAGCTCATCGTATGGCCGATGGACATCATAAGTCATGAATGGTTTTCCTGGGATGTGGAGAGAAGAGAAGAAACAAACTGGAGCCCGGAACAACGATCCCGAACAACTGCAAGAACTTAAAAGTACATAACCTCAATAATGGATGAGGAATCATCTGATCATATGGATGAGGCGGGCATACCCATGCTCGTATCAGGATATAACATAATAACAACAATGGGGTCCAAAAAATGGGGACCTGAAATATACATGACCTCAAATACTGACTGAGGAATAATCTCAATATATGGACGAGGCGGGCATACCCATGCTCGTATCAAGATACATAAACATAACTGTGAGGCCCAATAAGGGGGACCTGTAAGATACATGACCACTGTGTACATCATAAGAGTCCAGAGGGGACACAAATCTGGGACATACTGCTGAGCGGATCATGTGTGAACTGCAGAACTGGTGCACTGGAACAATCAACAGTGCTACTGAGCGTGGTACCAAAGGAACTGATGAGCTGCTGGATCATAGTGACTGGGGTCAAACTCTCCATGGTACACTGAACTGGAACTGATCTGGGTACTCAAGGAAGCATAGAACTGGATGGCTTCCGAATACAAATGCCAACGCAGCCCGGACATCCACAGGAACATACAACTGGGCGTTCCGAAATGACTCACCAATGTGCTAGAGTCGGGGGAAATCCGGGGTCTTCGACGAAAAACTGATGGGATATAATCCTACGCGATCCTCAACGATGCGATCAAGGTGCTGAAGTCAAGCATGTGAGGAACAACAACTCGGAGAGGCAATGATGTCTCCTCTCAGAATGATCCGTAGGCACTTACCACGGATGGTGATAAGTCCAAGGCGTAGGGACCTCTGGGCCTATCCTCTGGAATAGAGGAGCTGTCGTCGACAGAGGGAGACCTGCAACTATCAAGGCAATGATGTTTCCTTGACAGGAGCGCGAGGTACAAGACCGAAATGTGATAGCGCTGATGGCAGGACTGATAAACTGTGGGGGGACAACTGGGCAAGTAGAGTGGGTGGACTCAAACTTCCTTTGTTCAGAGTATGATAATGGGAATGATCTGGCAGCATATGAGACTGACTGAGGGAAAAGGGATCATAGCTGTATGGGATCTGGGAAGGTTAACTGGCTGAGGGAGACTCAAGCTGGGGTACAATGGCAGGAGACTGCAGAATACTCTGAACAAAGGCGACCTGATTGGGGGTGCTGCCGAGATGATAGATCAAAGTGCCAGGAGGCATGGGAGGGTACTTCTTCATGGGTTAAGGAACTAGAAGAAGTTTGTGTAAAATGATACTGTCGTGTGGATTTTACGAGCCCAGGACAGTTCATGCTCGTGGTTGCTTTCAATTTTAAGAGAGTCTGAAAGCGATAAGAAGACTCTGAAACGATGGAATGGTACTGTCGTGTGGATTTTCCGAGCCCAGGACAGTTCATGCTCGTGGTTGCTTTCAATTTTAGAGAGTCTGAAAGCGATAAGAAGACTCTGAAATGATGGAATGGTACTGTCGTGTGGATTTTCCGAGCCCAGGACAGTTCATGCTCGTGGTTGCTTTCAATTTTAGAGAGTCTGAAAGCAAGTAAGAAGACTCCAGGGGGTTGCTTTTTCGTGGATTTAGTCTCCAAGGCCCAAAGAAGCATAAAAGGATGCAATGAAGAACTCTTCTAGCCGGTGTGACTAGAGTATTCCTTTTTCGTAATTAGTCTACCAGGTCCGGAAAAGGGTTAAACTTATACCAGATAGACGCCCTTTCAGGTACTTTAACGAGCATGAAAGGAAGCAATATTGCTCGGCGATCTTTTCATTCTTTTAGGAGTCAGAAAAGAGCTTAACGGAAACTCCCTAAGTGCCTTTTTCGTAAAGGACTTGTCCGGCCCGAAAAAGGGATAAAATTACACCGAACAAAGGAAATGGCCAGGCAAGGAGGAAGTGTTCAATCAAGGATCAATAATGATGACCAAGAACGAGGGTAGGTAGGAACACTGATGGGCCTCCTTGCGGGGTAGATTAAATGGTGGAAAAATAACGAAACATTTGCAGTATGACAGGAGTGAATGGCTCATGTACAAAAGTGGAACAATCCGATAGCGGCCGATGTGGCATGCAAACCGAGGCAACGAGGTGTTGGGACACAATGTTGAAATTGTACCAATTGAGAGCGAGAAATGATCTCAAGCATCATCACGAGCTCGGAAAAATGAATCCGGCGATATAAAGGATGTCAAAAACGGGTAACGGCCGATGTGGCACGCACACCGAAGGACTAGTGGCGTCTGAAAAAATACCCGAAAAATCAGGGGGTGAGAGCGAGAAATGATCTCAAGCATCATCACCAGCTCGGAAAAATGAATCCGATGATATAAAATATGTGGAAAACAGAGAACGGCCGATGTGGCACGCAAACCGAGGTGACGAGTGGTGTCTGAAAAATGGGCAAAAAAGAACGAAACGAAAAAAAAAGAAAAAAAAAAATGCAACGAGGTGACCATTATGACGGTCTCATCGTGCTGATTCCAATGGTGGAAACGGGTTGAAAAACGGACTAAAACAAAACGAAAGTACTGTACAACGCAGACCAATGAGGCCGCGGGTTTCTTTTATGGGTAAAAACGCTTGAGATACAACCCATTACGAGGGTTGCGCAAAGGACGGCCTTCGGAGTCAGCTAAGATGTATGCCCCCTGGCCGAGGCAGGTCTGCACGACGTAAGGGCCTTGCCACATAGATTCAAACTTCCCTTTACCGGTTTTGTCATGGGCTTGGTCATAGGCGAGGACGAGGTCCCCTTCGTGGAAAGTTCGAGGGTGAACATGTTTATCATAACCGGCTTTGGAGCGGTTTTTGGCAGCTTCGATGTTCTGGAGAGTGGCCCGACGGTCTTCATCGGCTTGTTCGAGGTGCAGCAGACGCTGCTCGAGGGGGGTGGTGTCAGGGAGAAGCTCAACGACGATCTGTAAGGCAGGGATCTGACACTCGATGGGGAGAACAGACTCTACACCATGAACTAAATGAAACGGTGTAAAACCAGTGGCGGTCTTAGTGGAGGTGCGATAAGCCCACAAAGCAGGGAACAACATGTGGTGCCAATTGGACTTATGCTTGTCAACCGTTCGTTGGAGGATGGTTTTAAGGATTTTATTGATGGCCTCTACTTGGCCGTTCCCTTGGGGGTAGTAAGCAGAGGAAAATTGGTGTTCATACTTAAGGAGGGTGGATAACTCACGCCAAACTGCATCTTCGAAGTGTGAACCATGGTCAGAGACTAACTGCTTAGGAACCCCGAATCGGGCGATGACATGGTTGAAAAAGAAGCGGGCAGCAGTTTCAGCGGTACAATTGAAGGTAGGCATGGCTTCCGCCCATTTGGTGAAGTAATCAACAGCGACAACAATATATTTGTGGCCATTGGCCGACTGGGGTCTACATTCCATGAAGTCTATGGCCCACTTACAAAAGGGACCAACGGTGACGACTGGGTGTAACGGAGCAGGAGGTGTCCGGGCCTTGGGGGCAAAAAGTTGGCAGTTATGGCAGTGTTTGACCGCAGTGATGCAGTCGGTGAAAAGTGTGGGCCAGAAGTATCCGGCGCGGACGACCTTTTGGGCCGTGGCCATCCCTGAGAAATGGCCTCCGCAGGCGCCGCTATGATAGTCATTAAGGACGTGTTCAGCTTCCTCGTGGGTAAGGCAACGACGAAGAATTGTGTCAACCCCGCGGCGGTAGAGGACATCGCCTAAGAGGAGATATCGAGAGGCCTGGTGGCGGATGCGACGGCGTCCATTTCGTGTAACTTTGGGTCTGAACTTCTGCGTGCGTAGGTATAACAAGATATCACCATACCATGGGTCATCGGACGAGATAGTGAACAGGTGATTGTCGGGTAATTCATCGGAGATTGGTTTGGTCGGGAGAAGGGAAGGGAGATCAGTAATGAGCTGGGCAAGCGCGAGGGATTTAGTGCTCTTAGGTGTTTTGAAGGTAAGGTCATATTCTTGGAGGATAATGACCCATTTGGCAACACGACCTTGGAGTAGCCGCCGGTTGAGAAGATATACCATGGGGTTAGAGTCGGCGACGACTGTGGTATGACTCATTAAGATGTAGTGTCTCAATTTTTGAACGGAAAAGACCACTGCTAGGGCAAGTTTCTCCTCATATGGGTAACGTAGTGGTGGACCAGACAAGGTCTGGCTAACGTAGTAAATGACGTGTTCCTGGTGAGAAGCGTCTTCTTGAACCAAGACTCCAGATACGGCATGCTCGGATGCCGACACGTAAAGGATGAAGTCTCGGGTGAAATCCGGCGGGGAAATCAGAGGAGCTTGTGTGAGGGCCTTCTTGAGGGCCTCGAATGCAGCTTCTGCTTGCGCATCCCAGACGAAGGGTACGTGGGTGCGGAGCAGGCGTAAGAAACCGTGAACAGTGGTGGCATAATCAGGAACGAAGCGTCGAAGGAAGTTAGATCGCCCCTGCAGACTTTGGAGCTGCCGGAGCGTGCGAGGAGGGGGGAGGTCTAAAATAGCTTGGACCTTTAGAGGGTCAACAGTAATTCCTTTCTGGGAAACAATGAAACCCAACAATCGGCCTGCCGGTACGCAAAAGACACACTTGTGTGGGTTCAAGCGAATTTGGTATTTGCGACAACGCAGAAAAACTTGCCGAAGGTCGTTAAGGTGGTCTGATCGTTTCCGGGAACGAGCTGTAAGGTCATCAAGGTAGACTAACAGGATATGGACCAAGTCGTGGAAGCAATAGGTCATGGCCCGCTGGAAAGTGGCACCAGCATTTTTGAGGCCGAAAGGCATGACGCGATAGGCAAAGGTGCCCCATGGGGTAGTAAAGGCAGTTTTGTACTGGTCTTCCTTACGGATCTGAATCTGATTATATCCAGAAAAACCGTCCATGAAGGAGAGGACCTCATGCCCCGCACACGCATCTATGAGTTGATCGATGAACGGCGTGGGGAAGTTGTCCTTGGGACAAGCATGGTTTAAGTCACGGAAGTCAGTGCATACGCGGATGGTGCCTTGCTTTTTGTTAACTGGAACGGGGTTTGAAACCCAAGTGGTATAGGCAATAGGATAAATGAACCCTGCCTTGCGCAGCTTCTCAATCTCGGCTTTGACAGCTGGGAGCTTTGAGGGATGAATGGGGCGCTGTTTCTGACGAACGGGGGGTACATCAGGCCATGTGTCAATGTGATGCTCTATAATGGCGGGGTCAAGACCAGGCATTTCGGTATAGGACCAGGCAAAGACATCACGGAATTCTTTGAAAAGGTGTATGTAGTCCTCAATCTCTTGTTTACTGCAGAATGCTCCTAAAGTAATGAGTTCAGGGGCACGACCTGGAGCAGCGATATCAACTTGGATGACAGGTGAGATGTTGGCCATGTTACCTTCCTCGAAGGCATCCGGAGCAGGAATAGGGTCCTTGAACCAGTCGACCTTGGTGGGGAGGAAGTCTTTGGATTCAACCGCGTATTGGGTAGAGGTGCTAGAGGAGGATTCTTCTGGGATGAAATAGGAACGGTGGTGCATATCATCCCAAGGATAATCCGGGGCAGTAAGGGCCTCAAGAATCTCCTCATCAGTACGGAAAGTCTGCGTCGTCAAATCGTTTGACGAGGGGGTAGTGGTTGAAGAGATCATATAGATGGTATTAACCTCTCCGGAATGTGAAGAGTCTGGGGGGTAGATCTCCTCAATAGTAGGTGGTGCCGTCTCAAGATCCAGATTGTTCATCTCATAAAGAGCTGCTCTGTAATCCGGGAGATCGGGACAATGATGTGAATAATGCCCGTAAATACCGCATATGGCGCAGGAGTGGTTGGTACGTAGGGACTTATCTTTAGGCTTGGGAGTGGGATTGAGTTCCACAGTTGGGATGTTAGGATCGTCGTCGAGCATCTGCATGTGATTCTGTAATGCTGGTAATTGTGGGCATTGGTGGGTCGCATGGCCCAACTCGTCGCACAGCGAGCATTTGGGAGGAGCACGAAAGACTGGAGGGTTTTTTACTGTCTTGGGAGGTGGTACAGCAGTGTAAGGTTGTGGACCTCTGCCCCCAGTGGGTTTGGGAGTAGGAGGAGGTGTCGTGGAGGACGAAGGGGTAGAGACACCGGGAGGTGGCTGAGTGGTAGTAGCCATGGGTTGCACCGGCTGGAGGACGACATCTGGTGTCGGCGGGCGAACGGGAGGCGAAAGATACCATACAGGTAATCCCAAGGTTAACCCAGGGAGGCTAAGGGTAGCCATGACCGGGGCGCTTACTACTCCCGATGGAGGGACTAGGAAGGGGATCGTATGGATCGGTGTAACACCAATGTGGCTAGCTACCAATGGTGGTTTTGGCAACAAGGGTGGTTGAGTATTAGGTGGTAGGTTGTCGTGGGACAAGGTACATAAGTCAGAGACTTCGGGCGTAGATGACGGGGGGGAATGGATTGAAAGGTGGAAGTCATCGGCGCGTCTGAGTAGACTCCAGGCCCCGAAGAGGAAACAAATGAAGTGGTGGCAGGAGAAACAGGTTGTTCAACCATGGGGAGAACGTTTTCAGGTGCCGCGGGAGCACTGGGATCATAGTATGTGAGCTGGTCAATTTTAACCACGCGTCCCTCATGGGGGAACATCATGGTGCGAAAGACCGAAGAGGCAACCGCCCGCATGGCATACATGTAGCTGCGGCCAAGTAAAAGGTTGTAATCCAATTGGGCATTGATTACCTCTATGTCAATAAGGACGGTTTTACCACCTAACTGGACGGGTACGTTGGGTAGGAGGCCTTGGGGCTGGGGCCGAACGACCGTCATAGGCACGTAACGCAGTGGTGGACTGCTGGAGAGGAGGGGATCCTAGCTTCTGCCATACGAATGTAGACATAACGCATGTGGAGGCACCCTCATCGATGATGCACCGATGGATGACAAGATTCCTAACGGAGACAGTAACTTGGAATGCTAAGCTGGAAGGTAGGCGTGGTTCAGACTGGTCTAAATCAAATGCCATCAAATGCGAATCAGTTGGGTCAATCCCCCCAATGGAGAAAAGTAACGTCTTGCACTGGGAAGGACAGTTCTTCAAGACTTCTAACGCAGACATGGTTGCGGGAGATTGGGCTAGGTCGTCTACGATGCTGTAGTTTGACGCAGCGCGCACGTTAGGGTTATTGTTGATTCGGCGAAGGGGGAAACGAGGTGCTTTCGCAGCGCCGTCTATGGGCGTTGGAGGTATACGTAACGCCTGATCGGTGGGATGGGCGTTAGTAGTTTTATCCGTGGGAGGGGCTTCAGAGGTAGAGCCGTATTGGTTCCGACGGGTCTGGAGGTTGACGTCAGCAGATGACATCATCAGCAAGTGGTGGGTACCTGAGTCAAACATGGGTTTATCAGGAGCAGCGTAAGTGATCTGTTGTTGTTGGGGCGCATTGGCTTGATGGGGAGCCAACGGCTGAGTGTTCACTACGCCTTGGGTCGGTAGGGGGTTTTGCAGCACTAAAGGGGGTTGTTGAGGTTGGGGAGGGTTGGGCGGTGCTTGGGGAGCCGCATGCCCTTGGCGATGGGCCTCGTCAACCCAGAGTTGCCGAGCTCGCTCCAAGTGTGGGAAAGCATGTGTGTAATGTCCATAGACCCCGCAAATAGAACAAGGGTGGTTCGTTCGCAAATTGTGGTTTTTAGCCTGCTTGGGCGGGCGATCAGGGTTTTGATTAGCGGGGGCCGCATTGTTGTTGTCAGGGGGATTAGCCGGTTGACCAGCTTGGTCTGCAGGTTGGTTGTTCCCCCGATTACGGCCCTTGCCGCGGTTCTGTTGGCCCTGGTTTCGTTGGTTATTCTGGTTTTGCTGCGGGTTCTGTTGGGCGTAAACTTGCCCTTGGGCAGCAGGTGGATTTTGAGATTGCGCAGGTGCTGGAGCAGGCTGCGGAGGATGATATGTAGGTTGAGGCTGAGCAGGTGCAGCAACTTGAGGGGGTTGCTGATAGGACTGCGGAGCAGGTTGTGGATGTGCCGCAGGGGCTGCCTGTGGCGGATAATAAGATGGTGGGGCTTGTGAAGGCGCAGGAGCTGAGGCAGCCTGCTGATGGTAGTAAGGCTGAGGGGCGACTGGAGGAGCATAAGCAGGAGTCGCATACCCGAAGCACTGCGGTGGGCATGAGGTTCCATGGGAATGGTGATGTGCCATGGGAGCATACGAGTTGGTTGCTCCAGACTGTGAAGTAGCCCGTGATAGGTCGGGGCCAGGGGTAGGACGTGCTATAGAAAATTGTTGGGGATGCGAAGAAACACGGCCAATGATACCATCTGCAGCGTGGGATGCCCCCGGCGCATCATGCTGGGAGGACTCGCCGCGAGGAGCGTCAGGTATAATGGTATAAAGGTAACCCGATTGGGTGTAAATGAGGTCGAACTGTTGAGCCTTAAGGATGGCCTCTTCCTCAGACTGGGGTCTTTCTGAGGCCACATCCTTAGCAATAACAGGGAGAAGGGATTTGAGGAACCAATCTAGGAAGATACGGTCGTCTAGTTTAATCTTGCATAAGCTACGGCGTCGACGCCACTCATGGATGTGGTCCGTGATATGGGTAGCCGTGTTTTGTCTACAAGATAGAAGGATCTCAACGCCCGCGTCATAGCGGACAGGCAACTGGAAGAACTGCAGGAAGGTCGAGGCAAGGGAAGCAAAGGTGGCGTGGGTCCCATGAGGTTGATCGATATACCACTTGGCTGCAGAGCCAGTGAAGGTGCGCTGTAAGAGACGGAGGCGAACAGAGTCATCCACGATGGAGTTAGAGGAACACCATAGGTGGAAAGACATGATATGGTTTTGTGGATCCTCACCATCCTTCCCCTCGAACTTAGGGATATCAGAGGGGAGCTTGGTAGGCATATGAGGCCACGTAGGGTCGTGTCGAATAGGATCGTTGGTCAATCTGGCCAGGTCAGGTAGGTTGAGGCTAGCCATGAATGGCAAACTGGAAGAAGGATGTGACACTGTAGTGGGTTGGACCAAGTTGGGGCCAGTGCCCCCAAGTGGAGGGACAAGATGTGAGGTGGTGCCCCCAAGTGGGGGAACTGAGGTAGTGAAGGATGGTCCAGCACCACCATTGGTAGTGTGAGCCACTGATGTAGTGGGGATAGGGATCCCCGCTGCGGGAATAGGTACCGTGAGGGGAACGGTAGATGGGGGTCCCATGGAGGGCATACCCAAAACAGGTGTAGTAACTGGTGTGGTGGTGGATGTGCCACCAATGGTTCCTATGACAAACGGAGTGGAAGTCGTGCCAGCCATGGGGCTAGTAGGGGCAGTATAAATAGGGTTCTCAGACTCTGTCTCAGAATCGGAGGTAAAGTAAGGTGCGTCACTATCTGGTGACGGATACCTACGTCGCTGACGAGTGGAGTCAAGTGACAATGCTCTAGATCTGTGATGGGTGGTATCAACGGATGATGATCGGAATCTATGACGAGTGGTGTCAAGAGAACCGTGCTGTGGGGGCTCGCCCCTGAGGCGCCGAGAATGTCTCGGGGACTCAATGGTGACAGATGGTGTCTAAATCTCTGTGGGTTGAGGTGAGTAAAAATAGCTCAAAAAAAAGGCCTAATGCAACCGAGTGTGCAGAAGGAGAGCTAAAAAGCAAGGCACTCACGCCAACAACCAACTCAAAACACCCACTGCAGCAGCTGTGCTACAATAGGTGGAGTAACAACAAAGATGGTCAGAATACCAACAAGCAGCAGGTTTCCTAAAAAGAAAAAATGGTGGACTCACTAGACCAAAGGGAGGTAAAGGAGCATGCAAACACCTAGCTAAAAGTATTCTGACTCAACTAAACATATCCTCTGCAAGGTGATGAAATCCAAGTCAGACAATATGAGTAGGAAAGCCAAGTGGCTATGATATCCCCCTACCAGGAGGGATACCGGGTAGTCAATCCTAGAAGAATGGAAACTAAGATACCCCGTTCATGACACGTCCAGAAAGGTGAATCTGCCGTTTAGTTCGTTGACCGCAATACCCCTATACAGGGATATCCCGCGAACCGCGAAAGGTAGCCCTTCGGTTACTGAATGGAGTGCGGTATTCCACTCAGGCCTCCGGAACCAGTCTCCCGACTTCAACCCTCCTAAGGGAGAGGCCCTCTGATAAACTGGTCGTGACCGTGCCAAAAAGTACTAGGGTATTTTGGTTCCCTATTTGGACAACAACTATGTCTCAAGTGAAATAACCAAGGGGTGTTATTGGAAGCCTATCCCCCTGATCCTACCTAACTACAATGATTCTTTTGTGTTCCCCAAGTGGGGTTAGAATGTTGGTTTAGTTAGGTACTTTTTAAGGCTCACTTGATTTATGTGACAGAGTGTGTGCTCGTGAGGTGTTGAACCCAAAAATAGAAGTGCCACAAGGGGGGCAACTTCCAATCTATCAATAATACTGAAATTGAAAGTTTAACTTGCAAAATTTTCTGAATTAAAAATACTGAAATTTGGAAAATGAAATCTGTAAAAGGAACAGAAATTATGTTGCAGAAAGGCTGTAAGGTAGTGAGCTGCAGGTAATACAGGGGGCTGTTCAGATGCAGAAAATATTGCAGCAAAAGGGGCTGGGCTCAAAACAGGAAAAGAGCAGAAATCAGACCGCGGGTCTGTGGTGATTTGGAACAGGCCAACCGCGGGTTTAAGGGAAACAGCGGCGGTCAGGTCGCGGCTATCGGGCCAACAGAGGCATTCGGGACGCAGGAAATAGGGAAAAAGACACAGTCGGGTCGCGGAAAAACGGCTAACAGGCGCAGTCGGGACGCACGAAAGAGGCAGAAAGCCGCAGTCGGGATGCGGGAAAAAGGCCGACAGGCGCAGTCAGATCGCGGCAAACAGGCTGATTAGCCACGGTCGGATCGCAGGTAACAGACTTGAATCCGCCGGCGGGGCGTCGGAAGCAGTCTGAGAGCCGCGGTCGGATCGCAGGTAAAGGCCTGAAAGGCGCGGTCGGGACGCGACTGCAGATGGAAAAGACGCGGTATGCGGCGGCCGAAAGGGACAGCCGAAAGTAAAAAATTCAAAACGGAAACCAGAAATTCAAAATCTAGGGGAGTCGCCAAAACTGTAGCTAGGGTTTTACCCCTAGCTTGTGCAAATGAGCACCTACTAAGGAGAATGGACTCCTTAGTAGCAGTTCAGTATATTAAACTAATTAAGCTAAAACAGAAATTAAATTACTTCTAAAGCATGCATGAAACATAAACATCAAATTTAAAGAATGGCTTTTTTGTATTGATATTACCTTCAATGAGAGGGTTTGATGAAGCCCTTTGCAGTGTCCAAGAGGATGCTCCAAGCTTCAAGATGCTCCTTCTCCTTCTCCAATGATGGGAATGGGCCAAAAGTGGCTCTCAAGGTGAAAATAGTTCAAAGGTGAACTAGGGTTTCGAGAGAGATTTTGGCAGAGTAAGGGTGTTTGTGATTGTGGATATGGAATAAGGGATCTCCATCACCTATTTATAGTTTTTTGGTGGTGGAGTGCTGACCCATGGTTTTAGGAAACACATGGTTTTGGGCAGCTGTATAGGGTGTTTTCCTCCTTTTCCTCATTATTTTATATTTTTTATTCCCTTTTTAGGGGATTTTTGCTATTTTTGGAGGAAAATGGGGTTTTTTAGCCTTTTTTAGGCTATTTTGAGGGTTTTGTGGCCTTTTGGAGGCATTTTAGGCCATTTGGAGGCTTTTTAATGGGATTTTAAGGGAAATATGGTAGGAAAATGGACAAATGAGCCATATAATGTGGTAGATGAGGTAGTGAACACTTTTTGGGTGTTAACATATTGCACCCTCCTCAGTCAGTTAACTGATTGTGACTTCAGTTAGTTGAGTTTAGGTTCAGTTCAGTTGACTTTGAGTCTTCCGGAGCACTCTAGTGGTGATAATCCCTATTCTAGACCAACTGAGGTTTGAATTCTCTTGCATGATTTGAATTCTCTCCATTGTAACATCATTGTTTATTATACTTATTATTGGAACATGTGACATTATTCTACTCCTATCTGAGTTCTGTTGCATTATTATTCTTCTGCTCTTTTTTACTACAGTTTTCACTCTTATTCAAATTTTATGCTCATTCTTTCGTTGTGAGGTATCATCAGCTCTTTAGATCTAATGTGACTTATAAATTCACATGGTATCAGATCCATAGAGCGAATAGGTTGAGAAGTTGCTTTCGGTAGTGCACCAAAAGCCTCTGGATTTCCACAGCAAATCCTGGTGCCATTGCATTGAATTCATTGGAGAAATCCACTGAGGTCTAGCAAGGTGTGAAGGATCCGGATAAAAGTGCATATTATCCTAAAGCAATGCTCAGTAGTAGTATACCTCCTTATTGATATTTTTTTGCAGTTTATTCAAATTTTTTCAGTGCAACAACAGTTACAACATTTTTCTGCAGTTGCAGCAATTTTTTTGCAGAAGCAGCAGTTTCACCTTGTATTCTCCAACAATTGTAATGGAAAATTTGAACTCTCCTCTCTCTCCCAGGATCCTAGAACCCTTAAATTATCTTTATTGGAGGGCTGATATTCAAATGCTATTGTGGAACAAATCACTGTACAGGGTGACAATGGGGAAGGATCCCAAACCAACATCAGCTGTGGAGAAAACCAAGTATCTGAATAGATTGGATGAAGCATTTGGTTTCATGTGTATTCATATTTCCATAGATCTACTCTTCCACATCAAAGGATTGAAGACTCCAAGAGAGTTATGGTTGAAATTAGAGACCCTCTTCGGCAAACAAGATGAGCTAAGAGGCCATATTCTGGAAAATGAGTTGATTGCTCTACAACTAAGCAGTTTCGAGACCATTCAGTAGTTATTTCCAAAATTCAAATCTCTGGTTATGCAATGCAAGCAGTGTGGCATTGAGAAGAAGGATGAGCAGCTGGTGCTATCCATTCTGAGCAAGCAAGGTCCTGAGTTCTCTATCTTTGTCTCTACCTTCCATTCTAGGTGAATGCCAATCCCTGGTTGGAAGATGCCCTCCTTAGATGTTTTCACTGAATCTCTCATCCAAGAACAAGATAAGTTGATACAGATGGGCGCCTTGCAGGCCTCCAAAGATCAAGCTCTTATGGCTGGAGAAGAAAAAAGTGTGAATGGGAAGGGGAAGCACAAGGGCAAGGATAAGAGGCCATATGAACCCAAGTTGAATTCCAAGTCAAGTCCATTAGAAGGAGCCTGCAGCTCTAAGAAGGACAAACAAAAGGGATTTGAGAAATCCAAGTGTTCCTATTGCAAGAAAGGAAACCACCGAGAGATATCTTGCATGCAGAAGAATATAGATCAGTTGACCAAGCTTCTTTAACAGCACAACATTGCCCTCCCAAAAGGTGCAAGAGAGACTAATTATGGAAGTGAGTCTAATGGTCATGAGAGATGCCATGCACTGAAGGCTAGATTTTCAAAATAACAAGCTCTCCCCATAGATTCAGGTGTTGTAATAATTAAACCCTTCATCTATGTCATATTAATACATTAGTAGCATTAATTAATCATTATATGATTAATTACTATGTATTAGACTAGATAGTTGGCATATGAGCCATTGTGTGGACCACAAGCATCTTTTTGTGGACCACAAGTTTCCTAAACTCACTAGAAGCTATTTTTTGACATCCAAAAATAGATTTTGGCTATTTATAGACTATTATGAGTTAGATAGGTGTAGATGCTACTTTTACTGCTTTTTACAACTTTTTGGGTGAAAGGTAAAATCTAGTTGTCTAGGGAAACTATTTTTTGTCCCACTCATCCTCCATGATGTTTCTTCTTTACATTTTTTGGATTTGGCATGGTTTTTCATCATACATCACTATCTGATCACTAAATCATAAATTCGTGAGCCTTTGGTGTGACTTGGAGAACACACTTTCCACCTGGGGGGGATTTGCATTATTTTAGTAAGTCTGCTTTTGTGAGGATTCAAATGGAATATTTATCCATTTGAATCTCTCATTTAAAGTTATATATTGACAGACATTTAATTTCCCAAGGTTGGCTTATGTATTATTATTCATTTGAGTAATACAGTTTGTATCTTCTGTGAGTAAAATTCAGTGTTATTGACTAGTTGTGTGAGATCTTTTGTGAGAGTGTGTAATTTCTTGATCAGATCTTGATGTGAACTAAATTTCACATGGTATCAGAGCTATCAATCTATTCCTTTCTCCTTCTATTTTCTTGCGGGATCCAACCAGTCTCAAGGAGGGAGCAGTAATTCATCCACAGGGCGCATTCCATCATCCATAGGGCGCAACTGAGCATCCAGGAACGCACCCAAATCAATCTAAAAATTATTTCAGAGCTTCCATGAATCAGTCACATCATATCATCCTCACTCCATTCAATTATTTTGACTAGAAATTGCATATGGAGATCATGTTGAGGAGCAAAGGCCTCTACAGGGTGACTATGGCAACTGAGACTGAGCCAACCTCAGCAATTGAGAAATCAAAGTGGCATAATCGGAGAGATTAATCCTATGGTATGCTATGTCTCACTACATCCAAGGATATTTTATTCCATCTTGATGGTCTTACCTCTCCCAATGAATTTTGGCTAAAGCTTCAAGAATTGTTTGGCAAGACTGATGAATTAAGAGGCCACCAACTAGATAATGAACTAGTTTCATTGAGTCCATAGAATTTCGATAACCTACAGGATTTATTCTCTAAATTCAAGTCACTTGTTCTACAATTGAAGCAATGTGGAATTGATAAAAAGGATGAGCAAGTAATCATGGCCATTCTCTCCAAGCTTGGCCCAGATTACTCATTGTTTGTTTCGACCTTCCATGCCACAAGGAAGGCAGTTCGAAACTGGAAGAGTCCTACTCTCTCAGAATTCATGGAATCACTTACACAATAGCAAGGCAAGCTGGTCTCGATGGGAGCCATTAAAAATCCATCAAAATACCATTGTCTGAATGTTGGAGATTCAAAGTGTTCGAAAGGGAAGAAGAAGGGCAATTTCAAGAAGCCCACCGGTGAGAAGAAAGACAAGCAGAAAGTTCCTGAAGACTCCTACCACTCATAGAAGAATCCAAATAAGAAGAATGAGAAGGAAAAGTGTACTTATTGCAGCAGGGGCTTTGAGGGCTTTCATCCTGAAAGCTCTTGCATGAATAAAACCATTGATCAAATGGCTCTACTCCTGGAGAAAGCCAACATTCCTCTTCCTGAGAGCGCAAGGAGGAAGGATGGAGGACAAAATTCTGAAGATAAGGAGAGAATACATGCATTGATGGAAAGAACATCCAAGCCTACCTCACTCATTATTGATTCCGGAGCTTCAAGGCACATGCTGTCTACAAGTGATTTTTTTACTTCACTTGACTCTTCCTGTGGTCCAAATATTGTATTGGGTGATAATTCTAAAACTTCAAGCAAAGGTAAAGGCAGCATAGATCTCGAATTTGGTTCATTCAATAATGTCTTGTATGTTCCTGGACTTGCTGCAAACCTATTTTCAGTATATCAGATGACCCACACAGGTTCACCCACAAAGGTGACCTTTACCCCAAATGATGTTGAGATATGTGAAATGTCAGCAAGCCGAATTGTTGCATTGGGCACTGCTGACCATAGCTCTAGAATCTACAAGTTTTCTCATTTTTTGCCATTCGCCTCACCTTCTGCTCTTTTAACCCATGCCAATGAGTCAAGCAAATTATGGCATGAAATATTTGGCCATCTGAACTATAAATACATTTCCCAACTTCATGAGAAAGAAATGGTCATAGGGATACCCAATATCAGATTTTCCAAAGGTATCTGTCAAAGTTGCATCATAAGAAAACACCCTAAGCATAAGTATGGGAGATCCAAAACTAAGCAAATCTCTACACCATTGGAGCTTATTCACACTGATATATAAGTTCCATTCCCCCATGAGTCCTTGAACCATGCTAAATACATCCTCACCTTCATAGATGACTTTTCCAGGTATTGTTGGATTTATTTCATCAAGTTGAAGTCAAAAGTTTTTGGTTTGTTCAAGCTTTACAAGGACTCAGCTGAGAACCAATATGTTAGACATATCAAGATTATAAGATCTGATGATGGTGGGGAGTACATCAAATCATAGTTTTAGCAATTTTGTGCCTCTTCAGGCATTCAGATGCAACACACAGTTCCTTATACACATCAACAGAATGGGGTTGCTAAGAGGAAGAATAGATCTCTTAAGGAGATGGCCACATGTATGCTTGAGGAAAAGTATTTATCTCCAAGACTTTGGGCTGAGGCAATAAATTGTGTCACATATATTCAGAACAAAGTGCCACACAAATCTCTCAAAGGAATCATTCCTTTTGAGGCTTGGACTGGGCACAAACCTGATATTTCTCATTTCAGAATTTTTGGCTCCAAGGCTTGGGCTAGAATTCCATTGGAGAAGAGGAGGGCTATGCAGCCCCAAATCCAACCTTGTCTTTTTGTTGGCTATTCATAGGACTCCAAAGGCTATAATTTGTTGAACATGTCTACTAAAAAATCCTTCATTGAAAGAAGTGTCCCATTCGAAGAAGAGCCCTCTCAGAATGTTGAAATTGGAGAACCATCTTCACCACCACTTGAAGAAGTAAGTGATGCTGCTCTTGAATTTTTTTATTCTGATATTTCTGATGATGAGGAATATTTTATTGCAGAACCTAATTCACCAACAAGGCCTAAATGGGCTACTAAGACTTTGCAAGCAGTTGGTGAACTAGTGGGAAATCCTCGGGACACAAGGAGGACTAGATCACAACTTGAGACTACTCTCAATGTGAATGATCCTTACTTGTATGAGAGATGTTATATGATGGTGGATTATGATCCTTAGACATATGATGAAGCCTCACATGACCCAAGATGGCAGGCTGCCATAGATGATGTAACGTCCTCTCCCGCGGACCTAATTCGAGGAAGGGAAAATGATGCCAATCTCTGGGGCTTTTACATAAACTCATCCCATTCATTAGATTCACAGCCATAAAATTAAGGTGTGCGGATGCAAATCAATTAAACATGCACAGCGGGATAAGAACATCATCCACACACATCTTTCATATGCATTCAACATATCAATAATAATCATCAAATTAAAACATTGCAGAAGTAATATACACATAGAGAATACTTATCTTCATTGTGCAATTGTCCCAAGCAACTAGCTATGTCGCTACAACGTTCCACCCAACCATAGGCCAGTTGTGTTCATCAATCTCTCAACGCAACTGCCACCCCCGAGATGGGCATGATTCTTACAAGGAAAAGAGGACATTCAAGCTCATGCATAGCAAAGCAATAGATACCCATAATCGACACCCCACCATACTCGTTTCTCACAAAGCAAGCACAATCATTAGGCATGGATGCACATTTTAACAATGGGATTTACAAACAAGATGGCCATGGGTTTTCCCCAAATCATGGGAACACCAAAACAAACTGTGGAAAGGGGAATTCGACCACAGGGAGCAAACCCGATTTCTCCCACAAGTTATGAGCGTTTCAAATTACCAAAACGGCCTCATTGAAACCCCAAATCGAGCTCCCTCTTCTTCCAACAGCTCTGCAACACAAAAACACCCTCTTCCCAGCTAGAGAACAAAGAAAAAACAGAAAAACGTGGCTGGAAAACGCCCAGGTAGCTCCCAACTCGTGAGGGAGAGAAACTGGTTGATGGGTAATGGCTTGGGGAGCAATTCATGGCTCTTTTCTTGCCCAAGGAGCAAAACACGTTTTTCCATGGAGGGTGGCTTTCTCATACTCAAATTTGGAAATCCATACCTCTCCATTCCCAAGGCATTAACTACCTCAACCAACTCTTGGGGGAAATGAATGATTAGGTACAAAAGTCAACATGGGTAATTGAGGGTTTGATGGGTTCTCTCATTGACACTTGGCTTGACATGATTGGCTCAAGGGTTTGAATGTTTTCCCTCCCAATTCCTTGTAAAATCATGCCCTCATCTCTTGTTGCATTGCATAGCTAGTTGTGGGTATTTTATTAAAATGCATATTTACATGATATTTGAAATTCCAATGTGCCTGGCTAGCACGTAAACCATATGCATCACTAAATTGATGGCAGGGCCTTGGCCTTGAGATCCTCACCATGATTTTATAACAATATTACATCATTTACATTTGAATGTAATGGGTTCAAAATGGGGACATTACAGATGAGGAGTTTCATTCACTACAAAAGAATGAGACATGGGAGCTAGTCAAGCTCCCCCCAGGCAAAACATTGGTAAGGTGTAAATGGATCTACAAAACCGAATGTGCAGCTGATGGTACAAAAGTGAAATATAAGGCTAGGCTGGTGGAAAATGGCTTCTCCCAAGTCCAAGTCCTTGACTACAATGAGACTTTTACACCAGTTGCACAGAAGGATTCGATAAGACTAGTTATGGTGGTGTGCTCGAGAAGAACGCAATACTCATTTTGAAAAGTCGACGTTTCGAACCTTAATCACGGTTCATCATCAAGACAATGAGTCAATGGTAAGGATATCATTTCCAAGACATTAATATTCATTCAAGTTTGTTGTTGAGAGAACTAAGAACCCAGGTGTCGGCTGAAAACCCTAACCCTACATGTAAATTGTTTAATTTTAATGTTTTTTAGAAATTAAATTCTAGCGAGATCAAATTCACAATGGAGTTGGAGGACAATGGTAGTATTCCTTTTCTTGATGTCCTCATTTCCAGAAAGGATGACTGGAATCTTGGACACCAAGTCTACAGGAAGAAAAACCATACAAACATTTATCTCCATGCAAGTTCACATCATCCCCCCTCTCAAAAGCTAGGCATACTCAACACTTTAGCAATCAAGGCTATAACAATATCCGACAAAGAACATGCTGATCAAGAAAAAGACAACCTCTCCAAAGTCTTCCAAAACATTGTTTATAGGAAGAAAGACATTAGAAGGGCTATAGCTAAGGAAGAACACACATCTATACCACATAATCGACCAAACACCTTAAAATCCTACCTCCCGTACATCGAAGGAGTCACAAACAAGATCAAAAGAGTTCTAAAGAAAAATAATATTTCAACCTCATTTAAACCAACCATGACCATCAGAAGTAAAATCAGATATGTCAAATATCCCTCATATCAACATCAATGCCAAGGAGTTTATAAGGTTCTGTGTTCTTGTGGGGATTTCTATATTGATGAGACAGGACACTCTTTCCATGTTAGGATTAAGGAACACGAAGCAAACATCCGTAATGAGAGAGCCCGTACCTCTGCATTAGCTGACCACTCCATCAAAACTAAACACCACATCTGCCTAGAAAACACTGAAATCCTTGCCAAAGAAAACCATTACTTCAAACGTAAGATTAGAGAGGCCCTAGAGATAGCAAAGCACCTGGCAACTTAAATAGAAACAGTGCCCTTGAGATTAGTAATACCTGGCTTCCTGTCATTAATAAAAAAGATTAGCCCTCACAACACATTATAATATATTATATTAAGAATAACCTAACAAATTATTTTTAAAATTTTATTTTACATCAATTCAATTAAATTATAATTATAATTAATAATAAATTAATTCAACTTTTATATTATACCACATCACATTTCTAATAATTGTCCTAGGTTTAGTATTCAACTAATAAATAAATTATTTATAAAAGAGAGTCGTAATGTTTTATAACACAATTAATAATAATAATAACTTAAATCCAAAAATTAAAAATCTTAATAAAAAATTAAAATCTAAATCTAAATATTTATATCTAAAATAATATTTTAATCTAAAAATTTTAAATGTTATAAAAGACTAAAATTTAATATACTCTTTAAATTATTTACACTACACCTCATTAATAGAAACATTAAAAATAGTAAACATCATACGAACATATAGTTAAATTAATGATTAATTAACAAAGTTTAATTTAATTAAAATTTTAATTTCTAAAATACATTAAAACTAAACAATTTACATTTAGGGTTAGGGTTTTCAGCCGACACCTGGGTTCTTAGTTCTCTCAACAACAAACTTGAATGAATATTAGTGTCCTGAAAATGCTATCGGCCTTACCATTGACTCATTGTCCTAATGATGAACCGTGATTAAGGTTTGAAACGTCAACTTTTCAAAATGAGTATTGTGTTCTTCCCGAGCACACCACCAAACTCTCAACACGGGAATCTACATGTTGAAAAGACTAGTTATGACAATTTCTACATCCAAGCGCTGGGAAGTGCACCACATGGATGTCAAGAGTGCATTCCTCCATGGGGATATTGAGGAGGTGATTTATATGCAGCAGCTAGAAGGTTATACATCTTATACTAATTATGTGTGCAGGTTGAGGAAGTCCTTATATGGGCTTAAGCAAGCCCCTAGGGCTTGGTATGCCAAAATGGACAACTTTCTCTTGTCACAATCTTATGTGAGATGCAAATCTGATCCTAATGTTTACGTGAAGTTGATTGATGGTTCAATTATGATTATAGTGTTGTATTTTGATGATATACTAATCACAGGTTTCTCTACTGATCAAACAGCTTCATTAAAGACTACTTTGCATCAAGCTTTTTCCATGAGTGACTTGGGAATTCTTAAGCAGTTTTTGGGGCTTGAGATTTCTCAAATTGAGAATGGAACTAAGGTATCTCAGTCCAAATATGCATCTGACCTGCTAAATAATTTCAAGATAGCTTATTTCAGAGTTTGAGATTTCCTTTAGTACTCCTACTGTCATATTTTGTGACAATCAGAGTGTTATAAGGGTCTCGATTGATGTATTATTATTCATTTGAGTAATACAGTTTGTATCTTATGTGAGTAAATTTCAGTTTTCTTGACTAGTTGTGTGAGATATTTTGTGAGAGTGTGTAATTTCATGATCAAATCTTGGTGTGAACTAAATTTCACATCAAGACCCTCCAACGACATGGTTTCCTCCAGAGAATCATTTTCTTCTTTAGATCTCAAAGATGGTCCAATTATTCACATGGGAGACAACTCTCAGATCTCTGCTAAAGGGAAGGGAACAATACATATGGACCATGGTAAGTTCAAAAATGCTCTATTTGTGCATTCTTTGTCAGCAAATTTTGTGTCTGTATATCAGATGATTCACACAGGTTCACCGAAGAAAGTGGTCTTTGGTCCTGACACAGTTGAGATTGCAGAGATCTCTACTGGGAAGATTATAGCAAAAGGGTTTGCAAACCATGCCTCCAAGGCATATGAATTCTCACATTTTTCTTCATACTCTCTGCCTAACCCATCGGAATCTAATGAAGATCAGAGTGATACCTCTTCTAATGAAGATGAGGATCAATATCTTAATGTTGAGAATAAAGTTCAAGAAGATTCAGATTCAGATCCAGATCCAACACATGCTCCCAATCCATGGCCAAGGCCAATATGGGCTCACAAATTCCTTGTAGTTGCTGGGAACACAGTTGGGGATCCATATGAACATAGAACCACCAGATCTCAGTATCATGTAAAACTTGTGCTATGTCATGCAAATCCACTTCTCTCAGAGAGGTGCTACTTGATAGTGGGGTTTGATCCACAATCTCTTTAGGAGACTTTCTATAAGGGATCTACAACCAAGTACAAATCTCGGTTGTCTGAAAAAAGGTACTCAAAGGTTCATGATTTGGACCACAATGATCCATTCGTTCCAATAGCAAGAAGGGTTCCTGAAAGACTTGTTTTGGCAAATACAACTTCTACATAGTGGGAGGCACATCAAAGGAGCAGATCCAGATCTAGCACCTACACTTCTATCCTACAGAGGAGCAGCTTGACAATATTTTTGAAAAGGCTTTCATTGAGGAAATTTGTTTAACTTATATGCTTAGCATGAAGGTTCTTTGAGTTCCCTACTGATGTTCTTTTTTAGGGGGGGTATTTTTCCCATGAGGTTTTTCCCAATTTCCTTGGTTCATGGACAGTTCTTTATTTTTTATCATTTATTTGATTGTATGGGTGACCTTTGGTCTTAGTAACCAGGGCCTAGGATGAAAAGTATGGATTAAGGGGGGGTGTTAGGATATTTCAATACTCCATCCTTGTCCTACCTAGCATTATTTATTTTTCCTAGTTGTTGATGATGACATTTTCCCCCTAGTGATGTGAAGATGTCATCTAGGTCCATCTTCCAGCTTATGAGCCCTGCATGCATCATTTTAGGACCACTTCAGTTAGTTCCCTATTTTATAGGAACCTACTCAGTGTTCCAGTGCAGTCCACCTGAGTTATCTGACTCTTGTTGGGGGTTAAAGCTCAAGATGCCACTGATTGTGGCCTCATGCGTCCTTTTCTGACTGGCATGCATGACAGACTCACTATTGCACCCTCCTTAGTCAGTTAACTGATTGTGACTTCAATAAGTTGAGTTTAGGTTCAGTTCAGTTGACTTTGAGTCATCCAAAGCACTCCAATGGTGATAATCCCTATGCTAAACCAACTGAGGTTTGAATTCTCCTGCATGATTCGAATTCTCTCCATTGTAACATCATTGTTTATTATACTGATTATTGGAACATGTGACATTATTCTGCTCCTATCTGAGTTATGCTGCATTATTATTCTTCTGCTCTTTTTTACTGCAGTTTTCACTCTTATTCAAATTTTCTGCTCATTCTTTCTTTATGAGGTATCCTCATCTCTTTAGATCTGTTGTGACTTAGAATTTCACGTGTTGGGTTTGTAAAAGAAGCAAGTCCCAATGAGATTGCTTATTTTATTTTCCCCCTTTTTGGGCACATCTATGATTACCATTTATACATGGAAGGTATGGGTTCAATGCCAAGTCTCTGAGCAAGTAGTAAGGATGGTGGTCAACGTTTTGGTGATGAAGAAGTGTTAAATTAAGAAGTAGTATTGGAGCAGATAAAGTGATTCTCATGGTGACATGTGGCAACTGACGATAGTTGTCACCATTTGGTCACTAACTAGTTGAAAAAGGACAAAGGTTCTTTGACTCTCCAGAAGACCAGAATTTGACCCTTGTCAAATTTAGCATGGTAACAAAAGCTTAGTGCATGGTCTGACTTGCCATTCATCTCAACATTCGTTTTATGGCTATTGATGACTAAGTAGGCTAGCATTACAAAAGCTAAAATCCTTGTTGTGGCCATTGAAAAATATTTGAAAGCATCCTAATACTGGTTCCAAGTTGACTTCCTACAAGAATTGGTTGATGCCATCATCTAAAATAATGAACAAGAGAATTAGAGGATACAACAACAAGAAAACTACCTTGTAAGCATCCAAAGAATTAAAGGTCACCCCAGCAGTTATATGTGGTACAATTTAGAAGCAATACCAAAGGGATTAGCTTTATATTACTGATTTAGGAGGATCAACTTATCAACATCACTTCCAACCAGTTTTCGGTGCTTGTTGTGGTTGGTTTAGTAGTCCCATCCATTGTGTTTTTGTCCTGCATGCATCCTTCAGGAGATGAGGATGAAGAGGACGCATTACCTGTGATTGGAAAGTGCCATGAACCTGCAATTTGAATTTATATACTTTCATTAAATGTGCAAACATTGTAGGTTCGTTGTAGAATAAATCATTTCAATGCTAAATAAAATAACAATGGCAGATTGGTTGGCTAGCATGAGGAAAATGATGTAGGGAACAACATATATGAAGTGAGATCATGCATTGAATATTCACTCTCCTAGATTGTTCAAATACCAGAGGGAAAGGGGAATCAGCGGCCAATGATAAAATAGAGAAATATGGGTAGTACTATCCTCAGGAAAATCTACATAAACAGTGACATTTTTGTGAGGAAAACTCTCCACAAAAGAAGAAAGTAAAGCCTTGTGAAAGGGTACTTTACTAAACATATTTGAAGTGCCTAGTCAAAGAAAAATGTATGATGTCCTAATCACCTTTGAAAACAAAGAAAGCCTCCAAAAACTACATTAAATAGTCCAAAACAATATGAGAAGAGTACACATGTGTGGGCAAACAACACATTAGCACTAACTAGTTGCTCTTTGATTTCTCTAGGGATTTATTTTCTCTAATACCATTTTGATGAAAATCAAAGAGGGATGGATCAAAATATTTATGAAGTCATAAATCCAAAAAAAAATAGTTGATTGATCCCATGCGCCCTGCTTGTTAACTAACACAAAACACACCTATGTTTCATGCATGTTCCCACTTGTAACTGAACCAACCCTCTCATGAATGCAACCTTAAATTGGGGTATTAAAAAAATATGGTAAAACCAACCATAATTAAAATACAGAGTATGATTTTGTGGTTTTTAATAAACATGAGTAGCTTATTCAAAGCACATAGTGCACATATATTCCTTCCATGTTTGTAATGACTTAGGGCATCACTTGGAGATATTTGGACCCTCTTATTCGGTTCTTGTACTAAACCTAAACTTAGTTACTGAGAAAATTCAGGGCTATGTTCATTGTAGAACTTTCTTCCTACGGATAAAAAGAAGCCCTCTTTGGATCAATTAGGTCCCTAGACACCTACCAAAGATAGAAAGAAACAAATGGTGATCTACTCTCCTGGATCAAGCACTTACATGAACTTTTAACATAGAAGGAAAGGGAAAGAAGATGTATTACGCTAGATCTAATCTACAAGCAAGAAGACGTATTAAGCTAGATCTAATCTACAACATATCATGCATCAATATAACAAGAAACAAGATATGGGAGAATATGCCAAGTTATCATTAAGAAAGCCAAAAATGCTTATTACAATGTTATACCTTGATTTCTAAGATGATATCATCTCCTTCCAAGCTCTCCAACATCACCCTTGCAAGACTTATGGGATCATAATGGCCTCCTTTCTAAGTGTTTCCCAATCATAGGATCATAAGTTTGGTGCTTCCAATATCACCCCCCATAGCTCATGGATGGCTCTCTTCTTATAGGATTTGAGATGCCAACTACTTAGAGAAGATGATGCATCTAAGTGAAGGAGATGTGGATCAAATATCTAAACCATCATAAGGAGGGAATGTGAGATGGGATTTGAAAGGGTACCTCATCCTAAGAATATCTCCATGAGATCCAAGATCCAAAATCAAAGGGATAATCCTCAAACAAAATTTTTGCTTCCCTATCACTGAGCAAAACGCGAAAAATTTTCAAATTTTCGCTACCATATAACTGAGGAAAGCGCAAAAATATGAAATTATCTCTCCTTGATGAACTGTCAGGGGGCAAAAATTTCAGTAGGAGGAATATTTGGAGGTTTGTAAGGTTGGATTTCGATCCTTCCTGGGTTGGATTGGTTCCCCAAGATGACCAAGGAGTGGACCAACTCAAAATAGAGGTTCCTAACACCTCTAGGACGCATAAACAAAGTATATTTTCATGGTGAAATACATGTGGTTACCCCATATAGAACATGGTGTGGAAATTTAAGGTATAACAGGTCCCCCCTAAAGTGTGAGGTCAAAAGGAATTTAATGGCCGAAACACTTTACCAATAATAAGTCTGCAAGGATATCTAAAGGAGAACTGGAGAAGAGCTGCAAGCAAATATCAACAATATGTCTAACGACATCGAGGCGGGCATACCCATGCTTGGAACAACTGATTCAAAGCATGGATGCTGACCAATAAATCATAGATCCATGATAGTACTGACTCAATAATGACTAAACACAAATCATGACTACTAGAATACAAGCATAGATCCATGATAAGACAATGACACAACCACGACAAATACAAGAGTGGATTTGTGTGACAGTACATCAGTGATGTCACCAACATAATGTCAATGTGGGAATCTACTCAAAAAAATCACCATCGCAACGTGGATGTGCTAAATAGACTTCAGAACCATCTAGGTTCTTCTACCCAATCCCAAACCGATACGAATCTAACCATGTGATTACAAGGTGTTGAAATCGAACATGGTAGAAACCACTTGATTACCGGTCAATAATGTAAATCGTTAACAAGTGAGAGGGAAATCACCAATGATGATAAATATCCCCATGGTATCACTAGTATATTCCAACGAATGTGAATATATGTTTTGACATCGAACACTCGTGGAATCATTCGATCAGAGGTCAATGACAAAAACCTATTGTCGAATACGAGGAAACCTACCATTGAGACATGCAGGTACCAAGGTACTAAGGTGGTTCCTAAGTCTAATTCCTTGATGATGTGTTGAATTCGATAGGAATAGACTCATCGAAGGAGTGCCATGATGAATCCCACATCATCAACACAAAACTGGCATAGGAAAGTGATGTGAAGTAATGAATCAGATGAGTATGGACTAACACAAGGATGTAAAGGCTAAAAATATTGCAAAGGCTCACTAAGGTAAACTTCCCTTGAACATTGAATGGCACGACAACAACGACTTGGAAGCATTGACTCAACAAAGCAGATACCAAGACATAATGTGAGAATGACTGAGACATTCTTCAGATGACTTGAAGGAGCGAGACAACTCACAGAATTGGCATGACTCAAAGACAAGCAGATTACCCAACGGTATGACGAGACTCAAACAAGTGCCATGTTAAAGGGTGACACAAGCTTCCATAAAGCTTTCTAGAACAAACTTAGCTTATTTCTCCCCAACCCCCATCATGCTTGACGAGCACCTCTTTGTTTTTTAACGAGCTTGAGGAGGATAACAGATGCTCGGTATAGCTCATCCTTCGGACGAGTCCAATCTCACATGTTTTACGAACCTGAGAAAGGAGGGGTTCAGTCCAAAAAGGGTACTTCGATGTTTGCCTTTACGAGTCCGAGGAAGTAAAACTCAAGGATTTTTCATGTTTAGAGGGTTTTAAACAATCTAAAGAGGACTCCAAAAAGGCATTTTTCCTAAAGTTAGTTTCCTAAGCCTAAAAGAAGCGTAAAAAAATGCGAAGGAGAACTCTCTTAGTCGATGGTTAGCTAAGGCATTCCTTTTTCGTAATTAATACTACTCAACCTGAAAAAGGGGTAAACTAAAACTGAATAGATTCCCTTTCAAATCCTCTTACGAGCGTGAAAGGAAGCAAGTTCACTTGGTGATCTTTTCATATTTTGGGAGTCTGAAAATAACTTACAGTAAACTCCAGGGGTTCCTTTTACATAATAGTTTTTACGAGCCCGAAAAAGTGATAAAAGTATACTTGGTAACCTATTCTCATGTATTTACGAGCACCAGAAAGAACAAATACTGAGCTCGACACCTTTTATGCTCAGCTTTAACGAGCACAAAAATGGTATCAAAAGCACTCGGAATCTTTTTCATGTTTGGATCTAGAGCACGAAAAAGGAAAAAGTAATCTCAACACCATCTTACTGTTTTTAACAAGCTGGAAGAAAGGTTGGAAAAATGCTCGTGGTATTTGCTTCATTTTTTAATGAGCTTGCAACAAAAAATGAACTATGCTCGGACAATGGTTTCATTTTTAGCGAGCTTGAAGTTGAAACCAAACTATGCTCGGAATGAGGCCCATTGACAGGTTCCATACCAACATGATGTCCAGAGGTTGGTACTAAGGGTGATACCCACTAGCAATTTTTTTCTCCAACATGATGTCCAAAGGTTGGAAACTTGCCCCCAACATTATCAGCAAAAGCTAGCATCTTAACTCCAGTATGATGTCCAGAGACTGGAGACATGCCCCCCAAGCTTCGTTTCGTCTACCTACTCTTATTCTTCGCCCAATTAAATTCCTGGCTACTAATAGGAAAAGGTTCACCAGAGGGATAGGAAGAATGAGGATTAAGTGACATGGGCATATGAAATGAAGGTTCAAGTCCTAAGTCTAGTGTGAAACTCGACTCAATGGGAGAGGAATTTGTTTCATTTTTAACAAGCTTGACAAAGAAAGGGAACTCTTCTCATAGTCATTTGTTTCAAAAAAAAATTAAACGAGCTTGACACGGGAATAGAACTGTGCTTGTGATGACCTGTTTCATTTTTTAACGAGCTTGGCAGAGAGGGAACTTTGTTCATACGGGCCTATTTCATTTTTACACAAGATTGAAACAGAAAATAACTATGCTTGAAGTATCCCATTTCGAGCTTAAAACAAAAATAAAACTATGGTTGAAGTTGGTTCCTACCCAACATGATTTCCAGAGGTTGGTAGTTTTCCCTCATCATAAGAATCTAGTGGTCTTAACTCCAGCATGATGTCCAGAGGCTGGAAACATTCCCCTCTAAGATTCTTCCATGATGGGAAGAATTTATCGGTTCGCTAACGACTCAACTCTGACATGATGTCTAGAGCTGAGAGACACATATGATGATGGGGGAGGAACCACTAAGACATGTGGAACATTCAGGGAAGTCTAGTGGATGGCAGTCATACAATGAGTAGGTGTAACAAAGGAAAGCCGATCAATGGTCACTATGTTTCCATGATGAGGAAAATACATCACTCGAAGAGTGTGTATACTACAGCTTCCATGGCATAGACATAATATCGCCCAAGAAACATATTAAAATCTGAGGGACCTTGGACTACCATAACATCGATGCATACAGTTTTCCCTCCTAAGGTAATAGGTAACTGAGGAAGGATCCCTAAAGGTCCAGTAGGTATTCTATTAAAATCCAATATCTGATCAATGGCTGGAACAAGCTGAGGAGATCCTATAGCTTTCCAAGTTGTTGAGGATAAAATACTAACAGAATCTCCTTCATCAACAATAGTGCAAATTACATTCCTACCGGTAACTTCTACATATATCTGGAAAGGAACACCCGAAGGAAGAAAAGATTGTGTTAGATTATTCCAATCAAAGGAAATGACCTTAGTACTTGGGGGGGATCCCGTGGAAATGGACAGGATTTCCCTTTGTCTAGAACAATCTGAACTAACTAAGAAAACATCATTGGTTTTCAATTCACTCTCAATTGGAAGAGCGGGATGAGACGAATATTGTGTCATGGTGACTAGTTCAATCTCGACATTCTCTAATGAAAGAGTGGGATAGAGTGGAGATGGCATCAACTCGACTACTTCAAATTCACTCCTCAAAGGAAAAGTGGGATGAACTACTTGTTCTCCACTCTTTGAGGAAAGAGTGGGATCAACCGAGGGTGGAGCAGGATCGACTACTTTGGATTCACTCTTCAAAGGAAGAGTAGGATAGACCAAGGATGTAACTAGATCGACCACTTTATAAACCAATGAGGGTTCAAGGGACAACTTATGATATCCAGTTGGAAGGTGATTATGGGATATAGTAATGGCTTCCAACAATTGTGAAGCTTCATCCATGCGAGGACAAAGGTAAGTAAGGTGCATGTCCTTGCATACAAAACAAGGATTCTTGACTCTACCTTTCTGACCCTTAACCATAGAGTCACTGGTCGATCGGGTATCATTAGTAAGATGTCCAGAGGTTGATGATATAGGTTGTTTGGATGCTTTAGAGCACTCTTCTAATACTTTGGAAATAAAAGGACAATCCTTAAGAAGGTGATTCCCCCTGCAAATCCTGTAAGGGAACTTAGGTTTTCGAGGTGTTTGAATAGAAAGAGCATCATTAGGGGTAGTCAGTTGATGCTTGGTCTCTTTCTTATTCTTCTTCTTCTTAAACTTCCTTTTCTTCTTCTTCTTATCCTCCTGATTACTAGCACCACTACTTTTATCAGGCGAGGAAAAAGAAACAGAAGAAGATACATCCGACGAAGAAGGCGAAGGATCGATTTGGGGTTGATGCTCTCATGGTGTAGAGTTAACATTTGAAACATTAGGTGCATTCGGGATCACCAAATTGGAGAATAACCATACTGGTAATCCTATAGACAATCTAGGAAGATACAAAGTGGCAATAAAGGGAGGAACAATATCTCCAACTGGAGGAAAAACAAAAGGTACCCCTTGAAAATAGGTCTCTTAATTGGTAGTCCCAGAAGAGTTTTCCATAGCTATTTTATGAAACTAATTATCTCCCTAAGGCATTCTAAATACCACACACAACAAACACTACTCAAACTAGAAGAAACAAGCAACTGGTGAATAGGTGGGATATAAAAGTCGAAATCCTCATGAGTGTATCAAGCTATCAGAACTCGCGATATACTATAGGGTCCAACAATTATACTCGGCCCAATTTTTCAGAGAACTAACCAAGGAGGATTAGGACCATACCCTTGGCCATATAACCCGACTACCTAACAGTACGTGTGTAGTAGTTCCCCAAGTGTTGTTCTCGGTGTATTGCAACAAAAACACGACCATAAGGTTTACTCAGATGCTTCCAGGATCTTATAAGGGTCTCCTGGTATACACAAGGTCCGTGGGAGATCCAATCTGTAGTAGTGCTATCTAATGCACAACCGTTCGACAGGGGCCTTCCTATATACCGTCGAGTATGTGAGAGAACCTTTCTATATACTGTGAGGTACGTGAAAGTTCATTCTATATACTGACTATTGCGTGGAAGAACCGCACAATCCTCAGGATGCAGTGCAGGAAAATAATGACAAATCCTACGCTTAATGACGCCGAAACACGTATCTAACATATCACTCAAGTTGCTAAAGATTTTAACTTAACAAGCGCTTTATTTTATCTTATGCGGTTAAGTGGACAATGAAGTGATGACTCGACTCAAAACCATGCAATGAATGAGTATGCAAGTATTCCTTTCGATGAAGTCCTACTCAAGAAGGAGAGAGAGAGAGAGATTTTCTTCCCAAATGCACAACCCTATGCATATGCAATTTTAGCTTTTTAATGAATGATAACCAATCATGTGAAACCATACCCAAACTATCATAAAGTGACAAAAATAGATCTTTCTATCAATACCAAATTCAAAAGTTCTAATTTGTTTCCTATCTTTTTACACGTGAAAAAGACACATCTAAGCTATGGGAAAGAAAGATTCCGTAAATGTTTCCAATCAAATGCAATAAGAGGATGTCCCATGTTGTTCAAATACAATCAAAGCAATCCAAATGACGCAAAAGATACCCAAAGCTTGAAAAAACCTTAATGTGGGTCAAAGGGATTGTAGGATACACAATCCTTGGCCCCCCGGCCTTGAGGGGGAATTTGTTTTTCAAATTTGATGTTTATTTTAATCAAATATAGTGCAAAAAATTCCTAAAAATGAAAACAAACACGTTGTTTGACGGACAATCTACCAAGAGCGGACTCGAGGCATGATCTCCCTAGCTCAACGCAAGTCTAGAACAATTAGGACAGAATATAAATCACTCTGCTAGATCTAATTAAGGATCAAGGAACTAGATACGTTTACCTTATAGATCACTAATCCTTTTCTCCTTGAATGTTTCTCCAAGCTTGACGATCTTTAGATTCGAGCTGCAAAACCTGTCAAGACAATAAGACAACAAAACAAGTAAAACGCATCTATACAATAACAAATCTAAGTAAGTAGTCAAGCAGGTGAACTACACAAGATATAATTAACACAATGAGATTTTGGTGGAAAGCAATTATATTACTGTATTGAAAGGGAAGTACATAGGATAGAAAGATTACAACCATTGACTTGACGTAGCAATCCTCATTCGATCGAACCAATGCCAAAATCCTCCCAAGGAAGTGTGAGTCTCCCAATAGATGAGTAGAGATCTCTCCTAAGGTAATTTCACCAGCATGTAGACACTATAGACTTCCTCCCTTTGGAATGGGAGTGAGCTTCACTTGTATAGGACTAAGTGGATAGGGTAGGTTGAGATATGGTAGGAGAGAGATAGGGGATCCTTCCAAGAGGTTAGGAACCGAGTGCCATCTCTCCCAAAAGGTCAGGGATAGGGATCCATGTAATCTAGCTTCGAGAATGGGCTCGAAGAAGATATTTTTGTCCATTAACTGACATCGTCGCAAGCTGCAAGAGGACAACCTGCGACGTTGCAGGTTGCATGAGGAAAACCTACGACGACCTCTCTAAACCTAATATGAATGGGTTTGTATCTCTTCCAAGTTAATAGCTTAGTCAAGGAAACTTTAGGGATGATTACACTGAGTCTCATGATGGTAAGATTTTAGGTGTAACAGAATGCCCCCCAAAGCATGAAGTTGTTTTGAAATTGGACAGGTGAAATGCTTTGATAGAAGGAATGGCAATGGCTCATCGGATGAAGGACGTTGTTGTAGTACAACTGACTCTGAGTACACAGTCTCATATGACATACAACATGGTTTTCAACCAGTACATTACAAATCCATGATAGTAAAGACCGACTGAACACAATCATGGCTACTAGACACAAGCGTAGATCCATGATGAGATAATGACACAGCCACGACCAATACAAATGTGGATCCATGTGATATGACTCAAAACAAACTCCATCGCAACCTGGGTAAAGCATGACTCACCAGGGTCTTCAAGCCGAACCCGCAATGATACGAATCTATCCATGTGATTGCAAATGTCTTGACGTCGAACATGGTAGAAACCACTTGATTACCGATCATTGATGTATACCGTTAACAAGCGCGAGGGAAATCACCATTGATTTCAATGATTCCCAAGGTACCGCAGTACATATCATCAAGCGTGAATGCATGAGTTGAAGTCAAATGCCAGATGAAATATTTCAATCAAGAGTCAATGATGTAAACTCATGTTGAAAGAGAGGTAACCTGCCATTGAGGCATGCAGGCCCAAGGTACTTGGTTGGTTTCTAGATTCAATCCTCGGATGATGTGTTGAAGTCGACAAGGATGAATCCGTCGAAGGAGGGCCATGATGAATCCCTCATCATCGACACGAAACACGACAAATGATGTTGAGAGTGGTTCGGATGGTACAGTAATATGCAAGACTGACTCAGAGTAGACCGACATGGTAGTAGTCGTACTGACTGCAGATAATGAATGGTGAGAATATTCTTGAACATGGGCATGGCATGACTTGGCAGTATTGACATGACGATTACGACACCAAAACCTAATGCAAATGATGAATGAAGCGTTCTTTGAATGACTCAAAGGAGTGACAAGACTCAGGAAGTGGGTGAAACTCGAGGACAAATGGATGATCCAAGTGCAGTATGCAAATGCAAATGAGTGCCATGTTCAAGAACGACTAGGTACTACCACAGATAAAGGGTGTAACATAAAAGCTTTCATTTTTCCCCATCATGAACGATGAGTGCCTCATGTGTTTTTAACGAGCTTGATGAGGGTAACCAGATGCTCAGTATAGCTCATCTCATATATGAGTCCAATCCCAAATATTTTTCGAACCTAGGATAGGAGGGGTTCGTCCCATGATGGGCCCTTCAATGTGAAAGTTTAACGATTCTATAGAAGTTAAAACTCAGTCATCATTTCATGTTTAGAGAGTCTGAAAAGAACTAAAGAAGACTCCAACGGTCCTTTTTTGTAAAGTTAGCCTCATCGCCCGATAAAGGGTAAAACAATGCAAGAGAGGACTCTTCCAGTCATGATTTGCTGGAGTATACCTTTTTCGTAAGTAGTGCCCCCTGGTCCGAAAAAGGGATAAACTATCACCAGGAAGATGACCATTCAAATTCTTTAACAAGCATGACTGCGACAAGTTCGCTTGGCAATCTTTTCATATTTCGAGAGCCTGAAAAGAGCTTAAAGATAGACTCTGGGGGGGTTCCTTTTCCGTAGGAGTTTAACGATCCCGTAAAAAGTGATAAATCGTAACTCGGTAACTTATTCTCATGGTTTTAAGAGCACAAGAAAGAACAAAGAGTAAGCTCATTATCATCAAATAATTACAATCTAACAGATATAAAATAACGACAAAACATTCAAAGGGTTGTTCATACTTGAAATGACGCTCCAATGTGAAAAAGGCACACAAAGAACACTTAACAACTCCTGCGCACTCGAAAGCTAGGTCAAAAAGTCAACCGGGTATTCAAATGCCATAAAAATTATCCAAACTACAGCAAATGACCTAAAAAGCATCAAATATTTAAAAAAGAATATGCCTTTTGTTTATAAATAGAAACAAAAAACCAAATATAGTTACCATTTTTCATTTGCCAAATTGGGAGAAGAAGTGTCATTTGGAGCCAAAAGTTCACTTGTCGATTCCAGGAGCTGTGAGCAACCATTTCACGAGCCGTTCGGAGCAGGTAACTCTAAACCTCATCCAGCACATTTCCAGTGGTTTACAATTTTAATTTTAGTTCATTTTTTGGGTTTTTTAGTTGGTTTGTGGAGGGCTATTGCATCCGCGGGTCGTCGCAGGTCTCCCTTACGGGAACTGTGATGAACCTGGGTCGTCGCAAAGACCACAAAGTTGGGTTGCGATGATGTCACACTGTCAGTATTGACGGGGTGTGATAGCGGAAATGTCCAACCCCACCAACAAACCTAGCCCAAAAAATGAAACTCCAATGGTTGGGAAGAGTTATAATGATGTTAAAATGCTCCTATTAGCAGGTTAGTAGCAGCCAACATGGTCTTAGAGTAGCATGAACGAGAACATGAGGTAGATGATGTGCAAGCTGCAAGTGACTCATTATGTGTAGAGGCATTATGGAACTACGGGCTACTGAATTTCTTCAACGTTCAGGGCATGAGGGCCCAAGTACCAATGGTAGAACATATGGTCCATTGTTGGGACGCTGCACAACAGTATTTTGTGATCGGAGAGCACACTTTAACTATAGATGTGGAAGACATCTACTTCTTGATTGGATTGTCTCAGAGGGGGGACAATGTGGCTCTTACTGGATCACGAGGAAGTGATCGAACAGTAGACGACTTGATCCTTCAGCATTGCACTCCTCACACCCGTGCCTCTAGTGGGAAGATTCCCATCAAAGAGGTTCGAGAACGTCCACTGTGAGGTATTCTTTTCACCATAATGAGGATAGTAGGGAGCCAAGCACCCCATCTAGCTACTAGGTCCCAGATGTTGTATGCAGAGGATTATATGTCTTCGAAGGTAATCAACTGGTGTGAGGGACTCCTTGCAAACACTCGAGCTCAGCTGACCAAGTGTAGGCGTGGAGAGCTCAAGTAGTTCAGATACGAATCTATAGTGATCTCATTTCTATTGGAGTGGGTTCCCCTCTTGCGCCCGTAGGTGCCTTTGGATGACAGGGATCCTAAGGATCCTCACATGGCCAGATGGACAGAGGTGATGGCCCGCCATGGTGGGGGTCCTATCATCGGGTATGGTCCTGAGTTCTTCACCTGGATGGAAGGCCATTTTCTCATGGTAGAGGATTAATCGTACAGTGGTACGGATTACAGGGAGGACCCAGACTTGGCACTGCCCGAGGGAGCAGAGTGGGGAGACATTGGTAAGAATAATGACCCTTGTACTTTTTAGTTTTGTGTATTTATGATTTTTTTTTTATAGTGCTGATAAGTTAATAACATGTGTGTGTAGATGTGGGCCCCATGCAACCAATAGGAGTTTCTCTTCTTGCGAGGAGAGGAGGGGGAGCAGCCATGGCCCCAGCCCTACATGCTACCATCGTGGAGATGGAGGACATCTACGAGAACCTGACTGGGTGTACGTTAGATGTTCCAGAGCCGATAGTGGATGAGTTACCAGGACCTATGCAGAGTTATGCGCTAGGAGCGTCTGTGAGCTTCAATGTGCTGCTCCGCAAGGTCGCGAGAGCAGTTGACTGCTTCCATACTCAGCAGGCTAGAGCTGCAAGACCTAGGGGTGTACAGGCCAGGAGTTAGGCCTTATGTTGTTATTATGTATGTACTGAGAGATCAAAAGCCTCAGATTTTGTACTACTAAAAGCTATGAGGCTTCAAATTTTGTATAGACTCACTGAAAGCCGTCGTGCTTCAGATTTTGTACCAACACTACTTTTATGATGATATATATATACAGACATTTTGGCGGTTTTATACATTATGTGCTTTAAATGGATGAATGCTGTCATCTTGTTTATGTGTTTGCTTATAAAATGAGTTATTTACATGCTATGTCTACTTTAACAGTTCATGAATATGATTATGTGTGTGCAATGTACCAATCTAAGATGAAGTTGGACATGGAATCGGAAACTATGTTCATGCTTCGTGGAATGTGCAGGTACTGAATTGACTCGAAGGACCTTTCCAGAAGACAGACTCATCTATAGAGACGGAGTAATGTAGAATTGCAGATGGTGTAGACTCGGTTAAGATGAGAGACCACTAGTTGAGAATCCAAGTGGATGACAACGTAGTCCATACCCAAAGAAAAAGCATCGGTTAGGGTTCCAATGACTGCTTGATATTCCGCAGCATTGTTGGTTGCGAAACCTAGACACATTCCTCCTGAGCTGATAAGCTCACCAGTAGGTAAATAGAGTACCCAGGCTGCTGAAGCAAGGTTGCGAGTATGCCGGCTGGTGCCGTCCGCAAATCCGTAGCAAGTTGCCATCTGCACACAGACAGAACATGGTATAAGAAACGAAACAAGACCTAAGAACACAGAAATCAAAGCGTCACACCACACAAAACACACACACACACCATGTACAGTATATACAAAAGTACTTATGCATGAAAGACTCGAGCATAGTACCTCTTCAAGTAGATCCCATTGCGGGGCTCGCGCAAAGATATCCTGTCGTAGTCTTCAAGCTCGTAAGCTCCCTTCTCTAAAACACGTTTCACTATGTAAGCTCCATGCCACATGGACTCAAACTTTCTTGCCCCCAGCTTATCATGTTTTTGGTCATATGTGAGGACCAAATCTCCTTCGCTGTAGGCACGAGGTTCTATCGACTTGTCGTACTGCACTTTGATGCATCTCTTATGAGCTTCGTTGGCAAGAGCAGCATCTCAGCGAGTCTCGTCAAGCTTAGCTAGGTAGAGGAAGAATTCTTCCTCAGCATAGTGTTGGGGAGAAGTTCAATGGCGAGTTTGAGGGACGGAATCTCACACTCAATAGGAAGGACAGCCTCCAATCCATACACTAGTTGTAAGGGAGTAAATCCAGTGGCGGTTTTAACGGAAGTTCAATAAGCCCACAGTGCGGAGAAGAGCATGTTATGCCAGTTGGACTTGTGCGTACCCACCATGCATTGGACCATGGTTTTCAATACCTTGTTGATGACCTCTACTTGTCCATTTGACTGTGGGTAGTATGGTGTTGATTTTTCATGGCGAAAACCCAATCTGTTGCTCAACTCGTCAACCATATGGTTCATAAAGCAAGAACCATGTTCAATAACTATCGCTTGAGGAACTCCAAACCGTGCTATTGCATGATTAAACATGAAGAGTGTGGCGGTCTTGTCGTCGTTCGTGTATGTAGGCATTGTCTCGGCCCACTTTGTAAAGTATTCCACAGCTACAATGACATAACTATTCCCCCCGAACGAGTTAGGCTTACAATGCATGAAATCAATGCCCCATTTAGCGAAGGGACCAACGGCAATAACCAGGTGTAACGGGGTGTGATGGGTGTGCTTTTTCGTATGAAAATGTTGACATGGAGGAAATTGTTTTACGGCCTCAATACAATATTTAAAGATAGATGGCCAATAATATCCCGTGCAAAGAATCTTATGGTCTATAGCCATCCCAGAGAGATGACCGCCACAAGCCCCAGCGTGACAGTCATTTAGGACGTGTTCAACCTCGTCATGAGTCAAACAATGTCGAAGAATAGAATCGATACCACAGTGGTACAAAGTATCATTGATAATTAGGTAATACTTTGCATGGTGGCGTATTCGATGACGGTTGTCATGAGACAATTGAGGGATGAAACGTTGGGTCTAAAGATATAAAGTGATATCTTCATACCACAGATCAGACGTACTGATAAGAAACAATGACTCATCCAGAAAAGAGTCATTGGAATCAGATTCTACATCAACACGGGGAAGGTCGCAGATAAGCTCAGCAAACACCAAAGATTTTTTAGACTTGGCTTTTTCAAAAAGAAGATCAAATTCTTGCAGTATCACGATCCAGCGTGAATACTTGCCTCCAAGCACCTAACGAGTCAGAACGTGGTACATGGGGTTCGAATCGGTGATGATGGTGGTGGTGCGAAGCAGAATGTAATGTCGAAACTTCTGTACGACGATAACTGTCACAAGATCGAGCTTCTCAACATGTGAATATCGAGTTTCAGCATCAACAAGACCTTTACTGGCGTAGTATATCACATGTTCTTGGGAGTTCTGGTCTTCCTGCACCAAAACCATGGCGATAGTGGTGTCGGAAGCAGCGAGGTATAGAATGTAATCCCGATAGTAATTCGTTGGTTGGAGCACAGGGGCATGCGTGATGGCATGTTTCAAACTATCAAAAGATTGTTGAGCTTGGTCATCCGAAATGAATGGGACGTCTTTTTTCATCAATCTCATGTAACCTTGCATCTTTTGCGCAAAATTACAGACAAAACGCCTTAAATAAGTCTCTCTTCCTTGTAGACTCTGAATTTTCATAATATTAGTTGGAGGTGGGAGAGCGACAATGGCTTCCACCTTCAAGGGATCAATTCGGATCCCATATTTCGAGACGATAAACGCTAAGAGGCATCCAGATTCGACACAAAAAATACACTTATGAGGGTTCAGACGAATATTGTACCGTCTGCATTTGAGGAAAACAGCCGTCAGATGATCTACGTGGAAATCACGCTGCTTTGAGTGGGTAGGGAGGTCATCCAAGTAGGGTTCCACAAAGTCCTTCACATCATGGAAGGCGTACGACATGGCCCGCTAGAATGTGGCACCATCATTTTTAAGGCCAAACGGAAGTTTACGGTATGCAAACGTTCCCCAAGGGTAGATGAATGCAGTCTTGTGTTGGTCGGAGGGATGGATCTCAATCTGGTTGTATCCAGAAAAGCCATCCATGAATGAAAAAATGACACTTCTGCCACAATTGTCGATAATCTGGTCAATAAAGGGAGTCGGGTAGTTGTCCTTGGGAGAAGCTTTGTTGAGATCCCGATAATGGACACAGACACGAATGGTACCCTATTTTTTAGTAACAGGGACGACATTTGAGACCCATTCTATCAATGAGACAGGGTAGATGAAGCCGGCCTTCAAGAGTTTCTCAATCTTTGCCTTGATTGCCACAGTCTTCTGAGGGTGTGCCGGTCGTAACTTTTGGCAGACAGGTTTGACGTCGGGATAGGTTTTGATTTCGTGTAAAACAATGGTGGGGTCTATCCCTGGCATCTCCTCGTAGGTCCAAGCGAACACGTCTCGGAATCGCTTGAATAAGGCCATGTAAGCAATGACTTCTTTAGGGGAACACTTATGGCCTAACTGAATGTGTTCCACTACACCAAGACTAACCGAAATGTCAATCGAAGTGGTAGGCTGAATGTTGGCTAGGTTGCCTTTGGAGTCCATTTGACATGTGAGTATTGAGGACTGAGAGCCAGAGTAGACATCCGGTGTAAAGATGGTGCTAATGTTATTCTCCACAGTATCCAAAAAGGGAAGGAAAGATGAATGATGATGGAGGTCTTCCCACAGAGGATCATCCGCACTCATGATTTCCATAAAGGACTCGTTAGAATGAAAAGTCATCAGCAGGGGGTCAGATGATGTCCACTGTGGAGAACAGGAGGTGGAGGCCATAGCTAAGTGGTCCTCCTGTGCTGACTGGATAGCCTCGTACGTGAGTTTGGCGGGTGACTGAGGCATCGTGTCTTCAATCAGGTGTGTGGTGGCTTCGTCAGGTACAAGCCATGAATCAGTGGAGTTGGGGATAGATGAAATCTGCGAGGAGATCATGTTCACCGTAGCAACATGATTTGGGGGATCCAAAGTAGGAAAAATTCCCATAAGGGATGAGTCCTTAATGAGGCCGACCCCCACGCTCTCATACTGTTGTAAAGATTGTCCAATTGATGGAACGTTATAGCCTGGGTGAGTAGCGGTGTCAGGTGTGCAGAAATCCAGTTGGTCGACTGTGACAATTCGGCCTTGATGGGTGAATTGCACTCTGTGGAAGATAGATGATGCGACCGCAATCATGGCATAAAACCAATTAAGACCAAGCAAAATTTTGTAATCTAACGGGGCAGCGACCACTTCAACGTCAATGGTTGCGGTCTTACCCCCAGCTCGACTGCTAAATCTTGTAACAACCCATGAGGTTGAAATCCACGTCCCTTGAATGCTCTCAAATTGGTAGGAGAACAGTTCAACTCGGGAGAGCCAATGGCTCTCCAGCATGAAATCGACATGACTGAAGTAGAGGCACCTTCATCCAAAACGGTACGATGGATTGTCTTCCCAGCAATGTTTGTGGCAACTTGAAATGCCAACTGATGGGAGAGCCTCGGTTTGAAGTATTCCAGCCGGAACATGATGGTGTTCGATGAATCTAGGTCGACTACACCGATGGCAGCGAGGAGAGTCTTGCGCTGATTCAGGCATTTTTGCAAGACCTCGAGCGTCGACATAGCACAAGGGGCTTGTGCTAGGTCCTCTACAATATTGTAGTTCTTGTTAACACCCAAAAAGTGTTCACTACCTCATCTACCACATTATATGGCTCATTTGTCCATTTTCCTGCCATATTTCCCTTAAAAACCCAAAAAATCCCATTAAAAAGCCTCCAAAAGGCCACAAAACCCTTAAAATAGCCTCAAAAAGGTTAAAAAACCCATTTTTCCTCCAAAAATATCCAAAATTCCTCTAAAAATAGCAAAAATCCCCTAAAAAGGGAAGAAAAATATAAAATAATGAGGAAAAGGAGGAAAAAACCCTATACAGCTGTCCTAAACCATGTGTTTCCCAAAACCATGGGTCAGCACTCCACCACCAAAAAACTATAAATAGGTGATGGAGATCCCTTATTCCATATCCACAATCACAAGCACCCTTACTCTGCCAAAATCTCTCTCGAAACCCTAGTTCACCATTGAACTACTTTCACCTTGAGAGCCACTTTTGGCCCATTCCCACCATTGGAGAAAGAGAAGGAGCATATTGGAGCTTGGAGCATCCTCTTGGACATTGCAAAGGGCTTCATCAACCTTCACTTTGAAGGTAACATTAATACAAAAAGCCATTCTTTACATCTTTTGTTTATGTTTAATGCACAATGTTTACAATAGTTTATATCTTTGTTTTAGCATGATTATTTACATTTACTGAACTGCTACTAAGGAGTCCATTCTCCTTAGTAGGTGCTCATTTGCACAAGCTAGGGGTAAAACCCTAGCTACAGTTTTGGCGACTCAACTGAATTTTGAATTTCTGGTTTCCGTTTTAAAAATTTTTCCCTTTCGGCTATCCCTTTCGGCCGCCGCATATCGCGTTTTTTCTCTCTGCAGTCGCGTCCCGACCGCGACTTTCAGGCCTTTACCTCCGACCCGACCGCGGCTCTCAGACTGCTTCCAACGCCCCGCCGACGGATTCAAGTCTGTTACCTGCGATCCGACCGCGGCTAATCAGCCTGTTTGCTGCGATCTGACTGCGCCTGTCGGCCACTTTCCCGCGTCCCGACCGCGCCTGTCATCTTCTTTGCCGCGACCCGACTGCGTCTTTTACCCTGTTTCCTGCGTCCCGACCGCCGCTGTTGGTCCGAAAGCCGCGACCCGACCGCGTCTGTGTCCCTCAAACCCGCGGTCCGCCTGTTCCGATTCGCCACCGACCCACAGTCTGATTTCTGCATTTTTCCCTGTTTTGAGCCCAGCCCCTTTTGCTGCAATATTTTCTGCATCTGAACATCCCTCTGTCCTACCTGCGGCCTCACTTCCCTACAGCCTTTCTGCAACATAATTTATGTTCCCTTTACAGAATCTTTTTAAAATTTCAGTATTTTTAATTCAGAAAATTTTGCAAGTTCAAGTTTCAATTTCAGTATTATTGATAGTTGGAAGTTGCCCCCCTTGTGGCACTTCTATTTTGGGTTCATCACCTCACGAGCACACACTCTGTCACATAAATCAAGTGAGCCTTAAAAAGTACCTAATTGAACCAACATTCTAACCCCACTTGGGGAACACAAAAGAATCATTGTAGTTAGGTAGGGTCGGGGGGATAGGCTTCCAATAACACCCCTCGGTCACTTTCACTTGAGACATAGTTGTTGTCCAAATAGGGAACCAAAATCCCCTAGTACTTTTTGGCACGGTCACGACCAGTTTATCAGAGGGCCTCTCCCTTAGGAGTGTTGAAGTCGGGAGACTGGTTCCGGAGGCCTGAGTGGAATACCGCACTCCATTCAGTATCGAAGGGCTACCTTTCGCGGTTCGCGGGATATCCCTGTATAGGGGTATTGCGGTCAACGAACTAAACGGCAGATTCACCTTTCTGGACGTGTCATGAACGGGGTATCTTAGTTGCCATTCTTCTAGGATTGACTACCCGGTGTCCCTCCCGGTAGGGGGATATCATAGCCACTTGGCTTTCCTACTCATATTGTCTGACTTGGATTTCATCACCTTGCAGAGGATATGTTTAGTTGAGTCAGAATACTTTTAGTTAGGTGTTTGCATGCTCCTTTACCTCCCTTTGGTCTAGTGAGTCCACCATTTTATGTTTCTAGGAAACCTGCTGCTTGTTGGTATTCTTACCATCTTTGTTGTTACTCCACCTATTGTAGCATAGCTGTTGCAGTGGGTGTTTTGAGTTGGTTGTTGGCCTGAGTGCCTTGTTTTTTGAGCTCTCCTTCTGCACACTCGGTTGCATTAGGGTTTTTGAGCTGTTTTTACTCACCTCAACCCACAGAGATTAGACACCATCTGTCACCATTGAGTCCCCGAGACATTCTCGGCGCCTCAGGGGCGAGCCCCCACAGCACGGTTCTCTTGACACCACTCGTCATAGATTTCGATCATCATCCGTTGATACCACCCATCACAGATCTAGAGCCTTGTCACTTGACTCCACTCGTCAGCGACGTAGGTCTCCATCACCAAATATTGACGCTCCTTACGTTACCTCGGATTCTGACGAAGAGTCTGAGAACCCTATTTACACTGCCCCTACTAGCCCCATGGCTGGCACGACTTCCACTCCTTTTGTTGTAGGGACCATTGGTGGCACATCCACCACTACACCAGTTACTACACCTGTTTTGTGTATGCCCTCCATGGGGCCCTCATCTACCGTTCCCCTCACGGTACCTATTCCCGCAGCAGGAATCCCTATCCCCACTACATCAGTGGCTCACACTACCCATGGTGGTGCTGGACCATCCTCCACCACCTTAGTTCCCCCACTAGGGGACACCCTCCCAAATCCTGTCCCTCCACTTGGGGGCATTGGCCCCAACTTGGTCCAACCCACTACTGTGTCACATCCTCCTTCCAGTTTGCCATTCATGGCTAGCCTTAACCTACCTGACCTGGCCAGATTGACCAACGATCCTATTCGACACGACCCTACATGACCTCATATGCCTACCAAGCTTCCCTCCGACATCCCTAAGTTCGAGGGTAAGGCCGGTGAGGACCCACAAAACCATATCATGTCTTTCCACCTATGGTGTTCCTCTAACTCCATAGTGGATGACTCTGTTCGCCTCTGTCTCTTACAGCGCACCTTCACTGGCTCTGCAGCCAAGTGGTATATCGAGCAACCTCATGGGACCCATGCCACCTTTGCTTCCCTTGCCTTGACCTTTCTGCAGTTCTTCCAGTTGCCTGTTCGCTATGACGCGGGCGTTGAGATCCTCCTATCTTGTAGACAAAACACGGCTACCCATATCACGGACCACATCCATGAGTGGCGTCGACACCGTAGCTTATGCAAGATCAAACTAGACGACCGTATCTTCCTAGATTGGTTCCTCAAATCCCTTCTCCCTGTCATCGCTAAGGATGTCGCCTCAGAAAGACCCCAGTCTGAAGAAGAGGCCATCCTTAAGGCCCAACAGTTTGACCTCATTTACGCCCAGTCGGGTTACCTTTATACCATTATACCTGATGCCCCTCGCGGAGATCCATCCCCGCATGATGCACCGGGGGCATCCCACGCTGCAGACGGTATCATTGGCCGTGTTTCTTCGCATCCCCAACCATTTTCCATAGCACGTCCTACCCCTGGCCTCGACCTTTCACGGGCCACCTCACAATCTGGAGCAACCAACTCGTATGCTCCCATGACACATCACCACCATTCCCATGGACCCTCATGTCCACCACAGTGCTTCGGTCATGCGACTCTCGCTTATGCCCCCCCAGTCGCACCTCAGCCCTACTACCATTAGCAGACTGCCCCAGTTCCTGCGCCCTCACAAGCACCTCCCGCTTATTATCCACCACAGGCAGCCCCTGCGGCAAACCCACAACCTGCTCCGCAGACATATCAGCAACCCCCTCAAGTTGCTACACCTGCTTAGCCTCAACCTGCATACCATCCACCGCAGCCTGCTCCAGCACCTGCACAACCTCAGAATCCACCGGCTGCCCAAGGGCAAGTTTATGCCCAACAAAACCCGCAGCAAAACCAGAACAACCAACGTAACCAGGTTCAACAAAACCGCGGCAAGGGCCGTAATCGGGGTAACAACCAACCTGCAGACCAAGCTGGTCAACCAGCTAATCCCCCCGACAATAACAATGCGGCCCCCGCTAATCAAAACCCTGATCGCCCGCCCAAGCAGGCTAAAAACCCCAATTTGCGAACGAACCACCCTTGTTCTATTTGCGGGGTCTATGGCCACTACACGCATGCTTTCCCACACTTGGAGCGAGCTAGGCAACTCTGGGTTGACGATGCCCACCGCCAAGGGCAGGCAGCTCCTCAGGCGCCTCCTAACCCCCCTCAACCTCAGCAGCCACCTTTGGTGCTGCAAAACCCATTACCAACCCAAGGCGTCGTGAACACTCAGCCGTTGGCTCCCCCTCAAGCCAACGTGCAACCCCAACAGCAGATCACGTACGCTGCTCCCGATAAACCCATGTTTGACTCGGGAACTCACCACTTGTTGATGATGTCATCCGCTGACGTCAACCTCCAGACTCGTCGGAACCAGTATGGCTCCACCACTGACGTCCCTCCCACTGATAAACCTACTAACGCTCATCCCACCGATCAAGCGTTACGTATACCTCCACCTCCACTTGACGGTGCTCCCAAAGCACCTCGTTTCCCACTTCGTCGTATCAACAATAACCCCAATGCGCGCGCTGCGTCAAACTACAACATTGTAGACGACCTAGCCCAATCTCCCGCAGCCATGTCTGTGTTAGAAGTCTTGAAGAACTGCCCTTCCCAGCGTAAGACTTTACTCTCCGCCATTGGGGGGATTGACCCAAATGATTCGAATTTGATGGCATTTGATTTAGACCAATCTGAATCTCGCCTGCCTTCCACCCTAGCATTCCAAGTTTCTGTTTCCATTCGGAATCTTGTCATCCATCGATGCATCATCGATGAAGGTGCCTCCACATGCGTCATGTCTACATTCGTGTGGCAGAAGTTGGGATCCCCCACCCTCCAGCAGCCCACCACTGCATTACGCGCCTATGACGGTCGTTCGGCTCAGCCCCAAGGACTCCTAGCCAATGTCCCCGTCCAGTTAGGTGGCAAAACTGTACTCATTGACATTGAGGTAATCAATGCCCAATTGGATTATAACCTTTTACTTGGCCGCAGCTATATCTATGCCATGCGGGCCGTTGCCTCTTCCGTTTTTCGCACCATGATGTTCCCCCATGAGGGACGCGTGGTTAAGGTTGACCAGCTCACCTACTATGATCCCAGTGCTCCTGCGGCACCTGAAAATGTTCTCCCCATGGTTGAACAACCTGTTTCTCGTGCCACCACCTCGTTTTTTTCCTCTACGGGGCTTGGCGTCTACTCAGACGCGCCGATGACCTCCACCTTTCAATCCATTCCTCCGCCGTCATCTACGCCGGAAGTGTCTGACTTATGTACCTTGTCCCACGACAACCTACCACCTAATAATCAACCACCCTTGTTGCCTAAACCACCATTGGTACCTAGCCACATTGGTGTTACACCGATCCATACCATCCCCTTTCTAGTCCCTCCATCGGGAGTAGTAAGCGCCCCGGTTATGGCTACCCTTAGCCTCCCGGGGTTAACCTTGGGATTACCCGTCTGGTACCTTTCGCCTCCCGTTCGCCCGCCGACACCAGATGTCGTCCTCCAACCGGTGCAACCCATGGCTACTACCTCTCAACCACCTCCTGGCGTCTCTACCCCTTCGTCCTCCACGACTCCCCCTCCTACTCCCAAACCCACTGGGGGCAGAGGTCCACAACCTTACAGTGTTGTACCACCTCCCAAGACAGTCAAAAACCCTCCAACATTTCGTGCTCCTCCCAAATGCTCGCTGTGCGACGAGTTGGGCCATTTAACCCACCAATGCCCACAGTTACCAGCATTACAGAAGCACATGCAAATGCTCGACGATGACCCTAACATCCCAACTGTCGAACTAAATCCCACTTCGAAGCCTAAAGATAAGTCCCTACGTACCAACCACCCCTGCGCCATATGCGGTATTTATGGGCATTACTCACATCATTGTCCCGATCTCCCGGATTACCGAGCGGCCCTCTATGAGATGAACAATCTGGATCTTGAGACGGCACCACCCACCATTGAGGAGATTCACCCCCCGGTCTCTCCCCCCTCAGGGGAGGTCAACACCATTTATATGATCTCTTCCACCACTACTCCATCGTCAACCGATTTGACGACGCAAACTTTCCGTACTGATGAGGAGATTCTTGAGGCCCTCACCGCCCCTGATTATCCTTGGGATGATATGCATCATCGTTCCTACTTCATCCCAGAAGAATCCTCCTCTAGCACAGCCGCCCAATTCACGGTTGAATCCAAAGACTTCCTTCCCACTAAGGTCGATTGGTTCAAGGACCCTATTCCTGCTCCTGACGCCTTCGAGGAAGGTAACATGGCCAACATCTCACCCATCATCCAAGTTGATATCGCTGCCCCAGGACGTGCCCCTGAACTCATCACTTTAGGAGCATTCTGCAGTAAACAAGAGATTGAGGACTACATAAACCTTTTCAGAGAATTCCGTGATGTCTTTGCCTGGTCCTATACTGAAATGCCTGGTCTTGACCCCGCCATTATCGAACACCACATTGACACATGGCCTGATGTACCCCCCGTCCGTCAGAAACAGCGCCCCATTCATCTTTCAAAGCTCCCAGCCGTCAAAGCCGAGATTGAGAAGCTGCGCAAGGCAGGGTTCATTTATCCTATCGCCTACACCACTTGGGTCTCAAACCCCGTTCCCGTTGATAAAAAACAAGGCACCATTCGAGTATGCACTGACTTCCGCGATTTAAACCGTGCTTGTCCCAAGGACAATTTCCCCACGCCATTTATTGACCAGATCATCGATGCGTGTGTGGGGCATGAAGTCCTCTCCTTCATGGATGGTTTTTTCTGATACAACCAGATCCAGATCCGTAAGGAAGACCAGTACAAAACTGCCTTTACTACCCCATGGGGCACCTTTTCCTATCGCGTCATGCCTTTCGGCCTCAAAAATGCTGGTGCCACTTTCCAGCGGGTCATGACCTATTGCTTTCACGACTTGGTCCACATCCTGTTAGTCTACCTTGATGACCTTACAGCTCATTCCCGGAAACGATCAGACCACCTTAAAGACCTTCGGCAAGTTTTTCTACGGTGTCGCAAATACCAAATCCGCTTGAACCCACACAAGTGTGTCTTTTGCGTTCCGGTAGGCCGATTGTTGGGTTTCATTGTTTCCCAGAAAGGAATTACTGTTGACCCTCTAAAAGTCCAAGCCATCTTAGACCTTCCTTCTCCTCGCACGCTCCGGCAACTCCAAAGTCTGCAGGGGCGATCCAACTTCCTTCGACGCTTCGTTTCTGATTACGCCACTACCGTTCACGGTTTCTTGCGCCTGCTCCGTACCCACATACCCTTCGTCTGGGATGAGCAAGCAGAAGCTGCATTCGAAGCCCTCAAGAAGGCTCTCACACAAGCCCCTCTGATCTCCCCTCTGGATTTCTCCCAGGACTTCATCCTATACGTCTCGGCCTCCGAACATGCCGTGTCCGGAGTCTTGGTTCAAGAAGACGCTTCTCACCAGGAGCACGTCATTTACTACGTCAGTCAGACCTTGTCTGGTCCACCCCTACGTTACCCATACGAGGAGAGACTCGCCCTAGCAGTAGTCTTTTCCGTACAAAAATTGCGACACTATATCTTAATGAGTCATACCACCGTCGTCACTGACTCTAACCCCATGGTATATCTTCTAAACCGGCGGCTACTGCAAGGTCGTGTTGCTAAATGGGTCATTATCCTCCAGGAATATGACCTTACCTTCAAAACACCTAAGAGCACTAAAGCACTCGCGCTTGCCCAGCTCATTACTGATCTCCCTTCCCTTCTCCCGGCCAAACCGATCTCCGATGAGTTACCCGACAATCACCTGTTCACTATCTCGTCCGATGACCCATGGTACGGTGATATCTTGTTATACCTGCGCACGCAGAAGTTCAGACCCAAAGTTACCCGTAATGAACGCCGCCGCATCCGTCACCAGGCCTCTCGGTATCTCCTCTTAGGTGATGTCCTTTACCGGCGCGGGGTTGACACAATTCTTCGTCGTTGCCTTACACACGAGGAAGCTAAACACGTCCTTAATGACTGTCATAGCGGTGCCTGCGGAGGCCATTTCTCAGGGATGGCCACTGCCCAAAAGGTTGTCCACGCCGGATACTTCTGGCCCACACTTTTCACCGACTGCATCACTGCGGTCAAACACTACCATAACTGCCAACTTTTTGCCCCCAAAGCCCGGACACCTCCTGCTCCGTTACACCCAGTCGTCACCGTTGGTCCCTTTTGTAAGTGGGCCATAGACTTCATGGAATGTAGACCCCAGTCTGCCAACGGCCACAAATATATTATTGTCGCTGTTGATTACTTCACCAAATGGGCGGAAGCCATGCCTACCTTCAATTGTACCGCTGACACTGCTGCCCGCTTCTTTTTCAACCATGTCATCGCTCGATTCGGGGTTCCTAAGCAGTTAGTCTCTGACCATGGTTCACACTTCGAAGATGCCGTCTGGCGTGAGTTATCCACCCTCCTTAAGTATGAGCACCAATTTTCCTCTGCTTACTACCCCCAAGGGAACGGCCAAGTAGAGGCCATCAATAAAATCCTAAAAACTATCCTCCAACGAACGGTTGACAAGCATAAGTCCAATTGGCATCACATGTTGTTCCCTGCCTTGTGGGCTTACCGCACATCCACTAAGACCGCCACTGGTTTTACCCCATTCCATTTAGTTCACGGTGTAGAGTCTGTCCTCCCCATCGAGTGTCAGATTCCTGCCTTACAGATCGCCGTTGAGCTTCTCCCTGACACTTCCCCCCTCGAGCAGTGTTTGCTGCAACTCGAACAAGCTGATGAAGACCGTCGCGCCACTCTCCAGAACATCGAAGCTGCCAAAAACCGCTCCAAAGCCGGTTATGATAAACATGTTCACCCTCGAACTTTCCACGAAGGGGACCTTGTCCTCGCATATGACCAAGCCCACGATAAAACCGGTAAAGGGAAGTTTGAATCCATGTGGCAAGGCCCTTACATTGTGAAGACTTGTCTCGGCAAGGGGGCATACATCTTAGACGACTCTGAAGGCCACCCTTTGCGCAACCCCCGCAATGGGTTGTATCTTAAACGTTTTTACCCATAAATGAAACTGCGGCCTCATCGGTCCGCATTGTACAGTTTGCTCTCTTTTTTGTTTTTCACCTTTTTTACCATCATCTTACATTCATCATTCTTGCATGATCATAGATGGACCATCTTCCACCTTGTTACATTGGCTTTGCTGACGGCGCAAGCCGCTGGTCTCCCAACCTAGCTTCTGCAGCATGGGTCTTGTACTCCCCTTCCAACGAGATGATTCACCTGGACGGAATATGTATAGGCGCTGCTACCAATAACCAGGCGGAGTATGATGCTGTGACTGGTCTCCTGACTGCTGCCCTCCAGATGGGCATATGTCACCTTCATGTGTTCCTTGACTCCCAGCTACTTGTCTCCCAGCTCAACAACTGCTACCAGGTGCGTGATCCCTGCCTTTTTAGAAAATTCCTGCGCACAAAACAACTCAGCCGACAGTTTCAATCCATCACATTCACACATGTCCCCAGAGCCCAAAATAGTGTCGCAGACCAAATGGCAAACAACATCCTAGATTGGCATATAAATCACACCATGTAACATCATGCATCACAATCCCATTGCATCTCATAAAAATATAAAAACCCAAAAAGATTGCATCACATCAACATTTGCATCCATGTACATAAACCACATGCATATCCATAGGGGCATCCACGTGCCTAAAATCATACATACATCATAAAACTCCATAAAATACACAAGGGGCATCCACGTGCCTAATATCCTAACCTACTTGCATCCACGTGCAATGTCAACATATCATAACCCATAAAGCGCATCCACGTGCGTACAAATAACACAACATCATACAAAAAGGTGCATCCACGTGCATATATATATATATATCAAAAAATACATATTCAGTGCTATACATGTCCTGGGTACCCCTGTACTCAGCTATACAAAAAATGGCTATACATGCCTAAAGCCTCATCTACATACATGCCGTAGCTACAAAACTCGGGGGGAGTCCCCTGCGCCCCCTAATGGGAGTCGTATCCTGCATCGGCTGCCTCTGAGTCCTCCCCTCGCTCCTCCTCCGGCAAGTCCTCCTCTCCTCCGGCCTCTTGTGCCCGTACCCGGTCCACTAGGACCGCCACCCGGATCGCGATGGATCTGAACTCTCAGGGTGCCATCATGCAATCCTGCACTACAGCAGGGTCGATATCCCGCCATCCCTCGTCGGTCACCCCTATCAATAACCGATCTAGTAGTGCCCGCACCGACTCCAGTGTCCCCTCCGCATCACGGCGACGGACCTCACCTCGCCCAGGCAGAGCTGGGACGGCCACAATACCCCTCCGTGCCACATGTCCTGGAGGCGGCCTCGGACCCACATCTGCAAGATCACCCATATGTCAGTCACAGTATATCGATCTCCTATCATAAAAATAAAACTTGACATCCACAACATGCAACAAAAACACATACGTACCATCGGGACCCCATGCCTGTCCTGGTGCTCGTGGCGCCTCCGGATCTCCCGTGAAGTCCATGTCCCGATACGGGAAATCATCCAGTGTCAATGGTATCTGGAGCCACTGCAGGTACAACTCCTGCGTAAAATACCTGCCCACGTCGCCGCCACCACGGCGGCGCATCATCTCGCCCCATCGCACCATCCGCGGCTCCCTCATACCTCCTGCCCTGATCGGCACCCGTGGCCGCAGTGTAGGTACCCTCTCCATAAAGAAGGCACACAAGAAGGAACCAAAACAAAATCCCTTGCCCTCTTCCTTCGCTGCCGTCAGCTGCCGCTGAACGCAGGTCAGGAACATCTGGCCCCACGCGTAGTACACCCCATCCAGTACGCGCTCTATCATCTGCATCTGACCCCCAGACACCTTCTCCGGTGACTGGGACCCCAATACCCGGACCACACACGCTGCCATGGCCCGCACTGCCGGCTCCTGTAGGTCCCTCACCAGGAGTGCATTCCTATGCACCCTCACCTCAGGACCACAGTATCTCTCCACCATGTCCTCCATGTCGACGTCCGCGGCAACCCGCGGCTGTGTGTCTGCTACCCTGCCTAGACAGGGCAACCCCGTCAGAAAGTATACATCGGTCAGGGTGAGGTCCACCCTCTCACCCTGTACCCGGAAAGCCTGTATGTCCGGCTCCCAGAAGCTGATCAGCCGGTTCAGCAGCAATGCTGATGACCGTATCATGGGTATCTGTGCGAACTTCAGAAGTCCGCACATTCCCAGCACAGATCGCACGTGGCGCTCCCGTCGGATCACAGCCATGATCTCATCAGGGATCTCCCGCTCTCTCCAGAGGACCTGCGGCATCCTGTCAATCACACAACAAACTCATCAGACTCATGTCAACTAAATAAGTACCTTTTCCCTCTCCCGGAAGACCCTCTTAGCTCAGCCCAAAACCACGGCTTTCGGGCTTCCCGCCGCGGTTCCCGACCGCGGCTGTCAGGCATATCGTCGCGGTTCTTCACCGCGACTGTTAGCCCTAACCTCGCGGTCCGGAACCGCGTGTTCCTCCTTGGAACGCGCGGTCTTCGACCGCGTATTCCGTAGAGAAACATGCGGTCCTCAACCGCATGGTTCACCCCCAAACTCGCGGTCTCCAACCGCGGTTTCGACCCCCTAACCCGCGGTCCACCCCACGTGGACCGTACAAATAAGCCCTGGGACCCACTACCCAACCCCCAACCCTAAAAAGCATGCAGGTATGAGTTTGACGGAATACCTGTATCTCCCGGATCTGAAATCGGCCGGTCGGATCGTCCAGAAATGCCACCTAAGCTCTGGTCCACTCTGATCACAAGTCAAAGTCAAACAAGTACAAATGACACATGTCATGTTGGACCCACCACTATTTATAGTCAGTTGACTTTTTCTTGTTTTGGCCATTCTGACTCCATACGGAGTCCGTTTTACGAACCGTTTCCACCAATGGAATCAGCACGACGAGACCGTCATGATGGTCACCTTGTTGCATTACTTTTATCCCGTCATTTTTTGCCTATTTTTTCAGACGCCACTAGTCGCCTCGGTTTGCGTGCCACATCGGCCGTTCTCCATTTTTCACATGTTTTATATCATCGGATTCATTTTTCCGAGCTGGTGATGATGCTTGAGATCATTTCTCGCTCTCACCCCCCGATTTTCTGGGTATTTTTCCAAAACGCCCTCGTCACCTCGGTGTGCGTGCCACATCGGCCGTCACCCGTTTTTGACACCCTTTATATCGCCGGATTCATTTTTCCGAGCTCGTGATGATGCTTGAGATCATTTCTCGCTCTCACTTGGTACAATTTCAACATTGTGTCTCGACACCTTGCTGCCTCGGTTTGCGCGCCACATCGACCGCCATCGGATTGTTCCACTTTTATACATGAGCCATTCACTCCTGTCATACTGCAACTGTTTCGTTATTTTGCCACCATTTCATTCACCCCGCAAGGAGGCCCATCAGTGTTCCCCACCTACCCTCGTTCTTGGTCACCATCAATCTGCCTTGATCGAACACTTCCTCCTTGCTTGGCCATTCCTTTTGTTCGGTATAATTTTATCCCTTTTTCGGGCCGGACAAGTCCTTTACGAAAAAGGCACTTAGGGAGTTTCCATTAAGCTCTTTTCTGACTCCTAAAAGAGTGAAAAGATCGCCAAGCAATCTTGCTTCCTTTCATGCTCGCTAAAGTACCTGAAAGGGCGTCTATCTGGTATAAGTTTAACCCTTTTCCGGACCTGGTAGACTAATTACGAAAAAGGAATACTCTAGTCACACCAGCTAGAAGAGTTCTTCATTGCATCCTTTTATGCTTCTTTGGGCCTTGGAGACTAAATCTACGAAAAAGCAACCCCCTGGAGTCTTCTTACTTGCTTTCAGACTCTCTAAAATTGAAAGCAACCACGAGCATGAACTGTCCTGGGCTCGTAAAATCTACACGACAGTACCATTCCATTACTTCAGAGTCTTCTTATCGCTTTCAGACTCCTTAAAATTGAAAGCAACCACGAGCTTGAACTGTCCTGGGCTCATAAAATCCACACGACAGTACCATTTTTACACACACTTCTTCTAGTTCCTTAACCCATGAAGAAGTTTTCCCCCGTGCCTCCTGGAACTTTCCTCGATCATCTCGGCAGCACCCCCAATCAGGTTGCCTTTGTTCAGAGTATTCTGCAGTCTCCTGCCATTGTACCCCAGCTTGAGTCTTCCTCAGCCCAGTAACCTTCCCAGATCCATTACAGCTATGATCCCTTTCCCCTCAGTCAGTTTCATATGCTGCCAGATCATTCCCATTATCATACTCTGAACAAAGGAAGTTTGAGTCCACCCACTCTACTTGCCCAGTTGTCCCTCCACAGTTTGTCAGTCCTGCCATCAGTACTATCACATTTCGATCCTGTACCTCGCGCTCCTGTCAAGGAAACATCATTGCCTTGATAGTTGCAGGTCTCCCTCTATCGACGACATCTCCTCTATTCCAGAGGATAGGCCCAGAGGTCCCTACGCCTTGGACTTATCACCATCTGTGGTAAGTGCCTACGGATCATTCTGAGAGGAGTCCTCATTGCCTCTCCGAGTGGTTGTTTCTCACATGCTCGACTTCAGCACCTTGATCGCATCGTTGAGAATCGCGTAGGATTATATCCCATCAGTTGTTAGTCGAAGACCCCGGATTTCCCCCGACTCTAGCACATTGGTGAGTCACTTCGGAACGCCCAGTTATATGTTCCTGTGGATGTCCGGGCTGCGTTGGCGATTGTATTCGAAATCCATCCAGTTATATGCTTCCTTGAGTACCCATTTCAGTTCCAGCTCAGTGTACCATCGAGATTGTTGCTCCCAGTCCTTCTGATCCAGCAGCTCATCAGTTCCTTTGGTACCGCAGTCAGCAGCACTGTTGATATTCCAGTGCACCAGTTCTTCAGTTTACACATGGTCCGCCCAACAGTATGTCCCAGCTTTGTGTCCCCTCTGGACACCTATGATGTACACAGTGGCTATGTATCTTACAGGTCCCCCTTTTTTCGGGCCTTACAGTTCTGTTTATGTATCTTGATACGAGCATGGGTATGCCCGCCTCGTCCATATATTGAGATTATTCCTCAGTCAGTATTTGAGGTCATGTATATTTCAGGTCCCCATGTTTTGGACCCCATTGTTATTGTTATGTTATATCCTGATACGAGCATGGGTATGCCCGCCTCGTCCATATGATCAGATGATTCCTCATCCATTATTGAGGTTATGTACTTTTAGTTCTTGCAGTTGTTCGGGATCGTTGTTCCGGGCTTCAGTTTGTTTCTTCTCTTCTCTCCACACCTAGGAAAACCATTCATGACTTATGATGTCCATCGGCCATACGATGAGCTCCTGCCCTCGCACATCAGGGGGCAATCTGTTAACACCCAAAAAGTGTTCACTACCTCATCTACCACATTATATGGCTCATTTGTCCATTTTCCTGCCATATTTCCCTTAAAAACCCAAAAAATCCCATTAAAAAGCCTCCAAAAGGCCACAAAACCCTTAAAATAGCCTCAAAAAGGTTAAAAAAACCCATTTTTCCTCCAAAAATATCCAAAATTCCTCTAAAAATAGCAAAAATCCCCTAAAAAGGGAAGAAAAATATAAAATAATGAGGAAAAGGAGGAAAAAACCCTATACAGCTGTCCTAAACCATGTGTTTCCCAAAACCATGGGTCAGCACTCCACCACCAAAAAACTATAAATAGGTGATGGAGATCCCTTATTCCATATCCACAATCACAAGCACCCTTACTCTGCCAAAATCTCTCTCGAAACCCTAGTTCACCATTGAACTACTTTCACCTTGAGAGCCACTTTTGGCCCATTCCCACCATTGGAGAAAGAGAAGGAGCATATTGGAGCTTGGAGCATCCTCTTGGACATTGCAAAGGGCTTCATCAACCTTCACTTTGAAGGTAACATTAATACAAAAAGCCATTCTTTACATCTTTTGTTTATGTTTAATGCACAATGTTTACAATAGTTTATATCTTTGTTTTAGCATAATTATTTACATTTACTGAACTGCTACTAAGGAGTCCATTCTCCTTAGTAGGTGCTCATTTGCACAAGCTAGGGGTAAAACCCTAGCTACAGTTCTGAGCAGCCCGAGCATTGGGATTGAAAACCGATTTTCTAATCATGCTCTTGGGTGGATGCAACACTGACTCGAAAGAGGGATTCTCAATGGTGAGGGAAGCAACCGGTATGGTGACGTCAGGCATCGAAGTGGAATCTTTTTCAGTATTACTTCCAACAGGTTCTTTTTCCAGAACAAAGTCATACGAATGAGAATGGGTGTTCAAGTTGATGGTCTCACTACGCATCATGAGAACATGCGCGGTGGTAGATGCCTCTACTTGGGAAGGAGAGGTGTGAGCAATCAACTGCTGATTTTGAGTAGGGAAGGGATCGTTGAGAACTGCGGGTGTGGGTTTTCCCTTAAGGAACTTTTGAACTTCGTCTCTATGGGGGCACTCTTTAGAAAAGTGGTCATCACCACACAGTAGACAAGGATACTTCAACTTCCTTTTTGGTTTGGTGTCATTAGGGGTGCTCTTATGTTCCTACTGGGTGGAAGATTTCTTAGGTTTCCCTTTGTTCTTCTTCTTACCACAAGACTTTTGAGGTGAAGCTGATGAAACAGAATTCACTTCTTCGGTGACAGCATGAGTGGATGATTTGGTGGTGTCGTGACTAGCCTATGTTGGTGATGGGGAAGAACCTTGGGGGTTTGATGATCCAACAGTTTGAGAAGAAGGCTGGGTGTTAAGGGATCCAATGATGCCATCAAGTTGGGGTCCCTTGGGTGGTTTCGCGGGGTCGTACATGTTACGAGGTGCGTCGAGGGGGATATCAAACAATGTGCCAGATTGAGCATAGACTAAGTCTAGTAAATGGGCATGAGCGATGGCTTGTTCCTCAGTGATAGCACCTCCCATGGAAACATCTTGTGCTATGGTAGGTATGAGAGACTTCGTAAACCAGTCCGCTAGGAGTTGGTCTGGAATAGGAGATTTAATTAAACGTTGTCTCCTCTGCCACTCATGTATATGATCGGAGATGTGGGTAGCGGTATTTTGACGGAGCGAGGTGAGAAGTTCTGTTCCAGTTTCATACCGTATGGGCAGCTGGAAATGAGTCAAAAAATTCATAGCAAGAGAACCAAAATCAAGAAAAGAATGGGGTGGTAGTTCAATATACCACTTGGCAGCCGAACCAGTGAGAGTCCTTTGAAATAATCTAATACGGATCGAGTCGTCCATCAAGGAGTTGGATGAACACCACAAGTGGTACGTCATCACATGGTTTTTAGGATCCTCACCGGGCTTGCCATCAAATTTTGGGATATCTGATGGAAGTTTCACTGGAATGGGTGGCCAATTAGTTCCATGGTAGATGGGGTCGTTGATCAGGCGAGACAGATCAGGCAGGTCCAAATTAGCCAAAAAGGGAAGTTGCGGATTAGGCTGCGGGTACTGATAGTATTGATAAGGCCTGTAAGGACCAGTGGGACCTTGTATCAACTGACCATAGAGTGTTCCAGAAGGAAACTGGCCATAGGGGTACAAGCTTCCCAGACCAAATGTAGGTCTCCCACCATAGTAAGGTGGTCCATTACCATAATAAGGTGGCCCGTTACCATAAGGTGGGTGCCCACCTCCGCTACTGGGAGGGGGTGGGCCGCCTCCAAATGGTGGACGTCCGTCACCACCGCCAAGGTAGGAGGGGCTGCCACCGCCTCCGCCGGGAGGAGGTGGTGGTCTGCTACCACCACCGGAATAGGGTGGGCCTCCACCACCTCCGTCGGGAGGGGTAGTGGGCCACCGCCACCGCCGAAAGGGTAAGGGCCTCTTCTACTACCTCCACCATAGTAGGGTGGTGGTCCACCACCACCACCAGGATGGCATGGTCCTCCACCACCACCACCAGGGTGGGACATTCCTCCACCACCACCACTAGGATGGGATGGTCCTCCACCACCACCACCAGGATAGGATGGTCCTCCACCACCACCACCAGGGGGGGTGGGCCATGATGACCAGAATGAGGTGGTCCTCCGCCGGAAGGTAGAGGTCTGCCTCCTCCAGAGTTATGTGGGGATGGACCAAACGGGGGTGGAGAGACTTGAGGAATTGTAAGTGGGGGTCCATGTTGTAAAACATTCTGCTGTCCCCATAGAGTGTAAGGGTTTTCAGGGTAGGGTACCCCGTAAAGTGCATTTCCGGTATTAATTTGACTCGGCACAAGGTTAAGATGACCTAGATACACTTGACTCGATGATGGTTGAATTACATTGGACGGTCCCCCAACATGGGATAATCCCATAGTGGAAGGTCCGAGAGGTAAGGAGTTTCCAGCAGAAAGACCGATGGGAACTCCTGCTGTAGTATTATGGTTAAGAGACGGGAGTTTCCCCCCAGCAACAACTTGTTGACCACTAAGTAAAGGTTGACCCAACACTCGTTGTTGATTATCCACCATAGGATTATCATTACCTATAAAGAAGGTAGGGGGTAAAAAGTATCCTCCCCTCAAAGTTTGGGGTAGGGGAGGAGCAAGTGACATAACTATGGTAGTCACAGGCATGTTGGACTATTGTCCTTCAACAGGTTGGGTTGTCTGAGGTATGGGACTAGTCTCCTGTCTAGGAGATGGATGTGTAGGAATTGATGGTTGACCAGCCTTAGAAGTGGTCACGCATTACGTGGATGACTCCGGTGAATCATAAGACAAATAACAACTTGGGAGTGTTTGATAAGGAGGTAACGTTGGGTCTTCATCCCTCCGTGCAAGACTCCAGTTTGTAAATTGTGTGGCTATAGCTCGTAACCTATCCAATTGTTCACAATAAGGTGCCATGCAATCGTCGGATGTAGCCCAACTAGGTGGGGATGCAAAGGCAAAATGGGCCACCGAGTGGCCTAGAGAAGATGTCCAATAAGTTGTTGAAGGACCAGCAGTGGCTAAAGGGTCGTCCTAGGGTGAATTTATCCATTCCAACGATCCAGGATCTCCCAGTAGAACGGGAGGTAGGTCTTTTGAAGTAGATGTTTGTGCTTCTTCACCCTATGGGGGATGAGAGGCAGGTGAATCTGGAGGAAACATATGCGCTCCAATATTCAAAGTAGGGTTTTCCACTTCAGGTGACTCGACCGTGGCTTGTGGGTCCATCCTTACCCTCGAAATTACCCCCTGGTTAAGGGGATATTCGGGTGGCAAGTTTTGAATCCTACGGGACCTTCTCCAAGGAAAGTCAGCCAGAGTGACTGAAACAAAAGTTTCTCCTAAGGAAATCTAAACAAAAGAAAAGCAGGCCAGACAAAACCCTACACAAACTAAGGCCACAAGCAAACTTATGTGATAAGAGTGGATTCAAAGGTCTGGAACCTCACAGGATTGTCAAGGCTTTGCAAATCGCTATATACCACAGAGTCCAACAGTCAAACGTGACAAGGAGGATTGGGGCCGTACCCTTACCTGAATACCCGATTACCTGGACGGTACGTGCGTAGTAATCTCCCCAAGTGTTGTTCTCGGTGTATTGCTCTGCCAAGATGGCCAAAATGTTAACTCAGTTGGTCTCAGGAATCCTAATGGTGTCTTCTGATATATGCAAGGTATGTGGGAGCTAAAATCTGTAGTGGTGATGTCTAATGCAAACCTTACGGCACGAGACCTTCCCATATACTACCGAGTACGTGAAACGCCTTTCTATATATGCCAAGTATGTGAAACACCTTTCGATATACGCCAAGTACTTGAAGTACTTGGTGGGTACATGAAAGAGCTTCGATATACCTGGTTGGTACGTGAAAGAGCTTCGATATACTAATAAGTACGTGGAAGACTACAATACCCCTGGAATATAGTGCTAGAAAATAACGACAGCTGCCACGCTTAACGACGTCGGAACACATCTTTAACTTACACACAAGTTACTAAAAATTTTACCCTAGTTCTACCGTTAATTTTATCTGGACGGTTAGGTGAATGCATGAAGTGAGTACATAATCGTAAGCATAATGCAGGCCCTAACTACATGCAAAAATGTACTTTTCGTTTGATGAAATCTATGTATGGGAGGGATAAATTTCTTTCCAATGATTTTACCAAAGCAACACAATCCCAAATCTACCAAAAAATGATTATGAAGTATTCTTTTCCTTTCAAGCGAAACACAAAAATAACACAACACTACTAAGCTAAATCAAAGCATGTTTTTCTTTTTCTTTTATCTTTTCAAAACAAAAAATGATGCTAAGTGATGAAAAGAGAGAGTTTCTAAGTAGAGTATGCAAGCTTTTCACTTTCACTATAATGGCCTAAAAGCATAAGAACCAAAAGATGCATGTAACTTTCCAAGCATGGAACTAGTTTTGCAAAACTTGATGGCTATTCAAATTTTTCAAGAAAATGAGCAATTCATAATTCGTGAAAAACGCAAATAATTTAATCCTCTTTCAACTTTTCCAAAAGATCTACAAACGAGACATTCCAATGCATGTACAATTCTTGCATGAAAAATGATGGAAATAAAGTACTTTTGATTTTTCAATGGATGTATCAAAAATAACAATTCGATAACAGCGATGTTTTTAAACACAAATACTGAAATGAAAAGATCACTTGCAGCACTCCAATAACACAAAAATTATAAAGAAAATGACGAGCACTCATACGGACTAAAAATATACACACAAACACTCAAAATCAATCAGTAACAAGCAACACTAAAGCAAGAAAAGCTCAAAAAATGTATGCAAATGAGGTCTGGAAATCGATCCAATACAATGACCAGATCCGGAAAGGAGAGGAGGGAATGCAAGGGTGAGTGGCTACAGGTGGGGGAGACAAAAGTGTCCACCACTACCAAATCTCAGACTTGTCCAAGACGGAACCTAAAACAACTCCAAATGAAACCAAACAATTCAACACACAAATCAAAAATGGGGTCTCTGACTGGATCTTGCAGCACAGAGGGAGTTTGCACATAAAACCAAAACTCAAATTAGAAATGGAGAAGGGATGCCTGTATGCCAGTTTTGACATACCGGCGTAGTCGGTGTTTGCACACAGAGTGACCGTCGCAGTTAACCAATGCGGGAAGTGCGACGATGTCGCAGTAGGCCAATGAAGGGGTTGCAGCAATAGGCCAAAAGACAAATAACAGGGACCAAGAAATGACACAGTGTCTCTCTGGCTCCACTACCCAGGTGCTACAGGCGAGATCTAAGTTCAAAAATGAACCAATTCTCCAAGCAATGAGTAATGAAATGGTTGAAAAGTGGTGAGTACAAACTCATAGGGGGACTACAGACTCTTCAAAGTGAAGATCTGATGGTGAAACAAGGATTAGAAGGGAAATAAGATTATGGATGGCTTGCAAAAGCAATCAACTGAAAATGGTATTCAAATTGACAACTACAAACAATGTCTTCCCCAGTATGGTTGCCAGATTTGTTTGACGGACAATCTACCAAGAGCGGACTCGAGGCGTGATCTCCCTAGATCAACGCGAGTCTAGAACAAATAGGACAGAATATAAATCACTCTCCTAGATCTAATTAAGGATCAAGTAACTAGATACGTTTACCTTATAGATCGCTAATCCTTTTCTCCTTGAATGCTTCTCCAAGCTTGACGATCTTCAAATTCGAGCTGCAAAACCTGTCAAGACAACAAAACAAGTAAAACGCATATATACAATAACAGATCTATGTAAGCAGTCAAGCAGGCGAGCTACACAAGATATCATTAAGACAATGAGATTTTGGTGGAAAGCAATTATATTATTGTATTGAAAGGGAAGTACATAGGATAGAAATATTACAACCATTGACTTGACGTAGCAATCCTCGTCCGACTGAACCAATGCCAAAATCCTCCCAAGGAAGTGTGAGTCTCCCAATAGATGAGTAGAGATCTCTCCTAACGTAATTTCACCAGCATGCAGACACTATAGACTTCCTCCCTTTGGAATGGGAGTGAGCTTCACTTATATAGGACTAAGTGGATAGGGTAGGTTGAGATATGGTAGGAGAGAGATAGGGTATCCTTCCAAGAGGTTAGGAACCGAGTGCTAGCTCTCCCAAAAGTTCAGAGATAGGGATCCATGTCATCTAGCTTCGAGAATGGGCTCGAAGAAGCTAATTTTGTCCATTAACCGACATCATCGCAGGCTGCAAGAAAACAACCTACGACGTCGCAGGTTGCATGAGGACAACCTGCTATGACCTCTCTAAACCTAATATGAATGGGTTTGTATCTCTTCCAAGTTAATAGCTTAGTCAAGGAAACTTTAGGGATGATTACACTGAGTCTCATGATGGTAATATTTTAGGTGTAACACATGCACTCAAACTGTGGATGCAAGAGAACTTATAGCTCCTAACAGACAACAAGAGGTCAAGAAAATAACCTTGAACCAACATACCAAGGAAAACCCTAGCAAAAAGCTTCCAAAAACCCAAAACAGCAGATGTTTGCCCCTATACAAACCAACACAAAGCGAAAATATGAGATTTTCGCGCCCTAGAACACTATGGGGTAGCAAAAATTTGGAAATTTTCGCATCTTAGGATACTGTGGAGGCACGAAAATATGGAATTTTTGCTCTGCAAGGTATTTTGGGGAAGCGAAAATTTTCCTGTAGGTGTAAAAAATGAAAATTATTGCCTAGATCCGAACAGGGATGTAGTGCTGAGTTCAAGATAGTTCTCAATGACGACTAAAGAGGATCTAAGATGATGGGAAACAACACTTCTAAGAGGATTTGATGATCTAAACAAACGTGAAACTAGGGAAAAAAATCCCCAATGGAGTCATCAGTTTTTGTTGTAGAACTTTCTGCCTACGGATGAAAAGAAGTCCTCTTGGGATCAATTAGGTCCCTAGACACCTACCCGAGATAGAAACAAAACAAATGGTGATCTACTCTTCTAGATCAATCACTTCCATGAACTTTTAACATGGAAGGAAAGGGAAAGATATAGGTCTTACCTCCAACCTCTAGGCTATCTTAGCTCCAGCTCCAAGCTTGATCCCCAAGGCTCGAACATGTTAAACAAGACAAAGGACCAAAACGTCCAAGTAAGTATATGTATTAAGCTAGATCTAATCTACAAAATATCATGCATCAATATAACAAGAAACAAGACATGGTATAATAGTCCAAGTTATCATTACAAAATTCAAAGAAGCCGATTACAATGGTATACCTTGATTTCTAAGATGATAGCATCTCCTTCCAAACTTTCCAACATCACCCTTGCAAGATTTATGGGATCATAATGGCCTCCTTTATGAGTGTTTCCCAATCATAAGATCGTAAGTTTGGTGCTTCCAAGATCACCCCCCATAGCTCATGGATGGCTCTCTTCTTATAGGATTTGAGAGGCCAACTACTTAGAGAAGATGATGGATCTAAGTGAAGGAGATGTGGATCAAAGATCTAAACCATGCCAAGGGGGGAATGTGAGATGGGATTCGAAAGGGTACCTCATCCCAAGAATATCTCCATGAGATTCAAGATCCAAAATCAAAGGGGTAAGCTTAAAACAAAATTTTCTCTCCCCTATAACTGAGTAAAACACGAAAATTTTCAAATTGATGCTCCCTTATAACTGAGCAAAGCGCGAAAATATGAAATTGTCACTCCTTGAGGAACTATCAGGGCGTGAAAATTTCAGTAGGAGGAAGATTTGGAGGTTAGTAAGGTTGGATTTCGAGCCTTCATGAGTTGGATTGGTTCCCCAAGATGACCAAAGAGTGGACCAACTCAAAATAGAGGTTCCTAACACCTCTAGGAGGCATAAACAAAGTATCATTTCATGGTGAAAGACATGTGATTACACCATATAGAACATGGTGTGAAATTTGAGGTATAATAGGTGACCCCTAAAGTGTGAGGTCAAAAGGAATTTGATGGTCGAAACACTTTACCAATAATAAGTCTGGAAGGATATTTGAAGGAGAACTGGAGAAGAGCTGCAAGCAAATATCAACAATAAGTCTAACGACCTCGAGGCGGGCATACCCATGCTCGTAATAACTGACTCAAAGCATGGATGCAGACCAATACATCGTAGATCCATGATAGTACTGAATCAACAATGAGTAAATGCAAATCATGGCTACTGGACTACAAGTGTATATCCATGATAAGACAATGAAATAGCCACAACCAATACAAGAGTGGATCTGTGTGATAGTACAACAATGAGGTCACCAACATAATGTCAATGTGGGAATCTACTCAAAAAATCACCATCGCAACTTGGATGTGCTAAATAGACTTCAGAACCATCCAGGGTCTTCTGACCGATATGAATCTAACCATGTGATTACAAGGTGTTGAAGTCGAACATGGTAGAAACCACTTGATTACCGGTCAATAATGTAAACCATTAACAAGTGCGAGGGAAATCACCAATGATGATAATGATCCCCAAGGTATCACTAGTACATTCCAATGAATGTGAATAGATGTTTCGACGTCGAACACTCGTGGAATCATTCGATCAGAGGTCAATGACGAAAACCTATTATCGAATACGAGGAAACATGCCATTGAGGCATGCAGGTACCAAGGTACTAACATGGTTCCTAAGTCTAATTCCTGGATGATGTGTTGAAGTTGAAAGGAATAGAATCATCGAAGGAGGGCCATGATGAATCCCACATCATCGACACAAAACCGACATAGGAAAGTGATGTGAAGTAATGAATCAGATGAGTATGGATTGACACAAGGATGTAAATGCTGACAATATTATAGAGGCTCACTTCGGTAAACTTACCTTGAACATTGAATGGCACGACAAAAATGACTTGGAATCATTGAATCAACGAAGCAAAGACCAAGACATAATATGAAAAATGATTGAGACATTCTTTAGATGACTTGAAGGAGCGGGATGACTCACAGAATTGGCATGACTCAGAGACAAGCAGATTACCCAACTGTATGACAAGACGCAAACAGGTGCCATGTTAAAGGGCGACACAAGCTTCCATAAATATTTCGAGAACAAACTTAGATTATTTATACCCAACCCCCATCATGTTTGATGAGTACCTCTTTGTTTTTAACGAGCTTGAGGAGGATAACAGATGCTCGGTATAGATCAGCCTTCGAACGAGTCCAATCTCACATGTTTTACAAACCTGAGAAAGGAGGGGTTCAGTCCCTAAAGGGTCCTTCGATGTTTGATTTTACGAGTCCAAGGAAGGAAAACATAGTGATTTTTCATTTTTAGAGAGTCTGAAATAATCTAAAAAAGACTCCAAAAAGGAATTTTTCATAAAGTTATTCTCCTAATCCTAAAAGAAGGGTAAAACAATGCGAAGGAGAACTCTCTTAGTCGATGGTTATCTAAGGCATTCCTTTTTCATAATTAATGTTGGTTGCTTATCTGTTCTTGAGGTTTTCTAGAAAGACCCAGGTTCTGCGTGGTTCGAGGAACCAACAAAACCCCCTTTTCACCGGCCCTTTTGGAAACAGTCTGTGAGCAAACTGAGGTCTCACCCGAGGCGAAGACAATGGGGTGGTTGCGGAATCAGGTTTCCACAACCAGGAGATGAGAACTTAATAGACTAGAGAGTAGCGCACTACAGGACTCGCACTGCGAACTGGGGACTACACTAAGTTCACTTCTCTGCGGGTAATGCTTATACAATGGCGCATCCAAAGGGACTGCGCGACTTGGGAAGGTTCTTCGACAACAGGACAGCGCCATAGAGACTGCGCTTCCTCCCAACACTTATGCAACTTCAATAGACTTTACTTAGTGTAACTGATGCATTTAACAAGCACAATAGGTTACAAAGCTTCCGACTTAAACAATATGATGGATTGCAACGTAACTGTGCACTTCCGGTGCTGCACTCAGGGAATCACACTATATCAATTCACAATTAGAGATTAACCCTTTCCCTTACAAAATGTGCCCTTTTATAGATTGTGCTTGTAGGTCACGTATTTACAATCAAGTGGGCCAAAAACCCTAAGGTTACCCAAAACTATCGCGATTACCCATCGACTCATCCTGTCACAGCCGACAGCTGCTCCACACGCTTCTGGTCGTTATGCTGGACCACTCGCAGCCCACACTCCCTTTTGATAGCCGCATCCTTCCTGAAACGGTTACAATGCATCGTGGTGTGTTGCTTTCCATCCCTCTGGCCTGCATGTTGATGTCGACCCGGTGGCTTAGGTTCTAACTATTTTCTGCCATTCTCATTAGCATGTCGCTTTCACCTGACTTCACGCTGCTCCATACCCAAAATAGGTCACTTTCTGCTTGACCTTCCCTTACATTCTTTACCCAAAATAGGTGCCCTGTTGGCACTCAACGATGCTACCACTTCACGGAGCTGGCACTTAGCCGCGCGGCTCCTACCCTGGCGATACTGCGCTACGCTCAACTTCACAACTCCCAAAAATTGTCTTGCCAAAACTGCCTTTATCTGAGCTATGTTGTAACTCAGCAGCTCCAAAACTGTCTTGCACCAAAAATGCCTTACTTGGGCCAGGCCCAATAGGCCCCTAACACTTACATCTGGCTCTTCCCTGAGCCACGTTCCACTTCTGGTTCCATGAGATGCTCTTCCACCTGCGGGGTTATTTTAGCAGCGAATTCTTGATATGTTGCGCTCAGCTTAGCAACCGTATCCTTGGCATCCTCTTTAATTGCTTTGATGGTTTCTAAGACATATGGTGTTAAGTTGTCCTGATTTTGCTCTTGCATTGAGTCCTGTGCGTCGCAGAGTTCTCTCAGTTTTTCTTCAATCTTCTACGTTAGTTCATGGGATTCCTCCTGCAGGGACTGTGACTTGTCTCCGGCTTCAGCCTCCTATTCTCGTAACACTTGAAGTTGTCTTTTTATTTCTTTGACTTCTGGAAATCTGCGGAGTCTGTCTATTGGTAACAGGGTCTTTATCTTCGTGTTCAAAGCATCTAACACTGCCTGCTATTCCTTCAAACTAGTTTGGACCTGCAGTAGCTCAGGGTCCTCTTGCAGCATAGTAAACATTCTCGCAGCTTCGTCTAGCAAGGTTTGACACTTTGCTACTTCACTGGATATGGCCTTTGCAGTTGCTTTCGCTTCTGCTGCTCTGAGCTCTGCCTGATCTGGTGGTGTCTTCGGCTGATTTTGTGCTTCCAAGGTGACAATCTTTGCTTGATAATCAGTCTCCATGTCTTTCACTCCAGTCTTAAGATCACTGACTACTAAGCCGATCTTAAGGATAGTATCCACAAGCTCTGGCTGCTCTTCGCATTCTGGTATCTCTGCACAACTGAAGCGACAGTATGCTCTATTCTTCTTCACTGGTCCTGCTCACTTTCAAGTGCCTTGGCTCTCTTTAAACTTGCTTCTTGCAGCTGCTTATAATTTTCTTGCAATTGATGGTGTTGGTTCAGAGTGACCACATTTCTATCATGGATCTCTTCGATAACCTGCAAGTGTAGATTGTGTAGGCCCTCTAGTGGCAACATCGCGATGTCTATGTCCACATGTTCTATGCTTTGCGTGCCCAAAGCTAACTGATCACGCGGTAACATTACGCTTAGTGGGTCAATTTGGACTATGCACGATTTTGGTGGCAAGGTCAAGGATAGAGGTGTTTTCTTTGGCTGCGAAGTGTCCCCTGACCTTCCTTCTGATTTTGATTCTCACGGCACAACCAAGTCGCGCTGGACTTGCCCAAACTTCTCCATTATGCCTTGCAGCGTGGTGAGATTCTTTTGCAAACTTGCTTGAATCTCCTCATCCTTAATGTCTTTGAGGTTTAGCACATCTTCTAGATGCGCGGTGACCATGGATGCAATCATCTCATAATCATCATCATGTAGCTTCACTTCCAACTAGCCCTTTGAAGCCTTTTACTTCTTTTTCTGGACTTTTTCTGGTACTGAACTTCCTGGCTCCTTCCTTTTTCCTGATGGTGACTCTTCAACAACTGTTGTTGGAATTGGTTTACTCTCTTCGGAGTCACTTTCGATGATCATAGGTCCTTCGACCTTCCATTCATCCACCCATTCCTTCATAATAATATCGATATCTGCTTCATCCATGTGATAGTTCCCTTGGAACCATTATGGGTTATTTTTCGGTGCCTTAGCTGAAATGTAGATGGAATGCATGTCAGCATAAAAATTTAAGGTGTGAATGTACTTAGTTGTTATATCTTTGGAGATGCGTAATGTGCAAACAATGACATCGCACAGCTGCTCGTAGTATGTATAGAAAACTTCATTCATTGCGCATTGTCTTTCTGGAAACAAATTCGCCCACAGATTTGCATACCTAGGTCCTCTACAGTCATTTCTAGGGGAGTTGAGGCCAACATAATGCCTTGGGTCCTTCCAGCCGACAAATCCAATTAGTACCATCAACCAGTTGTAATGGAAGATACTATCATGCATCTGCATGTCGCGCACATCTCTAAGAAATTCATTCAACAGATACTGGCACTAGTTATATCTTTTGTCGTGCCCTACCTTCGCCCCGAGCACTACACCGGCTGGGACTTCTGAAGGTCTGGCCTTCCTCAATATTTTCCCTGCTAGAAGTTGTGTTACAAACCACGTAGCATCATCGGCTATATCTTCCATGAAGAAACCTCTTTTGCCTTTCAGTATGCTGTCAATTTCTTTCATCTGTGCAACAATCTCCTTGTCTCTTGTCTTGCCGACAAAGAAATTCTTAGGGTCTTCACCCCGCTTGCTTAGACATGTGATTCGATGGATCAAGTCTATTTCTATGTCAACATCCTATCCAACCAAATATAGCCTTGGTACGTGCGCGATATGAGTGTGCGCACCACCACGTTAAGCTATGGGTTCCGGTAGAAGTGTGGGAGCCACAACAGGTTCAACAATCCTAATTCGACGACTTCAAACAGCCAGTTCTACGCAACCCACAACTGGTTGTTCTTCACATCTGTCTTCCAGCACATATATCTATTTGGCTGAAATTGTGGGTACTTAGGCTCATTTGGGTCCTTCTGATGTTGCAGCAAGTCGTAGTCTTCGAACTTGCAGTCAGCGAGCTTACCCAGCAGATTTGCTTCTAGTTTAACATGTTTGGATATGGGTGGAAATGGTATCTCATACTCAGCATTCCTGGTGAGCTTCAGGGCCCGTGCATCCTGTGCACATGGAGAGATGTACTCTGGGGTCAAATTTAATGGGATTTCTTTATCCACTAGCAGAACTTCTGGAAGCTTGGAGCTCATTATCTTCAGCTTTGTCTTCTCCACTGTTGGTTCCTTCCCCTTGGCTTGCATTGGTGCAATGTGTCGTGGCGAACGGCGTGAACCTTGACCTTGTTCTGTAACAACCTTCTTAGCAGGGGTTCTCATCAACCCTTCAAGGCCCGTTTTCTTAAACACTCTCACAACCTACTCGACTGTAAACTCTTGCTCAATTGTAGAATCTTCAGACATTCATTAAATTTTCTTCTGCAGAGTCACGAGGTAACTTAATGCTCTTGGTAAACAGATTCAATCTATGGCTCGCAGAAAAATTTCATAGTTTCGGTAACGCCCGCAAGCCCAAATGCATCGATATTTATAGGCACAGTCAGCCTTAGCCGTGCCCATCAACGGTTAGAAAAACATTAATTAGCATGTTCGTTGGCCAAATCCACAGGGGATTGGGGTCCTTTCCTTCATTAATTCCTTCAGAACGGTTATTTTCGCATTAAATGCTCAAGCGGTCATCGACAAAATCACTGTATAACGGCTAGTTTTGCGACCAAAATTTTAACGGCTAATTTCTTGAGGCATTACATCGAACTGCGTGGCGGGCTGTCACTACTCCAGCACAGTTACTTCACGGTGCCATTCTTCGTTGTTCTAAACTCTGTCTCTTTCTTTATCTATTTGAACTGCGCAGCTACATTTTGAGCTTCGTAGTGCGCAGTTCTTCTTTTCATTTTCTTGTATTTTTTTTTTCATGTGCAGCTTCACTTCAGTGTTGCGCGGTTGATGCATTCCTTTCACCAAACTTCGCGTATCGCACCAAAACTATGTAGAGACTCTTTTAACTTTCTAATGCCCAATTTCAACTGTACTTGACACTTAGAAACTTCCTTCTTTTCTGATCAGTGAGGGTTTTGCGAAGTAGGACTATCCCTATAAGATTTTAGTCTACTTCCATTCACCAAACCTGGTAATTTATCTCCGCCTAAAGAGGCTAACTGAACTGCGCCACCATTAGTAACATGCATAACAGTATATGGGCCAAGCCAATGCATTCTAAATTTTCCAAGAAATTTCATAAACTTACTATCATAGAGGAGGACAAGGTCACCTACCTGAAAGGACTTGTTCTTGATATGGTGATCATGCCATGCTTTTTCTTTGTCTTTCTGCACTTGCTGGTGAAATCCTGCAATGAAGCGATCTTCTTCCAATCCAACCAAGTGTAGAAGCCTTTCTTCTATTGTCTCTTGATCTTCCATGCCTGTGAATGCAGCTATCCTTAAGCTGGATACATTATACTCCATAGGCATCACAGCTTCCTGTCCATAGGCCAATCTGAAAGGTGTATGGCCTGTCAACTTCTTCCAAGCGGTTCTATATGCCCATAACACAGCTGGAATGCACAGATCCCAATCATCCATGTTTACATTGCATACTTTTGTCAACGCATTCTCCAGTACCTTGTTGAAAGCCTCAATTGTTCCATTAGCTTGCAGATGATACGATGTACTCTACTGATGATAAATGTGGAACTCTTTAGTAAGGGATTCAATAGTTTTGTGCAAAAAGTGAGTCCCTTGATCACTCATTAAAATATTCGGGCATCCAAATTTGGTAAGGATGTTCTCAAAGATGAACTGTACGGCAGTGGCTGCACTACAGTCCTTCACTGGTTTAGCCTCTTCCCATCTGGTGAGATCATCAGTCGCGGTGATAATGTATCTTGCACCGGTCCTCTTTTCCAGTGGGTTAATAGGTCCCACGAAATCAATAGCCCATTTGTCAAATGCCTGTAATGTTAACTATGGTTTTAACGGCATTTCGTCTCTTCACGACAGCTTTCATGTTCTCTGACAAACATCGCAACTCGGGCAATGTTCCTTTGAATCTTTATGGATTGTAGGCCACCATAGCCCTGCTCTCAATATCTTATGCATAGTATCTCTTCCTTCATTCCTTCGTAGTGACCTCCCAGTACACCTGAATGTGCATCAGCCAATATGAATGGCTTCTCATGCTCCAACACACATCTGCACAACACTTCATCTGGTCCCAACTTGTATAGTTGTCCTGCTATGATAGTGAAGTCTACTGCTCTAACTACCAGCTGCTTCTTCTGCTGCGTAGTGAACTCTATAGGTATCAATCCCATAGTCAAAAAGTCTACAATATCTTTATAATAATCGTCAGCGACCTGTATGGCGAATAATTGCGTGTCAAGCAGATTGTCTTCGAGGTTGGTGGGTTCTTTTCCTGACTCAATGATAGTGAAGTATCTGGTCAGGTCCTAGGTTCAATCTTCCTAGCTTAACAATGATCTCAAAGTCATACTCCTGGAAGAGTAACAACCATCTGCAAATTCTCCCCCCTAACACTGGTTTATTGACTAGATACTTCAAAGCGGAATGGTCAGTAAACATTGAGAAGTGTGCACCCAGTAAATAGTGCCTTAATTTCTATAATGCATACACCATAGCTAGACCTTCTCTTTATGTGGTCGTATAGTTCTTTTCAGCTGATGAGAGCTTCCTGCTCGATAATGCAATGGGATGGTCAATGCCTCCCTCTCCTGGTTGTGTTAAAACCGCACCAAGTGCAATGGACGAAGCATCAATTTGTACATGAAATTGCTTGTCCCAATCTGGAAACACAAGGATCGGCGCAGTTACCATTTTCTCCTTTAGTGTGTCTAGGTCTTGCTCGCATTCTGTGTTCCATATGAATTGTGCTTCTTTCTTCAACAGCTTCTCCATCGGCGCAGTTATCTGCACATAACCCTTGATGAATTTTATATAGTATCCCATATGTCCCAACATGGTGCGAATTTGTTTCACTGAATTCAGTGCCGGAAAGTTCACAATAACTGGGATCTTCGCAAGATCCACCATCAAACCCTGTTTACAGACAATGTGTCCCAACAGAATTCCTTAGGGCACACAAAAGATGCATTTCTTCAAATTCAAAGAAATATGATGTTGTCTACATTTTGCTAACATCATTCTCAAATTCTCATAATGGTTTTTCGACAAACCAAAGGTAGTCCAATCATCGAAATAGACTTCTAAGAACTTATGGATAAAGTATTTGAATGTATCCACAACAAATCTAGAAAATATGGCAGGTGTATTCTTCAATCCAAATGGCATCACTGTATACTGATATGATCCCCATTCAGTAGCAAATGTGGTCTTATGCCTGTCTGCTTCATCAATCCCAATCTGATGGTAACCAGAAAATCCATCGATAAAAGAATAGGCCTCATTCCCTCTGACATTGTCCAATACTTCATCTGTAAATGGAGTAGGAAATGGGTCATGCAGCGAAGCATCATTCAACTTCCTCATATCTACGCAGATTTTGATCTCAAATTTAGTGTTTTATCTTGGATAACCATCGGACTTATCCACTCAGACTCTTCGACGGGCTCGATGATCCCTGCATCAAGCATATTATCAATCTCTGCTTTAACTCTTTCTTTATATATGGGGTTCAGTCTATATGGTCTTTTCTTTACGGGCTTCGCACTTGGCTTGAGAGGTATTCACAACTCCCAGGTCACCCAAAATGCCTTTCATTTCGGCAAAGTTTGTTGGAAATAAGTCCTAATACTCATGCAGAAGGTCTGCGATTTGTGCGACTGTTTCATCATCCTAGTAGTCTCCAATGGATGCGAACTTCGGCTCTTCGCTTGTGCCAATGTTCACTTTTCTTGTCTTAACAGGTCCACTCATGTCTAATATTTCTAATGGAGGTCCCTCTACATCGTGTGCTCCCTCTGACTCAGGTATATTGATGTTGCACGGATCCTCCTCATCGCTTTCTTCTTGTTCTTCTTCGGCATCTTCAGTGAGGTTATAGAATTCAAGGGCATGCTCTATCATTCTTGCCCATTCTAGTTGTAGTTTCACATGTACTTTTACATCTTCAAATATATTTTCTTTGATTTCCTCTAATGTCTCGTTTATACTTGGGCATTCCTTTTTGAATATTATCTCTTTCATAACCTGTAGAGCTTCGTTTATGCTTGGACTTTCATCTTCAAAGTTGAAAGTTCTTTGGAAGTTCGTAGTCAACATAGACCAATCTGTGTTTCCTCTGCGAAGTTTGGTGTTTGTGTACCAATCCTCTGGAGTCTACGCTAATGTGTGCACAAACAAATGAACCCATTCTGTCTGTGGTCTCTTTTCCCATGCTTGAGGACAAGTCTCTATGTGATCCCTCGGATCCGTCTGTCCATTATACTTTCCAAATGTCAACTTCACTTTCTCTGTGAATCTGATTTGCATCATGTGTCTGCACTGATCCCATGTTGTCAAAGGCTGCTTATGCGCATCCTACCATCTGGAAGGTGTAGCGCGCAGTGCTATATCCAATGTTGGTATGCGATGTTCAGCTGCAACTGATACAGTATATTCTTGAATAAATGAATAGACATTAGTTGAACCATCGTAAATGGGGATTGGAATTACCTCTATTCCAATCTAGCGCAGTGACTTTGTGATCTACGTGCATCTTCTTGCAGATACTTCATGCATTCTGCTTTTCCAATTTTCCAGTCTTGCGTTAGAGTCTGATACGCAAGAGCTTTCATCCTGCTCCATCCGTCGTAGGATTAATGTAGTCATCCTGATTCACAATCATCTTTTAGATGAGATCAATATCCTGTGCTCTGGATTCTTCATGAATCAGCTCCATGTATCTTTCTCCTTGCAAAGGGTCCAAGGGTGCGATGACCCTAATATCCTGCCCTTCAAAGATAATCTTCTTGGTCTTCAGGTTTATGATTGCGAGGTTATCCATCGCCCAGTCTATCCCCATTAATGTTAGATATGGGTTACTATCATTAGTCATCTCGATAACCTCGAAGTCCGCGGAGCTTCTGACTCCATCGATGTCTACAAGTACATTGGCTAATCTCCCAAAAGGTATGACTTTCTGTTGATTCACTAACCTCAACTGTATAGGTGACCATGTTAACCTTGGTCTCCCCATCTGTTCCCATGTATGTTTTCTCAAGACATTTACCTCTAATCCTAAATCAAGGATTATCTCATCCATCTCATAATCTCCAATCTACGCACTAAGCCTCATTTCTCTGCCTATTCTCTTGTGGCTCTTTATTCGATGAAATGCACTATGGGAAGTATCCATGGAACTACACAGTTCATATTGGTTTAACAACTTCTGTAATTCCACTACAGCATATGCGCTCTTCATGAATTTCATGTAGCTCCGTAGGAACTGCGCAATAGAAGTGCATGTTTCTGTTGTGGTACTGGTTTGATCATACGCTACTGGCATATCTTCCATATGCGTTGTTTCACTTCGCAAAGGGATTCTTGGCGACATAGGTGTTGGATATTTGAAGATATCCCTTGCTTCCTCAAAGGCTTCTTTGTTCTTCTCCAAATTGAAAACAAGTTTTTTCCCAATAGCTTTTCTGATCCAGGTCGCTTCAGCAAGGGTCTGCTTAGTTTGAAACTCTCCAGAATTCGAAGCTTCTGTTTGTTTGTCTTTTCCTGTGGCAACACCACTTCACGTCACAAAATTAATACTTGGATCTGCAGTCCTTTTCTCTGCTTTGATCATCTGATTATTTGGATTAGGTGCTTCTTTCTTTCTCTTCTGCATTTCTGTTGCTAACACTTGGCATGCCTCAATGACATGATCAAAATATTTACAATAATTACAGGTAGTACACGCATTGGTACAGTCCCTAGATAAGTGACCTAGATTGCCACAGTTATAACAGATCATCTAGCCTCTTCCTCTTCCTTGCCCTGGGCCAATGTTTCTTCCTCTTTCACGGAATCCTCCACGGCCTCTGTATGCGCCTTGATCATACTGCGCATTATCCTTGTTCTGCAGTGTTTCTTCTTGAACTATGTATACTCCACCACACATATGCTCTACATCGTGCTTTCTTTATATCATGAGCTCATATGCTCTACAGTTTGAATCATCATGACCAACAAATTTACATAATGTGCAATATAAATTCTTAGGTGTTTGCACATACTTCTGGATTAAGTAACAATCTTCTGGACGGTGTCCTCTAGTTCTACAGATCTCACACCATGGCCCTTGGTTCTGATTTATTGGATTTGGTGCTCCAATATCTAGGTAATCTTGAAACAAAGGACAACGCTCCTTTGGGTGTCCTTCTCCCTTACATCTAGTACACCAGATTTCTTCTCTTTGTTCTTTTCCATTCTTAATGTCATGCAACTGTAATGTCAAGGTGGCTAGCTGATTCTTGATCTGGACAATTCCAGTGCTAGTCTCTCTTATAGGTGAAGCTTCTAATTTCATCGCGATCTCCAAGGATTATGCCTGCGAAGCTACTTTCTGTTGCATCAACGGAAGTCTGATATGGGGCAACAACGCGGCTATGAACCACTCTTGGTTTTGTTGCGGTGCTATGTCAAAAATGACCTGGTTTAACAATGTTTTAAACTTCTGGTCAAATTCCCAGACTATTTCATTAGGTTTTTGCTTAATCTCCTTTAATTTTGTTATACATTGGGATTCGGACTTTGGCTTCTTGAACTCTCTTAATAGTGTAGCCATATTCTCCACTAAGGTTCTATTTTGTCCTTGAGAATACTTCATGAACCAGTTCAAGGCTCTATCTCTGAATGTAGTGATGAGTTGTGCTTGCTTCACAGCATCATCCTAAACTTTCTTTACACTCCACACGGCTTCACATAGAAACCAGTGCTGCTCAGGGTCTTCTATACCCGTTCCTTTGAATATCGGCAACTTAATATCATCAATCATTATCCTTCTTGGTGGTACAATATTTTGCGCAGTGGTCTTAGTGGTGTTAGGGATGGTACTGCCCAGAATGTTCTGAATCGGAATATTCTGAGTGGGAATGTTCTGAGTTGGAATGTTCTAAGTGGGGATGGTCTGAGTATTCACTCCCATGGTGTTATTGGTATTGACACTCTAAGGATTGGGAATATTAACAACTGGAGGGTTCTGAACTGCAGGATTATGTGCAATAGGAGGGGCGGTGTTGTCAACTGGGGGTTCTGCAGAGTGATATGCTGATAGGTAGCTGATGGAGGTGTTGTTTGGCTATCAGCCTCAGCTTCTAACTCAATATCTACACGGAGTCCATGTTCACTAGAGTTCTTTTTAGTAGTATACTCGTATCTCTTTCCACTTCTCAAGTTGTGTGTATCTTCGTCGGAATCACTATATGTGTTATCTACCATTACAGATTCAAAAACTTCCAAGACTTTTACTGCATTCTTGAAACGCCTTTCTCAGCTAAAATCATTTTAATATATAAACTCATATTGTTGAGGTACTTACCTCTGAAACCTTTGAAAAACTCTGCTTCTGCTGCGCTATAGGAATTCAAGGTGTCCACAGCGAACTCTGTAACAAAGCCTTCTAGTATATTGTCAACCCAAAAATCAACTGCTCGCGAGAGTGGACTATTCACTTCTTTAAGCCTCTGAATAAGTTATGGATTCTGTTAGTTTTTCAGAAATTTCAATCTGATCTAGGATCTTAACTAAGAGAATAACATGTACAGCATATCAATCATGGACACAATAATGCAAGCACACAAGAGACACAAAGTTTCACCGGGGAAAACCAAGAAGGTGAAAAACCCCGCAACTTCCTCAGAGATAGATAGAGCAATGATACAACCCAAGTACAAGAGATAGTCCTCGTAGCAACAGCTTCTCCTCCTCCACTAGTGTGCCACTCTCCAATGAGTGTGTGAGTGAAGAATAGAATGATCAAATAGAGTGCCTTCCGCACTCTATTTATACATGACTTGACTTGCCTAATAACCTTTACTAGGTCGGCCTCAACTTAACCACATAACATAATGCTGACAGGGACAACCCCGAATAGGGTGGTCTAATAACCCTTTAACCCACATGACTTATACAGGGCCGACCCCATCAAGGTGGTCTAATAACCCATCAAGTATAAGTTACGATACTTACAATATAAATGACAACACTTCCGTATAGAGGAATAATAACATCTCTATAGGAATACAATATACATATATGTGAAATACATTCCGAAGTTACAATTACATCAACACTCCCTCTTAACTAGGAAGGTATTTCTCTACATAGATTTGCTAGCACAAGTCTTCTTCTCTGGATCATCGTCACTGGATCATCGACATGGAATCATTGTCATCGTCACTCCTGCTGCTATCTCAATCAATCTCTGAACTACTTGTGGTAGGAAGTTCTACAGATCCAGCCCTTTTTCATGTTGGATGTAGGCCCACCACCTGCAAGTCTTCATCATCACTGGCCATACTGTGGAATCCTCAGGACTTATTACGTGCGTCACAATGCCTCGAAAGAGTATCCCAGGATCCTTTATGTGTCGAAGCACGACTGGCAAGATCTCCCAAGTCCACTTACATGTGACTGTCACAAAAACTTAAAAGAGTGTCTTGACTAGCAAGAACTCTAAAGAGCATCCGAGACCTTTTACGTGACTAGCACAACCTGTCCGGATCTCCGGGACGTATTACATGTGACCCCCACCACAAAACCTTAAAAGAGTGTCTTGACTAGCAAGAACTCTAAAGAGCATCCGAGGCCTTTTACGTGACTAGCACAACCTGTCCAGATCTCCAGGACGTATTACATGTGGTCATGGCAAAGCCTCAAAAGAGCATCCCAGGACTGATTATGAGCGTACTGCTCAACTTATCGGATCTCCCAGGTCTAGTTACACGCCATAGGACAAAGCCTCGAAAGAGCATACCAGGACTGATTACGAGCATACTTCTCAACCTATCGGATCTCCCAGGTCTAGTTACATGTCCTCCCAGAGCAATGCCTCGAAAGAGTATCCCAGGACTGATTACGAGCGTACTGCTCAACCTATCGAATCTCCCAGGTCTATTTACATTCTCATTTGCACAACCTGTCCATGGCCATAGAGTATCATCCTAATACTCACCATACATCATCCTGATGTACATCATCACATGATCATCCTGATCATCATCATAGCATCATCCTGATGTATATCATCTGGAGCAACATCCTGAAGCTCATAATCCATGATCATCCTGATCATACAATGCATCCACCTGATGCATACCAAGTATCTACCTGATACATATCATCATACATGATCTACCTGATCATACAATGTATCTACCTAATACATTCACAAATACATGATCCACCTGATCATACAATATATCCACCTGATACATATATAGATACACGATCCACCTGATCATACAATGTATCCACCTGATACATATATAAATACATGATCCACCTGATACATATACAAATCCATGATCCAACTGATCCTATCAAGCATCCAACATGATGCATATACAAATACATGATCCAACTGATCATAACAAGCATCCAACATGATGCATACAGAGCAGTAACTTGAGCATCATCCCGATGCTCATCACACAGTGCTTATATCCACATCCATGGGAAGGATCCTCCTCTCACCATGCTTGGAATGGCTCCTGCAAATGTGTCCATCACTTCTTCCTCAAAGTGTCATCAATCTGAAGAACACCAAGCCTCCCTCTGAAGTACTCAAACTTCACTCTAGCTAGTGGTTTCGTCAACACATCTACAACCTGCTCATCTGTCGCAACATACAGGAGCTTCACTGCTCCTCTCTATACCATATCCCTGATATAGTGATATTTGATCTCAATGTGCTTCAACCTGTCATGGAACACTGGGTTCTCAGACAGCTTCACACAACTCTGGTTGTCACAATAGATATCAGTAGCATCCAACGGGAGATCAAATAACTCAAACAATAGCTTCCGAAGCCATACTGCCTCACAACTAGCCGAACAAGCTGCAACATACTCTGCTTCGTATGTACTCATTGCTACACAGGACTGCTTCCTGCTAAACCAAGAGATCACACCTGATCCCATATTGAAGCAGCACCCATAAGTGCTCTTCCTATCTGCAGCACTACTTGCCCAATCTGAATCAACATAACCCTACATGTTAAACTTTTGATTCGCATCATATTTGAGCCCATAGTCAACTGTACCCTTTAGGTACCTCAAAATATGCTTTACAGCAACCATGTGAACACCTCTGGGATCCGTCAGGAATTGGCTCAATGTGTTCACTGCAAAGCAAATATCTGGTCTCATGTTCGTTAGGTACATCAAGGACCCAATCATCTGACGATACATAGTGACATTAATCGGATCAGATGAAGCATCACACAGAAGCTTCAGGTTCGATGCCATAGGTATGGCCATGGCCTTGCAGTCCATCATCCCGAACCTCTTCAGGATATCTACTGCATACTTCCCTTGTTTAAGGAAGATTCCATCTGCACTCTACCACACCTCCATACCTAGAAAATAGTGCATCATCCCCAAGTCCTTCATCTTGAACTCGGCAACAAGCTTCCTCTTCGTGTCGGCAATCAATCTATCCTCACCTGTAACAAATAGGTCATCCACATACAATAGTAGTATCACAGAATTTCCTTCCTCAACCTTGTAGTAAAGGTTGGAATCTGCTTTACACTTGGTAAGGCCCAAACTGGACAGGAAACTGTCCATCCTACCATACCAAGTTCTAGGAGCTTGCTTCAAGCCATACAAGGCTTTCTTCAACCTGCACACATATGACTCCATGTCATGTGTCTCAAAACCGAGTGGTTGCTCCACATACACTTCCTCTTCGACTACCCCATTCAAGAAAGTTGTCTTGACATCCATCTGGTGTATCTTCCATTTCATCACTTCAGCAAGAGCAAGTATTGTTCTGATGGAAGTGTATCTGGCTATAGGAGCAAAAGTCTCTTCATAGTCTATTCTCTCTTTCTGGGAGAAGCCACGAGCTACAAATCTCACTTTGTATTTCTCTATGCTACCAACTGCAACATGCTTGATCTTATAGATCCACTTGAAAGTCACAACAGACTTCCCTTCAGGTCTTGGGACCACATCCCAAACATCATTCTTCATGATCGACTGGTACTCTTCAACCATTAGTTCATCCCGGATCTTGGGAACTTCAGATTCTTCAATAGATAGCTGTGTTGTTAGAGTAAATGTTGTAGTCCTTCTTTTTTAGGTGATGGTATACGATCTTTCCTACAAGACAAGTTAAATTGCATGACTAGAAACATCTCATAGTTTTCAGAACAAATTCCTACACATAAAGAAATATGTCATACAGTCATACAATTAATTTAGCCAATGCTTCAATACAACATTTATCCATATCCTGTAGCTTTCTATATGCCTTCCAATCTCTACCAGAACATTGTTACGAGTGTGCACAACTCCCAACATGTCAGCAAAGAGGTTTCATTCTAGATAAGTAGCAATGGAATGTTGTACAATGCCATAGGCCACTTACCCATTACATGCATATTAGTGGTATACTGTTCATTAATGCAATTATTCTAATATGCATGATACACAACCTAAGTCTAGGAACACAAGTATATACATCATTGAAGAGTATTATTTAAACAATCAAATATACAAGAAATGACAATTCAAATACTTATCTTTGTTTGTTTATTGTTGGGTGGACTCCCTCTCAATATTTGCTTCCTTTCAGGAACTACTGGAGTGTGCTCCCTCTTGATCTTTGCTTCCTGAATTACCTATCTTTGAACTTATATCCATCCTCGATCACTATGCATACTTACTAGTATCATCATTATGTTATCCTCGAGGTATCATACATACATTCATTAGTATAATCTTAATACTATCAAAAACATTATGATTCTAAGTAATCCTAAACATGTATGGTCAAGATCATTTCATACATAGATAATTTATCACAATTCTTTTACTCATGCATATTCCTATTTGAACATAGGACTTGTTTTCACCTAACTTGTAGTTACCCCTATGGATACATCCAATCATGGATGGCAATAGGGAAGGGAAACTCAAAAGGTGCAACCACGATCACCTCGACCTCCAATATATGGTTGTCACGCTGGTCGAGGCAACCTTCACTTTATGTTATCTAGCCCAGACAACAAAGGGGGAGACCCGATCTACTCCCGACAGGAGAAATCAAAACCAAGACACCAAATCAGGGTATTTCTAAGTGAAGTTAGGTATATGGTTTATCCTAGACCTTAGGATAAAGTCACAAGCCGAGTGAGGGGTTCAATGAGTATGGCTTTGGTCCATAGTTGATGTGATGAGTGACTTGTAATGTTTGAAATGAGATCTAGGATTAGAGTACTAGTTCAATGTTGGAAAATCCACTGCCTTGGGAACTATGTCCAATGCAGGGTAGTTTAGGGGTTATATTGGGGCTAACTAGTACAAGTGACAAGCTTGATCATGATACCTGATGGCTTCAAGGGTTTAGTTCACCATGCTACGGTTAAACCACAAGTTAATCCAACAATCTAAGAAAGTCGAATTGACTTGGAGAACAACCAGTGCCTTGGGAATTGGGATAATGGAGTCAAAGTGGGGTTGACTTGTGGTTAATGACTCCTATAGCATGAGACAGGTGGGCAATTAAGGTCTTGATGGATGAATAGGTCTAGATCTCGGTTTGACCAAAGTGGACCACAATCCCTTAAAATAAGGAATGTTGTCCCCAAGGAAAGATTTGACAAGATGACACACTAGACCTAGGTTTTGAATTATTCCGGTTCCAAATCTCCAAAAATCTCAAGTACCCATGTCCTAGAAGTGAGTCAACTCACTTCTCCAAGGTGGTGCGACTTTACCCAAGGAGGCCAAAGATGTGGGTTAGGTGGGTCAAGACAAGTCCAATGGCATCCAAACTTTAGATCCGGGTAGGTTGGTCAAGTAGGAGTATGGATCTATAATTTTACGGTAATCCGACGGCTAGATCTTACTAGATCTGAGTTTAAGTACACCTAGTGGTCCAAAATGGGGATTAAATCCCTTAAAATGTGGAATAGGGCCCACAAGGTGAAAATCAAGAAAGTGACAATATGGGGGTAGGTTATTTAATGTGTAGATTGTGAATCAAGAGGAATCTTAACTACCCACCACCTAGATCTAGGTCAACCCACAACCACCAAGAAGTGCGCCTTGCTTGGGAGAAGCTAAGTTGGCTTGGGAAGGGGGTCAAAAGGAAGCCAATCCTCACCAAACTATAGATCCGGGATGTCGTGGATGCTATAGAGGTGGGTTTTAAATATTATGCCCAACAACCCTCTAGATCTAAGTAGATCTGAGAAAATGTAAAAATGGGGGTTTTGATTTATTAGGGTTTTAAATATTTTAGACAAGTGGATAGATCATGGAGATAGAACTTACCTTGAGATCATACCTGAGTAATGTGAATGAGATGCCTTGATGTTGAGGAAGATTCCCGTAGAGATCAAATGAGAAATTGTTGATTTTGCTTGCCGAAGTGATGCCCTAGCCCACAAGTGCGACCTCCTCTACCTGTCAAACCAAGGAATAGTGATTCAATCAGTAAGATCAAGTATGGAGGAAATACAAGAGAAATGAAATAGTAACATGAAATAGAAGGTCCTGGGACAGTAATACTCCCTGTTACCAACAAAGAGATCCAAAGAAGAAGTAGGGAGAGTCTTCCCCTACCAATACTTCCTCCTCAAAGCAAATCGGCCTCCACCTGTAGATGCAAAAACGTGGTACAAAAGATATGGCAAACAAGATCTCCAATAACTCAGTGAAAAGGAAGAACCAAGGAACGAACACCAAAAACATTCACCACAATGCTGGAGATAGATGCAATAATAATTTTCTATTCCAATAATCCAGAGCCACCAGTCCCCTTTTACAATGAGAGGCTCTCTCCTTTAAATAGGAAGGAGAGGCACCAAAACCCTAACCACTTTTTGAATGAGTGGCTAAGATTAAAAGATACAAATGTCTAATCAATGGTTGAGATGAGCTCAACAATAAAATACATGGATCACTAATAAAATATTATGTGAGTGGACAAAATCGCCCTAGAAGAGGGGAATCCCACCAAATAATGATGACAAAATATAATAAGAGGCTTATGGTGGGTCCAAGGGGTAATTTTATCCCTCCTTGGTCAATCCCCATAGCACAATAATCAATAAATAATCATCAATGTACCAAATCGTGCCTCCATAGTCAAATCGTAGGCCTCAAAAAGAACTCAGAAATCCTCAGAAAGTGCCATAAGTGATGGATGCGGACCCCGATGAAGCTGAAACTATTGGAGAAGGTGTGGAGGACCCCGATCTATCATCACTCATCATCCCATGCCATAACATTGCCTCAGTAGCCCAAATCGATTTCCTCAATAGCCATTTCTATCAATCCTGAAATGCCTCGGGAAGCGTGAAACTGCCCCAAACTGCCTCCTGGAGTGCCTGCGCTGTCAAGGGAAGGGCACCAGTGTGTCTGGGAGGGGGGTAATATGGTAAAAACAAGTGGCTGGACCACCCCCTCCATCATCAGCGCCCTAGGTCAATCGAATAAAAATCACATCTGCTCTGATAGGGCCTCCGACAGACCAAAACTGCACTGGGATAGCCTACTGAGGCTCAATCATCACTGTAAGTGCCCGGAACTGAAAACAAACTGTCTCATTGGACTCAAAAGGTCCAAATCCATCCAAGATGTGTACTCATACACCATATGAGTCTCTGCATGATCAAAATATATATCCAATATACCGGAACAGGGCCAATAATAATAATCTGTAAATGATCAAATAATGCTATAAACCAAGAATCATCATCATAACCCTGTAGCTGCTGCATAGAATCATCATGTATGTATACATAGACCATATATCACCTATCCATATCATCGTAAGGTCCAACCATCTCATGTCCTCTAGTTGACCATGGTCAGACTAGGCCTAACCAAGTCAACATGACCCAATATAACTCAGACCATCGTCATAAGCTGCTGCAAAGTGTCCAAGGTTAATGCATGCTCTACAACTTATTCAAATAACAATTATAGCACAAAGTAATCATTACTGGCGATCTACATCCAAATATATAATGTGATTAATTATTATTATTACTCAGACTAGACTTTCAAGATCATACTCACTTTGTAGCTGTGATCAATTTGCTAGTGAAGGGTGAAGGCTAAAATAACTGGCTAGGCTAAGGGATGACTTGAATGACTTAACTTTGTGACACTTTGGCAAGGGAAAGGGAATACACACCATAGTATATACTGAATGAGCAACAACACAGGGAATGGCGGTGTCTCACAAATCGATGAGTTGTTCAAAGAGGGTTTATTCACCTTTAACAGATGCGCATAATCCATAATACAAATAAGGCCAGCAGTTGTTTAGATATAGCATTTAAGTTCCATTGCTTTTTGGGCCTGAAGTTTCCATATCCTTGATCTATGTGTGTTTATAACACATTGCATAGATTTACATTTATTTTAGGCTTTCTGCTGCAGGTGTGTTTTTAAGGCACTTGTTTACCTGAGCACTTCTAGGTGTGTCATGGACAACTTGTTTACCTAGGTATTTATTTTTCCAAAAGATATAACATTTTATTTTCATGGCCATTTTCATTTGGCATGCCTTTCATTCATGTGTGTTTAGAAACACATTGCATGAATGGGCTTTTCATACAAGATATAGCATTTCATTTTCCAGATTTTGTATTCATGGCAGCACTAAAAGTTTCAGGTTTAGCCAACACAACTTTAGTGACTAGGGGGGATTCACAAGGAATTCCAACTCACCATAAGTAAGTTTTGTCACCAACTCAGAGCCGAGACACAATAAACAGGGAAGCTCATCCAATACAGAGGCTACAGTGGGGAAAAGTCCTCCATGCCACTAGTCAAGTAGTAAGTCAGGGCGATAAACTAAAAAGGTAGGCAATGGATGGATGAAGACAATGAATAATAGAACCGACACTAGCAAGCCAAGGTATGGTTGAATGATCACCTCTATTCTCCCTAAGGAGGGTAAAACCGATGAGTATGAATAGTGAACTTCTAATTCTGAGTAGGGACAATATAATATATATAATAAGATCAACCAGGTCCACATATCTATATGATCGCCAGATCATGACACTAAGTGCTAAGACATGCTATAAGAATAAATATAAAAGCAATATAACCATGACACAATGATATACCTGCTGAGTCATATACCTGATTGCTCATCAACCTGTACCATCATCTGTCCTCTGAAACTGCTACTGCAACTCTGGGCACTACTGACTGCTCTGTACCAATGGTATAATGGCTACATCGGTCATCTCTCTGAGTGTCCTGAGACTCAGTCATGGCATGGGAGATATACACTGCTGTCCACAATCTGATAGTGATCCAATATAGATGCTCATCTCAGCATCTCAAATGTAAGGGAACTGGCTGAATAGTGTACTGGCATCAGAAAAATAATGTATGGTAGCCCGGCTACTATATATGTGATAACATCTGGCTCCGGCTGGGACAAGTGCTCTGCTGAACTGAGCGCTTGAGAACCTCAAAATCTCTGGTCCTTGAACTCTGCTACTCGAATCCACGATCCAGCGCTCTACCATTTTGCTTCAAGCTTTATTCTTGCAACCTATTTCTGCATCCACAAACATCAAAAATACCTCATGCCACATGTGTGGGAAAAATATAAAACCAACTGAAATAAAATCTACTCTATGTCAAAAATATAAATGCATGAAATATATAAATGCAGAAAGTAAATTAAACTACTAACATAATTTGCAAAATTTGAAATTTATTGTGCAGGAAAAAGAAAAGTGGCAGGTGCTCAATTAAACAAAGGAGCTTAGAGATAAACTAAGTGCTAGACTCAATGGCTGAAAAGACTAACTACTGCCCAAGTAGGCTTATTTGGTTTCCTACCTACCCTAATCTACCAGGCAATGCAAGACTTGGTCATTCAAGGTTGATAGGAGGAAAGTAATGTTTCAACATCCTCCCATTTACAGGTAACTCAACTTCATCTCCATCCAAAGTTTCAAGGACAAAAGATCCCTTTCCAGCCAGACTACTTATCTTATACAGACCTTTCCATAAACTCTCCAACTTCGTGTGATTTCCTGGTTTCTCCTTATGCTTATCCCACAATAAAACTATATCTCCTATACCAAAGGTAGTACCTCTAGTATTTTGATCAAATGTGCCTTTTATCCTTTCTTGTTCTATGAGCATCTTATCGAGTGCATTCCTTCTCTTTTCATCCAGTTCAACCAATTTATCAATTCTACCTTGCATTGCTTCTGTATTTGAGGAGCACTGCTGCAATAGTTCATAAACGGGTATTTGCATATTTATTGGCAGTCTACAGTCTTGTCCATATACTAACTCGAAAGGAGATTTTCCTGTAATTCTTTTCACTGTTGTTCGATATGCCCACAAAGCATATTTTAACTTTACATCCCAACTTCTCTTATTTTCACCCACCATTCTTTTCAACAGCCTAATTAGATTTTTGTTACTAGACTCGGCGAGACCATTTCCCTGGGGGTAATAGTTCGAAGAATGAGAGAGGGTGATTCCATGATTCATGCAAAAGGTGGACATTTCTATTTTACTGAAAGTTGGGGCATTATCTGTTGTTAGTTTTACAGGGCAACCATATCTTGACACAATATTTTCTTCCAAAACTTCACAACAACTTCGGTTGTGGCCTTCTTGGTTGGAATAGCCTCTACCCAACGAGTAAAGTAATCAATTCAGGTCAACATATATTTATATCCATTGCTCGAGTTTTCATTAAAAGGACCTACAAAATCCATACCCCATTGTTGAAAAGGAGCTTCAACCAATACAGGATTTAAAGGTAAGGCAGGCAATCTTGGTTTTCCTGAGAAAAATTGACATTCTTGGCATATCCTAATATAAGCATGTACATCCTTAAAGAGTGTTGGCCAGTAATACCCTGCTCTCATTATTTTTGTAGCAGTTGTTCTCGGAGCATAATGACCACCACATAATCCTGAGTGCATCTCCTTTATAATGATTTTGGACTCCTCCAGGTTAACACATTTCAGGATTATCCCATCAGGGTTCCTCCATCCTAATCCATCCTGGGTTAAAACATACTTTTCAGCTTTTAGCCTTAGTGCCCTTCTTTGGTGATCTACCAGGTATTCAGGACATGACAAGTTTCTCAAGAAATATACAATGTCTTTGTACCACTCATGCTCTTCATCAATGTTTAAAATAGCAGGATCCCTTTCACTTATCATGTTTACCATGTTGCCTCCCTTTTCAGTAAGAAGTTGAGCTAACCCTTGACCTTTCACAATCTTGATTGGTTTAATCTCTAGATCATATTCTTGTATACATGAAATCCAGTTTCCTCTTACACCTATGCCATCTGCTTGTGATAGAACATCCTTTACTGCTTGATAAGGCACATATGCCTTAATTTTGGAATACCCCACATAGGTTCTGAAATGTTTCAAGGCTTTAACTAAGGCATAAGCTTGCTTTTCAGTGGTGGTATATTTCAGTTCGGCATCTCTCAAATTTTTACTCATAAAGGCTATAGGTTGTTCATGGTTTTCGTTGTTCTTTTGTAATAACACACCAGCAATAGTATCTTCCGAAGCATATGAGTAAATCATGAACTCTCTATTGTAATAAGGACAAGCTAACACCGGGGAGGTTGAAATGGCCTTTTTAAGCTTGGTGAAAGATGATTCACATTCTTTATCCCATACAAACTTCACATCCTTTTTAAGAAGGGAATTTAATGGTTTGGCCAATTCTGCTAAGTTTGGAATGAATCTTCGGACGAAGTTTATTTTACCAAAGAAAGATTGCAAGGTGGCCACGTTATGGGGTGCTGCAATAGCATTGATGGCCTGGACACGTTCTGGGTCAATTCTGATACCCTCTTTTGACACAATGTGTCCTAATAGCTTACCCTCATCTACACCAAAAGTTGATTTTTTGGGATTTAATGATATGCCAAACTTTCTGCAACGCTCAAAAACTCTTCTCAAATGTTCTATATGGTCTCCCCGTTCCTTGGAAAACACCGTTAGGTCATCCTGATAAATGGCAATGATTTTTCCAATCAAATCACTAAATGCTTGATCCATAGCTCTTTGAAAAGTGGAACCGGCATTTAATAACCCGAATGGCATTCTTATATATTGGAAAGCTCCCCATGGAGTAGTAAAAGTTGTTTTATTTCTGTCTTCCTTTCTAATACGTACCTGATTATACCCTGAAAAACCATCCAACATTGACAACATACCTGCCCCAGTAACACTCTGTAGCAAGTTTTCCATGTTTGGCAAAGGGTAATTGTCCTTAAGGGATGCTTGATTAAGGTTTCTAAAATCAATACATACCCTGATTTCACCACTTTTCTTTCTCACAATCACCGGGTTAAAAACCCAAGTAGTGTGTCGAACAGGTTGGATAATTCCGGCTTCCAGCATTTTCTCAAGCTCTTTCTTAATCAAGGGAGCAAGTTTAGGATTGACATTTCTTAACTTTTGCCTATAAGGTTTAGCTCCTTCATGCAAAGGGATAGTATGCTCAATAATTTCAGGGTCAAAAGTTTTGAGCTCGTCATATGCCCAGGCGAAAATGTCTCGATACTTCCTAATTAGATTTACAATCGCCTTTCTTTCTTCTGGGGAGGCATTCTTTCCTATCCTAATCATTCTGGGAGAAACTGAAGTTCCAATATTTATCTCTATAACCTCATCTACAGGTTCAGCTCTCTTACCTTTGTATTCATCATGCCTGTTGAAATTTTTCTCCAGAGGTATTGCTAATTTCATAACATCAAAATTTTGAATAGAAGAATCGTTTAATTTATCTTCCAAATTCACATTGCAATTCTGGAATTTTTCGTTGTTTTGCAAGAATGCAATGATCTGTGCATCATTATCAAAGATTTTCCAATGATCTTGATTATCAGGAACTGATGGTCTAAATATCACTTCAACCTTATACTCTTTATCCCTGAGATGATATGGAGTTTCAAAGGTACATGCTATTACTGATAATGCATCGGCCAGGGTATTTTCTTCTCTTGGGACTGCTTTTATTGCAAAGGCATCAAACATTTCTATGGTATCCCAAACAACATTTCGGTAATCCCTAAGCCTATTATTTTTGGCTGCAAACTGGTTCTTCACTTGGGACACAATCAAATCAGAGTCTCCTGTTACATTTAGACATTTAATCTTTTGTTCGCGGCAAATCTCTAACCCTAGCAGCAATGCCTCATACTCGGCTACATTGTTTGTGCATTCAAATTCAAGACGATATGAAAATAATTTTTCTTCCCCAGAAGGCGATGTAAGGACAATTCCAGCTCCAGCACCATGCCTAGATTTAGCCCCATCAAAATGCATTTTCCAAACTTGACTAGGAGGAAAAGGATGTTGCGTGGGCTCTTCCCAAAAGTTGGCCATCACCATATAATTTCCAACCTCTTCAGTGGGACGCATAGCCTCTTCAAACAAATAGTCGGGGGTTTCTACATGCTCAGTCATAGATTTTTCATTCATCAATTTATAAGAAGCCTTTCCTCCGATAGGAATAGTTGCATAAGACAAATCCATTTGGATGCTCCCTCCTAGTTTGGCAGCCCATTCCCTTGATAGCAACATCCCCCATGCATCAGGAATATCTAAAACCAGAACATCCATACTTATTTCAATTGCAGGATAAGCGGCCAGTTTCATCTTGAGATTCTCAATCATACCCTCTGACTTAACAGGCCTAGAATCCATCCCACACACATTTCTATATTCTCTGGATGGTTTTAGCTCCAATTGTTCCATGACCTTAAGAGGCATAACATTCACCTCTGCTCCTGAGTCTAACATACAGTTATGCAATATCAATTGATTGATTTCCAAAGCAATATAAAAAGGGGGGTGACCTCTACCCTTATCAGCTACACTTTGAATCATAATGGGGGGATCTTCCTCAGTTGTTAATCTCACGGGATTCTTGACTTTAGGCTTGATTCCTAAGAATTTAGTTGCCAGATTAAAGTATGAAGGGATTTTCAAGAGTTCTTCCAAGGGCACAGGGATATTGGGTTTGGATAAGAAATTACTCAAATCAATCTTTAAATTGCAAGCCTTTTCTTTCTCCTTGGTATTCATTTCTAGACCCAATAAATGCATTACCTGTGATTTAACAGAAGGGATGACTACCAAATATTTCAAAGACACCATGACAGAAGATCCTGAGAGTTTTCCCAATATATTTGAATTTAGCTTTTCTTGCGTTATGGGAGATATTTCTTTATTTGGAGTACTCACTTGTTTTCTTTGCGCTAGATCCCTAGCCTGGGGTTTAGCAGGGCTTGGGCTTGTTACCTTCTTGGTGACTTGAGAAGACAATCTTCTAGGTTGATCATTTTTCTTTAATATTCCTTTAGGAGGAGTGTTTGGAGTTTGAGTGGGGACTCTACGAGTGATATTTCTTTGGTCAAGGGAATTTTCTTTCACACTAGTTTTGTTCTTATCTATATCTTTCGCGTTATTCTTTGCCTGAGACCTAGTTACTACTCGACCATCAGAAGTGGACTTAGTTTGAAGATATTCATTGGTATACACACCCTCAAAGGTTCTAGAAAAAGGTTCATAGCGTTTGATATTTTCACTTTGTTTTTTGATAACTATCCCATTCAGGTTTCGAATTATACCACTCATTTCAGTCATCATTTTCAAAATCATATCGTTCTCTGAATAAGTGTCGCAAGGCATAGTTCTAGGTGTTTTAAAGATGTAAATGAGCTCGCTCCTCAGCGGAGTCACAATTGGGAGTCGCCAGGTAGATTTAAACCCTTCTACCAAGATATGTGCCGTTTTTTATGTAAGAGAGAGTGAGTAAATACTACTAGCCCTATGCTTTCAATACCAAAATGTTGGGCAAAGAGAATGGAAGGGCTTTAAGAAAGGTATGTCGGACCAGGGTAAGCTTATGCCCTCCCCGGAAACGGCGCCAAAATGTTTTCACCTAACTTGTAGTTACCCCTATGGATACATCCAATCATGGATGGCAATAGGGAAGGGCAACTCAAAAGGTGCAACCACGATCACCTCGACCTCCAATATATGGTTGTCACGCCGGTCGAGGCAACCTTCACTTTATGTTATCTAGCCCAGACAACAAAGGGGGAGACCCGATCTACTCCCGACAGGAGAGATCAAAACCAAGACACCAAATCAGGGTATTTCTAAGTGAAGTTAGGTGTATGGTTTATCCTAGACCTTAGGATAAAGTCACAAGCCGAGTGAGGGGTTCAATGAGTATGGCTTTGGTCCATAGTTGATGTGATGAGTGACTTGTAATGTTTGAAATGAGATCTAGGATTAGAGTACTAGTTCAATATTGGAAAATCCACTGCCTTGGGAACTGTGTCCAATGCAGGGTAGTTTAGGGGTTATATTGGGGATAACTAGTACAAGTGACAAGCTTGATCATGATACCTGATGGCTTCAAGGGTTTAGTTCACCATGCTATGGTTAAACCACAAGTTAATCCAACAATCTAAGAAAGTCGAATTGACTTGGAGAACAACCAGTGCCTTGGGAATTGGGATAATGGAGTCAAAGTGGGGTTGACTTGTGGTTAATGACTCCTATAGCATGAGACAAGTGGGCAATTAAGGTCTTGATGGATGAATAGGTCTAGATCTAGGTTTGACCAAAGTGGACCACAATCCCTTAAAATAAGGAATGTTGTCCCCAAGGCAAGATTTGACAAGATGACACACTAGACCTAGGTTTTGAATTATTCCGGTTCCAAATCTCCAAAAATCTCAAGTACCCATGCCCTAGAAGTGAGTCAGCTCACTTCTCCAAGGTGGTGCGACTTTACCCAAGGAGGCCAAAGATGTGGGTTAGGTGGGTCAAGACAAGTCCGATGGCATCTAAACTTTAGATCCGGGTAGGTTGGTCAAGTAGGAGTATGGATCTATAATTTTACGGCAATCCGACGGCTAGATCTTACTAGATCTGATTTTAAGTACACCTAGTGGTCCAAAATGGGGATTAAATCCCTTAAAATGTGGAATAGGGCCCACAAGGTGAAAATCAAGAAAGTGACAATCTGGGGGTAGGTTATTTGATGTGTAGATTGTGAATCAAGAGGAATCTTAACTACCCACCACCTAGATCTAGGTCAACCCACAACCACCAAGAAGTGTGCATTGCTTGGGAGAAGCTAAGTTGGCTTGGGAAGGGGGTCAAAAGGAAGCCAATCCTCACCAAACTATAGATCCGGGATGCCGTGGATGCTATAGAGGTGGGTTTTAAATATTATGCCCAACAACCCTCTAGATCTAAGTAGATCTGAGAAAATGTAAAAATGGGGGTTTTGATTTATTAGGGTTTTAAATATTTTAGACAAGTGGATAGATCATGGAGATAGAACTTACCTTGAGATCATACCTGAGTAATGTGAATGAGATGCCTTGATGTTGAGGAATATTCCCGCAGAGATCAAATGAGAAATTGTTGATTTTGCTTGCCGAAGTGATGCCCTAGCCCACAAGTGCGACCTCCTCTACCTGTCAAACCAAGGAATAGCGATTCAATCAGTAAGATCAAGTATGGAGGAAATACAAGAGAAATGCAATAGTAACATGAAATAGAAGGTCCCGGGACAGTAATACTCCCTGTTACCAACGAAGAGATCCAAAGAAGAAGTAGGGAGAGTCTTCCCCTACCAATACTTCCTCCTCAAAGCAAATCGGCCTCCACCTGTAGATGCAAAAACGTGGTACAAAAGATATGGCAAACAAGATCTCCAATAACTCAGTGTAAAGGAATAACCAACGAACGAACACCAAAAACATTCACCACAATGCTGGAGATAGATGCAATAATAATTTTCTATTCCAATAATCCAGAGCCACCAGTCCCCTTTTACAATGAGAGGCTATCTCCTTTAAATAGGAAGGAGAGGCACCAAAACCCTAACCACTTTTTGAATGAGTGGCTAAGATTAAAAGATACAAATGTCTAATCAATGGTTGAGATGAGCTCAACAATAAAATACATGGATCACTAATAAAATATTATGTGAGTGGACAAAATCGCCCTAGAAGAGGGGAATCCCACCAAATAATGATGACAAAATATAATAAGAGGCTTATGGTGGGTCCAAGGGGTAATTTTATCCCTCCTTGGTCAATCCCCATAGCACAATAATCAATAAATAATCATCAATGTACCAAATCGTGCCTCCATAGTCAAATCGTAGGCCTCAAAAAGACCTCAGAAATCCTCAGAAAGTGCCATAAGTGATGGATGCGGGCCCCGATGAAGCTGAAACTGCTGGAGAAGGTGTGGAGGACCCCGATCTATCATCACTCATCATCCCATGCCATAACATTGCCTCAGTAGCCCAAATCGATTTCCTCAATAGCCATTTCTACCAATCCTGAAATGCCTCGGGAAGCGTGAAACTGCCCCAAACTGCCTCCTGGAATTCCTGCGCTGCCAAGGGAAGGGCACCAGTGTGTCCGGGAGGGGGGTAATATGGTAAAAACAAGTGGCTGGACCACCCCCTCCATCATCAGCGCCCTAGGTCAATCGAATAAAAATCACATCTGCTCTGATAGGGCCTCCGACAGACCAAAACTGCACTGGGATAGCCTACTGAGGCTCAATCATCACTGTAAGTGCCCGGAACTGAAAACAAACTGTCTCATTGGACTCAAAAGGTCCAAATCCATCCAAGATGTGTACTCATACACCATATGAGTCTCTGCATGATCAAAATATATATCCAATATACCGGAACAGGGCCAATAATAATAATCTGTAAATGATCAAATAATGTTGTAAACCAAGAATCATCATCATAACCCTGTAGCTGCTGCATAGAATCATCATGTATGTATACATAGACCATATATCACCTATCCATATCATCGTAAGGTCCAACCATCTCATGTCCTCTGGTTGACCATGGTCAGACTGGGCCTAACCAAGTCAACATGACCCAATATATCTCAGACCATCGTCATAAGCTGCTGCAAAGTGTCCAAGGTTAATGCATGCTCTACAACTTATTCAAATAACAATTATAGCACAAAGTAATCATTACTGGTGATCTACATCCAAATATATAATGTGATTAATTATTATTATTACTCAGACTAGACTTTCAAGATCATACTCACTTCGTAGCTGTGATCAATTTGCTAGTGAAGGGTGAAGGCTAAAATAACTGGCTAGGCTAAGGGATGACTTGAATGACTTAACTTTGTGACACTTTGGCAAGGGAAAGGGAATACACACCATAGTATATACTGAATGAGCAACAACACAGGGAATGGCGGTGTCTCACAAATGGATGAGTTGTTCAAAGAGGGTTTATTCACCTTTAACAGATGCGCACAATCCATAATACAAATAAGGCCAGCAGTTGTTTAGATATAGCATTTAAGTTCCATTGCTTTTTGGGCCTGAAGTTTCCATAGCCCTTATCTATGTGTGTTTATAACACATTGCATAGATTTACATTTATTTTAGGCTTTCTGCTGCAGGTGTGTTTTTAAGGCACTTGTTTACCTGAGCACTTCTAGGTGTGTCATGGACAGCTTGTTTACCTAGGTATTTACTTTTCCAAAAGATATAACATTTTATTTTCATGGCCATTTTCATTTGGCATGCCTTTCATTCATGTGTGTTTAGAAACACGTTGCATGAATGGGCTTTTCATACAAGATATAGCATTTCATTTTCCATATTTTGTATTCATGGCAGCACTAAAAGTTTCAAGTTTAGCCAACACAACTTTAGTGACTAGGGGGAATTCACAAGGAATTCCAACTCACCATAGGTAAGTTTTGTCACCAACTCAAAGCCGAGACACAATAAACAGGGAAGCTCATCCAATACAGAGGCTACAGTGGGGAAAAGTCCTCCATGCCACGAGTCAAGTAGTAAGTCAGGGCGATAAACTAAAAAGGTAGGCAATGGATGGATGAAGACAATGAATAATGGAACCGACACTAGCAAGCCAAGGTATGGTTGAATGATCACCTCTATTCTCCCTAAGGAGGGTAAAACCGATGAGTATGAATAGTGAACTTCTAAGTCTGAGTAGGGACAATATAATATATATAATAAGATCAACGAGGTCCACATATCTATATGATCGCTAGATCATGACACTAAGTGCTAAGACATGCTATAAGAATAAATATAAAATCAATATAACCATGACACAATGATATACCTGCTGAGTCATATACCTGATTGCTCATCAACCTGTACCATCATCTGTCCTCTGAAACTGCTATTGCAACTCTGGGCACTACTGACTGCTCTGTACCAATGTTATAATGGCTACATCGGTCATCTCTCTGAGTGTCCTGAGACTCAGTCATGGCATGGGAGATATACACTACTGTCCACAATCTGATAGTGATCCAATATAGATGCTCATCTCAGCATCTCAAATGTAAGGGAACTGGCTGAATAGTGTACTGGCATCAGAAAAATAATGTATGGTAGCCCGGCTACTATATGTGTGATAACAGGACTTTTCTGGTTAGTCATATCATCAATCAAAGTAAGAAGCATAATATGCCTAAACCCATGATTACTCAAACCTATAACTTCATGAATAATCATTATCAATCATACCAAGTATACTTATATAAGAGATCCTATCACAAGGTAGGATTCTAACTTTAGATAGGAAAAACATACCTGGATTAATATGTTAGCTGGTTATGTCTAACATACCCACATGATGTCTTCTTGTTCTCTTAAATGACTTGTTCTAGTGACCTACATATCTCATAAGTTAACCATTGTGGAACCAAATTATACATACCTTGTAAGTAGAGCTTCTATGTGATCCATTACCATGGATGAGTCTTTTGTCTTCATGTCACCATTGTCATATGTTCTTGATCTAGAACTTGATTTGTCTTTCTAGATGTATCTTTCATATTAGCGGACAACATCATCCTCATACAACACCACAATGCATTAGTACAATCATAAGTGTCAAAACCCTAATCAATGAATATTTGCATTCATAATTTTATTAAGGTGATACGACAAGTCTAAAGTTAATGAAGATTGTACTAAGTCTAAAGTTAATCAAGATTGTACTAACCTTAATGAAGACAAACATACCATAAACTTAATCATGAACAGATCTCAAAACATACCTGGATAAGTCATACCTGTCGAGATTGCTTGTAATCTTCTTATTTAAGGTCTTAGCCTCATCTCCCTCTGAAATAGGAACTTCTTCACTTATGCAAGTGACCAATCCATTCTCTTCTAGGATTAACCCAATCCACTTTGATTTGCTGAAACATGATCTAGAGCTGGATTCGGGTTTGTCAGAGAAACCCTAAAAATTCAAACTTTGAATTTCAAACTTCTGAAAGGATAGGAAGATGCGCCTATCTGAGCTGGTCAAGCTGGTATACTCAGAATTTTAAAACTGCAAAGTTTCACCCCTCAAAATTTCCTTTTAGATTTTCGGATTCACTTGGGAGGACCCTGAATTAGGGTTTGATTTTCTTGGAGATTCACCCAACCAAAAGGTTTGATCCAAATCTCTAAACTTTGATTTTCTTGAGGAGCTTCCAGCCTTGGTCACAGAATTCAAAAATTCCAACTTTTGTAGAAGCCCTAATTTTCCACTTTTCAAATCAAAGTCCCGAACTAGGGTTTGATCAAGCCCGGCCTTCTGCCCAACCAAAAAATTTGATCTTGGTCTCTAAATTTCGATTTTGATGAGGATCATCCAACCGTGGTCTACGATACAAAATTTCCAACATTCTTCAAAACCCTAAATTCCCGGAGCCATGAATGAAGGTGCTCAAAATCCAATTTTGTTTTGACAAAAATATGCACCTGATGTTTCTAGTGTAACTCTGAAATTTCAGATCTACAAGGTCTGAAAATTCGGCCTATGGTAGCCTGACCTATTATATTTCCAACCCCACAAGTATGACCTCAAATGGATTCTCTGAGAGAGAGTTATGCCAAGTGTCGCAACGTGACCTTTTTATGGGATAAAACAAGAGAGCGAACTTGTACGAAGTGCCACGTGTCATGGGTTCAATTTCGGCCTCTAAAAATCGGACCTGTGAAAGTACAGTCCGTGCCCTACCTACAAATTTTTACAAAATTTCATTTGGAGCTTCCTATCCCAAGTTGTGACCTTTTTTCCTAGGTCACATGTTTATGACTGAGATCTGGAAGAGGCAAAAACCCTAGATTGTATGAACCATAAAAAAAAAAGTAAATCGATTTAGATGTTGTGCTTCAGACACAAGGTACATTGGGATCTTATCTTCGACCTGTAAAACTTTCAGATTCGGAAACTTCTACAAAATGGATTTATAGCGAAAGTTCTACGATGACTGGTTTTTGCTATATCAAGCCCTAGCTTTGCAAGTGCAGCAAGTGTCATAAATGCCATACCATGCCTTCTTTCAGGCTAGCTCTGATACCATGTTAGTTTTTCAGAAATTTCAATCTTATCTAGGATCTTAACTGAGAGAATAATATGTATAGCATATCTACAGCATATCAATCATGGACACAATAATGCAAGCACACAAGAGACACAGAGTTTCACCGGGGAAAACCAAGAAGGTGAAAAACCCTGCAACTTCCTCAGAGATAGATAGAGCAATGATACAACCCTAGTACAAGAGATAGTCCTCCTAGCAGCAGCTTCTCCTCCTCCACTAGTGCACCACTCTCCAATGAGTGTGTGAGTGAAGAATAGAATGATCAAATAGAGTGCCTCCCGCACTCTATTTATACATGACTTGACTTTCCTAATAACCTTTACTAGGTCAGCCTCAACTTAACCACATAACATAATGTTGACAAGGCCAACCCCCAATAGGGTGGTCTAATAACCCTTTAACCCACATGACTTATACAGGGCCGACCCCATCAAGGTGGTCTAATAACCCATCCAGTATAAGTTACGATACTTACAATATAAATGACGACACTTCCGTATAGAGGAATAATAACATCTCTATAGGAATACAATATACATATATGTGAAATACATTCCGAAGTTACAATTACATCAACAGATTCCACTCGGTAGGTGCTCCTTCTTGGAAACAGTCCTTTTGCTCTGCGAGTCTTGATAACCATGTGTGCAACTCGTTTCCATAGGTCGCCCATAAAATTTCGTGAATATCCTTCCATGGGTATTTGTTTAACCACTCTGCGTCAGATAGACACGGATGTCTATTCTCTTTTCTGGAAAAATCTCTCTCTGTCTTATCGACCCAGTTCCAGATTTCTGTTTTCTCAGGATTCCAAGGTTCTGTACTCATCACCGGTTCTTAGCGCAAAAATGGAACCATTGTTGGCTGCTTATCTGTTCTTGAGGTTTTCTAGAAAGACCTAGGTTCTGTGCGGTTCGAGGAACCAACAAAACCCCCTTTTCACCATCCCTTTCGGCAACAGTCTGGGAGCAGACTGAGGTCTCACCAGAGGTGAAGACAATGGGGTGTTAAATTTTCAGAATTTACTTCAATCTGATCTAGGATCTTAACTGAGAGAACAACATGTACAGCATATCAATCATGGACACAATAATGCAAGCACACAAGAGACACAGAGTTTACTTGGGGAAAACCATAAAGGTGAAAAACCCCAATAACTTCCTCAGAGATAGATAGAGCAATGATACAACCAGAATACAAGAGATAGTCTTCTCCTAGTAGTAGAGCCTCCTCCTCCACAAGTGCACCACTCTCCAAAGTGTGAGTAAGTGATTAGAATGATGAAATAGAGATCTCCCTATCTCTATTTATACTAGAATTGACTTGCCTAATAACCTTTACTAGGTCGGCCTTAACTTAACCACATAACACAATGCTGACTGGGCGGACACCCAATATGGTGGTCTAATAACCCTTTGACCCACATGGATGACCCCCACTAGGGTGGTCTAATAATCCTTCGACCAACATGACTTATACAAGGCCAACCCCAACAAGGTGATCTAATAACCCATCAATTATAAGTTACGACACTTACAATATAAATGACGACACTTCCGTATAGAGCAATAATAACATCTCTATAGGAATACAAACACTTCCGTATAGAGGAATAATGCCATCTCTATAGGAGTACAAAATACATATATGAAATACATGGGTGAAATACATTCCGAAGTTACATATACATCAACACTCCCTCTTAACTAGGAAGGTATTTCTCGACACAGATCTGCTAGCACAAGTCTTCTTCTCCGGATCATCATCCTCGAATCATCGTCATCGTCACTGTTGTTGCTATCTCAATCAATCTATGAATCCACTCGTCATAGGAAGTTCTACAAAGCCAGTCCTTTTTCATACTAGATGTAGGCCCACCACCTGCAGGTCTTCATCATCACTGGCCATACTATGTAAATCTCAGGACTTATTACGTGCGTCACAAAACCTTGCAAGAGCATCCAGGCTGTTACGAGCACACAGCTCTACCTGTCGGATCTCCCAGGGCCATATTATATGTGACCTCACCACAAAACCTTGCAAGAGCATCCCAGGCTGTTACGAGCACACAGCTCTACCTATAGGATCTCCCAGGGACATATTATATGTGGTCACCACAAAACCTTGCAAGAGCATCCCAGGTTGTTACGAGCACACAGCTCTACCTATAGGATCTCCCAGGGACAGATTATATGTGGTCATGGAAAAACCTTGCAAGAGAATCCCAGGACTTATTACGGGCACATAGCCCAACCTATCAGATCTCCCGGGGACATATTATATGCCATAGCACAAAACCTCGAAAGAGCATCTGCCAGATATCCCAGGGCCAAATTATATTCCATAGGAAAAACATTGCAAGACTATCTGCAGATCTCCCAGGGCCAAATTATATGTCCTCCCAGAACAAAACCTCGAAAGAGCATTTGCCAGATATCTCAGGGCCAAATTACATGCCATAGGCAAAACCTTGTAAGACTATCTGCAAATCTCCCAGGGCCAAATTATATGCTCATCTGCACAACCTGATCCACGGCCATAGAGTATCAACCTGATACTCACCATACATCATCCTGATGTACACATGATCATCCTGATCATCATAACTGCAACATCCTACTGCATATCATCTGGAGCAACATCCTGAAGCTCGTCATCCATGATCATCCTGATCATACAATGCATCTACCTAATGCATACCAAGTATCTACTTGATACATATCATCATACATGATCCACCTGATCATACAATGTGTCCACCTGATACAAATACAAATACATGATACATATCAACATACATGATCTACCTGATCATACAATGCATCCACCTGATACATATACAGATACATGGTCCAAGCATCCAACATGATGCATATACAAAATACATACAAATGATCCAACCGATCATATCCAGCATCCAACATGATGCGTACATACATATACATATAAATGATCCAACTGATCATATCCAGCATCCAACATGATGCGTATACAGAGCAGTAACTAGAGCATCGTCCTAATGCTCATCATCCAGCTCTTACATCCACAGCCATGTGAAGGATCCTTCTTCCAACATGCTTGGAATGGCTTCTACAAATGTGTCCATCACTTCTTCCTCGAAGTGTCATCAATCCGAAGAACACCAAGCCTCTCTCTGAAGTACTCGAAATTCACTTTGGCTACTGGTTTCGTCAGCACATCTACAATCTACTCGTCCGTCGCAACACACAAGAGCTTCACAGCTCCTCTCTGCACCATATCCCCGATATAGTGATATTTGATCTCTATGTACTTCGACCTGTCATGAAATACTAGGTTCTTTGACAGCTTCACACAACTCTGGTTATCACAGAAGATACCAGTAGCATCCAATGGGAGATCAAATAACTCAGACAATAGCTTCCAAAGCCATACTGCCTCACAACTAGCCGAACAAGCTGCAACATACTCTGCCTCAGCTGTACTCAGTGCTACGCAGGACTGCTTCCTACTAAACCAAGAGATCACACTTGATCCCATATTGAAGCAGCACCCAGATGTGCTCTTCCTATCTGCAGCACTGCCTGCCCAATCTGAATCAACATAACCTTGCAGGTTAAACTTTTGATTCGCTTCATACCTGAGCCCATAATCAATTGTACCCTTCAGGTACCTCAGAATATGCTTTACAGCAACCAGGTGAACACTCCTCAGATCCGTTGGGAACTGGCTCAATGTGTTCATCGCAAAGCAAATATCTGGTCTAGTGCTCATCAAGTACATCAAGGACCCAATCATCTGACGATACACAGTGACATCAATCGGATCAGATGAAGCATCACACATAAGCTTCAGTTTCGATGCCATAGGTGTGGCCATGGACTTGCAGTCCATCATCCCGAACCTCTTCAGGATCTCTACTGCATACTTCCCTTGTCCAAGGAAGATTCCATCTGCATTGTGCCACACCTCCATACCTAGAAAATAGTGCATCATCCACAAGTTCTTCATCTTGAACTCGGCAGCAAGCTTCCGCTGTGTGTCGGCAGTCAATCTATCTTCACCTATAATAAACAGGTCATCCATATACAAAAGTAGTATCACTGGATTGCCTTTTTCAACCTTGTATTAAAGGTTGGAATCCGCTTTACTCTTGGTAAAGCACAAACTGGATAGAAAGCTGTCTATCCTACCATACCAAGTTCTGTACATATATGACTCCTTGTCATGTGTCTTAGAACCAAGTGACTGCTCCACATATACTTCCTTGACTACACCATTCAAGAAAGTTGTCTTGAAATCTATCTGGTGTATCTTCTACTTCATCACTCGCTTTGTATTTTTCTATGCTGCCATCTGCAGCATGCTTGATCTTGTAGATCCACTTGGAAGTCACTACAGACTCCCCTTCAGGTCTTGGGACTGCATCCCAAATATCTTCATGATCGACTGGTACTCCTCGATCATGGCATTCTTCCCAGATCCTGGGAACTTCAATATCTTCAATATTTTCAATAGATAACTTTGTTGTTGAACAAATGTTGTAGTCCTTCTTTTGTAGGTGATGGTATACGATCTTTCCTACACAACAAGTTAAATTGCATGATTAGAAAACATCTCGTAGTTTTTAGAACAAATTCTTACACATAAAGAAATATGTCATACATTCATGCAATTATCTTAGCCAATGTTTCAATACAACATTTATCCATATCCCATAACTTTCTAGATGCCTTCCAATCTCTACCAGAACATTATTAAGAGTGTGCACAACTCCCAACATGTCAGCAAAGAGGTTTCATTCTAGATAAGTAGCAATGGAATGTTGTATAGTGCCATAGGCCACCTACCCATGTATATTAGTAGTATATTGTTCATCAATGTAACTATTCTATAATACACAACCTAATTCTAGGAACATCAGTATATACATTATTGAACAGTATTATTTAAACAATAAAATATGCAAGTAATGACAATTCAAATACTTATCTTTGTTTGGTTGCTGGGTGGACTCCCTCTGAATCTTTGCAACTCCATTCTGATGTGGATTGTGAGAAGTGGTCAACTCCCTCTGAATATCTGCATCCTTGCAGAAACTACTGAAGTGTGCTCCTTTGCTTTCTTGCAGGAACGACTGGAGTGTGCTCCTTCTTGATCTTTGCTTCCTTGTAGGAACAACTAGAGTTTCCTCCCTCTTGATCTTTGCTTCCTGGATTTCCTATCCTTGAACTTATATCCATCCTTAATCACTATGCATGCTTACTAGTATCATCATTGTGTTATCATTGAGGTCTCATACATAATGATACATTCATTAGTATATTCTTAATACTATCAAAACACAATAATCTTAAGCATGTATAGTCATGATCATTTCAAACAAAAATAATAAGCATTTCAAGGTTTATATAGGACTCTTATGGTTAGTCATATCATAAATTAAAGTAAGAAACATAATATGCCTAAACCCATGATTACTCAAACCTATACCTTCATGATTCTTCTGGTTAGTCATATCATCAATTATGGTAAGAAGCATAATATGCACACAACCATGACTATTCAAACCTATGACTTCATGAATAATCATTATCAACAACACAACAATATAAGATCCTAACACAAGGTAGGATTCTAGCTTGATATAGGAAAAACATACCTAGTTTAGCATGCTAGCTAGTTATGTCTAACATACCTGCATAATGTCTTCTGGTTCTCTTCAATGACTTGTGCTAGTAACCTGCATGTCTCATAAGTTATCCATTGTAGAACCAAGTTATACATACCTCGTAAGTAGATTTTCTAAGTGATCCATGACAATGGATGAATCTTTGTCTTCATGTCATCATGATCATATGTCCTTGAACTAGAACATGATTTGTCTTTCTTGGTGTACCTTTCATGTTAGCGGACAACATAAACCTCATACAACACCATAATGCATTAGTATAAGTGTCAACACCCTAATGTATGCATTCATAATTTTGTTAAGGTGATACGACAAGTCTAAAATCAAGATTGTTCTAACCGTAATAACATGAAGACAAACATATCATAAACTTAATCATGAACAAATCTCGAGACATACCTGGATGAGTCATACCTGTCAAGATTACTTGTAATCTTCTTATGTAATGCCTTAGCCTCATCTCCCTCTGAAACAGGAACTTCTTCACTTATGCAGGTGACCAATCCATCCTCTTATAGGATTAAACCAATCCACTTGATTTGCAGGAACTAGATCTGGAGCTAGATTAGGGTTTTTCAGAGAAACCCCAAAAATTCAAACTTTGAATTTCAAACTTCTGAAAGGATAGAAATATGCGCCTTGATGAGCTGATCAAGCTGGTATATTCAGAATTTGAAAACTGCAAAGTTTCACTCCTCAATTTTGCCTTTGAAACTTTCGGATTCACTAGACGTGACCCTGAACTGGGGTTTGATAAAGCCCACCCTTCTTCCCAATCAAAAGGTTTGACCCAAAGCTATAAGCTTCTATTTTTCTGAGGAGCTTCCAGCCGTGGTCACAGATTTCAAAAAATTCCCATTTTTACAGAAGCCCTAATTTTCCACTTTTTCGATCAAAGTCCCGAACTAGGGTCTGATCAAGCCCGGCCTTCTGCCCAACCAAAAATTCTGATCTTGGTCTCTAAATTTTGATTTTTATGAGTAGCATTCAGCCGTGGTCTCTGATTACAAGAATTCCAACTTTCTTCGAAATCCTAAATTCCGGAAGCCATGAATGAAGGTGCTCAAAAATAATTTTGTTTTGACAGAAATATGTACCTGATTGTTTATGGTGTAACTCCGCACTTTTTGATCCACGGAGTTTGAAAACTTTTTATGCGGTATCCTAACCTGTCATCTTTCCATCTTGTTAGGTCTGACCTCAATTGGATTTTCTGAGAGAGATTTATGCCAAGTGTCACAACATGACCTGTTTATGGGATAATATAGGAGAGTAAACTTGTATGGCGTGCCATGTGTCACTAGTTCAATTTCGGCCTCTGAAAAATTTTCTTGAGATAGTACAGTTTGTGTACTACCTATCACATTTTATGAAATTTCATTTGGAGCTTCCTAGCCCAAGTTATGACCTTTTTTCCAAGGTCACCTATTTTTGACTCAGATCTGGAAGAGGCAAAAACCCTATATTTTACAGATCATAAATCACAAAGTACAACGAATTAGAGGTTTCCCTTTGGACACAAGGTACATGGGGATCTGATCTTCAACCTGTAAAATTTTCAGACCCGAAAACTTCGCCAAAACGGATTTATAGCGAAAGTGCTACGATGACTGGTTTTTGCTATATCAAGCCCCAGCATCGTAAGTACAACAAGTGTCATACATGCCATATCATGCCTTCTTTCAGGCTAGCTTTGATACCATGTTAAATTTTCAAAATTTATTTCAATCTGATCTAGGATCTTAACTAAGAGAACAGCATGTACAGCAAATCTACAACATATCAATCATGGACACAATAATGCAAGCACACAAGAGACACAGAGTTTACTTGGGGAAAACCATAAAGGTGAAAAACCCCAATAACTTCCTCAAAGATAGATAGAGCAATGATACAACCAGAATACAAGAGATAGTCTTCTCCTAGCAGCAGAGCCTCCTCCTCCACAAGTGCGCCACTCTCCAAAGTGTGAGTGAGTGAATAGAATGATGAAATAGAGATCTCCTTATCTCTATTTATACTAGACTTGACTTGCCTAATAACCTTTACTAGGTCGGCCTTAACTTAAACACATAACACAATGCTGACTGGGCCGACACCCAATATGGTGGTATAATAACCCTTTGACCCACATGGCCGACCCCCACTAGGGTGGTCTAATAACCCTTCGACCCACATGACTTATACAAGGCCGACCCCAACAAGGTGATCTAATAACCCATCAAGTATAAATTATGACACTTACAATATAAATGACGACACTTCCGTATAGAGGAATAATAACATCTCTATAGGAATATAAACACTTTCGTATAGAGGAATAATGCCATCTCTATAGGAGTACAAAATACATATATGAAATACATGGGTGAAATACATTCCGAAGTTACATATACATCAACATGGGGTGGTTGCGGAATCAGGTTTCCGCAACCTGGATATGAGCGCTTAACAGACTGGAGAGCAACACGCTATAGGACTCGCGCTGCGAATTGGGGACTGTGCAAAGTTCACTTCTCCACGGGTAATGCTTATACAATGGCACATCCAAAGGGGTTGCACAGCTCGAGAAGGTTCTTCGACAACAAGACAGTGCCACGAATACTGCGCTTCCTCCCAACACTTATGCAACTTCAATAGACTTTACTTAGTGTAACTGATGCATTTAACAAGCACAATAGGTTACAAACCTTCTGACTTAAACAATATGATGGATTGCAATGTAACTGCGCACTTCTAGTGCTGCGCTCAAGGAATCACACTATACCGACTTCGCGGGCTTAAGTGTTTACCCGATTGAATTATGCATTCAATTGACTTAGAAATACTTATGCGATTAAAATTCATTCACATATGTGTATACTTAACATATTATTCCCATCATTATCCCTATGGTGAATACATATAAAAGCAGAACACATGAGCTCATAAACCAAATCTTAACTCTTCAACATAAGCAAATACACATATTCAAGCACATAAGCAATCACATAACATAGATTTAACGTGGTTCACCCCCAGGATGGGAGCTACATCCATAGGAACTGTTGTTATATTATCTTTGGGAAGGGTACAACAATTCCAGTCTGCGCACTCGGTTGCAGACTCTCTTCCCTCTTCGGTAGGTCTCTGCGCACGCAGCTGCAGCCTTTTACAATAGCATTCAGCGATGCAAACCCAGTATTTCTCAATATTTGGCAATTCACAATTAGAGATTAACCCTTTCCCTTACAAAATGTGCCCTTTTATAGATCGTGCTCATAGGTCACATCTTTACAATCAAGTGAGCCAAAAACCCTAAGGTTACCCAAAACTATCGCGATTACCCACTGACTCAACCTATCGCATTCGACAACTGCTCTACACGCTTATGGCCGTTCTGTTGGACCACTCGCAGCCCACACGCCCTTCTGATAGACACATCCTTCCTGAAACGGTTACAATGCATCGTGGCATGTCGCTTTTCGTCCCTCTGGTCTTCTCGTCGCTGTCGAGCCGGTGGCTTAGGTTCTAATTTTTTTCCGCCACTCTCATTGACAGGTCGCTTTCACCTCACTTCACGCTGCTCCATACCCAATACAGGTCACTTTCTGCTCGACCTTCCCTTACATTCTTTACCCAAAATAGGTGCCCTACTGGCACTCCGCGGTGCTACCACTTCACGGAGCTGGCACTTAGTCGTGCGGTTCCTACCCTGCCAATACTACGCTGCGCTCAACTTCGCAACTCCCCAAAACTGCCTTTATCTGAGCTACACTGTAACTTAGTAGATCCAAAACTGTCTTGCACCAAAAATTCCTTACTTGGGCCAGGCCCAACAATTAATACTACTCATCCCGAAAAAGGGGTAAACTAAAACTAAATAGATGCCCTTCGAAATTCTTTTACAAACGTGAAAGGAAGCAAGTTCGCTTAGTGATCTTTTCATATTTTGGGAGTCTGAAAAAGAACTTAAAGGAAACTCTAGGGGTTCCTTTTTCGTAATAGTTTTTACGAGCCCGAAAAAGAAATAAAAGTATACTCGGTAACCTATTCTCATGTATTTATGAGCACGAGAAATAACAAATACTGAGCTCGACACCTTTTATACTTTGTTTTAACGAGCACGACAATGGTATCAAAATCACTTGGAATCTTTTTCATGTTTGGATCCAGAGCACGAAAAAGGTAAAAGTAAGCTCAACACCATATTACTGTTTTTAACGATCTGGAAGAAAGGTTGGAAGAATGCTCGTGGTATCTCCTTCATTTTTTAATGAGCTTGCAACATAAAATGAACTATTCTCAGAACAATGGTTTCATTTTTTAGCAAGCTTGAAGTTGAAACTAAACTATGCTCGGAATGAGGTCGATTGACAGGTTCCATCCCAACATGATGTCCAGAGGTTGGTACTAAGGGTGATATCCATTAGCAAGTTTTTTCCCCAACATGATGTCCAGAGGTCGGAAACTTTCCCCCAGCATTATTAGCAAAATCTAGCAGCTTAACTCTAGTACAATGTCCAGAGGCTGGAGACAAGCCCCCCAAGCTTCGTTTCGTCTACCTACTCTTCTTATTCGCACAATTAAATTCATGGCTACTAATAGGAAAAGGTTCACCAGAGGGATAGGAATAATGAGGATTAAGTGACACATGCAGATGAAATGAAGGTTCAAGTCCTAAGTCTAGTGAAAAACTCAACTCAATGGGAGAGGAATTTGTTTCATTTTTTAACAAGCTTAACACGAAGAGGGAACTCTACTCGCAGTCATCCGTTTCAAAAAAAAAATTAAACGAGCTTGACACAAGAATAGAACTCTGCTCGTGATGACTGGTTTCATTTTTTAACGAGCTTGACACAGAAAGGGAACTCTACTCATAGGGGCATGTTTCATTTTTACACGAGCTTGAAACAGAAAATAACTATGCTTGAAGTATCCCATTTCGAGCTTAAAACAAAATAAAACTATGCTCGAAGTTGGTTCCTACCCAACATGATGTCCATAGGTTGGTATTTTTCCCTCATCATAAGAAGTTAGTGGTATTAAATCCAACATGATGTCCAGAGGCTGGAAACATGCCTCTCTAAGATTCTTCCATGATGGGAAGAAGTTATCGGTTCGCTAACGACTCAACTCCGATGTGATTTCTAGAGCCGAGAGACATGGATGACGATGGGGGAGGAACCGTGGAGGAACCACTAAGACAGGTGGAACATTCATGGAAGTATGGTGGCTGGAAGTCATACAATAATTAGGTGTAACAAAGGAAATTTGATCAATGGTCACTATGTTTCCATGATGAGGAAAATACATCACTCGAAAGAGTGTGGACACTACAGCTTTCATGGCATAGACATAATCTCACCCAAGAAGCAGATTAAAATCTAAGGGACATTGGACTACCATAACATCAATGCAGACAGTTTTCCCTCCTAAGGTAATAGGTAACTGAGGAAGGATCCCTAAAGGTCAAGTAGGTCTTCTATTAAAATCCAATATTTGATCAGTGGTTGGCACAAGCTGAGGAGATCCTATAGCTTGCCAAGCAGTTAAGGATATTTGGTAACTTCTACTGATATCTGGAAAGGAACACCCGAAAGAATACAAGATTATGTTAGATTATTCCAATCAAAGGAAATGACCTCAGTACTTGGGGGAGATCTCATGGAAATGGACAGGATTTCCCTTTGTACAAAAAACATCATTGGTTTTCAATTCACTCTCGATTGGAAGAGCAAGATGAGACGAAGATTGTCTCATGGTGAACTACTTCAGTCTCAACATTATCCAATGAAAGAGTGGGATCGAGTGGAGATGACGTCGATTCGACTACTTCAAATTCACTCTTCAAAGGAAAAGCGGGATGAACTACTTGTTCTCCACTCTTTGAGGAAAGAGTGGGATCAACCAAGGATGGAGCAGGATCGACTACTTTGAATTCACTCTTCAAAGGAAGAGTAGGATCGACCGAGGATGTAACTAAATCAACCACTTTATCAACCAATGAGGGGTCAAGGGACAACTTATGATATTTGGTTGGAAGGTGATTATGGGATATATTAATGTCTTCCAACAATTGTGAAGCTTCGTCCATGCGAGGACAAAGATAAGTAAGGTGCATGTCCTTTCATAAAAAACAAGGATTCTTGACTTTACCTTTCTGAACCTTAACCATAGAGTCACCGGTTGATGGGGTATCATCAGTATGATGTCCAGAGGCTAATGAAATAATTTTTTTGGATGCTTTATACCACTCTTCCAAAACTTTGGAAAGACCGGGACAATCCTTAAGAAGGTGATCCCCCCTGCAAATCCTTCAAGAGAACTTGGGTTTTCGAGGTGTTTGAATAGAAAGAGAGTAATTAGGGCTATTTGGTTGATGCTTGGTCTCTTTATTATTCTTTTTCTTCTTAACCTTCCTTTTCATCTTCTTCTTAACCTTCCTTTTCGTCTTCTTCGTATCCTCTTGATTACTAGCACCACTGCTTTTATTAGGCAAGGAAGAAGAAACGGAAGAAGATACATCCAACGAAGAAGGTGAAGGATCGATTTGGGAGTGATGCTCTCATGGTCGAGAGTTAACATTTGAAACATTAGGGGCATTCGGGATCACCGAATTGGAGAATAACCATATTGGTAATCCTATAGACAATCCAGGAAGATTCAAAGTGGCAATAAAGGGAGAACCAATATCTCCAACTGGAGGAAAAATAAAAGGTACCCCTTGAAAAGAGGTCTCCTGATTGGTAGTCCCAGAAGAGGGTGCCATAGCTATTTGATGAAACTAATTATCTCCCTAAGGCCTCTAAATACCACACACAACAAACACTACTCAAACTAAAAGCAACAAGCAAACTAGTGAATAGGTGGGATATAAAATTTGGAATCCTCACAGGTGTATCAAGCTATCACAACTCGTGATATACTGTAGGGTTCGACATTTATACTCAAACCAATTTTTTAGAGCACTAACCAAAGACGATTGGGACCATACCCTTGGCCATATAACCCGACTACCTAACAATATGTGCATAGTAGCTCTCCGAGTGTTGTTATCAGTGTATTTCGACAACAATACGGCCAGAAGGTTTACTCAGATGGTTCCAGGATCCTATAAGGGTCTCCCTATATACACAAGGTATGTGGGAGCTCCAATATGTAGTAGTGCTATCTAATGCACAATCGTTCGACAGGGGCCTTCCTATATATCGTTGAGTATGTGAAAGAACATTTCTATATACCATGAGGCACATGAAAGGCCGTCCTATATACTGACTAGTACGTGGAAGAACCATATAGTCCTCGGGATGTAGTTCAGGAAAATAATGACAGCTCCTACGCTTAAAGACATTGGAACACGTCTCTAACATATCACTCAAGTTGCTAAATATTTTAACTTAACTAGAGCTTTATTTTATCTTATGTGGTTAAGTGGACAATGAAGTGATGACTCGAATAAAAACCATGCAATGAAAGAGTATGCAAGTCTTCCTTTCGATGAAGTCCTACTCAAGAAGGAGAGAGAGAGAGTTTTTCTTCCCAAATGCACAACCCTATGCAAATGCAATTTTAGCTTTTTAATGAATGATAACCAGTCATGTAAAACCATACCCAAACAATCATAAAGTGACAAAAAGAGATCTTTCTATCAATACCAAATGAAAATGTTCTAATTTGTTTCCTATATTTTTACACGTGAAAAAGACATATCTAAGCTATGGGAAAGAAAGATTCTGTAAATGTTTCCAATCAATTGCAATGCAAAGAAAAAGATTCAATATATTTTTGTAACTCAAACACACAAGAGCATGAAACAATCTTTTCATCTTGTTATGAAGGTAAGACCAAGAATGTCAAATGATCAAACTAAGGTAAGAGGAATATTTCTGTTTTTCAAGATTGTAAATCTAGCAAAAGAGAGACAAAAATGAAGCTGCTCTTTGAACAAAAATGGAAAGAGAGAATCGATCTACTTTAATAACCAATAAATAGCTAAAGATGCAAAGGAAACGAAGCACAAAACCCAAGAAAGATGAATTAGATATACAAGGATGTCCCAGGTTTTTCAAAGCCAATCAAAGCAATCCAAACGATGCAAAAGATACCAAAAGGTTTAAAAAACCTTAATATGGGTCAAAGGGACTGTAGGATACACGATCCTTGGCCCCCGCTGGCCTTGAGGGGGAATTTTTTTTTCAAATTTGATATTTATTTTAATCAAATCTAGTGCAAAAATTTCCTAAAAATGAAAAAAAACACGCACTCAAACTGTTGATGCAAGAGCACTTGCAGCTCCTGACAGACAGCAAGAGGTCAAGAAAATAACCTTGAACCAACAAACCAAGGAAAACCCTAGCAAAAAGCTTCCAAAAACCCAAAACGGAGGATTTTCGCCCCTCTACAAACCAACACAAAGCGAAAATATGAGATTTTCACGCCCTGGAACACTGTGGGGTAGCGAAAATTTGGAAATTTTTGTGTCTTAGGATACTTTGGGGGCGCAAAAATATGGAATTTTAGCTCTGCAAGGTGTTTTGGGGAAGTGAAAATTTTCCTGTAGGTGTAAAAAACAAAAATTAATGCCTAGATTCGAGCCGGGATGAAGTGCTGGGTTCAAGATAGTCCTCAACGATGACTAAAGAGTATCTAAGGTGATGGGAAACAACACTTAGAAGAGGATTTGATGATCCAAACAAGCAATCAAAGGTGAAACTAGTGAAAATTTCCCCAATGGAGTTGCCAGTTTCTGTAGTAGAACTTTCTTCCTATGGATAAAAAGAAGTCCTCTTGGGATCAATTAGGTCCATAGACACCTACCCAAGATAGAAAAAAAAACAAATGGTGATATACTCTCCTATATCAAGCACTTACATGAACTTTTAATATGGAAGGAAATGAAAAGAGACGGGTCTTACCTCCAATCTGTAGGTTGTCTTAGCTCTAGCTGCAAGCTTGATCCCCGAGGCTCGAACCTTTTAAAAAAGACAAAGGACCAAAACATCCAAGCAAGCATATGTATTAAGCTAGATCTAATCTACAACATATCATGCATCAATATAACAAGAAACAAGACATGGGAGAATAGGCCAAGTTATCATTAAGAAAGCCTAAGAAGCTGATTACAATGTTATACCTTGATTTCTAAGATGATAGCATCTCCTTCCAAGCTCTCCAACATCACCCTTGCAAGATTTATGGGATCATAATGGCCTCCTTTCTGAGTGTTTCCCAATCAGAGTATCATAATTTTGGTGCTTCCAAGATCACCCCCCATAGCTCGTGGATGGATCTCTTCTTATAGGATTTGAGAGGCCAACTACTTAGAGAAGATGATGGATCTAAGTGAAGGATATGTGGATCAAAGATCTAAACCATGCCAAGGAGGGAATGTGAGATGGGATTCGAAAGGGTACCTCATCCCAAGAATATCTCCATGAGATCCAAGATCCAAAATCAAAGGGATAATCCTAAAACAAACTTTTCGCTCCCCAATAACTGAGTGAAACACGAAAATTTTCAAATTGTCGCTTCCCTATAACTGAGAAAAGCGTGACAATGTGAAATTGCCGCCCCTTGATGAACTTCCAAGACGTGAAAATTTCAATAGGAGGAATATTTGGAGGTTGGTAAGGTTGGATTTCGAGCCTTCATGAGTTGGATTGGTTCCCCAAGATGACCAAGGAGTGGACCAACTCAAAATAGAGGTTCCTAACACCTCTAGGAGCCATAAACAAAGTATCTTTCCATGGTGAAAGACATGTGGTTAACCCATTTAGAACATGGTGTGGCAATTTGAGGTATAACAGGTGCCCCCTAAAGTGTGAGGTCAAAAGGAATTTGATGGCCGAAACACTTTACCAATAATAAGTCTGCAAGGATATCTGAAGGAGATATGGAGAAGAGCTACAAGAAAATATCAACAATATGTCTAATGACCCCGAGGCGGGCATACCCATGCTCGAAATAACTGGCTCAAAGCATGCCTACCAACCAAAACATCGCAGATCCATGATAGTACTGACTCAACAATGACTAAAGACAAATCATGGCTACTAGACTACAAGCATAGATCCATGATAAGACAATGACACAGCCACGACCAATACAAGAGTGGATCTATGTGACAATACATCAATGAGGTCACCAACATAATGTCAATGTGGGAATCTACTCAAAAAAATCACCATCGCAACTTGGATGTGCTAAATAGACTTCAAAACCATCCAGGGTCTTCTACCCGATCCCAAACCGATACGAATCTAACCATGTGATTACAAGGTGTTAAAGTTGAACATGGTAGAAACCACTTGATTACCGATCAATAATGTAAATCGTTAACAAGTACAATAGAAATCACCAATGATGATCATGATCCCCAAGGGTATCACTAGTACATTCCAACGAATTTGAATATATGTTTTGACATCGAACACTCGTGCAATCATCCGATCAGAGGTCAATGATGAAAACCTACTGTCGAATACGAGGAAATATTCCATTGAGGCATGTAGGTACCAAGGTACTAAGGTGGTTCCTAAGTCTAATTCCTGGATGATGTGTTGAAGTCAACATGAATAGACTCATCAAAAAAGGGCCATGATGAATCCCACATCATCTACACAAAACCAACATAGGAAAGTGATGTGAAGTAATGAATCATATGAGTGTGGACTGACACAAGGATGTAAAGGCTGACAATATTGCAGAGGATGACTTAGGTAAACTTCCCTTGAACATTGAGTGCAACGATAACAATGACTTGGTAGCATTGACTCAATGAAGCAGAGACCAAGACATAATGTGACAATGACTGAGACATTATTCAGATTACTTGAAGGAGCGGGAGGACTCACGGAATTGGCATGACTCAGAGACACGCAGATTACCCAACTGTATGACGAGACACAAACAGGTGCCATGTTCAAGGGTGACACAATATGCCATAAATATTTCTAGAACAAACTTAGCTTATTTCTCCCCAACCCCCATCATGCTTTATGAGTACCTCTTTGTGTTTTAATGAGCTTGAGGAGGATAGCAGATGCTCGGTATAGACCATCCTTCAGACGAGTCCAATCTCACATGTTTTACGAACCTGAGAAAGGAGGGGTTCGGTCCCAAAAGGGTCCATCTATGTTTGATTTTATGAGTCCGAGGAAGGAAAACTCGATGATTTGTCATGTTTAGAGAGTCTGAAATAATCTAAAGAAGACTCCAAAAAGGCCTTTTTCATAAAGTTAGTCTCTTAAGCCTGAAAGAAGGGTAAAACAATGTGAAGGAGAATTGTCTTAGTCGATGATTAGCTAAAGCATTCCTTTTTCATAATTAATACTACTTAGCCCAAAAAAGGGGTAAACTAAAACTGAATAGATGCCCTTTCAAATCCTTTTACAAGCGTGAAAGGAAGCAAGTTCGCTCGGTGATCTTTTCATATTTTGGGAGTCTGAAAAGAACTTAAAGGAAACTTCGGGGGTTCCTTTTTTCGTAATAGTTTTTACGAGCCCGAAAAAGTGATGAAGTATACTCGGTAACCTATTTTCATTTATTTACGAGCACGAGAAAGAACAAATACTGAGCTCGACACCTTTTATACTCAGTTTTAATGAGCACGAAAACGGTATCAAAAGCACTCGGAATCTTTTTCATGTTTGGATCAAGAGCACGAAAAAGAAAAACGTAAGCTCAACACCATCTTATTATTTTTAACAAGCTGGAAGAAAGGTTGAAAGAATGCTCGTGGTATCTACTTTATTTTTTAACAATCTTGCAACAGAAAATGAACTATGTTCATAACAATGGTTTCATTTTTTAGCGATCATGAAGTTGAAACTAGACTATGCTCGGAATGAGGCCCATTGACGAGTTCCATCCCAACATGATGTCCAGAGTTTGGTACTCGGGGTGATACCCATTAGCATTTTTTTTCCCCAACTTGATGACCAAAGGTTGGAAACTTTCCCCCGACATTATGAGAAAAAGCTAGCAGCTTAACTCCATTATGATGTCCAGAGGCTGGAAACATGCCCCCCAAGCTTAGTTTTGTCTGTCAACTCTTCTTCTTCGCCCAATTAAATTCCTGGCTACTAATAGGAAAAGGTTTACCAGAGAGATAGGAAGAATGAGGATTCAGTGACATGGGCAGATGAAATGAAGGTTTAAGTCCTAAGTCTGGTGTGAAACTCGACTCAATGGGAGAGGAATTTGTTTCATTTTTTAAAGAGATTGACACATAAAGGGAACTCTGCTCATAGTCATCTATTTCAATTTTTTTTTCAACGATATTGACACAGGAATAGAACTCTACTCGTGATGACCATTTTCATTTTTTAACGAGCTTGAAACAGAAAGGGAACTTTGCTCATAGGGTCCTGTTTCATTTTTACACAATATTGAAACAGAAAATAACTATGCTTGAAGTAGCCCATTTCGAGCTTAAAACAAAATAAAACTATGCTCGAAGTTGGTTCCTACCCAACATGATGTCCATAGGTTGGTAGTTTTCCCTCATCATAAGAATCTAGTGGTATTAAATCTAGCATGATGTCCAAAGGCTGGAAACATGCCCCTCTAAGCTTCTTCCATGATGGGAAGAAGTTATCGGTTCGCTAATGAATCAACTCTGGCATGATGTCTAGATCCGAGAGACACAACTGACGATGGGGAAGGAACCACTAATACATGCGGAACATTCGGGGAAGTCTAGTGGCTGGAAGTCATACAATGATTAGGTGTGACAAAGGAAAGTTGATCAATGGTCACTATGTTTCCATGATGAGGAAAATACATCACTCGAAAGAGTGTGGAGACTACAGCTTTCATGGCATGGATATAATCTCGCCCAAGAAGCAGATTAAAATCTAAGGGACCTTGGACTACCATAACATTGATGCATACAGTTTTCCCTCCTAAGGTAGTAGGTAATTGAGGAAGGATCCCTAAAGGTCTAGTAGGTCTTCTATTAAAATGCAATATATGATTTGTGGTTGGCACAAGCTGAGGAGATCCTATATCTTTCCAAGTATTTGAGGATAAAATGCTAACAAAAGCTCCTTCACCAACAATAGTGCGAAGTACGTTCCTACCGGTAACTTCTACAGATATCTGGAAAGGAACACCCGAAGGAAGACAAGATTCTGTTAGATTATTCCAATCAAAGGAAATGACCTCGGTACTTGGGGAGGATCCTGTGGAAATGGACAGGATTTCCCTTTGTCCGGAATAATTTGAACTGACAAAGAAAACATCATTGGTTTTCCATTCACTCTTAACTGGAAGAGCAGGATGAGATGAATATTGTGTCATGGTGACTACTTCAGTCTCGACATTCTCCAATGAAAGAGTGGGATCAAGTGGAGATGATGTTGACTCGACTACTTCAACTTCACTCTTCACAGTTAAAGCAGGATACTTGTTCTCCACTCTTTGAGGAAAGAGTGGGATCGACCGAGGATGGAGCAGGATCGACTACTTTGGATTCACTCTTCAAAGGAAGACTAGGATCGACCGAGGATGTAACTAGATCGACCACTTTATCAACAAATGAGGGGTCAAGGGACAACTTATGATATATGGTTGGAAGGTGATTATGGGATACAGTGATGTCTTCCAACAATTGTGAAGCTTCATCCATGCGAGGACAAAGGTAAGTAAGGTGCATGTCCTTGCATAACAAACAAGGATTATTGACTTTATTTTTCTGACCCTTGACCATAGAGTCACTGGAAAATGGGGTATCATCGGTATGATTTACAGAGGCTGATGATATAGGTTGTTTGGATGCTTTAGACCACTCTTCTAATACTTTGGAAAGACAGGAAAATCCTTATGAAGGTGACCCCCCCTGCAAAGTCTGCAAGGGAACTTGGGTTTTTGATGTGTTTGAATAGAAAGAGCATCATTAGGGTTAGTTGGTTGATGCTTGGTCTCTTTCTTATTCTTATTCTTCTTAGCCTTCATTTTCTTCTTCTTTTTATCCTCCTTATTACTAGCACCACTGCTTTTGTAAAGCGAGGAAGAAGAAATGGAAGAAGATACATCTGGCGAAGAACGCGAAGGATCGATTTGGGATTGATGCTCTTGTGGTGGAGAGTTAACATTTGAAACAGTAGGTGCATTCAGGATCACCGAATTGGAGAATAACCATATTGGTAATCCTATAGACAATCCAGGAAGATTCAAAGTGGCAATAAAGGGAGTACCAATATCTCCAACTGGAGGAAAAATAAAAGGTACCCCTTGAAAAGAGGTCTCTTGATTGGTAGTCCCAGAAGAGGTTTCCATAGCTATTTGATAAAACTAATTATCTCCCTAAGGCCTTATAAATACCACACACAACAAACACTACTCAAACTAAAAGCAACAAGCAAGCTAGTGAATAGGTGGGATATAAAAGCAGGAATCCTCACAGGTGTATCAAGCTATCACAACTCACGATATACTGTAGGTTCCAACAGTTATACTCGGCCCAATTTTTCAGAGCACTAACCAAGGAGGATTAGGACCGTACCCTTGGCCAGATAACCCGACTACCTAACAGTATTTGCGTAGTACTTCCCCGAGTGTTGTTCTCGGTGTATTGCGACAACAAGACGGCCATAAGGTTTACTCAGATGGTTCCAGGATCCTATAAAGTTCTCCCGATATACACAAGGTATGTGGGAGCTCCAATCCGTAGTAATGCTATCTAATGCACAACCTTTCGACAAGAACCTTCCTATATACCGTCGAGTATGTCAAAGAACCATTCTATATACCGTGAGGTACGTGAAAGGTCGTTCTACATACCGACTAGTACGTGGAAGAACCGCATAGTCCCCAGTATGCAGTGTAGGAAAATAATGATAGATCCTATGCTTAAAGACTCTGGAACACATCTCTAACATATCACTCAAGTTGCTAAAGATTTTAACTTAACTAGAACTTGATTTTATCTTATGCGGTTAAGTGTACAATGAAGTGATGACTCGACTCAAAACCATGCAATGTATGAGTATGCAATTCTTCCTTTCGATGAAGTCCTACTCAAGACGGAGAGAGAGATTTTTTCTTCCCAAATGCACAACCCTATGCAAATGCAATTTTAGATTTTTAATGAATGACAACGAGTCATGTAAAACCATACCCAAACTATCATAAAGTGACAAAAAGAGATCTTTCTATCAATACCAAATGCAAAAGTTCTAATTTGTTTCCTATCTTTTTACATGTGAAAAAGACACATCTAAGTTATGGGAAAGAAAGATTCCATAAATGTTTCCAATCAAATGCAATGCAAAGAAAAAGATTCAATATATTTTTGTAACTCAAATGCACAAGAACATAGGTCACCAATTCGAAACCCCGCGAATACTAAAATCCAACTATGCTAAGGGTTGGTGCAGTCCAGGCCGGGTGCGATCCCTGGGTGATTTTGACAGATTAGATGCCCCTGGTTCGTGGTCTCTCAGCCAATGGCGAACCCTGCTAGTCAAGGGATACTACCACTTTCCAACTGTTGGTAGGTGATTTGATGAGGAAAGATCACGGTACTGCTGACGCCGCGACATGTTGGATGAAGGCACGAAAGGAGTATTTTGTGCCAAAGGATACCGCAATTGGCGGGTTTTGGGTCACTTGGACTATGTATTTTGTAATATTGAGTCAAGTATACCATAGTTGGCGGGTTTTGGGTCATGTATTTTGTAATATTGAGTCAATTGTACCGCGGTATGCGGGTTTTTGGGTCATTAGACCAAGTCAGTTAGTCGATTGTCCATAAGTGTCGGTTAGGAAAGTGGACAAGTATTGTAATTGGCGGAAGCCTATAAATAGATGAGAATTGTAAGTGTTAGAAAGGGAAGTCGATGGATAGAAGATAGAGAGAGTTGTATGCGGAGATTGACAAAAAGAGAATGCAGGGAATTGCACAGAGATTTATGTACTGATTTTGGTTGCCACAGTAATATAAGGATGATGATTTGGTGCAATCTATATGTAATGTTGCTCGATACTTATGTTATTGTCTTGTCTTAATGCAATTATCTGTTTCTGTCGCTATGATGTGAATGCCACAATAATATGTTATAGATATCTGTTTACGGTAATGTTAAATGTTGCGATTAAAGTGATGTGCTATAATTCATGATGAATATTTAAAATTGTAGTTGGTATCATATTGCCGCAACTCGCCTCCTCCCTCGGCAGAAACATGGTTCTGTCTTCTCTTCCTGGACGCCTCGGGTGAGACCTCATCCGCTTTGCGGGTGTTGCTGGGTGGGCTCAAACCTGCCCGGGCCGGTGCCCAGGGAGACTGCGGTGTGTCGACAGTTGGTGAACCCCTGTCGACTGTGAGGTCGCGATTTGGTCAACAAATGGTTCTGTTTCCAGGACCATGTGCAAAGTAGAAGGAGGTCATGTTGTGGCACCCGACGAAGCTGGAGATACAAAAATGGTTCGATCAGAAGTTGCAGGAGTTTGCTGAAGAAGAAAGTCAAAATACGCGACTGACGGTAGATCACTGGGTGGGAAGATATATTCACGACGGTCCACATGAATGGTTTTTCTGTGAATTCTTAGTCATTTTGTATGAATGGTTGTCAAAGCTGACCTTCCAGAAGAGGAACTTCCAAGGTGGTGAGCCAATGACTTGGACCCCGGAATTGATTTGAGAATTGCAGGAAGTTGATAATAAGGCATCGCGAGCTGTCGAAGTTTGGCTTGATAGCATATTGGAAGGATATATCACTGAATTTGCGGTCAATACGAAGAAATCCTATAGCGAAGTCGAAAGACACTTCTTCCAAGGACCGAGGGGAAGGTTTTTGATGTCGCTCCAACTGTTGATTAAGATGCTAATCTGCGAAAAGAGTATATTAAAGATGCACCTTGATCAGTAGACAGCCTAGTGGGTGGAGGCTGTGGGTACTGTGACTTCTGGGGAATGGTACATGGAACGGTAAAGGGGTAAAGGGGTGCAGACCATGAGGAGACTATGAGCGAAGCCGAGGAAGAAAGTGGTCTTACAAGAGGAGGAGCGAGGTTTCGACAGGAGAAGAGGTAGAGGACGGGAGAAGGTCCTGCTACGATTGAACCGCAAAACCAAGAAGGAAGACCACACAAGACGAAGTGACCTCATAGTCCTAATAGGGATAACTAGGCTACGCCCAGGATAGAGGTAGGACCAAACCCCGGCACAAACATACCCACCCCTCCGCTCACTAACTCTCAACCAGCAAGAAATACTACTTAGACACTGCTGAGTTCATCAGTTCCGCAGAATTTAATTGGTAGTAGTAGCACAGCGACAGGAGGAAGGAAGCCCAAGATGGCGGGAGATGATGCTAAGCTATCGTTGTTCCATGGAAGTGCGACAGACAACCTATAACAGTATTGGTTTTTGTGTGAAGCGGTCTGGACTGTGAAACAGATCACTGATGACAATGCTAAGAAAGGACAGTTAGCCACGAATCTGTGAGGTCGTGCATTAGATTAGTTCATGAAGTTTTTTTTAGTCCCTACGGGGGCCCCAGAGAAGTCACTGGATGAGATTCGGGATGGGTTGATTGCTGAATTTAGACGGCCTAAGTCAGAGGCTCAATATATTACTGAATTGAAGGAAATTAAGCAGTATCCCAATGAGACGGTATGGGATTTTGACCAACGATTCAAGACATTGATGGCAAAGGTTAGTTTTGATATGAGCGTTGTCCAACATAAAGAATGGTTCATTGTGGCACTGCTACCCCCCATTCGGCTGCCGCTGATGCAGTAAAAAATTTCGATGCCTAGCGAAGCTCTAGAGATTGCAATGCGATTGGAAGCGTCACCAATTAGAGATAATGCAGCTGGGATGTCGCAGATACAGACACAGCTCGCTAACCTGACTATACAGTTGCAAGATTTAAAGAAGAACAAGGAACAGCATGATGAAGTATGGTGTACGCGATGTCTACGAGAGGGACATACGAAAGATGATTGCCCAGATTTTCGTAATTATTTGGTCTCCGGTGCGCCCAATCCGTTGAATGGCGGCAGTATGCCATGGTGTCGTGTTTGCCAAGTGTTTGGGCACAGTCACAATAATTGCCTGTATATGCAGAAAATGATCACAACCCTGGGAAATTTGTATTGCACCTTCTGTAAGTCGGTAGGACATGATGACAAGGATTGTCATGCATATGGGTTGCTACAGGAGAGAATGTGTGATGCATTCAATGTCAAAGATGATCAGCGTGTTGCACCACTACAGCCGCAGGTATCTCAGCCGATACCTCAACCACACATGCAGTTTGTACCACAACAGCAACCGCAGTAGTTCGCACCGCAATATACACCGGTGAACCCCCCGCAGCCTCAGTACGTGCAACAACCGCAGTATGTACCACAAGGGCAAGGAATGCCGCCAGCACCCATGCAACAACAGTTTAACCAACCTCAATACCAGCAGCAGGCTGGCTACCGGGGAGGCTACCAGGGCGGACGCAGTGGTGGATTTGGCCGTGGAGGAGGAGGCCGAGGTGTTCGTGGACCTGTTCAATGTTACCATTGTGCGGTATGGGGGCATTATCAGTGCGACTTCCCACTACTACAGAATCAGTGTACGTTTTGTTCCGGTAATGATCATACAATCGAGAATTGTCCACAATTGATTGCAAGATGGCAGGCTGGGAACACTTCGCAGCTATAGAACCTAGTACAGCAACCGGTACAGAACCCGGTGTAGCAACCAGTACCGAACCAGCCCTCACGACGACTGCCAAATGCTAATCCAAACGTAAATCAACCAGGGAACCTGCAGCAGAACCAGACACGGGGTGCCAATATTGCGACTATTTCTAAAGAACCGCAACCATAAGATGCTTCGGTGGCTGTTGTCACTCGTGGAGGTAAGATGACTAGGGAATATGGTTTGCGACCACTCATTCGCTTGGCTGGTCAGAAGACGGTAAATTTTGACATTGATGCGAAGCAGGAGACGTTCCTGGAGGCACGTCGCACTTTGGAAAAAGATCGCGGTAAGGCTGTTGTTTGCGATATGCTTCCTATCTTTGATGCCACATCAAACGCCAATCGACCACCACCAAGGATATTGCAGAAGTTCCTTGAAAGTTGTCTGTCATTGGCACGAGACCCGGCTGCCCTGGTTGAGATTGAAGGATGGTTGCAGCGATTTTTGAAAGGACGGCAAGAGTTGGCAGTAAACTCTTTGCAGCGATGGAAAACTGGCAAGGAAATGCGAATGAATATTCAGATTGGTGACTATGATGTTGACTCTGTGATTCTTGACCTTGGTTCGGATGTTAACATCTTAACCAAGCAGGCGTGGCAGAAGATGGGGAGTCCCCCATTAAGCTGGTCTCCTGTGCAGCTCCGATTGGCTAACCATGCGAAGGTTACACCTATTGGGAGAGTTCCGCAGCTCACGATTGATATTGAGGGCATGAAGACTTATGTTGATTTTGATGTTATTGAAGTGGTTGAGGGAGGAAGCTCTTATCCAGCACTCTTGGGGATTGGATAGGCTAACGACAATGGAGCTATAATCAACTTTGAGAAGCGCATGATGACCTTTGAGAATCACGATTTCAGAGTTATAGCCCCTTTGGATCCAGCTGAAGGACGTCGTTACGTGGAGCCTGTAAAAGATGACGATCGTGCTAGATGGGACCATGCATCCAATATTTCTGAAGATTATATTCATCCTACCGCCTATGGCGAGTTGGAGTGGCGCAGTGAGAGCTCTACGTCTTTCGACTCTGATGATGCATTGGAGCATTGGCAGAACCGGATGCATGAAGTATCCGTCCGCAAATGTGGTTTGATTACGCAGTCTTTATGGCATGTTGCAACAGAAACAGTCACACTGCCTGTCTATGAGGGGTTTCCTGACCTCACTAGATTTTTGGCAAAATTTGAAGAACGGGTCTCAGAACCCCAGCGATTGCTGGCATTAGCGGAAGCATTGAAGGCTGCTCCAGCACGATGGTGGGCGACACACAAGAATTTCATTACTGATTGGTCGCAGTGACGGAGGTTGATGATGGTTTGGTTTGGCGATACTGAGGTTTATCACACTGGCAAGTATGATGGTCGGACTGATCCCAGTGATCATGTGATGGAGTGTCAGCGATTATGGGTAGTGCGACCCAGAGATGAGTGGGTTCATGCTTTTGTCCATACTTTGGAAGAGATACCGTGCTCGTGGTACACTGCAGCCGAGTTACGCCATGACATTACAACATGGGGAGAGTTGACAATTTGTTTCACTCATACGTTCACTTTTGCAGATGCCAACCCTGATGTCCATAACGCCTTGCGGCTCATCCGCGACGTGATATTTCAGGTTGTTCCCGTGGCCTACCCTGTTGACCCGCACACCCACAGTCAGATGCAGTCTCTCACGGAGTGTTTCAACATTAATGGTGGCCCAGAGGACGATGATGATCCCCGGAATGTTAACATTCCCAAATCTGAAGGAAGTCGTGATGTGGTACCACCTGTTGCACCCAATAATCCGTTTAGTCAACCACTGCAGCTTCGCAAGACGAATATCGGCACTGAAGCTACTCCCAAGTTTGCTAATGTTGGGGATTATTGGGATGATGAGATGATGAGTAAGGTTACCAAGTTACTGCATTAATTTCAAGATGTGTTTCCCACGAAGTTTTCTGAAATGAAGGGAATCCTAGGTGATTTTCGAGAGATGAGGATTCCATTGAAACCAGATGCTAAGCCAGTCCGACAGTGACCTTATCGACTAAATCCGCGACATAAAGAAAAGGTCAAGGCGGAACTTGATCAGATGCTAGATGCTGGTATTATCGAACCTATGGAAGAGTCCGAATGGGCGAAGTGCGCATTTGTGTCGACTTGCGAAAGTTGAACGATGCCTGCTTGCATGACCCTTTTTCGACCCCGTTTACTGATGAAGTACTTGAAGGAGTGGGTGGCCAGGAGATGTACTCTTTCACCGATGGATTCTCTGGCTACCATCAGATTCGCATTGCCAAGGAGGATCGCCATAAAACAACTTTTGTTACTGAATGGGGTTGCTTTCAGTACACGGTCATGCTGTTTGGTTTGAAGAATGCACCTGCGATATTCTCCCGGGTCGTCGTTGTCGTATTCAAAGATTTTATTCAGAAGTTTCTGATATATATGGATGATTGGACCATTTATGGGTTGATTTGCGATCATTTGGCCAATTTGCGGTTAATGCTTGAATGATGCCGACAACACCAGATATCGCTGAACTTGAAGAAATGTATTTTCTGTGCGTCGTTTGGGATATTGCTGGGTCATATTGTGTGTAAGCAAGGATTGCTGGTTGATTCCACCAAAATTGCACTTATATTGGGGTTGCAAACGTCGACCACCGTTAAGCAGTTGCGCGCGACCTTGGGTCACACGGGATATTATCACAATTTCATTAGGGGGTATGCTGCGATTACTACCCCTATGGAAAAATTGCTAAAGAAGGATGCGGCATTCTAGTGGAATCCGGAATGTCAGGAAAGTTTCAAAACGCTCAAAGCAAAGATGGCGTCGGCCCCAATCTTGGTCTTTCTAGACTAGAGTAAGGAATTCCATGTCCATGTTGATGCTTCATCGGTTGCACTAGGGGTTGTATTGGCTCAACCAGGAGAAGGCGACATTGATCATCCCATTGCTTTTGCCAGTCGGAAGCTGTCTTCTGTAGAACGCAACTACACTACCACAGAACGCGAAGGTATGGCCATGGTTTATGCGCTGCAGAAATTCAGGCATTATTTGTTGGGTGGCCACTTTAAAATGTTCACTGATCATTCTGCATTAAAATACTTGGTCAATAATACTGTGTTGGGGGGGAATATCTGTCGATGGCTACTTTTGTTTCATGAGTTTGATTTCGAATTCGTTGTGAAACCGAGGCGGTTGAATGCTGGACCAGATCATTTGTCACGGATTGATATAGGGGAGGAACCGACTAATATTGAAGACGGGTTACCGGACGGCCAGCTGTTTCACGTTGCCGCTGCTAATCAATATTTTGATGACATCCTTTAGCTTTTGGTGACAGGCACCGCGCCCGATGACTTTACCACTACTCAGAAGAAGCAATTGGTTGTCAAGGCTGCTGACTTTCAATTGATCGCAGGAGAGTTATATAAATTGGGTGTTGATGAGATATTGCGCAGATGTGTCTTGCCGCATGAGCAAGCGCAAATATTGGCTAAGGCACATGGTGGAGTAGCAGGAGGACATTATGGTGGTCGGGCGACTGCCCGAAAAGTACTACGTGCAGGGATTTGGTGGCCCACATTACATAATGATGCGACAGACTATGCGCGGTCTTGTGATGTTTTTCAACGAACTGGAAAGCCATCCAGACGTGATGAGATGCCACTGCTACCACAAGTAACATTGCAACCGTTCGAAAAATGGGCTGTGGATTTTGTAGGACCGATCCATCCGCCAGGGAGATGCACAGGTGCGCGGTATATTATCACAGCGACAGAATACTTGACCCGGTGGGCTGAGGCAGTACCTATAGTTGACTGCTCCGCTGTAACAGCTACTAGATTTTTGTTTGACCACATTATCACTCGGTTCAACTGCCCCAAGATATTACTAAGTGATCAAGGAAGCCATTTTCTTAATCGCACTGTCAGCACATTAATGAAAGAATTGCAGATACAGCATAACAAGAGTACACCCTATCACCCACAAGCGAATGGAACGGTGGAGGCGTTTAACAAGGTATTGGAGCATGTGTTGACAAAGGTGTGTAATGCGAACCATGACGACTGGGATTTGAAGGTTCCAGCGGTGTTATGGGCCTATTGCACTACATGTAAAAGGTTGATTGGTCAGACACCTTTCAAGCTGGTATATGGGAAGGAAGCAATTATGCCTATGGAGTACATTGTTCCAAGTCTACGAATTGCGGCTGTTACGAGAATGGATGATGTTGCAGCATTAGACGAACGTCTAGCACAATTGGTGGAACTTGAAGAGGATCGATTTATCGCTGGCTTTCACCAAGGGGTAGAGAAGGACCGCCAGAAAGCATTGCATGATCGCCACATAAAAAACAAACAGTTTCAGCAAGGAGACTTAGTGTTACTATAGGACAGTAAGTTTATGAAACATCCAGGCAAGTTGCAGATGCATTGGTTGGGTCCCTACCGCATCAATAGCATTACTTTAGGAGGAGCGGTTCAGTTGTATCGATTGGATGGGGGGATGCTCCCCAAGCTGGTAAATGGTCACAGGTTGAAGCCCTATCGTGTGGGCTTCGAGTTGTGCGCTGTCTAAGTCGCATTGGTTAAAAAAAAAATGATGATGATTGTTGTAGGTTGCTTGGTGGCAGATGGCGCACCCACCGAAGAAGGCATGTGACAGCAGGGAGGTTTGTACTGAAATTTTTGAACAGTCAGTGATATATATGGCAGCGTGGCAGCCTGGTCAGATCAGTAATAAATACCAAAAGTGGAGATAGTTAATTAACGGCGCGTTTGAATCATGGGCATTAATGGTGGATACGACCGAGGGGAGGACAAGATCATCGACGGATTTCCCTCATTAATACAAGGATTCGGTTGAGTTAATGCATGATTTAGTCATGATTACGGCCGGTTTGGATCGATGTTATAAGCAGGGTTTAGCGTCGGGCAGAATACACCGAGAAATTAGCAAGCCGTGTTGTTGTGTAGCGCTGTCATGATTTCAGTCAATTACTGTTAGGTATATTACGACGAGTGGTGAGGTATGCCGGGCGAACTAGAGACAGTGCACATTAGAAATGAAGTGGAGTCACCCTTCATTCCGGTCTTTGTAGAGCAAGAAACTGTGTCCTCGGACACTGTTGATCTTGGCGCCGAGGTTGCCAACATGCCGGTGGGAGCATCAAATGTTGCTAAGAAGCGTCGAGGGGGTCAAGCTTCTGAATCCCCGCAGAGTAAGAGATTTCTTCAGTCTGCGGTGGCTGGCGAAGCTCCGGAGAAGGTGGGACAGTCCAGTCACGCCGTTCATCCATCTTCCCAATGGCTGGGGCAGTCTGCGAGTAATATCCTTGGGTACATCCCTCATGTTCGACCGGATGCCCCCCCCGCTTAAGCTACCTTCGAAACCGAAGTTCAGTGTGAAGATGCTCGCACTCCCAGCTAGGATGACATGCTCGAGGGACATTGGACCGGCACTGATGCACCTGCGGTATGAGGACCAGGACATGGTGGCTCAACCCGAAATTGCATCCGCACCATATGTGCCTGAGACATGCAATTCACCGGATCCACAAATACATGAATGGGCACTAGGACTGCGATAGGCTGGCTTGTTAGGGCTAATTAACATGCTGCATTTTGGGCACCTAGTGGAAGTTGGCTCTTGTGTAAAGCAGCTTTTGTCATGTTTCCACGGCGATTCGTTGTGGTTGGACAGAGAGGTCCCGGTTACTCTTGACTTGATTTCTCACATTACCGGCTTGCCCAAGAGCGGTGTTGATCCAACGCAGTTTATTCAAGGAAAGCACAACGAGAAAAAGCGAGCGCGTCAGTTGGCACAAAAATATGCCTTGGAATCTGATGGGCGCAGGTATCGCACCAGTAGTTGCAATAATTAGGTGATACTCATGGGCATTAAGATCCTGTGTTGTAAAGTGATTAGGGAGGTACCCTAACCAATGTAATTCAGGGATAGTTGCTTGCGCAGAGCAATGTGCAGAAGGAGTTCATATGAACTGGTCCTTATATCTCTTGAACCAGCTAATGGAGGACGTCGCAGATGTCCAAGTGGGTAGAGGCGCCTTCTCATATAGTTGGTTGTTGCTGCTGATTGCTCTAGTCGCATGGAAAGAGCCCGACACCTACCAGGGTATGGACTGCCCGGCTGTAGTAGAATGACGAGGGGAACGCTATTAGAATCTATGGTTTGTGTGAGAGCCCGAGCGCATCCGAGAGTGCCAAATGCAGTTTTGGCTGTACTCAGAAATGCTTTGTGATGCAACAACGCAGGTTCCGCGAATATCCGCAGGCATTGTGGCACGATTCACACATGTTATGGTATTTGCAATACGACCGAGTGTCATTCATATACAAGCTCACCGTGATGTTAATCACCAATGGTTGCAGACCCGGTATAAAGTGACAGTGGCAGATTTGGAGGCTATTGTGAATGAGTGGCCGGAGGCTTGGTGACAGTCGATGAGTTCTGTAGAGATTGATGCTGGAGGTCCGCTAGAGGGCCCTATGGATCGAGTATCAGCTCAGGATGAGCAAAGTCACCATAATTCTGCTCATGAGTCAATCCGAACACTGACTACGGACGATAGCGACCGCGCTCTTGAGGAAAACCGGTCCAAACGGCACCACGAGCATGCAACGATTAGTGGGATGTCTTTACCAGTAGAGGCGCAGTTGGGCCGGTTAATCACAGCCATTAACCATGCCGCCACGGCAGCTGCCGACAAGATATCCGTCAAAGTGGAGGAGGGATTCTCTACACTTGCTGCCCATATGGACTCTCTGGGTAATGCAGTGTTACAAACGGAAACTGGTAGTGTATCCAAGCAGGAGACGATCACGATCCGCACCACGCCCCGGGTAAAGAATGTCAACATTCCCCCGACTGCGGTTGTGACCGACGACGAGGAGCTGCAAAAGGTGCTGCAGTCGATTAACCAGGTGACTGTCAATGTTAATGCACTATCGGCAATGGCACTGGAGACAATGCAGAAGGTCGTCTCCCAGGAAATGGCGGATAGAATGCATAAAATCAGCAAGATCTTTCAACACGTGAAGGCAAGTGAGGCAGCCGCAAACGTTGCTATTGACGAACTTACAAGCCGGGATGCTACAGCATGGACAACAGTAGATGACCTCACAGCCGACCTTCAGAAGAACGGGACGAGAAGGGTCGCGCCATTGACGAACTTAAAAAGGAACAAGACTTCCTTACTGCGGAAAAGGCTCGCATGTGGGATGACAGTGTTCGGGTTGACCGAGCGATCGCGGAGGCCTATCAACATGTCCCGGAGCCCACTGAAGAGGTAGATGTGCTCCACTGAGTGCAACGGCTAGGGGTTTCCATTCTTCAGTTGCGACAGGAGAACGATCGCTTGAAGGCTCAATTGAAACCCAGTATCCCTCAGGCCGAGCTGGATGAACGACGCAGGGTAATTGAGGAAGTTGCCACCCAGATGGAGGAGCTGGAGACGAAGGTGGCCAGGCTCAAGGCCAAAATAGTAGAGTTTTGGGGCCGCATCATTCATGATGATAAAATTGAACAACTCATTAAGACCCAGCAGGAAGCGGAGGGCCAGGTGGCCACATTGAAGGCTGCGATGAGAACTTTGCCACTGATGGAGAAAGTCGCTAAGTCGCGTGAACTAAGGGACTTGCAACAATAGGTCACCAAGGCAGATGAACGACAGAAGATGCGTGCAGCCCAGTTAGAAGAATTCCAGGACACTGGCAGGAAACTAATGCTGCAGGCTAGTGAAGCACTCCCAGCAGTACAGAAATATCGACAACAGGTCATGGACAAGCTTGTCGACCACCCATCGACCGAAGACATGATCAGCAGTCATGCAGCAGCTCAGGAGGCTCAGGAGCTGGTGAGGAATGTAGAACAGCCATATGCAGACTTCAAGGCAAGGACTGCGATGTGTACTCTGTCCAGTAGTTGACGTGGATCGAGGGCAAGCCACAAGATTGTTTTGGGGGCCTATTGGCAGGCTGTTTGATGAGGAAAGATCGAGATACTGCTGATGTCACGGCACGTTGGATGAAGGCGTGAAAGGAGTATTTTGTGCCAAAGGATACCGCAGTTGGCGGGTTTTGGGTCACTTGGACCATGTATTTTGTAATATTGAGTCAAGTATACCGCAGTTGGTGGGTTTTGGGTCATGTATTTTGTAATATCGAATCAATTGTACCGCGGTATGCAAGTTTTTGGGTCATTAGACCAAGTCAGTTAGTCAATTGTCCATAAGTGTCGGTTAGGAAAGTGGACAAGTATTGTAATTGGAGAAATCCTATAAATAGATGAGAATTGTAAGTGTTAGAAAGGGAATTCAATGGATAGAAGATAGAGAGAGATCTGTATGCGGAGATTGACAGAAAGAGAATGCAAGGAATTGCACAGAGATTTATGTACTGCTTTTGCTTGCCACAGTAATATAAGGATGATGATTTGGTGCAATCTGTGTGTAATGTTTCTCAATACTTATGTTATTGTCTTGTCTTAATGCAATTATTTGTTTTTGTCGCTATGATGTGAATGCCGCAATAATATGTTATAGATATCTGTTTACTGCAATGTTAAATGTTGCGATTAAAGTGATGTGCTATAACTTCATGATGAATATTTAGAGTTGTTGTTGGTATCATACTGCCGCAACTCGCCTCCTCCCTCGGCGGAAACATGGTTCTGTCTGCTCTTCCTGGACGCCTCGGGTGAGACCTCATCCGCTCTGCGGGTGTTACTGGGTGGGCTCAAACCTGCCCAGGCCGGTGCCAAGGGAGATTGCGGTATGTGTCGACAGTTGGTGAACCCCTGTCGACTGTGAGGTCGTGATTTGGTCAACACTAACAACAACAAAAAATGCACAAGAACATGCAGAAACAATATTTTCTTCTTCTTATGAAGGTAAGACCAAGAATGTCAAATGATCAAACTAAGGTAAGAAGAATATTCATGTTTTTCAAGCTTGTAAATCTAGCAAAAGAGAGACAAAAATGAAGCTTCTCTTTGAACAAAAATGGAAAGAAAGAATCAATCTACTTTAATAACCAATAAATAGCTAAAGATACAAAGGAAATGAAGCGCAAAACCCAAGAAAGATGACTTAGAGATGCAAGGATGTCCCAGGTTTTTCAAAGCCAATCAAAGCAATCCAAACAACACAAAAGATCCCAAAAGGTTGAAAAAACCTTAATATGGGTCAAAGGGACTGTAGGATACACAATCCTTGGCCAGCCTTGAGGGGGAATTTTTTTTCAAATTTGATGTTTATTTTATCAAATCTAGTGCAAAAAAGTCATAAAAATGAAAACAAACACACACTCAAACTGTGGATGCAAGAGCGCTTATAGCTCCTAATAGACAGCAAGAGGTCAAGCAAATAACCTTGAATCAACAGACCAAGGCAAACCCTAGCAAAAAGCTTCCAAAAACCCAAAACTAAGGATTTTCGCCCCTGTACAGACCATCATAGAGTGAAAATATGAGATTTTCGTGCCCTGGAACACTGTGGGGTAGCGAAAATTTGGAAATTTTCGCATCTTAGGATACTGTGGGGCCTTGAAAATATGGAATTTTTGCTCTGCAACTTGTTTTGGGGAAGTGAAAATTTTTGTGTAGATGTAAAAAACGAAAATTAATGCCTAGATTCGAGCAGGGATGAAGTGTTGGGTTCAAGATAGTCCTCAATGATGACTAAATAGGATATAAGGTGATGGGAAATAACACTTAAAAGAGGATTTGATGATCCAAACAAGCAATCAAAGGTGAAACTAGGGAAAAATTCCCCATTGGAGTCACCAGTTTCTGTTGTAGAACTTTCTTCCTACGAATAAAAAGAAGTCCTCTTGGGATCAATTAGGTGCCTAGAAACCTACCCAATATAGAAACAAAAAAAATGGTGATCTACTCTCCTAGATCAAGCACTTACATGAACTTTTAACATGGAAGGAAAGGGAAAGAGATAGGTCTTACCTCCAACCTGTAGGTTGTCTTAGCTCCAGCTCCAAGCTTGAATCCTAAGGCTCGAACCTGTTAAACAAGACAAAGGACCAAAACTTCCAAGCAAGTATATGTATTAAGCTAGATCTAATCTAAAACATATAATGCATCAATATAACAAGAAACAAGACATGGGAGAATAGGCCAAGTTATCATTAAGAAATCCAAAGAAGTCGATTACAATGTTATACCTTGATTTCTAAGATGATAGCATCTCCTTCCAAGCTCTCCAACATCACCCTTGCAAGATTTATGGGATCATAATGGCCTCCTTTCTGAGTGTTTCCCAATCATAGGATCATAATTTTGGTGCTTCCAAGATAACCCCCCATAGCTCATGGATGGATCTCTTCTTATAGGATTTGAGAGGCCAACTACTTAGAGAAGATGATGGATCTAAGTGAAGGAAATGTGGATCAAAGATCTAAACCATGCCAAGGAGGGAATGTGAGATGGGATTCAAAAGGGTACCTCATCCCAAGGATATCTCCATGAGATCCAAGATCCAAAATCAAAGGGATAAGCCTAAAACAAAATTCTTGCTCCCCTATAACTGAGCAAGACGCGAAAATTTTCAAATTGTCGCTCCCCTATAATTGAGCAAAGCGCGAAAATATGAAATTGTCGCTCCTTGATGAACTATCATGGCGCAAAAATTTCAATAGGAGGAATATTTGGAGGTTGGTAAGGTTGGATTTCGAGCCTTCATGAGTTAGATTGGTTCCCCAAGATGACCAAGGAGTGGACCAACTCAAATAGAGGTTCCGAACACCTCTAGTAGGCATAAGCGAAGTATATTTTCATGGTGAAAGACATGTGGTTACCCCATATAGAACATGGTGTAGCAATTGAGGTATAACAATGTTGTAGAAGATGTTTGTTGTTTCTCAATGTATTGTATTTAATTGTGTTGTCTACTTAAGTGAATTCACCGTTTTTCACATCTAATAGATTATTTCTTTTTGTCAAATTGATGTCCATGTTGGAGGTGTAAATGACTTTGATTTATCACATCCCAACAAGCAATCGTGTATTATTACATGTGGTGATAACAAAACTATAAAGGTTTGACATATGAAACTATATACTGTGACAAAGTTGCAAAGCTTGAAAATTTCAGGTTGATAAAGTTGATTGTACAACATGCATGGGATGTTGTTACTAGTGCAAGGAAGTATACTTTTGAAGGTCATGAAGCACGTTTGTATTTTGTATGCCCCCATTACAAAGAAAACATTCAGTTATGAGTTTTTTGTTATGATTCTAATTTATGTAAGTTATTAATTAGCTCTACAATACATTGAGAATAAAAACATGGGAAAATTGATGCAGAATCTTCTCATGTGGAACAAGCAAAGAAGGAGTTGAATTCTCAATCAACAACTGGAAATGAAACCTTTGTCTACGTCTCTACCATATTAGGTATAACTTTTATGCTTTATTTTTCCCTACACCTACTGGAAGTCCCTATACCATAGCTATTGTTGTTGATTCACTCGTGTAAGGTGCCCAAATGGGGAAATAGGAAATTAACTCATGAAGACAAGAGGATAGGGGTCAAAGCACACTTAATTCTCTTTCATTAATTGTACATATATACAAGAGAATTGTCCCTTGGGTTTCATATTCCCAGGTGGACTCTTGGACTCACGGGTGACTATTGGTCTACCCTCACAACTATTGATATTCTTTGCATGTGAATGTGCACACCAAGGATTAGTCTCCAACAAATCCCCCCTTAATCCGAAGGGTGTATATGAGTCCAGGAAAAAGAAGAGAGTTGAATAAGTGGAAGTGGACAGCTACCACCAGCTGAACATTTTCCATCTCGAACATCCTTTACTAAGAAGGTTAGCTAGAATCTTGCACATGATTCTGATAAATACAATGGCTCTCTGAAGTGATGGTTTTTAGGCTGGCCATCAACTAAAATGGCCTAGCATAAGGCTGAAATATTCTACTATGTGTGTGATTTAATGCTGACCACAAACTCTCGAACTTGGCGACAACACTCGCTCATAGTTTCTCTAGAACTTGGCTCGAAGGCTCAGAGGTTCTATCTGGAATGGTGGTTTTGTCCTAACCACAAACCAATTGGAGAGATGACAAGAAGTGAACAATAGAAACTAGCTGAACATTTCCATCTTGACAACCTTTTTCCAAGTTAACTAGAAGCTTGCACATGCTTCTACTAATATAAGGTGCTCTCGATATCGATGGTTTAAGGATGACCACCAACTTTGTAGCTCAGTCGAATGTAGCTATTCACAGGCTCGCTTGTACTCGCTCACTTGTTACTGACGGTCTTCATTCCCCCCTGTCAGGAACAATGTGACGGGAGGAGAGTCTCATGGTGTCACAACTAGACACAAAACACATGAGTACTCTTTGTCATGGATATATCCTCTATCTTCATAATACATGCATATCAAATTCAAACAACTCTGAATCTGGTGGTTGTCCAAACTCACTATGGATCAAGCTCTCTTGATATGACTTACTTGAGGAAGGTTGTAAGTGTTTGTTGTCAAAAGGACAAGGCTTTGAAACTTGAAGCCTGACATCATGTTCCCCCCTATAAGGTACAAAGTAAGAAGCAATACAATAATCTGCTGCAAGTTTCACTCTTGCAAGTTTCTTCAGCTTCACACGCCAATCTGAAGAATGCTTGTGCTTCCCACAATGTCTACAAGGATGAAGATCAAAACACTGATCTTTCACATGGCCAACTCTCTCACATTGTTGGCATATGGAACTCTGAATAGGTAGTACATCTGACATGATTTCATTATTTGCTGGCAGCTGATAGGAATCATCTTCAAACAATGGATTATTCTGAACAAGTACTAGTTCAGAATGTTGATTCCTATGTTGTGTATCTTCCTCAATGGCTTTCAAATTCTGCAATTGAATGATGACAGTTTGGAGTGTATCTTTATTGATTGTGATTGATTCATCTGCAGTTGAATGTACTAGAGTATTCAACAACTCTAATGTTTCTTCTATATTAGACATAATGAAGACAATTTGAGGCCTCCTTATGCAGGTAGACCAAGTACAAGGACTCAATCAGACTAAGCGCTTCTTGCAAATCCACCCTTTACAAGCAAAGTTTCAGTAGATTCAAACTTTTAAAAGAAGGTGTGTTGGTCTCAGTCGAAAATGCACCCACATACAATGTACAGTTCAACTTGACTTAAGTTTGGTACTATACACAAAACACAAATGCAAGCACTAAAACAAATACTAGAACTTACAAACAAAACACGGTCTGCAAGTTACATTCTTGAATGTTGAATTGAGGAATCTGCTATACCTGAATGATGTAAACTTCTCTTCTTTTGGAGCAGTTGTAGTAGCAACTACAAAATTCCTTGGATCCTTCAAGTGGACACACCAAACTGGTCTTGAGTCTTCTCTGCAAGTTCACTTCTATCAATTAGATGTAGTTTATCTTCAATGATGTAGGATAACTAATGGCTAGAAAAAGATTTGTTAATATGGCATATACATAATGTGTTTCAATTCTGCAGCATATACAAATCGATTATGCAACAAACTTAAGATGAATTCTACAACAAACTAGCAACTTCATGCATTCTGGAAAAATGTCCTTGGTAGTGAGGACAACATCTTCTGTAACTTGAATCTTTGAACCTGCAACTTAGAAAAAAAATTGGAAAAAATATATATAAAAGACTTCGTACACTGTAGCACCATCAACCTAGTTCTGTAGTGCTATCAGTTCTGTAACGTAGAGCTATAACACAAAGGTACGTTCAATTTTTGCAACATTATTCATTCTGTAGTGTTATTTGCTTTTGCAGCTTACGGAAAAAATACATTCACCCAATACTTTATCTCAAATCTTCATAAATAAACCAAGAATATAATACTTCTCAATGGTAGAGTGAATGCAACTTCAATTGCATTACTGTTGGTTTCATGGTTCACCACAGGTTTATTATTCGAGGAGCAATACCTCACATACCATCAAGTTGGAAGATTCAATCTTCAATAAAGAGACATCAACAAAGAGGCTCACTTGAGGAGGGAGAGGGCTCTGCAACTAGGGTTTGAAAGTTGGCTTCGGTGATGTTTTTGGAGGCCATGGATCTCTCCATGGTCACCTTCCTCTTTCTTGTCTCTGGCCATCTGAAGGTGTTTAGTTTCATTCTTCGCTTTGGATCGGTAGCGGTGCCTTTGCGCGGCGACCCATTGGGTAGCGGTGTAATGTCCCCATTCAAATAAGTGCATAGTAAGACAATCCCATCAATCCTACTAGTTTCCTAGGTTGGATGGGCACATGTGGGATGGTAATAAGGAAGCTAATAAATGATATTTAGACATTAGAGGGGTTCAAAAATTTAATAAATATGGTGAATAAATAAATTCAAGATAAATTCTATGTGGCAAGTGGTTTTGGAGACATATGGAGGTGGTGGGACCCACACTAGCTTGATTTTTCATAATACATGGTATCTCTCTTTTGCAAATTCGAATTAATGGGAATGTGAACACTCTTGGGTGAGTTGGTAAGTCATAACACATGTCATTGAGCATCTTAGGTCGAATTGGGAAGGATTGGTAACCTCCATGGAAGATAAAGAGTCAAAGTAGAAGTTTGTGGACACTTGGGCTAGATTCCCTAGCCCCTATGACACCAATGATGGAGCATCTATGACAACTATGACAAATTGCAGACCTGACCTCTGACATCTGACCACTATGACATGTCAGCACCAAAAATAGGCTCAAGGAAGGCGAATTTGGGAGTGGGAGAAGCCAAAGAGACTCAAAATCGAATTTGGGAGAAGATGGAAGGTTGGAACTAGGAGACAAGTGGCAAATGTGGAATATTTCCTAAATGGAAATCTATTGAATATATTGAGAGGATTTCAACCCTTAGAAGGCTAATGTTGGTTATAAAATGTAGAAATGAAGAATGAGAATGGATTTTGATGATTTGAGAAAAATTGCATTTGTGAAGAGAGAGCTAGTCAGTGACTAGTTTCTTGCCTTAGCCAATTTCGAGGGTGAAAGATTCCCATCCAAGTTGGTGTTTGGAGAGGCCACTCAGGTCTTTCATGGTGCTTTAATGGAGTTTGTATTTGCAGGTATCAGCTACAGGAAGTTTCATGGTTTGGTTTAGTGCAGCACTTTCTCTCCACCATTTCCAGTTTTGAAGGCATATTCATGCTCCTTGAGGGAGGGCGTTTTTGGTGAGCACTTGTGCTTCTTGAGAGAGATTCTTATTATATATTTCTGATTGTAATAGATTAATATCCTCTGTTATTAATATTCAGAAAGTCTCAGGTCGAAATACCCACTGGTTGTATGCAAAACTATTGATTAATGAGCAAACAATGTCCATTTCCCCAATGCATTGATGTATGACACTATAATGTTGATTATTTCGAATGGATGGATGATTATATGATATATTTGTGATCAATATAATTCCATGGATGTCTTCTACAAGTTTCATGTACTGTACTTGAGCATTTGAATCATTTTTACTCAGTTTAGTTGTATTGGAAGGTGAAATAGTGCCATTTCCCCAAGGGTCGAATTGGGGATTTTTGTTGTTGAATGTGAGAGAGTTAGAATAGTAGTAAAAATCAATTAATGGTGCATATGAGACATTAATCACATAATTAACACATTATATACCTCTGTTCATAAATTTGTGGGCATTTGGAGGCATTTGGAAGGCCATTTTCAGTGTTACCCGGGGGGGATTTGATGCACAAATTACTAGTCAAAATTACCTATATTGATCAGAATACAAATCAAGTTTGCAGCAGTATTTGGAGGGCCATAAAACATCCCTGAACCTGATATTCAATTCTAAATACCATTCATACATTCCTACAAAATATTTGGGAGCATTTGGGTTGATTTGGAGGTCAAAACAGTTAAACTAGTCAAAGGTCGAAATTGGGGAAAAAGTGAAAAAATTGGCATTTTAATAGAATTTTGAAAAAGGATCATTACAAATGGTATCAGAGCATGGTCTTGGAACCTGATGGTATTAACAAGAATCCAAACAAATAAAACACCACCCTTTGAATAAGTAGTTGAAGAAGTTTTGGTTGAAGAAGAGATAGTAGCAGAAAAAGAGTTTTTTTCTAAAACAATGGATATAGAGGAGGAGAAAAAATTAAGACATAAGGAGGAATTTATTGAAGCCTTAAAACCATGTTTTGAAGGAATTACCATGGTTATGCTATATATGAATAAACAAATGATGAAAGGTTTCGAATTGTTGGGTAGCCAACTTTCAGGCAAAGGGATGATAGGAGATAATAGTGGTTCACACTCAGGGGAAAAGATGAAAGGGAATGAGCATATTTTCTCAAGTACAGGACCCCATAATAGACCTGATGAATTTCAAAGCACACAAAGACATACTGCACCTAAATTTCTCACACCCAAAGAAGAGCCCAATCTTTAATTGGATTACAAGAAACTAGTAAATGATTGGAATGATTTGAATGAAGAGTGTAAAAGAGGTGTACCACTCAGTGACTACATTGATGCTATGAAAAAGATTAAAATGAAGGAAGACAATAGGAGTCCATTCCAAAACAAAGAATTGAATAGTGCTATTGGAAAAATGTCACTTCCTACTTTTGATGGTTCTTCTCAAAATTCTGCTAACACTTGGGTGCAAAAATTGGATGTATATTTTCAACTGAATCCTATGTTGGAAGAGGATGCATTAAAAATGGCCATTTTGCAATTGGAAGGAGATTCCAATGAATGGTGGTTTCATGGTCTGAAAACCTTGGGTCATAATCAGGTTAAAACATATGGAGAATTTGTTGACAGGGTACTAGAAAGATTTGAACAAAAAGATCCAAAATTGCCTTTCAAAGAACTAGCTCAATTGAAGCAAAATTGGGTCCCCTACCGAATATATGTTGGACTTTCAAAAATTATCAGTCAAGGTGGCTGATGTATCTATGGGAAGATTAGTATTGTTGTTCACTGAAGGTTTGGCTGAACCCTTAAGAGGTTTGGTCAAAGCCCACAAGCCAACTACATTAAAAGATGCAATGAGCTTGACAAGGGATCTCCAAAATGTGCTTCCTAGAACGAGATTTCCTCCTAAGCCTAGCTACAAATTTGAAAAGAAACCTTGGCAAAGGGATGGATATGATAAGAAACATTGGCAAAGAGAGTCATTTGAGAGGAATAAAAAAGAGGGACTAAACAGGGATGAACTTAGAAAAAAGAAATTGTGCTTCACATGCTTCCAACCATGGACACCGGGGCACAAATGTACCAAAGGAAAGGCTCAATACATAGAAGTATTTTCTGAAAATGAGGGGTATGATGGGGGCATGTATGAAGATGGACATATTTCAGATCAAAAAGAGGCATATGAGACAGCAGTAGAAGAGGAAAGACAACAAGAAAATCAGCCTTCACCGGACAAAGCAAGAATGGCAGTGCTTTCAGCAGTACCTCGCTATCATACTATCCGATGCAAAGGTGTGGTACAAGGACAAAGAACTTCAGTTTTGGTAGATGGAGGAGCCACTCATAACTTCATTGATGCAGAGATGGTAGAGAAAAGAAAGATACCTATTGAACCATTTGATGGCTTCACAGTCGTCATTCCCGGTCACAACACAATGCAATGCAAAACATGGGTTCCAAAGCTGCAAGTCACCGTAGGTAACTATACTTTTGTTGATAGTTTTTATGTGGTTGATGTTGCTGATACTAATGTGGTTTTGGGAGTGCAATGGTTGTATTCAATAGGAGAGCATACAGTAAATTATCAAATTCCCGAAATGAAATTCCAAGATTCAAAAGGAATACAAAGAATTGTGAGAGGGCAACACACTTATCCAAATCAAGTAGTAACTTGCAATAGTATGAGATCTATATTGAGGCATGGGGATATAGAATGGGCTGTTGAATGTCATATTACATCTCCCAAGCCAACTATAAATATTGTCAAACACCCAAAGGAGATAGAGAGACTTTTGCAAAAATATGAAAAGGTTTTTAGAGACCTTCCATATGGTAGGCCACCGGATAGGGGGGTTGAGCACAGTATTATTTTGGAGGAGGGCACTTCACCCATTCAGATACCACCTTATAGACATCCTAAAAAGTTCAGAGATGAGATTGAAAAAGCTATCCAAGAACTCCTAAAGTTGGGACTCATTAGACCAAGCTCTAGCCCTTATGCTTCTTCAGTAGTGCTAGTGAAGAAAAAAGATGGAACATTGAGAATGTGCATAGATTTTAGAGCCTTGAACAAAAAGACTATCAAGAATAGGTATCCTATTCCTAGGATTGATGAGCTCATGGATGAGCTACATGGGGCCAAATACTTCTCAAAAATTGACCTTAGATCAGGATATCACCAAATTCGAATGAAAGATGAAGATGTGCAAAAGACCGCTTTTCGATGTCATTTTGGCCACTTTGAATTTCTTGTCATGCCTTTTGGGTTAACTAATGCTCCAGCCACCTTTCAAGCATGTATGAATAGGATATTTTGCAAGCAACTAAGAAGGTTTGTTTTGGTTTTCTTTGATGATATTCTCATTTACAGTAAAGCATGGGAAGAGCATTTGCAACAGTTAGAGATTGTGTTGAAAATCTTGCAAGAAGAGTCCTTATTTGCTAAATTATCAAAATGTGAGTTTGGGATGAAAGAACTACTGTATCTTGGGCACATTATTGGGCAAGAAGGAGTGAAGGTACATATGGAAAAAATCAGGGCTATCCTGGAATGGCCATCACCAAAAAATATTACCGAATTGAGAGGCTTTATTGGCATATGCACCTACTACAGAAAATTTGTGAAAGGGTTCTCCAAGTTGACTTCTCCACTCACTGATTTGACTAAGAAGGATGCTTTCAAGTGGGATGAAGAGGCTGAAAAGGCCTTCCAAAAAATGAAAGAGGTAATGAGTAGTTGTCCCATACTTGCACTTCCTGATTTTACTAAACCTTTTGTTGTGGAATGTGATGCTTCAGGTGGAGGAATAGGGGCTGTCCTAAAGCAAGGCCAACACCCCATAGCCTTTGAGAGCAGAAATTTGCAGCCTCATGAAAAACTTTACTCCATCTATGATAAAGAAATGCTGGCCATTATGCATGCATTGGCCAAATTCAGACAATACTTGGTGGGCAGCAAGTTTGTGGTGAAAACTGACCACAATATTCTAAGACACTTTCTCACCCAAAAAGATCTAAATGAAAGGCAACAAAAGTGGGTAAGCAAGATTCAAGCTTATGATTTTGATATTGAATATGTCAAAGGAAAGAATAATATAGTAGCAGATGCTTTGTCAAGAAGGCATTCTTTTTCTCTCATGGATATTGCCAAGGATTGGAAAAACATGCTACTAGTTGAATATGCCAAAGACAAATTTGCTTGTGATGTGTTGGATGGAATAAAAGGGGATGATAATTATAGGATTTTGAATGGGCTGATATATTATAAGGGAAGAATTTATTTAGTTCATAACTCCAAGCTCAAGTACCGAATTTTGCAAGAAGCACATGATTCCCCACTAGCGGGCCATCCGGGGATCTTCAAAAGTTATAGACAGTTGAGGCAAAGATTTTTTTGGAAGGGGCTGAAGGAAGATGTTCAGAAGTATGTGAATGAATGTAAAGCATGTCAACAAAACAAATCAGAACTTACATGTCCAGCCGGCCTATTACAACCATTGCCCATTCTGGAGCAAAAATGGGATAGTATTTCCATGGATTTCATCACCGGATTGCCTAAATCCTTGGGTAAGGATTGCATCTATGTGGTAGTTGATAGGTTGACAAAATTTGCTCATTTCTTTGCTGTTACATCATCTTTTAGTGCTGCACAAGTGGCTGATATTTTTTTCAAAGAAATCTTCAGATTGCATGGGCTCCCCAAGAGCATTGTCAGTGATAGAGATAGTAGATTCATGGGTGCTTTTTGGCAAGAACTTTTTAGATTGGTAGGCACTCAATTGACTCCAAGTACCAGCTATCATCCACAAACTGATGGACAAACAGAGAGGGTAAACCAATGGTTGGAAGGATACCTAAGAAACTATGTGGGAGGGCAGCAAAAAGCATGGGAAAAATGGCTACACTTGGGTGAGTTTTGCTACAACACCACTTATCATATGTCAATAGGAATGTCTCCTTTCAAAGCATTATATGGTTATGATGCACTTACATTTGCTGACAATATATTTGGTGATAGTAGAGCCCCAAAGGCTAAAGATTGGGTGGAAGAGAGCCAAGAAATTTTAAAGCTCTTGAAAGATAATTTGCAGGTTGCTCAAAATCAGCAAAAACAATATGCTGATAGGCATAGAGAAGAAAGAACCTTTCAAGTCAATGATTTAGTATATTTAAGGTTGCAGCCTTATAAACAAACATCTCTAAAAAAGAATGGAGCAGAAAATTAAAACCAAGGTATTATGGGCCATACAAGGTAGTGCGGAAGGTTGGAGAAGTAGCATATGAACTAGAACTTCCGGAAGGGAGTAAAATCCACAATGTATTTCATGTTCTTGTCTCAAGAAAGCTCTTGGTCAGCAAATCGTCACTTCAGAAATACTTCCTCCTTTGGATGATGAAGGTCAGCTCACACTTGTTCCGGAAAATATTTTGAAGACACGGGAAAGAAGGTTGAGGAGTAGAATCATCAAAGAATATTTAGTGCAATGGAAGGACTTACCAAATGAAGATGCCACATGGGAAGAGGACAATATTTTGCAGCATCCAAATCTGAAATTGCTTGAGGACAAGCAATCTTGGGTGGGGAGGACTGTAATGTCCCCATTCAAATAAGTGCATAGTAAGACAATCCCATCAATTCTACTAGTTTCCTAAGTTGGATGGGCACATGTGGGATGGTAATAAGGAAGCTAATAAATGATATTTAGACATTAGAGGGGTTCAAGCATTTAATAAATATGGTGAATAAATAAATTCAAGATAAATTCTAAGTGGCAAGTGGTTTTGGAGACATATGGAGGTGGTGGGACCCACACTAGCTTGATTTTTCATAATACATAGTATCTCTCTTTTGCAAATTCGAATTAATGGGAATGTGAACACTCTTGGGTGAGTTGGTAAGTCATAACACATGTCATTGAGCATCTTAGGTCGAATTGGGAAGGATTGGTAACCTCCATGGAAGATAAAGAGTCAAAGTAGAAGTTTGTGGACACTTGGGCTAGATTCCCTAGCCCCTATGACACCAATGATGGAGCATCTATGACAACTATGAAAAATTGCAGACCTGACCTCTGACATCTTACCACTATGACATGTCGGCACCAAAAATAGGCTCAAGGAAGGCGAATTTGGGAGTGGGAGAAGCCAAAGAGACTCAAAATCGAATTTGGGAGAAGATGGAAGGTTGGAACTAGGAGACAAGTGGCAAATGTGGAATATTTCCTAAATGGAAATCTATTGAATATATTGAGAGGATTTCGACCCTTAAAAGGCTAATGTTGGTTATAAAATGTAGAAATGAAGAATGAGAATGGCTTTTGATGATTTGAGAAAAATTGCATTTGTGAAGAGAGAGCTAGTGGGTGACTAGTTTCTTGCCTTAGCCAATTTCGAGGGTGAAAGATTCCCATCCAAGTTGGTGTTTGGAGAGGCCACTCAGGTCTTTCATGGTGCTTTAATGGAGTTTGTATTTGCAGGTAGCAGTTACAGGAAGTTTCATGGTTTGGTTTAGTGTAGCACTTTCTCTCCACCATTTCCAGTTTTGAAGGCATATTCATGCTCCTTGAGGGAGAGCGTTTTTGGTGAGCACTTGTGCTTCTTGAGAGAGCTTCTCATTATATATTTCTGATTGTAATAGCTTCATATCCTCTGTTATTAATATTCAGAAAGTCTCAGGTCGAAATACCCACTGGTTGTATGCAAAACTATTGATTAATGAGCAAACAATGTCCATTTCCCCAATGCATTGATGTATGACACTATAATGTTGATTATTTCGAATGGATGGATGATTCTCTGATATATTTGTGATCAATATACTGCCATGGATGTCTTCTACAAGTTTCATGTATTGTACTTGAGCATTTGAAGCATTTTTACTCAGTTTAGTTGTATTGGGAGGTGAAATAGTGCCATTTCCCCAAGGGTCGAATTGGGGATTTTTGCTGTTGAATGTGAGAGGGTTAGAATAGTAGTAAAAATCAATTAATGGTGCATATGAGACCTTAATCACATACTTAACACATTATATACCTCTGTTCATAAATTTGTGGGAGTTTGGAGGCATTTGGAAGGCCATTTTCAGTGTTACCCGGGGGGGATTTGATGCACAAATTACTAGTCAAAATTACCTATATTGATCAGAATACAAATCAGGTTTGCAGCAGTATTTGGAGGGCCATAAAACATCCCTAAACCTGATATTCAAGTCTAAATACCATTCATACATTCCTACAGAAGATTTGGGAGCATTTGGGTTGATTTGGAGGTCAAAACAGTTAAACTAGTCAAAGGTCGAAATTGGGGAAAAAGTGAAAAAATTGGCATTTTAATAGAATTTTGAAAAAATGTCATTACAAGCGGGCTACTTCTAATTCCCAGTGGCGGCGGCAGTAGCTTTTTGTGATGAAGGGAGCTGCTCCGGGGATGGGCATTTCTTGGCTCCGAGACAACGGCAGCGACTGAGGACTGCAGAGCATGCGGGCTCCAGATCCTCCACTAACGGCGAAGGTCGTTGAGGATGCTAATCCAGGGGGATCTCATGACCCTAGTTCGAGTTTGGAAGCAGGCGACTATTTGAGCTAGGGCTCACACCGCCTGCGGGCACTTCTGTGGCGGCGGTGGCTGATTCGAAGCCCCAGGGTTCGTGTTTTTGTAGTGGGCAACTATTTAAAATAGGGCTCCCACTGGCGGTGGTTCTGAGGCGGCAGCAGCTGCTACACGACGAGGGGAGCCGTTTTTTCGACTACATGCTCGCTGTCAAAGCGTGGCTTACTTATCGGCGGACTCGGTTTTCATTGCAGCAACTAGTGGCTCTGGTTTCTTCTCTAGAGTTTTGGTTTCGTTTTTTTCTTTCTTCTTTTTTTTCTTTGTTTTATTTGCAGTGCTTTTTGCTGTTTCTATCATTGTATTTGAGCCAATCATGGCTGCACTATTATTGGGTTTTAGATGTATGTTTATGAGTTTCTTTGGCACATGCATTTTTTATTTGAAGTTGAAAAGATTCTTCTAGAAAGGGTTCGTAGCAGCTTTGCTGCTTTTTCCGGTACTGCTATGCAGCATTTATACTCTTCAAGAGTGGTGTTGACCAATATAATTTTGTACTTGCAAGATGAAATAAAATTACGCTTTTTTTTCAAGGAAAAAAAACAAAGAGGCTCACTTCCGAGTCTCCACTATCTCAGTACTTCAACCAAGAAGATACGCAGCAAATATAGCTCCATACGGCTTCACAAATTTCATATGAAAACTTGGGTAGAATATATAGTCGCCATCTTTCCAACGTTCTCAAGTTCACATAGTTCCACCAAGAGATATTCCATGCATTCTTCAATGGTTCAATACGCAGATTGGAGAACGCTTAGTTCCGCAATCTCCTTGCATATTCAATTTGCAGTAATATTATGAATAGTTATCACAGTGGATGGGGTGATTGCATCTCTTCAAATTTCAATGCAGTATTAAAGGAAGTCGTAGTTTCAATATCTCATCCAACATAGTAGCATCAAAACAATTACCAAGTTGCAGCATTCATTCGGATGGCAAACTCAACTTTCCACAATATTAAGCAATCCTCAATCAAAATAAGAACGAGTTATTGGAATACAAACTAGATCCATTCCCTTGGTTACTCTATATTTAATTGTTATCACTGTCTCAATGCCCTTCACACAACATTCAACACAAATATCCTTCCAAAATAATCTCACATACCTATGAATTGGAGGAGTCCACATTATCGCAGTCAATAGTATTCCAGTCCTTCGCAGCTTCAACAGATAGGTTCTCCACGGTCTCGCACAACAAACATTTTAATGCATTCACCACAAATAATGGGTGTCTATTAGCAGCCAGGCTCAGCACATCCTTGAGATTGAAGTCCATTTTTTCCCATCGGTCTTCAATGATATGCAACAATACTCCAACCGAAATGTGAAATACAGCAAAAAAAATCTCCAACGCATTAGCATATGATGCCTCAGCTCCACAGAGTTAATGAGTAGCATCTCCACGCTACTCGTGGGTTCACCAACAATGCATCAGAACATCTCCAAGAGATATTTTAGAAACTTTAAAATTTCCAAACTGTAGATCATTCATCGGTCCTTTGGATCCGATAAAATCCACAACCTGATTAGTTACAAACACTGCAAGATTTTTGCTTCATCATATCGTCGGCGGTATTGTCAGAGTCTAAATGAAAGAGAGCATACCAGAGTTTATCCAAGCACTGAGCGGCCTGGCAGTGCCCCAAATTGGATTGTGTGAGGGTATATGTCTTTCAAACGCAAAGAGGAATTCATACTAGGCGTAATGACTCCAAATCACAGCAATACAGTGATACCAAGCAGAGAGAAACCATGTTCCACGCACTAGGGTTTCGTAGCTCAATGAAGGGGGATCGTTCCATGCAACAACAGTACAAATCTCAATGCAGTCATTGTGAGCGGAAATAGAAGAGGCAAAATCAATTTGGGTTTTCACCTTTTTCAGAATAATCATTCTGAGAGTCTTAATTGCATAGGAGCAACAAATCTATAGAAAAATGCGATGAAGAAACACCCTCTCATAAACATGTGTCAGAATTAACTTTGAATACCATACAAATTTGACAACAATCAAATATTACACAGAGAAGTAACGCCACAATAGTAAGGTTATGTACCATTGTACAGATAACCAACCTCTCAATCGGAGAAGAATAATACATTTCAAATTTAATATTTGTAGGTAACTACTCACGTTAGCAGAATGAGTGCAAAGGTATAGGTCTGAGCTAGGACAGAGAACAATCCAGGCAAAGACAAAGAATAAATAATAAATGTAAGTTTTTTTTTCCTGAAAAAATAAATTTACTATTAATATGCGAAATAGTAAATATATCCAACTGTAAAAAGAGTACAAAGGCCATCATCCTCTTTAGTGAGTGATCAGTGATAACCATCAACAAAGACAGCAAATCAGCAACTAGTGACCAAATATGTCACAAAAAATAGAATCACAAATCACATAAATATCCATACGTCAAACAAGAGGACGTCCTGTAATGTAAGCAAATATGCGCCAACATAAATCAAGAAAATATAAACATAAAACATATGTGAAATATCCAACCGTCGGAATATGCAATGGCCCAACCATTGATCAAATAAAGCAGCAGTGTATCTCTCCAACCGTGCTCACCAACACAGCACCACAGAAAAGTTTTATAATGTTATACATCTGAAAAACAAAAAATCTGCCAGCTACAGCAGAACCGCAGTTATAGCGGCAAAATGCAAGTTAGGCAGAGAATAAGTGCGGAGGCATAAAGTAAGTGAACAGTCACACAAAGGGAGGGCGCAACTCTCTTAATTACTTTACTTAGTCTGGCAGACTAAATGCAGAAAGAGAGCAAAGAAGATTGCAGGAGATGGCAGTGCCAGGACTGAGAAGCAGCAGCAGCAGACAGGAGAATAATTGCAGGACTAACCACAGGCCACAAGATAATAATTGCTATGATATCATTTTAAAGTACCTAAATGGGTAAATAGGCAATTAACTCATAAAGACAAGAGGATAGGAGTCAAAGCACACTTAATTCTCTTTCATTAATTGTCTATATATACAAGAGAATTGTACCTTTGATTTCATATTCCCCATTCCCGAGTGACTCTTGATCTACCCTCACAACTATTGATATTCTTTACACCTGAATGTGCACATCAAAGATTAGTCTCCAACAAATGGTTTATAAGCGATGCTTATGCTTGCTATGTTGTTGGTTCAATAGGGATTAAAGTGGATCTAGAAGCTCAAAAGTAAACATCTGGTTAGTATTGGGAACTTGACTAGTATTGGGAACTTGACGCGGAATCTCCTCATGCGAAACAAGCAAAGGAGGAGAATATTATGTTGTTGAACATATTTATCTCTTGTGAACATCTTATTTCACGTCGTTGTATCTTTAAATTTTAAAAGAAAGAAATCTTGTTAAATTTCAAAAACTATATAAATATCTTATAAACATTATGCATGCCATATTTGTTGTAGAAAACATCAATAACAAACAAAGTATATGATTTGAATAATTAACATAAATGTATAAAGAAAGTTATTAAAAAATGATAAAACATAATTTATAATTGAAAAAAAAGTTCCATGAAACTTTATTATTGAGATTCAAATGGCTTTAAATAGATTTTTATTTGAATTGCTAAACAATAATTTGTATATCTTATTAATTCTTGAACAATTAAACAATTACAACTTGCATTTAATCTTTCAAAACAGTGGAAGCATTTAGAGGTTAATTTCAACCTTAACTTACCCATTTTTAAAATTGATAATTTTGCAAAGGTTCTTGGTTGAACCATTCCTATTGGTCATAAATGCTTCATCATGTCGAATCGATATATTTTATAAATCAATTCATTAATAAAATCTCAAACTTTTATATAATTTTGTAACATTTTATTTTTTAATATAGTTAAAAGATATATTCCATATAACAAAAATACATTTAAATCTCAAATTTATATAAATTTTGTAACATTTTATTTTTGAATATAGGTAAAAAATATATTCCATATAACAAAAATACCTGTCATATGCTTAATTATTTTATTTTAAATTATTTTATCTAAAAAAACAATATATTATTTCAATATAATTAAAAAATACAAGTTACTCCATACTTGCTTTCTTTGTAACTAAGTGTCTTTAAATATGTATTATCTTCTATTTTAATATCCTTAAAATAAGAAACATGTATTCGGATTATTCTATCGTGTTGAAAAAATTAAAATTAATTGGATATTTTATTTATTTTATTTCTTTAATATGGTAAAAAATATTCATTATTTCATATATTTAATATTTGTTTTCACTGTAATAAAATATTTTGAGGGAAGGCTTTTGCAATGATTAGTCTGAAATTATGGATGTGAGCGGTCTGATGGAGCACCTAGGAAGGCTAGGGTTATCTGGCCTCGGCTGGGCCTGCAGGCGGTCGTGCAGCTTGTAGTCATCTGCTAGATGGTTTTCCCTCTGCATGCTGACGTTTGGCTGGGGATGGCAGAGGTGACGCACGTATGCGGCCTCATTTTTCGTGTCAGGTAGGGGCTAGTTAAGACATTTACCGAGTTTTTTATTACGTTTTTACCCTGTTTTTCATGGTTTACTGTTTCTATCAGCGCTCTCCATGGGTTACGAGGATCTGGTCGACTACGACAGTGATCACTTGAAGTCCTGTGATATCTGGACCTCTCCAGCCCGATGTTCAAGGGATGAGGTGGAGGTTGGGTCTCTGTTGGGTGGTGTGTGCGTTTCCGGAAAATGGGAGCAGTTACCCTTTCCCTCTGTGCTTCCCATTATGGGCATTCAGAACTCTTATTTTTCACCGGATCGGTTATCAGGGCAACTTTGTTTTGGAGTGGATTCTGCGGCCGATGCTTTAGGCGGTGCTTCGTGGGGTTTTGCGGGACTTCACCACCCATTGTTTACTACACTTGTTGCTCGGTAGAGTCCAGGTGAGTCTTTTGATTTTCTTACTGGTGCTAGTGATGGTTTCATCCCGGGTTATGACGGGGATGGTGGGGGATACATGCGACTGTTGATGGTTCTATGCTCGGCTCATCTCATTTCAGCGACTTTGGATTTCTTGCGGATTTCCTGGGAACCCTAGAAAAACGGGGCTGTCTGAGTCCCTCTGCATGCAGGGTTATGAGTCCGGTTTTCAAGTCGGAGGTGGGTGCTGATGGTGTGGACACCAGCTCCAGGCTGAAAGTTAGTCAGAAGTGGTTAAAGAACAAGGGTAAGGGGGAAAATTACACTTTGGGGGAGGACATCAGCTTCCATCAGTTTCTGGAGATGACTAAACTGACTCTAGTTGGAAGGGCTTATGGTCGTTCCTTTGCGATGCGGACGGTGGTAAGCTCGATGAACAACATTGGATGGGTCAGCTTGGTTACATTCCGGAAGTTGTGGCTCTTTCCAGGAACTGGTTTTCCTTTCATTTCACACAGGAGGAACACGCTCTTTGGGTATTGAGTCGGAACTGGAATCTGGACCATGCGCCATTTTTAATCAAACATTGGGACCCCCTTTTTTATGCTAGCCAAGAGCGTATGGACACCATTCCCCTGTGGGTTCGACTGTCGGGTCTTACTCTTCACTACTGGTCTGAGGAGCATTTCATGAACATTGGAAATATTTTGGGTTCTTTCCTTGAAGCCGACTTATCTTTCAAGGAATACAAACAACGGAAGGTTGCTCGGATCTTGGTGAATATCAATGTCAGTGAGGGATTGGTGGAGGAAATGGACTTATGCTGGGGTCCCTTTGTTTTCCTGCAGAAGCTCGATTATGAAAACGTTCCTTTTCGGTGTCGTCGGTGCCACGAGTACGGTCACCCGGTGGTCAACTGTTTGAAACCACTGCGAACACTTAATGGCTACCACTGTCATAAAACTGGGGGTGATGGGAGACCTTTTCATTCTGCTCGGACATCACCTACTCAGGGGTTATCATCACAGGATTATGATGGTGAATAGGAGCTTCCTTCGAATATAGCCCCTCTGACACATCTTAAGGAGATTATTGGAGGTCCGCATTTGTCTCTAGGTCTTCAAGTTCCCTCCTTTGCGGGTACTTTTCTTCCCCCTCGCTCTCAGTCCTTTAATTTTTTTGTGAAAAGTGTTTCTGTTTCAGGTCTCGATTGGATTGAGGGTCTTAGGAATCTGACCATATCCTCCCATTTAATGTCGTCCCACCCCACCCCTCCTTGCCTTTCTACCCTGAATATGGTTAACTTTTCCTCTTTATCGGTTGTCTCCCTTCCCCTTGATCCTGATCCTTCTCCCTCTGTGGTCCCATCCTCATCTAAATCACCCCCCCCCCTGATTCCCCTATCTCTGGGTATTTTCTTCTCTCATCGGCTAAACTATCCTGGGGAGGGATTGGGAAAGGCAGGGTGAATCTGGCTAAAGGCAAAGTTCGTCAATCTTTCATTTCCAAGGCACAGTCCAAAGCTTGCTTGGATTTGCTCAAAGGGAAACAAGTATCCATTGAAGGGAACCTAGAGCGGTGCAAGCCCTGAAGAAGGGCCAGAAATGAAAATTATGTCCTATAAATATCGGGGTCTTGTTGGTCCCCCTAAAAGATCAGCTTTGTGAAGGGTGGTCAATCTTGAACAACCTGATATCATTCTACTACAAGAGACAATGGGTGTTGGGGATGTGGTTGTATCCTGTTTGAAGTGTTGGTTTCTGGGTTGGAACTTCGAAGCCTCGGATGCCAGGGGAAGGTCTAGGGGGTTGTATGTTGGTTGGAATGCAGCGAAGGTGAAGGCATCCAATTTGTGGGGGATGGATTATGTTCTGGGTGGGACTTTTTCGGCTCTAGATATTGAAGGTGAGTTCAATGTTATCAATGTCTATGGGACTTACCTTGATTGGATCCCCTTTTGGGATTATTTGTTCTCTAAATCTGTGATTAATAATGATTCTGTGATTTTGGGTGGGGATCTAAATTTTTCCCTGGGACAGGCAGAAGTATGGGGCCCTCATGCTCAGATTGATCCACTTACGAATTTCTTTGCTCTGAAACTAGTCGAAAGGAACTTGATTGATGTAAAACCTGTTCGCATCATACCTACTTGGAAAAATAATCGTGCTGGAGATAGTCAGGTGAATAAAAGGATGGACCATTTCCAGCTGGCGGAATGACTGGTGGATAGGTTTTTTCAACTAAGGCAGTGGGTGGGTTGTGGAGGTTGTTCTGATCACTTTCCTATTTTCCTTGAACTTTTGGATGGTCCTTGTAAACCGTCTATCCCTCTAAAATTCAACAAGGTCTGGCTGAAGGATCCATCTTTTCCTTATGTGGTAAAATCGGTGTGGATCCCCCTTTGTCCTAGGAACCCCTGCTCGTCTGCTTTTCAGTTTGCATGAAACATTAATCGATTGAAGAAGCCTATTAAGAAGTGGGCTTATGAGAAGAGGCAAAGAGAAGATTTGGAACTTAAGCAGATTGAAGGGGAATTGTCATTTCTATATGATGGTGATGGGAGGGGGGATTTTTGAAACAGGATTCTAAAGACACCTTGGTCCAGTTGGAAGGTCGTAGGAATTCAATTCTTCTGGATAAGGAGGAGACTTGGAGGTTGAAGAGCAGGGCTATTTGGTTGGAATGTGGAGATGAAAATTCCAAGTTTTTTCATGCTTATGCTAAGGGGAGGCGACCATCCAATACTATTTGGAGTCTAGAGAATCAGGCTGGAGAACCTCTGTTTTATTTTGAAGGAATGGAAGAGGCTGGGGTCACACATTTTCAGGATATATTTAAGGCCAGTGAACATGTTTCTATTGAGGAAGTGATCCATGTGGCTTAACTTTTCCCTCATTTTGTGGAAGATGAGGACAATAGAGCCTTAATGAAAGAAATCACGGAGGAAGAATTGAAAGAGGTTCTCTCTAGTTTTCAGAAAGACAAAAGTCCGAGTCCTGATGGGTGGACAATTGAATTTTTCCTTGAGCTCTTTGATTTTTTTGGAGATGATCCACTGAAAGTGGTTGAAGATACTAGGCAGTTTGGTAGGATTCTAGCTAGTTTTAACTCTACATTCATTGCATTAATTCCCAAGTCGGACTCCCCTGTCTCTCTGAATGACTTTAGACCTATCTCCCTGTGCAATTGTATTTACAAGATTGTTACCAAAACTATTGCAAGGCATCTCAAGGTGATACTTTCTAATCATATCTCTGATGAACAGTTCGATTTCCTGGAAGGCCGCCAGATTCATGAGGCCATTGGGGTGGCTCAGGAAGGAATGCACAGTATGAAAACAAAGAAGTTGAAAGGGGTTGTTTTAAAAATTGACTTGTCTAAGGCCTATGACAAATTCAGCTGGCTCTTCTTGATGCTTCTCCTTACACATCTCGGATTTGACATTGGCTTTATTAGATGGATCATGAGCTGTATCTCCACTATATCCTTCATTGTGCTTATCAATGGAGTTGCTTCTCCTTTTTTTCACTCAGGTCGTGGCCTTAGGTAGGGATGCCTGCTATCCCCTCTGTTATTTCTTTTAGTTGCTAAAGGGTTGAGCCATGCCATTTTGGACGCCAGGAGGCGTGGGGTTTTTAGGGGTATTGAGATTGCACATGATCTACAGATTACTCATCTACTGTTTGTAGACGATGTTCTTATCTTCTGTTTGGGAAATGAAAGGGATGCACAAAAGCTTAGGGAGATCTTGGAGCTTTTCTCCAGGGCAACTGGGATGGAAATCAACTATGGTAAATCCACACTAACTACCAACTTTCTCAGTGAGGTGGAGGTGGCAGCATTCATCAGGTTTTTTCCTTTTACCCAACTAACCTTACAGGAACACTTGAAATATTTGGGTTTCAACCTGAAACCCAATGATTATAGAACTATGGACTGGAAGTGGTTGATTGAGAAGTTGGAAAAAATATTGAAATGTTGGAGTCACAGGTGGCTCTCTAGGGCAGGGAGACTGGTTCTGATCAAGTTAGTTTTGGAAGAGATCCCTGTCTATTGGATGTCGCTGTTGTGGATCCCCAAAGGTATTCTGGAAGGTGTAAGACGTCTATGTTCCCGTTTTTTGTGGAATGGAAAAGCGAACTCTTTTGTTTCTCCTTGGGTGAGGTGGGATAAGATTGCAACTCCTAAAGCTTTGGGTGGGTGGGGTCTGAAGAATATATTTTTCTTCTCCAAGGTGTTAGCTACTAAGGGTGGTTGGAGACTGATTAAGAGTGGAGGATTATGGGCTAAGGTAATGGTCCACAAGTATATTGCTCCCATTTCGATCGAAGATTGGATCAGGAGTCCAGTGAGGTCACATTTGGGTGGTTCTGAAATTTGGAAAGTTGTTGTTTCATCCTTTGACATCATTGAGAAAGACCTGGTTTGGGATATTGGAAATGGTCGAATGGTTCGGATTGGACAGGATCCGTGGGTGGGTTGTGAAAACCAACATTTTCTTCCTGTGGGGACGGTGGAGGTTCTGCGTCAACATGGCTTGGTGTATCTCTCTCAACTTGTTAATCCCATGGAGAGGATTCCAGGTTTACAAGCTTAGCAATCAGCCAATTCTTTTGGTTTGCATGTGGCTGCTGAAACTGTTCTCTCCAGGTATATAAGGATCCTTAATCATGAACATATTTGTCTTGATGATAACGTTGATGAACTGGTTTGGGTGTTGATCCTTCGGGGGTGTATACTCCCAAAGGTGGATATTTGAGGATTACTGAAGAACTTGCCCAGGGGGTACCGGCCTGGTGGTGGAAATCGATGTGGAAAATTAAGTGACCTCCAAAGTCTCGACTGTTTATGTGGTGTGTTTTGGAGAACAAAGTCCCAACTTGGGATTTTCTCCAAAAAAGGAGTAAACAAGGGCCAAGGTAGTGTGTTTTGTGCCAGTCGAACGGGGAATCAGTTTGCCACCTTTTTTTACATTGTCCTTTTATCACTGTTGTCTGGGTGGAAAGCTCACGAATGATCAATGGACAATTCCAATGGGAGGGGGATACTTTGGATTCTACGTGGATAACTTGGTATAATGATCCTCAACTCAAAACCTTTCGTGCTCTTCCTCTGTTGGTGCTTTGGGGGGTATGGCTCACCCGTAATCAGCTCATCTTCAACAAAAAACCCTGCTCACCTCTTAACACGGCTACTACTTGTTGCGGTCTGTTGACTTCATTCCTTTTAAAACCAGGTTCACACAAGGTGCGGGACACCCACCCGATGGTCATTGACAAGTACCAGACGTGGGGTTTTTTTTTATGGGGCCTCACAGCATAATACATGCAAGGGTGGGGCTATATTGTATCTTGCTGAAAATCATTTTTTTGTGATGTCTTTGGGCCTTGGGGATGGAAGCAACAATGCTGCTGAACTACTAAGTCTTAAATTCCTTGTTATTTTTGCTATTGAGAAAGGATGTAGAAACATCATTGTTTTTGGGGATTCACTAAATGTGGTTAATTGGGTAACAGGCACTCAAATTTGTCAAAATATTCAACTCCTTAACATCTTGAACTCCATTCGGGTGGTTTTGAACACTTTTGATTCCTTTGCTTGCACTCATGTTTACAGGGAAAATAACCAGGAAGTGGACAGGGCATCGAAGGCGGGGCTACAACTGGCTTTGGGTATATGGAATATAACTGAATTTAATGATGGGGAAGAACAAGAATTCTATCATCGTCCCTTTATAGATGGAGATGATCTACTTCCTTGATCGTTGTTTTTGGCACTTTTTCACTACTGTTTTTTTTCCTATGCCTTTGGATTGTTATCTCACTGGTTCGGTTGCCTCTAATGAGGGTATTTTGTAATTTTTTGCTTGGTATACTCCTATCTGCGGACATGGACAGATATCTCGTTCTTTTTTTATATTATAAAAAGCTAAAACCTACTGTTTATGTAGGAGACCCATTTTTTGGTCAAAAATTGTGTTGTCTATGAGCATTACACTTGCTTAAAGGTGAATATTTTGAGAATGTAATTTTGTTCTCGGAAGATGAAATAAAATTACGCTTTTTTTTCAAGGAAAAAAAATTAAAAAATAAAATATTTTGAAAATGTATTTAGTTTAATTTATTTGAAAGATAATTGATTATTTAAAAAAATATATTTAATATTTGTTTTCACTATAATCAAAGTATTTAAAAATGTATTTAAATAATTTTATTAAAACTTCTGAACTAAATTGTGAATATGTAGCCTTAGATCCAAAAATCAAAGATATTTGGTATGCATGAGAGGGTTTCCTCAAAGAGGAACCAATTAGTGCTAATGTATTGTTTGCTTATGCATGAAAAAGTGGCAAATAACTACCGAACACCATAATCTTGACAAGGAATGTAAGGCAGAATGTGTCGTTTGCTTATGCAGGAAAAAGTGGCAAATAATTGCCCAAGACTATAATCTTGACAAGGAATGTAATGCAAGGAATTATAAAATAATTATTTTAATAAGATAATTTTGAGGTGAAGAAAAATTATTATCCACTGTACTTAGATTCAAATTCACATAGTTAGCTGAAGAAACTAGCCATATAACATATTGGATTGGATGGCCAGCTAAGCTATCACTGAAAATGTAATGGTCGTTTGAACTTAGCAATGAGAAGAATTGAGATCAAACAGCTTGGACAGAATCTTTGGATTTCAATATTAACATTATTCTTCTGTCAGGATGGCCGAGTGGTCTAAGGTGCCAAACTCAAGTTCTAGTCCTCGAGACTCAAGTTCTAATTTGTATTAACATTAGAATACATCAAGAGAGGAGCTCCACCGAAATGCCTCTGTTGATCAAGCTGCGTTCTTCGGCCCTCTAGGCTCTTTGATGTCGGCCTCTAGCCACACCTACCTCCTCCTCTACGTACGTGATCTCCCCTCGCACTCTGCCCTCTCATCTTCTCGATCCTGGTTCCTCTATCTCACCCCATTTTCCTCTATGTCCCTCTCTTAGGGCGTGCTCCCTCTGCCTTCCATGGCCTCGGGAGCAGAGATCCCCCCTCCCGACCTAACTAGCTTCTTAAAGCTCGTTTCTGCACAAGGAAAGAAGCCGATCTCTTCTTCTCAGCAAAAATTCATAAAGAAGTTAAATGAGATCCACACCGTTGCTCTATCGGTGGAGCTTCCCTGCAAGACAGCCCTGAATCTGTCGGAACGGGCTCTAATCGGCCAGTTCACGGGCTTATGGCCTTCCCCTAAGTCCACCGAAAGCTAGGTTCAAAAAAATTGGAGACCCCTGATTGCCAAGGATGTTAAATCTTTCTTCCTGGGTAAAGGTTACTTCACATTCGTCTTCGAATGCAAGCAAGATCGCAAGCTTATCTTCAAGAACGGACCCTACTTCATGGGGCCACAAGGACTCTATATGAATAGATGGAATATGAATTTCGACCCAATGCTAGATATCCCTTCTGTTGTTCCTGTTTGGGTGAGACTCCCCCACCTTCCTCTCCATTGTTGGAATAAATAATCCATGGAAGCAATCGAAATATGCCCTAGGTAAATACATCGATAAAGCTGAGCGAAAAGATCAATATTCATGCGTAAGAATTTGCGTCGAAGTGGATTTGGAACATGGCCTTCTGGAAGCAATAAATCTCACAATAGCAGACTATTCACGTATCCAAGAACTCGACTACAAGCAAATTCCCTTCAAATGCAAGTTCTGTCACGAATACAGTCATTTCGCACGATCATGCAAAAAGAAGCCTGTGAAAACATAATCGAATGGGAAAAAAGAACAGTGGAAAGCCATCCAAAAAAACAACAGAGTAGGTACGAAATCTCACTCAAAAATCCTAAATCTACAGAAAACCGACCAGCAACATCAAGATCCGTCAGCCTCGAACAATAGAAACAGCTTCAAAGCCCTAGAATCAGATGAGATCTAGGAAAACCCTGAGGCTGAAGAAGAAGGAGAAATACGCGAACAACAAGATACTCATGCAACTCAGCGCGACCCCGATAATCCATCGATCTCCCGGCCCAGAGTACCCCCAGCCCCACAAGTTCTACCCTGATTAAAGAGACTCCCTCCTATGCTGAGATCACAAAAGCAAGAACCCCAAACTCCCCCTCCTCTTCAAAAGAACCCTTCGACAAATCTACCAAAAAACTAGGTCAAAAATCCACCAAAGAGCTGAGGGAAGAAGAAGCAGAGCGAGAGAAAGTTCAAGGTTCCCAAGCAATGATAGATATGGTTTTTAGCAGAAATACTAGAACCGGGACAGCAGGAAAGAAATATGGAGACCTTCCAGGAAGAACTCCCTCCTCCATCTACATCCCTAAATGATGAAGCTGGTCTCTTGGAACTGCAGAGGTCTAGGTAATCCTTGCAAGATAGAAGCAGTCAAAGATCTACAAAGAATCGACATGCCTGATCTTCTACTACTACAAGAGACCAAACTCGATGACAAGATAGTATTAGCCATCGGAAAAGAACATTGGAAGCATAATACAAGTTATGCAGTAAGCGCCATAGGAGCTTCTGGAGGTTTGGCAACCTTATGGTCCTCTGAAAAATTCTAGCTCCAAAATCAATTCGCTACGCAACACTAGATTTATACGGATCTAACCCATCTGTAGAGCAATAAGCAAATCGCCCTTTTCAACATTTATGTGCCAAATCTTTACTCGGAAAAAAAAGAGTGTTGGAGTCTACTAGAAGAATTTTTGGATGCGTATAACCCACAGAACATAATCTTAGCAGGTGATTTGAACATCACCCTCTCCAAAGCTGAAAAGAGAGGAGGCCTAAGTGGAAATGACTTCTTCAAACTGCAGGTAGAAGCAATTATTCAAAATAGGGATCTCATCGATATCAAGCCTAAGAAAGGGAAGTATACATGGTCCAACAAGTGTCTTGGTAAGGGGAATATCATGGCCAAGTTGGACAGATTCCTCATCCACGGTAGCCTCCTGACCGACACTCAAATCATCTCCTCCAACATTCTAGCCAATCTTGCCTCTGATCATAAACCAATCCAACTCCAATTTAATGATATTGAGGATCTCGGCCCTATTCCATTCAAGTTCAGTCCCCGATGGCTGGATCATACAAGTTTCTGGCCCATTCTGGAAAAGGCATGGAGAATCCCCATCATGGGCTCACCCTATCACGTATGGGAACATAAATTAAAAAATACCAAGATCACTCTAAAGATTTGGGAAAAATCCAATTGCCCTACCCCTGCAGAACCTAGAAAAATGTCGTGGGTGTTTTAGAAGGCATTCAATTTGCCATGGATGAGTAGCTCGTTGAAGATAAAACGTTGCATGAAGAAACTACTCAACAATTCAGAGTGTATCACGCCTTTCGAAAGGAGGAGGAATACTGGCGTCTGAAGTCAAGGAGCACTTGGCTAAATCAAGGGACAAAAATACAAGATATTTTCATAAACAATTCAAGATAAGACAGTCAGTCAATCATATCGGTGAGATCAAATTAGAGGATGGCACAATTTGCATAGGAAATGAAAATATCAAAAATGTTGCTCATGCACATTACTCCACGCTATTCGCTGATGATGACAGGGTTGAAGGAGATGAGGAGCACGTTTTGCTGGAGTATATCACAAACATCATCACGCCCGAGGAGAATCAGAGTATCCTGAAACCATTCACCGAGCAAGAAGTGGTCAATACAATCAATTCATTCGATTCTGATAAAGCCTTGGGCCCCGACGGTTTCTCCATTCATTTTTATAAAGCTTGTTGAGAATACATAAAAAAATATTTTATGAGAATGGTAAAGAATTTTCATTCAAAGGTTAAGATTGGTGGAGGCACAAATAGCACCTTTTTGTCCCTCATACCAAAATATACAAATCCTATCTCCTTCAACAGATTTAGGCCTATTTCCTTATGCAACTCCTCCTACAAGATCATATCCAAGATGTTGGGGACTCGGATGAAGCCCTTACTCAACAGCATGATTTCAGAGAACCAAGGTGGCTTTCTGGAAGGGAGACAAATTCTGGACAATGTCATTCTCGTACAAGAAGCTATCCACTCCAGCAAATCTAGAAAGGAAAAAGTTATGTTAATCAAGCTTGACATGGATAATGCATTTGACCGAGCTAAGCACTCCTTCCTTTTCAAAATTATGTCTCGTTTTGGATTCAATGAAACCTTCATAAGTTGGATTGCAGCTTGCATTAGAAAACCCTGGATCGCTCCCTTAATTAATGGTCATCCTTCCGACTTCTTCCAAGCAACCCGTGGCATAAAGCAAGGCTGCCCTCTCTCCCCTTTCCTGTACATTATCTTGGCAGATTCTATAAGTCGGAAATTAAACCATGAACTTCTCATTGGCACCCTCCTCGGCCTCCATTTGACCTCGGACTCCCATCCTCTCAACCACACTCTGTTTACAGATGATTCCTTATTCCTGGGAGGAGCATCACCCATCATAGCCCGTAAATTCAAGCATAATATGAACATGTATTGCAATGCCTCGGGAGGCAAGATTAACTTACAGAAAAGGGCAGTCTATAGCTGGAATATAAACAACATTGTAGCTGCAAAAATCAGCAGAATTCTTGGCATCAAGGTACATAATCACTGGGACAAATTCACTTATCTGGGTCTTCCTATCACTTATGGCAACTCAAATGTTGGAACTTGGGACGATACGATCAACAAAATTAAAAGAAGAATTAAAAGATGGGGAGGACATTGGCTAAGTAAGGCTGGAAAGCTGATCCTTGTGAAATCGGTAATCTCCGCCACTCCTATCTACCAGTTCTCTACTCTCCTAGCTCCAAAAGGAACAACAAATCAGATAAGTAAAATAATGAGAGATTTCCTATGGTCTGGTGGGGAAAACAATGACAAAAAATCCACTTAGTGAATTGGGAGACAATTAAGAAGCCAAAAATTGTGGGAGGCCTACAAATTCGCGATCCTCGCCATGCAAACTTGGCACTGGGTAGTAAGCTATTATGGCAGATACTTCACAAGAAGTGGCATCGAATCAGTCAATTGTTCAGGAAGAAATATTTACAGGGAGCCAACCTAAGATGTCTAGATCAAAAGCCTACTTCCAAAGGCTCAAGCACTTGGACTCTATGCAAAGAGGCCTGGGAATTTTTTTCAAAAGAATTATATTGGGTACCAGGAAATGGCAAGAAAATAGATATCTTTAACGACAAAATTATGGAAAAAGAAGCATTGCAAAATATCCATGAGCTAAAAAATATTGCAGACTGGCTCGCCCAACATGGGATCACAACTCTAAAAGATTTTAGTTCTTGGGACAGTCACGGCAACAGGTATAGCTGGAAAAAGGTAGTTGTTCATGCACATCTTGAGGCAGCCAAAGCCATTCTAATTGAGAAACTGAAAGGTTGCGCCCCTTACATTTAATGGCCAGGGATGAACGGGGCTGGGGGCCTACAGGCTCATATACGTCTGTCCTTGGGTACAAAGCTCTACAATAGAAAGAAGATGCAATAAAAGATATTTGGAAAATGGTTTGGGATCCATTTGGACTCCCGAAAATCAACTTCTTAACCTAGACTTTAATTCATTGTAAAATTCTCACAGGTGATAATCTAAGTAAGAGAGGATTCCACGGGCCTTTTTGGTGCCCCCTCTTCCAGAGCAATCTTGAAACTCTCAATCACCTATTTCTGGAATGTCTTTATTCCAAGCATGTCTGGAATCATCTGCTTCGGGATCTCAACATCACCATGCCCATTTTTACTTCCACCACTCAGCTCTTTAACGATTGGAAATCTATCTATCCCGCGCCCCTCTCCAAGGATAAACTCCGGTATCATCTCTGGATTTCCATCCCAAAATACGCATGCTGGAAAATCTGGATCGCAAGAAACCAGGTAATCTTCCAAGAATAACTTTGTAATCCCATACATACTGCAAGCCAAGCCAAAGGCTTACTGCTTGAATGCCTCAATAACTCTAAGTATAGGTCTGATGCAACCTTTAGCAAGATTGGATTGAGCTGGATAGGAGCATTTCGACTGCAACCCAGTAATGAGCCCCAACAGAGACACGCTCCAACCTGGCAAATCAGACTCACTAAAAAAGACTTCCAAGAGTGGAGAACAAATCAGGATAAGGACAGCCTTCACTTCTACGGTGCCTCTAATAACAATCCTAGCGCAGCAGGAGTAGGAGTCGTCTTGTGGAATAGAGATGGAAACATAAGACTGAAGTATAGGTGGGGCCTGGGCATTTGCTCAAATAATATTGCAGAAGCATTAGCCTTGATGAAAGGATGCTAGATTGCTAGAGATCATAAAATTGAAAAGATTCAAGTGTTTGGAGACTCTTTGATCATTATCCTTGCCCTCAATACTAAAACTAATAGCAATAATCTTCCTCTCAGTCACATCATTCAGCAAATTCGACAAATTTAGAACACCTTCACACTGTTCAAGGCTTATCATATATTAAGAACCTTAAGCAATGAGGTTGATATTGAAGCTAATGCTGCTACCAGTCAACATCAAGGCATTCTCAAGCTCTTCAATATGGAAATAGAAGCTCAGCATATTCCATGATATAGGCACTAAATTTATAAGCAATCTACCACCTAATAGTTCTAATCGTTTGATTGATTAGAATCAACATATAAGCAATCTACCACCTAATAGTTCTAAGTGTTTGATTGATTAGAATCAACATTACATTCTGACAGTATTTAAGGAAATTATCAAAATTTCAGAGTAATATTCGACCTGCAGAGATTCGAATGTTCACTGAAAGGAGATTCTAAGTTTCTTTCTCGGTTACAACTCTGTCTACAGCTTAATAGGTCATTTCAGAGCGAATTCAGGCAGAAAATGCCCAACGAAGGTATAGGAGGATACAAATTCACTCAACGAAGGATACAGAGGCAGCATTTTTCAGCAAATATGCCCAACTCTATGAATATTTTGATTTTAATTGATGCTAAATTCTTTCAGAAACTTGTATAGCTGAAGCTGCAGATCGGAACTCCAGAAGGCAGTATATTGATGATAACGTTCTTCCTTCCCTACAACAGGACCAGCTTATTAATAGTCCCCAGCAAATCCAACAATGCAGAAGTCTGATTCTTCCTCAACGTCTGAAGAAGTTTGCTGATCCTCATGTATTCAGAACTCATCACACTCGTAGACTGTTACTTTCATCTCAGCTTTACTATCAGCATCCTCAGTACATCTTCAATTCAAGATTTGGTCTTTCTTCAATTCTTGGAATGCAGAAGTCTTATATTATAATCAACGTCAGAAAGTCAGAAGCAGAACATTGACTCGTGCGTATTTTGAACTCATTACATCTCCAGACTGTTACATCCTTTTTAGCATCATTAGCAGCATTCTGAGTGCATTATTTAATTGATTTAATTATAATAAGCTCTTTCAATAAAAGATGAAAGACAAATTGTTTTTCAAACACAATTTCATTCAATATTGGTCTATATAGGCTTTCTGTTAAGCACAGCCGAAAATGTTCAAAGTCGGACACCTATTGTACTCTGTCAATTTAGTTCAAAACCACGACCTTTTATTTTTTTATACAATATACTTTCTGTTAAAAAAAAAGAATCTTTAGATTTTAGCTTCTAGTCCAAGAGGACAGAGAATTCAACCAGTGGATCTAATAGTGCAACGCCATATAACAAAGATCAAATCCATCAGTCCTCAGCGGCAGAACAGATAAAAGACATTCATCAGTCCTCACAATTATCCCATGGTCTGGAAGTAAGTCCAGTGACAAAGTGGCAGCACTGTTGGAAGATCACCTGCAAATTCTTGAGATGGAATTCAAACCAAGAACCTATTATAAAGAAACATAGAATCATGAACAGTTCATGATCCCATTTGAGAAATGAAGAATCCGGAATTGCTCAGTAATATACAGATTTAAATTTATATAAGAAATAACATCGAAGTGATCTATGAAATTTTGAGGCGGCTGGCTTGAGTGTCACGATCCAAACAAATTGACGAAATGGAAGATATGGCAACCATCGCTCGAGCCATGAAGCCTCTGGTCGTGGACCGCGTCACTATGAATCGGTTAGTAACAGATCGACCGATTTTGATTCGTAGAAGCCTACGGAGTTTTATTCTCAAGCCTGGCTTTCGCCTAGCTGGGACATCTGCCTGCTTCATGGTTTTCTCTATCAGTTTCTGGGCAATTTGGTGCCGCCTTTCGTCCATTTCGTCTTCACAGATCTTCAATTTCTGGTACGATCCCTCTCTACACTTTAATCTTGTCATTTTCAGAGATCGGCCAAATGCCATGCTCTTCTGACTTCCTTGTATTTTCTAACAGCACAGTTAGATTGAAAATTATATGAATGAATGAAATAAGTAGAAGAACAAACAGACTGATTATATAGAGATACACAGAGGCGACAACCAGTTCTGAAACAGGTGACAACCAGTTCTTTTGGTGACTGTATAATCATCTAACCAAGTAATTAAGTTTGGTTAGTTACGAATAATTGTGTAAGAAATTTATTTATCTCTTGTAATCTCTTAAGAGAAGAAGAGAAGAGATTTTTTTATCAAAAATGTTTGTAATTTTCATGTTCTGAATAATAAAAAACCAATATCACTTTCGACGTAAATCTCTATGTACATTTTTAATGTGTTTGCCATTATTTATTACGCTGCATATTATTTTATGTGACTACTTGATCCAACCGTCCTGAAACAAATTCTTGTCAAAATATTAATTATGAGGATAAGGCTGGATTCCTGTTGGACCAACCCGAAACAATAATGGTGTTAGCACTGGAGAAATCTGGTCAAAGCTCCACTGTCACCAGTAGTACAGCTCTCCAGGCATTGCCCGAACATTCCTGGTGCTCTCATCTAAAAGTAAAATATCATTTAAAATGTGAAATAAGGACAGATCGTTTCAATAGACTCGAGTATTGCAAGCGTAGTCTGAAATTTTCAATCAAGAGAGCTATGATTGTTACAATTGCACATGGAATCCACGCATCTTATAATGCTTGTTCTGACTTTCTGGTTTAATTATTTGTAATATATGTAAACCAGACAAGATTCCTCTCAATCGTCTCATTTTGGATTTTTGTGGAATTTAGTAAACTATTGATTGATTGCAGAAACCATCAGATTTGTTGAAACAAAGTTGCAATTTTGGGAATGGTTGAAATTGTTATCTTAAATATATGGATTATTATTAGTGGGGTGTAGTTAAAATACATCAGATTTGTTGAAACAAAATTGCAATTTTGGGAATGGTTGTAATTGTTATCATAAATATATGGATTATTATTAGTGGGGTGTAGTTAAATTACAATAATTGTGAGGAAAGTTCTTACGATGGTGACGTGGGTGGGTTTCGTTACGATGTCGAATTGTGAAGTAAAGACAAGTAAGATGTTTATTATATCTGGAGAAGCCACGTAATTGTAATTATTTCATAAGGCTCACTAGGTTACTTACTAAACCATAGCCCAATAATGTGAACGGGTTATAGGTTGATTTTTTTTTTAAACTATACCATCATTAATAATATAATACACTAGGTAAAAAACTGAGATACAAAGTCCATGACAACAAATCACCAATGTTAAGTGAAAACCAAATAACCTACAACTCCAAAAACAAGGGTTGAACTAGCCAAAAAGAGATAAGATAAGGAAACCTCTTTGAAAGATCAACAACTGATCAACAACCCCTCTCCAGGAGCATAAAAAGAGAACAACACTGGTCCTAGACAACCATACAAATAATAGCATTCCCAATATACAAATGAAAAACAAGTAAAACCCGCCACATAAGGAAAAAGCCAAGATAACATGGCCAAATACATGCTGCAAGAACGCTACCATCAAATAAGGATGAGCATAAACATAATATGCCAAAGAAGCAACAAAAGGGAAGACGCCCGCACCAACCAGGTATTGGTGCAAATGCCAAAAACCATCTAGAAACTACTAATGAAAGACATGAACACAGTCCTCGACTACCATAAGATCCCACTCCCATTGCTCAAAAAAGATGATGCCTTTCGTGGAGAGGAGGGCCCTTTTAGATAAAACATATGCCTAATGATTGAGCTCCTGGTAAGAATGAATGAACGAGATATCTCCAAAGTCATTTATCAACAGTCTAGTCTCATCCATCCAAGAAGATATAACCAATACCCGGAGAGAAGCCTTCCCTAGGGCCCAACCAATGATGATTCTTGAATCACCAACAATAGAAGCATGCCATTCTAACATTTGATAATAGGGTTGTGCCAAAAATAGTTACCATTGATCAAAGCATGAAATTGTATATAGCTTTGTAGTGTAGACCGTATCCTAGCATCTTTGACATAGAATGCAATGCACTTTCAAAACCTATTTATAATGGACATATCCTTAGGAATCTACATTCTTCCTTTTTAAATCACTCCAATATGATATCCTACTAAAAGGTTGTGATCAAAACACTTTTTGGTAGTTGTGACCTACCCCACGTTACACATATACATATCTACAATGTATAAGACTATAAAAATGAGATTTTCTTTTAAGCATCTAATTAACAAATCCATAACTAAGCTTATGCATATCATTCTAAAAACATACAGGAGGCATCCATCCATCAATGAGGTTGTGACATCATAAGCATACATGTATTACATAAATGAAGTTTAGCCACTCATCATTCACATACAAAATTAATACAGTAGATAGCTTATGCAATTGAAAGAAACCTCATTCATGAATACAACCTTCTAACAGGCTTAACATAGCATATTCATGGCTTATATTTATTTATACACTCATTCCACAGATTGAACATATCAAGCATAATTAAACACATGAACATTATAATTCATACACAGATACACTTATCTGAAATTCACATGAATGTGGCAATTGGTTGCATGTGAGCCACGCTCCACCCAACCTTAGAACTTGTTCAGCTTGTACTATTTCAGCTCCCAAGTTCACCCTCGAGCGAAGATCCAGACATTAACCAGAGATATCTCACCATTTTTTTCCCAACTCACTCTCAGAGTCTAAGGTGGAAATAACATGGATAAAGATATACAGAGGGTTCAACAACACAGCAGTTGGTAACCAATTCCTTGTCAATTCTACAATTGACCCACCTGAGTTCCTTCCCAAAACGCACAGCGACACACTTCACTGCAAACGTCGGGATTCCCTCTGGATTGCATGCTTAATTGCCAATTGACTGGTGTATGCAACCAAGGAAATCATGGCCAAAATGGTTTAACTCAACAATTCGGGTTCAGGTTCATCACAGGGAATTCTTCCCAAGTTTTCTTCACTCTCTCCAAAACTCAAACACACACAGTGATACTCTTCACTCTTCGAGTCTGAAATTCCCTTTCCGAATTTTCGCACTTTCCCTAACTCAGCAGACCCCCCCCCCCTCCCCCCCGTGCTCTTGCGTGCATCCTCCTGGACCCACGTCCAACCACCCAGGCCATGCGTACAACAGCCTGCCCCACTTCTGCCTGGATCACCGAGGCAACCCCGTTTCCTCCTTTGGGATCCCACGTGGCTATCCCAAAGGAACACGTTCCTCCATCCATAGTCACGATTAGCCACTAAATATCCAAATTAAATCATAATTAATGATTAGTTAATCCCCCACTAAGAATATGGCTTAGGAGTATGGGGTTTTGGGTTTATCACAAGGTTTATAGAACAAGGGTTTAGGGAACAAGGTACATAAGTCAATCTTACCCCCTCACAACCCTCGATTAATATCTGGATCTCCTCTTCAGCGTATTGATCCTCATGCAGACAACTGGTATTTTTATTAAAATATTATCATGTTATGTACATACTCATAGCCACAATGTTCAAATTACAATAACAGCTCTAACCTGGGCCAGGGGGTGTTACAATTCCCCTCCCCTTAGAGTCTTCATCATCCTCAATGATTAGCATTGTATCAAAACATATACAAAATTTCGTTGTCGTAATGTTTTATTATATACACGTTTTCAAAATAAATGCGGATACTCTTCCCGCATTATATCTTCCAGTTCCCAAGTAGATTCATCGGGACTGTAATGGGTCCACTGGACCTTTACCTATTCAATAACTCTATCCTGAGTATCTTGCTTCTGCGATCCAATATGCAAATTGGTTGAACCTGCATTTCCCCTTCTGGTTCCACCTGAAGAACAGACCAATCAAGCACATGATTAATATCATAGACATACTTTTTCAGAAATGAAATATGAAACACATTATGTATTTTGATAGTGGGAGGTAGTGCTAGCCCGTAAGCTATTGATCCTACTATGCTCCAGATTTCGAATGGTCCACAAAATCTAGCGGCCAATTTCTTGCAGTTTCCCAACCGCAGGGAATTTTTCTTGCCTCTAACCTTCAGGAACACCATGTCCCCAACCTAGAATTCTTTGTGTGTCCTTTTTTTATCTGCATAGCTCTTTTGACAATCTTGTGCCATTTTCAAATTATGTTTTATCTTTACCCCTTGATTTTCAATATCCTGAAGCATTTCAGGCCCAATGATTAACTTGTCTACTGGTTTATCCCAATTGATTGGAACATTACACTTTCTACTGTATAAGGCTTCAAATGGACTCATTTTCAAAGATACTTGATAACCATTATTATAAGCGAATTCCACCAAGTACAGGTACTCTTCCCATTTGCCTGGTTTGTCCATGACATACATCCTAAGCATGTCTTCAATGACTTGATTTACACGCTCATTTTTCCCATCAGTTTGGGGATGATAAGTTGTGCTTAAATTAAGCTTAGTCCCAAACTCTTTAAACAAACCTTTCAAAAAATTAGAGGTGAATTTTGGATCTCTATCTGACACAATGGCTTTTGGAATACCATGCAACCTAGCAATCTCCTTCATATAGACCTCAACAATTTTAGCTGCCTTGAAAGTTGATTGAACATGAATGAAATGAGCTGATTTGGTCAACTTATCAACTACTACCATAATAGAATCATGTTGCTTCGTGGTTCTCGGCAAACCTGTAATAAAATCAATAGTTACAGTGTCCCATTTCCATTCGGGAATAGGCAATGGCTGAAGTAAACCAGCTGGGTATTTATGCTCTGCTTTGACCCTTTGACATTCTAAACAACGAGCAATGTAATTGGCCACCTCCTTTTTCATGTTTGTCCAATAAAAAATCTTCTTTACAGTTGTAAGGGTTTTCTGATATCCAGGATGTCCTACATAAGGTACATTATGTATTTCCCTCAATATTATTCTTTTCAACTCTTCATGATCAGGTGCATAGATCCTATCCTTAAAATGAAGGATACCATTCTTAGCTACTACAAAATTGCAGAACTTTAATGCTTTACTTACTTCTTGCAATGATGTTGTTACTTGTAAATAATTCTTGTCACTTTTCAAAGCTTCAAGCAATCTGATTTGTAATTCAGAATTCCAAGTGCTGATGGCTAAAACATGCATCAGTTGTCCCCTTCTACTGAGTGCATCAGCTACTCGATTTTCTTTTCCTTTAAAGTACATGATCTCAAAATTGAACTCACTTAAGAATTCAACCCACCTAGCTTTCCGGGCATTAAATTGAGGCTGATCAAACAAATACTTTAAACTGTTATGATCAGTTCTTAACTCAAACTTATTTCCCAGAAGATAGTGTCTCCACATGTGAAGTGCATGAACAATGGCTGCTAGTTCCAAGTCATGAGTAGCGTAGTTCTTCTCATGCTCCTTCAATTTCTGTGATTCATAGAAATTCACATGTCCTTCCTGCATTAGAACTCCACCCAGTCCTTCAAGTGATGCATCAGTACATACCATAAATTCTTTATCAGGATCAAAAATCTTCAATACAGGCGCACATGTAAGCAATTCCTTTAAATTTCTGAAACTATCTTCGCATTTCAGACTCCAGATGAAAGGTACACCTTTCTTTTGCAAAGATGTAATTGAATTGGTTATTCTTGAAAAATATTTTATAAACTTTCGGTAATAACCAGCCAATCCCATAAATGATCTTACCTCAAAGACATTGCGAGGAGTAGGCCATTCCAAAATAACCTTAATTTTAACTGGGTCCATATCCACACCTTCCTCAGAGATGATATGGCCCAAATATAACAATTGTCTCTAGTAGAACGTTCATTTGCTAAGCTTGGCATATAGTTGATTTTCTCTTAAGATTTGCAAAGTAATCCTGAGTTGCTCTTCATGCTCCTCCTCGGTTTTAAAATATATAAGTATATCATCCAAAAATACAATTATAAACTTATCCAGCAACTCTGTAAATATACCATTCATCAAACACATGAATGTAGCGGGAGCATTTGTTAAACCAAAAGGAAGCACTGTAAATTCATAATGCCCATATCTGGTTCTGAATGTTGTTTTACAGATGTCTTTATCTTTAATACGTGTCTGGTGATATCCATATCTCCAATCTATCTTAGAAAATATTCTTGCACCTCTTAACTGATAAAAAAGATCATCAATTCTAGGTAGAGGATACATGTTCTTAATTGTGGCTTTGTTTAACTGCCTGTAGTCCACACATAATCTAAGTGTGCCATCCTTCTTTCTTACAAAAATAACTGGAGTACCCCAAGTTGATATACTAGGCCATGTATACCCTTTCTTCAACAACTCCTCGAGTTGCATCTGCAATTCTTTTAACTGCGGAGTACCCATTCTGTATGGTGCTTTTGAAGCTGGCACAGTTCCACGCACCAAATCGATTGTGAAATCGATATACCTCCTGGGTGGTAACCCAGGAACTTCCTTAAATACATCAACAAATTCATCCAACACTGGATATTCTTCCAAACTTGATTCTTTTTTAGTAGACAATTCTTCTACCTGAATAGCATACAGCTGACACCTTTTTTTGATACACTTCTTCATTTGCAAAACTGAAATTTCTCTTAAGGATATAGGTCTCTGAATACCTCTTATCTGTACATTAAGGTTGCCCTCATCATTCATACATGTAATAATTTTATTGTGGCAGTCCAACACAACAAAGTGTTTCTCGAGCCAATCCATACCGATCAACAAATCATATGATCCAAGAGGAAGAATGTCCAAATTTGTACAGGTTTGGTTTCCATTCATTTCAAAACAACAACTTTTGACCATAGCTGTGATCTTCCTCTTCATACCAATTTCTAATTGAACCATTATGGACTTAGACAACTTATGAGTCATCAATTTACACCTTTCAACCAAGTTAGTATTAATATAGATATAAGAAGCTCCGGAATAAATTAAAATTGAAATAGGCACATCACTTAGTTTACCTTCAATATCGATCATAGAAGATTGATGATCAACTTGGCAATTATCCAACGCTGCATAGATGTGAGGAACACTTCTTGCAACATCACCAACAATAGAATCTTCTTGCATTTTATATACACCGGTTCCCTTATTTATTCTTTTAGTACATTTGCTTAAGAAATAGTCACCACCACATCCCCAACATTTACCTTGGGTTGGTTTCTTTTGTCCTGAAGAATTACCCATCTTGGATTTTTCTTTCGTTATCGGTGGTTTAAAATAAGAGTAGGTGTCCTTCTTTGTATCCAAAGGCTTAAACCCCTTTCTTCTCTAATCTTGCTTCTCTTCCAACTTACCTCTCCAAACCTTTTTCACTTCCTACCTATTATGGCCTTGCTCATACAAGCATCTAGCATTTTGGAAGCAATCTTTCAAGGTGTGAGGTTCATCATACATCAATCTATCCTTATAATTCACAGGCAAGCCACTGATAAAACGTTGTACTTTCACCTTTTCATCCTTGATAAACTCCACATAACCCAGCAGCTCCAATAATTTCTTTTTTATAGTCCTCCATAGACATATTTCCTAATTTATGCTCAAAGAATTCTTGTGTCTTTTTATCATAGTACTGTTGTGATATATATTCTTTCTTGAATATTTTTTGGAATTTCCTCCAAGAAATCTGCTTCTCATCCAATTCTTCCACTTGTTTGAGTTGTTTCCACCATTTATAAGCCCTTCCTTGCAAATGATATATTGCAATTCATGCTTCTTGGTTTTCTGAGTAGTCATGTAAATGCAAATACTTGTTCATTTCCATAAGCCATAGTTCTGCATCATCACCAGACTTCTCTCCATCAAAGGTCGGAGGTTTAGTTTTCTGAGTTCGCCTTCTAGCATTACATCATGCTTTCTCTTTCTCTTCCTTCTAGGATATTTAATCTATTGGTTATTTTTATACCCATGAGAACTTTCATCGGTTTTATGATGTGAATGTGATTTCATTATGTTGTCTTCTCTTTCCTGAGAGAAGTGATACATGTTCATGGATTCTTCACCTCTTTCCACATTGGAAGTGACCCACTGCATCTGATTTTGCAGTTGAGCCAAATTTTGTAGTAATTGTTGGTTAATTTGGTTATGTTGTTCCAAACTTTGCAAAATTATTTCGTTTCCAAACTCCTCAAAGTTTGCACAACATCCATTCTCCCTGACCTAGTTTGTTGACCATTGGATTCGTTACGTTGTTCTTCACCGCCGATTCCTTCCCCAAAATTAGAGAATTCAGGATCCTCTGCCATCTCTTCAATTCTGATTGTCTGTCTTTACTGACAGTCTGCAATTCCAATGACCGAATATTCTTGTATAATGCTAGCAATCTGAAATTTTCAAGGATTATTAGTCTCAAATTAACTACAACATATATTTGAATACATGTATTTATCTCTTTAGGAAAACGATTTCAATTCTAGAGGCCCGAGAGCTGCAACCGGCGCTCTGATACCAAACTGTAATGTACCCCACGTTACACATATACATATCTACAATGTATAAGACTATACAAATGAGATTTTATTTTAAGCATCTAATTAACAACTTCATAACTAGGCTTAAGCCTATCATTCTAAGAACATACAGGAGGCATCCATCCATCAATGAGGTTGTGACAGCATAAGCATACAAGTATTATATAAATGAAGTTTAGCCACTCATCATTCACATACAAAATTAATACAGCAGATAGCTTATGCAATTGAAAGAAATCTCATTCATGAATACAACCTTCTAACATGATTAACATGGCATATTCATGGCTTATATCTATTTATACATTCATTCCAAAGATTGAACATATCAAACATAATTAAACACATGAACATTATAATTCATACATACATACACTTATCTGAAATTCACATGAATGTGGCAACTGGCTGCATGTGAGCCACGCTCCACTCAACCTTAGAACTTGTCTAGCCTGTACTATTTCAGCTCCCAAGTTCACCCCCGAGCCGAGATATAGACATTAACCAAAGATATCTCACCAATTTTTCCCCAACTCACTCTCAGAGTCTAAGGTGGAAATAACAGGGATAAATATATACACAGGGTTCAACAACACAGTAGTTGGTAACCGATTCCTTGTCAATTCTCCAATTGACCCACCTGAGTTCCTTCCCAAAACGCACAACGACACACTTCATTACAAATGTCGGGATTCCCTCTGGGTCGCATGCTTAATTGCCAATTGACTGGTGTATGCAACCAAGGAAATCATAACCAAAACGGTTTAACTCAACAATTTGGGTTTAGGTTCATCACAGGGAATTCTTCCCAAGTTTCTTCACTCTCTCTAGAACTCAAAGAAACACAGTGATACTCTTCACTCTCCATGTTTGAAATTCCCTTCCCGGATTTTCGTACTTTCCCTCACTCAACAAACACCCCCCCTCCCCCGTGCTCTGCGTGCATCCTCTTGGACCCACGTCCAACCACCCAGGTCGTGCGTACAGCAGCCTGCCCCACTTCCACCTGGATCACCGAGGCAACCCCGTGTCCTCCTTTGGGATCCCACGTGGCTATCCCAAAGGAACACGTTCCTCCATCAATAGTCACAATTAGCCACTAAATCTCCAGATTAAATCATAATTAATAATAATTAATTAGTAGTTAATCCCCCACTAAGAATATGGCTTAGGAGTATGGGGTTTTCAGTTTATCACAAGGTTTATAGAATAAGGGTTTAGGGAACAAGGTACATAAGTCAACCTTACCCCCTCACAACCCTCGGTTAATATCTGGATCTCCTCTTCAGCGTATTGCTCCTCATGTAGCCAACTGATATTTTAATTAAAATATTGTCATGCTATGTACATACTCATAGCCACAATGTTCAAATTACAATAACAGCTCTAACCTGGGCCAGGGGGTGTTACAGTAGCCTAGGTTAGTTACCACTCCAACATGTTTGAAAGAAACCACTTAATGAATTCCTTTTAAATATGTTTTATAAGCATTGTTTGTAATCATTCTTTGAATGGAAGAATACATTTCTCACACATTTTTTGTTCCATAATCTCATCTTATATTGTGGAACAAGTGCTAGTATTTTTTGTAGTTCACTAAAAAATAAACAAGGTCAAACTTAGTTGTGTTCAATTAGGAGCAATGATTATTGAAGGAGTTTTATGAGTTTCTATGGAAAGGGAAAATCCACCAAAGAATTCAACAAGTGCTAGATTATAAATTGTGGAATCCTTAACAAGAGTAATTCTTGATTTTGTAGTAGAGGATCATGGGAACTTGATGTAGAATTGGAGAATGATACATATGGAGGACTTAAGACCAAGGGGATTGTTTATGGGGTCAAGAGATAAGGACATTGATTTAAAAACATTTGTGGCTATTGTTGAATGGTTTGAACATTTTCAAGTCAAATATGGGGTACTTCATTTAGCTCAAGCCAAGGAGACGAAAAAGAGTTTGAGTAATTTCCAATGAAGATGAAGTTTATAATTGTTGTTGGGGAACTCTATTGGTAATGGAAATTTTATGGACATCATTATGACAACATTGGAAGAGACTCTAAGCATGAGTTATGATCAATAGAGTTTATAAGCATCATGTTTCCCAATACTTTGACAACAAAATAAGATGATAGAACATGGCATTGCTTAGTTGTTGGAGAAATGTGAAACATGATGCATTAGCTAGAAATTTCCGATAATGTTTCACCACCTATACATCTAGTGAACTCAAGAAATGAGATATTTTTCTAAAAAATCCAAAGGCATTGCATTGTTGAAGAATTTACAAAGTATTGGCAAGAAAATCCACCATCTCACTTAAAAAATATAAATAAATAAATCAATACTCTTATAGTGAAAAATCCCCACGGGACATTATAAGATTGTGGATTGCTTCAAAACCAACTTGTAGGTGAGCACCTCTCTGCAATAAAAATATTTTTTCTTTATGAAACTCCTTTGGGGTGCCCGAGGATAGTGCATAACCTAAAAAACAACTTTATAGCAGGTTTCTACTGAGAAAAAAAGAAAAAAAATCCAAAAAATTGCTATAGGACATTGTCACCAAAGTTGATCACTTGTATCTGCTATAGAGTCCTAGCTGTTTCATGATATTGTCATATTCATTATACTAGTTATTCCTATTCTTAGATGATGACATTTTTATAGGATGTTGAAGAGTGCTCAAAGTTTAACAATGGCTTCGACATTGTCCACCCTTCTTGTACATAAGTAAAAAATACAGGACTTCCAACATGTTGAATAATTAGGATTCCAATCTGCTATAGATACCCATCAACAAGGATTCAACTCCCACTGTAAATCATATTGCAACCCACTCAAAAATAAAGATTCAAATTTTCTACAGAATGAAGATTCCAGCCTCGTCAAGCAAAGCGATTTGGATCAATGAAAGCGATGATAATGCCAGGTTTTTTCATAACTATGCCAACCACCACAAGGGAATCAATACTATATGTGATATTCAAACACACGACGACTCATCGATGATCTTTTAAGGAAATGGCATTGGCAAGATATATATATATATATATACGTGTGTGTGTGTCTTACTATTTGAGCGTCCTAAGTTCAAACGCAAGACTTTGAATTCTCTTCTTGCCGAATACCCATTTCCAATCTGATCTACGCCCCTATCTTCTTTTGGCAAATACCCATTTGGAAATCTAATCTTCGCTCCCATCTTCTTTTGGCGAATACCCATTTCGAAAACAAGTCTTCTGGAGCATCGCCCATTTGGAAATTTAATGAAGAGAAGGAATGTTTAAGACTTTGTTGAGTTCTCGTGATTGATCAGCTATTGTATTTGTAGGAAGTGGTGCATACCCACCTGTTGAACAACACCGACTGAGTTTGCAAACAAGGCCAAACCGCCCCATTGTCTTACAGGTGTGGTTTTTCAGTTTTCTGTTGATATTTATTGAGTAAGAAAAAAAGATGTCTCTAGAACCAGATTCCACTCCCAGCAGGCTCCCTCCCCCATTGGTTTCCACCACTTCTCCCTTTCCTCCTCCCAGATGTTCACATGGACAGAGAGGGCACAAAGCATTTACAGATAATATGTTCACGAGTGACACGGGTTTACAGGTTTCTAATGTAGAAGAAGGCATCGTATCAAATTCTGAGAGCCTCTGTGATGGTCGACTGGCTCCACTGAAAGCAGAGGAAGCAGCTAAGAGAAGGTATCAAGCTGCAAAATGGGTAAGGAGCATGGTTGGGTCTTTGGATATACCATATGAGCCATCCAAGGAGGAGTTTTGTCTTTGCTTGAGAAATGGGATCATTTTCTATAACCTTCTCAACAAGGTTCAACCGGGAGCAGTGTCCAAGGTAGTTGTAAATCATGTTTCTGCCTATTACTAGCAAGCCGTATTAATATTAATAATATGGCTTATATACGTCGATCGACGTATATCAACCATGACCACACATTTAAATGTGGTTGATATACATCGATCGACGTATATAAGCCATATTATTAATACTAATATGGCTTGCTAGTTGACGATCGACGTGCATGAAAGGATTGTTGAGTTTTTATTATAATAATAATGATTATTATAAAAATAAAACAATTAAAAAAATAATAATAAGGATAGTTGAGTTTTTATAATAATAATAATTAGCAAGGCATATTAATTAATAAATATATCAACCAATGGTCAACCAATAATAATAATACTAATAATAACCAATGGCCAATTAATAGTTGGCATTGGTCAACCAATAATAATAATAATAACCAATGGTTGGCATTGGTCAACCAATTAGTTAGCCATTGGTCAACCAATCAACCCATTGGTTAACCGTTGGTCAGCCAATTGGTTGGCCATTAGTCAACTAATGGTTAACCGATTGTCAACCATGATCAACCAATAGTCAACCAATGTCAACCATAGCCAACCATATTGAACCATGATTAACCAATGGTCAACTAATGTCAACCATAGTCAACCATTGGTTAAGCAACCATTGATCAACCATAGGTCAACTAATGGTCAACCAATGGTTGACCATAGTTAACAATGGTCAACCATTGGTTGACATTGGTTGACCATCAAGGTTTACCATTGGTTGACTATGGTTTACATTGGTTAACCATTGGTTGACTATTAGTTGACCATGGTTGATTATTGATTTATCATGATTGACTACAGTTGACTATTTGTTAACCATTAGTAGACTATTAGTTGACTATCGGTCAACCATGGTTGACCACTGGTTTGAGAATGTTAAGAATTTTCTTGCAGCTGTTGAAGAGATGGAGTTGCCTACTTTTAAAGCTTCTCAATTAGAGCAGGAAAGCTTGCAGCAATGTTCCACTACAAAGATTATTGACTGTATCTTGGAGTTGAAGGCTTATTATGAATGGAAATGGTGTGGAGGAAATGGCTTTGGGAAGTATGCAGGCCCTTTGAGGACCACTATGCTCCCAAGGAAGACAAGATATTTCCTTCAACAATCAACTCCTTGTGTTCCTGTAAAAGCAGTTGAAGCTCTGCCAAACCCATCAGTTAGAAACATGGATGACAGAGAGAAAAGACTCGATGACATCTTTCAATCTAATGACTTAATAGGAGCTTGGTTGAAGCGGGTTGCTGTAGAAATAACAAGTGACAAGGAAAATGTTGACCCAAATCTTGTCGAAGCCATACAAGCTATTGCATCGCATGGCTCGACGCAAACGCTCATGAATCTTATCATTGCCATTATTTCCATGATTCAGAAAAGCCAGGATCAAGACAATCAGTTCTTTTCAGATTGTCTAAACCAGAAAAATGGTTACTGCTCACCTTTTCAAATTCAGGATCCAAAACCTTTGGTTACCACTCAAAAACAACATCAGATGTGTTTGGAAGCACAAAAAAAAGAAGTCACGGACATAAGATACTTATTACATAGAGCACGAGAGGATGTACATGTGTTATAGTCTGAGTGGCGAAGGCATTTTGAGTTGCTAGATAACCAGATCAGAGGAATTCGCAGTGCTGCTAGTGGATATCACAGAGTTCTGGAAGAAAGCAAGATCCTTTGCAAAAATCTTCAAGACCTCAAAGGATGCAGAATCATACCACATTTTGGAGGTCATTCTGATGCCCAAAGTGCAGTGGAATTTATTGGGGAAGATGGATCCCTCCTTGTCAATACATCGAAAATGGGCAAAGATGTACAGAGGATAATCGATTGTAATATGGTTTTTGGGCCATCTGCTACACAAGAGGATATTTACATGGATACACAGCCATTGATCCGATTTGTAATGGATGGTTACAATGTCTGCATTTTTGCATATGATCAAACAGGATCTGGAAAGACCCACACCTTGAGCTGTCCAACAGGTGCTTCTGAAAAGGATATGGGAGCAAACTATCGAGCACTCGGTGATCTCTTTGATTTATCTCAAAAGAGGAAGGATTTAATGATGTATAATGTTTCTGTTCAAATGATAGAGATATACAACAAACAAGTGAGGGATCTTCTCAGAACATATGCCTCAAACAAGAAATTAGATATTTGAAATAATGGTTATAATGGATTTAATGTACCGGATGCCATACTTATGCCCGTTAAATCAACCTCAGATGTTTTGGATTTGATGAATTTTGGCCAAAAGAATCGTGATGTTAGCTATACTGCATTGAATGACCACAACAACCGTTCTCACAGTGTATTGACTGTGCATGTGTAAGGTACATATAGTGTTTCTGGGTGTAACATTCATAGCTACCTTAATTTGGTAGATCTTGCTGGAAATGAGAGGGTGGATAAATCTGAAGTAACTAGAGATCGTTTGAAGGAGGCACAATAAATCAACAAGTCCCTTTCATTTCTAGGAGATGTTCTTGTAGCATTGGCACAAAGGAGCCCCCATGTGCCATATCGAAATAGAAAATTGACTCAATTGCTTCAAGATTCCTTAGGGGCAAGGCAAAGACCCTGATGTTTGTGCACATAAGTCCTGAACCAAATTCATATGCAGAGACAATAAGAACCCTTAAGTTTGTTGAAAGAGTGGCCTCTGTTGAACTGGGTGCTGCTCGTTTGAATAAAGAAAGTGAGAAGTTTGTGAGCTTAAGGAACAGGTAGACAATTTGAAGAAGGTGTTGGCAAGGAAAGAAGCAGAAGTAGTGCAGTTACAGAAAATGAAAGAATCTCCATACGAACTCCATACACCATTGCGAACTCACAAATTGAGCTTTGAAGGGACTGTAATAAGCAAAGTTGAGGTACAAAATGGTAATTGTAATTGTGGGTTGGTTTCTCAAGATGGTAATTGGTAGATTATGGCGATAGTTCCAAGCTTAATAATAATGAGATACCGGTAGGCAAACAAAATGGCAACCGTCGGAGTAGTCTGGGAAATGAGCGTAGAAATTTATCAGTTTTAAAAAGTGGGACAGAGGGTGAAACAAATACAGGAACTGAGACACCACCTGCATCTAAAAAGATCAATCAAATTAAAAATTCACTACAGTCCTTTGGAAAACTAATCAATGGTGTTGGTGGGGGAAAAAGAATTACAAGTGAAGTGGAGTCATCACCCCCTGTATGTAGAATTCAATGCATATTATCTAGTGGTGGATAGAGCCAACCCTTATTAAACAGGAAGCCACTTACAGTGGTCAACGCTTCGGGAAATGGCTTTCCTAGGCGAAATTCAATTGAAGGAAATGGCCTTTTTAAGAGAAATTCAATTGAAGGAAAACTAACTGTGGATTCGAGGCCACCAACTTCTCTACATGGACATGCTAAAAAAACTTGCAAGGTACCAACTGATCAACAGTCTTTGAAGGTGAGAAAACGAAGGTTGTGATAACCTACATTTGCTTAAATGTACCTATAAATCACTTTTCCCTCAAAAATTTTCCATCTCAGAAATACGCCATGATCGGGTTAGAGTCCAGAACTCAGTTATATCGGACTTCTAATGAGTATTGTTGTCGTGAATCGGGTTTTCTGAGCAATTATTTTTCGCTGTAGAAAACAGTTCATGTTATGTAAATTTTTGGATTGCGCAGTGGCATTCTGTTGATTGTAATTTAATATTTTTTTTAATAATATAAATATTTTTTAATTATAATATAGTTTTTTTCACAAAATACATGTACAACATGATATTGACATTTTAAATTAAGCACTGATGAGAATTATATGGATGCTTTTCACATTATCAACTTCATCCTATTACTTTGATATCAACTTCTATTGCCATTCAAGAAGGGGAAACAATATTATGTGAATAAAGTTTTTTTTTAAAACTTTTCTAAATAACATAAAATCAACTAGGAAAACATTAATCCTTGTATTTATCCATAAAATGATGTGCTCAAATGATTTGAAATAGATCAATATATAATTTGTTATCCTTTTTGTTCAATCACAAACCGATATCATAAATAACATGATCTTTATGAAGACACCTTCCTTTTGGGAGCTTACAACTCAAAATATCGGGAGTACCCCCACTGCTAAATTTATAGGAGTAGCCATCAATATTGCAAGTGGTGACAAGGCCATGGGTTTCATATATAGGCTTAAAATAATAGTTGGAGGGGGCTCGAAAGAACTGAATGTAGAATGGGTATTATGAAAATCCATTAGTTTGGGACTTGTGCTCGATAATCAAGATTGTGTAAAAGGGCCTTGTTGGGTATTAGGTGGAGGAGAAATTGTCTCAGCTACTTGCCATGCGGTTTTCCCTATCTACAATGGATATGGCCTAGAGCTTCTTAAGGTTGACTAAACAACTCCCTTTTGTTTTTGTTGAAACAACGAAGCCTAGTTATCATCACCAATGATTGCAAAATTGCAAAAGTATCCATCATATCAATAGACTGCACAATTTTGATGAATTTTTAGAACATGAGGTTATTTCCCAAAATGATGATGCAAAAGCCCCTTTCAAGTATTAAATAGTAAGGGGAGGCCTAATAGGCAGAGAATCCTCCTCATGTCTCGTAGTCTCAATGGAAATGCATACTCTTCCCAAGAAAGGATCAAGTACGAATATGATTATAGTGGCACACAAGTAAGTCTCCTTTGCCCCATCATGCTATATCATTGTTTTTCATCAATTTGAATCCCCACCTTATTACAATCACAATAATCAAACATCAACTCAAGGGACATTGTATGAAAATAAATTATTAAGATTAGTCTGGTATTATGTGCATTATGGAGCTTCTCATTACATTAGCATAGATCCAAATCCTAGGCTCTATCAAGCGTCGAGAGGGATGGTGCAAACCTCTCCTTGAATAGCTCCTTGAGTGCAATACTTGAGCCACCTAATCGTAAGCTCTAAAGTCTCTAGTTTAAGTCTCATATTTACTTTTTACTTTGTATCATTCTTTTTTGTTTATGGCCAACATAATATTTATTACTTTTTAATTTTTATTATTCTTTTTTGTTTACTTTGTATTATTTTGTTAATGGACAAATAGTCTAAAATCTCATATTTACCTTTTACTTTGTATTAAAAGTAAAAAGTAAAGTCTCTAGTTTAAGTCTCATATTTACTTTTTACTATGTATTATTCTTTTTTGTTTATGCCCGACATAATATTTATCACCTAATCCTAAGCTCTAAAGTCTCTAGTTTAAGTCTCATATTTACTTTTTATTTTGTATTATTCTTTTTTGTTTATGACTTTATTATTTTCTACTTTGTATTATTCTTTTTTGTTTACTTTGTATTATTCTTTTTTGTTTACTTTGTATTATTTTGTTCTCGACAAACTCACACATGTTACAAGATCTCCCTAGAGCGCCTCTCGACCCAAAAACATTCAATAAAATATCCAACTCTAATATTCCACAATAGTAGCAACAAAACGAATCAGTTTACACTATAATTTAGCATAAATAAATAAAAAATATGGTATTATGTGTATTATGGAGCTTCTCATTACAAAACATTCAATAAAAAATCCAACTCTAATATTCCAATAGTAGCAACAAAACGAATCCGTTTACACTATGATTTGGCATAAATAAAAAATAACGATAGTAATGTGGAGGCTTCTTTTCCAACAATGGACATAAAACATGTGCATATATTATTCTCGGGATTTACCAATTAGGGGTTTATGGGTTTATTGTTATATTTGAATTTTATCTCCCACCAAACCTTACACATGGTCATAAGCAAGTCCGAGTATTATTTGTGATCACTCATCCACGTGGTTCATTCTCATTCCTGTATGGGAGAGAGCATAAGAGAGGTTTATGTTAAAAACCCAATATTCAATTTAAATTATATACCAGAGATATTAACAACATGTAACAATATAAAAGATATTCAATAAACTCTAATTTTATATTATGAAGTGATTATTTTTATTGGATGAATCAAATCCTGTTCACTTGTTTCTTTGAGGTGGATTCCTTCTTATGAGCTAAGTTCAACATACAATATTCTTCTCCACCTTACACATGGAGGACTCCATCTTTATTTATAGAATCCTAATACAATACCAACCTTCTAACCACCTAGAGATATTCAATAAACTCTGATTTTATATTATGAAGTGATTATTTTAATGGGATGAATCAAACCATGTTCACTTGCTTCTTTGAGGTGGATTCCTCCTAATGAGCTAAGTTCAACATACAATATTCTTCTCCACCTCACACAAGGAGGACTCCATCCTTATTTATAGAATCCTAATACAATACCAACCTCCTAACCACCTAGTGGACCTTGTTTAATGAGGTCTCATTACATTTATTTACTAACTTAGTGGGTCTTATTTGTTAATAACAATATAGAGGACATAGTCCACTTTACATTGAATGGCCTCCACTTCTACTTTAATGGGTCCTCTGGGGCTCCCATTACCCCATAGTAATGTCATAATCATTTTGTTCATATTACAAAGAATGAGGGACCTCGATTTGAAGGGCATTCTCAATTACAATGTAGAAGGCAACATTGATAGCTCTACTGCGATGCCAATCTTAAGTAGTTTCTCATCATTGCCTCTTTAATGTTTTCGCTCCCTCCCAAAATGATAAGTACTAGGTTTTTAAAAATTTATTGTCTAGATTATGCATGACTCATGATCCAAACATCGACAATTTGTGACAATTATGGTTTTTTTTTTCACATGTCATTCACAAACCCCCCAGTGGCGCTGCCACGTCCATGGTAATAAATCACAGGGGGCCCACCCGAAGGGGCCGCACCCTATTCGCTCTGATTACAGAGCTAACTCGATGGGGACAACAAGTGAGACCCTTATATAACAATGTATAGCCACCTGAGGATTTGACCCCGAGACTTTCTGCTTACAACTTACAACACTCAACCACTTGAACTAGCCCACCAAGCTTGACAATTATGGTTAATTATTGTTCATGTTATTCATTTTTTTTTAATTAACAATTGAGACTTCCAACCAATAAAAATGAATTGAATGTATACAATTAATTCAACACTCAAATTTACATGTGGTTAACAAAAGTCAAAACAATCGTTTGCTTTATATATTTGTAATAACTATTTATACAAAATGTGAAGAATACCATTGCTTATACAATAAGTAGATATTGAAATGCATTTATGCTCCTCCTAAGTTTAAGAATCCATTTAGTTGGCCCTAAAATAAAGAGTGTGCTAGATTTGTGTTCATGATAGAGAAGACAATACAAAAGTGGATAAAAGTTGAAATTGGTTCTATTATCACTGTCAATAATATAACTTGTTATTGATACAAATCGAAAGGGATTCAATTTCTTGAGGTATATTTTTTTTTAAATTTAAACTCAAGAAATTTGATCTCTCTTGATTGATAGATCTGGTTTAAGTTTTAAGTTTTTATTTTATAAACGAACATCTATTTTTTAGTTACTTTTCATAATATTTTATTTTATAAATCAACATGGATTTTTTTTAAATACTTTCCATAATTTATTTATTTTATTTGATGAGCACCTGAATTTTTTTAATTATTTTGCTAGCAACAAACTTTACATCACATGTAACGCTACATCACACATGTAGAGCATCTCGTTTCACTGGATACAATAATAATAAAACTAAAAAAAACTTGAAACTAAAAGACTAAATTAAGTGACAGAGTAGCTTGAATTCCAAATGAATGCAACGAGCATTGCAACTCATGTTGGTTCGACAAACCAGTCCTACAATCACTCATGATGGTAACCATCTTGTCTTTATTAATTAAAAAATTAGTCATAGTTATTTATTTTTATTTTTAAATTTTAAACTATTTTATTTTATAATTCAATAGTATAACGCAAACTTTACGAAATAATTTCTTTAAAATAAAAGTCAAAGGAACTTGACTTTCATTCGAAAGCTAAATTTTCTAATTTCTTTGGGCAATACAAGGCGGAGACAGTGGCGATCCGTGCGATGCAGCGGAGGATGACAAGCGCAGCCATCGATTAAGTTTGAAATCGGACGGTGGAGACGTGTTGGCGCGAAATTGAAATTTGAAAGAAAAGAAATGATTAATTAACGAGACTTAGAGGTTGTGAATAAAAGGGGAAAGCGGTGGGAGGTAATAAACACAATTGGTGATTTGTGTGGTTGAATTTGACAGAGCAGAGGAAAAGAAGAGAGATGGCGAGAACAAAGCAGACCGCTCGTAAATCGACAGGCGGGAAAGCGCCGAGGAAGCAGCTGGCAACGAAGGCGGCTCGTAAGTCTGCCCCGGCGACGGGAGGAGTGAAGAAGCCTCACAGGTTCAGGCCTGGTACCGTTGCCCTCCGTGAGATCCGAAAGTACCAGAAGAGCACCGAGTTGCTCATAAGGAAGCTACCATTCCAGCGCCTGGTGAGAGAGATCGCCCAGGACTTCAAGACGGATTTGAGGTTCCAGTCGTCTGCCGTGTCTGCATTGCAAGAAGCGGCGGAGGCATATCTGGTTGGGCTCTTTGAGGACACTAACCTGTGCGCCATCCACGCCAAGAGGGTCACCATCATGCCCAAAGATATTCAGCTCGCTCGCCGCATTCGTGGAGAGAGGGCATAAATAATCAGTACTAATGGTGTGTTTTCACACCACCATGCACATCTATAAAATTTGTTGTATCTTTTGTTATCAATCGCCTATGTTGTCTCTTATTATCAGTACTAGGGTTTTGTGAGAATGCTTTTTGCTGCATTCTAGTACTTTTGTGTTTATTTGGGGGCGTGTGTATTTGCATTTGTTAAATCTCTCCCATAACAGTATTATCTACCATGTGGCCCGTGGAAGCAGCCCAGGCATGAATATCACTATTTCGTTTTTGTTTTGTAAGAAGTTCAACATATGCAGATGATGCAGAAGTTTATTTTTTTGAAGGTTTCCTGAACTTAATGTACTTGATCAAATCCAGATTTAGCCAATAAGTCTTTTGAAGCTCTTCCCACCTTCGAAACAGTGTACGCCATTTTGAGACTAGCCGAGAGGATATATGAACCTCATAATTAAATGTTTTTTTCAGGCCGTGGCCGAAGCAGGGGTTGCTCAATCATTAAAACTACTGAGTTAAGTCTTATGATTGGAATTATGCTTCTAAAGGGGTGTTTATAGTTTATGTGTCTGTTACTCGATTAAAACTGAAGTTGTTATTTTCTGAAGTTTCTGGTAATGAAACTATATTGGAAATTCGTGGTTGTATTTTGCAAATAAGTTGCTTGGCATCTTTGGGTTTTGCAGAGTATCACTTGTCATAAATCCAAAAGGCGCGAGTATTATAAATTTGGCAAACAAGGCTGCTAGTTATTTGCAGAAGCTATAACGGCCAAAGGGATCCACTGATGGCCTCAACGCAATTTGCATTGTGTTATATAATTATGTTTAATAATTGTTTTAATGATTTACAACCGAAAGACAGGATCATTTAATGGGAACTCTGTTAGTGAAGGTAGTTCCCATTATATGAACATGTCTATGTTTTGAACAAATAGGAGGGGAAGTGGATAGGTCGAGGAGCTAAATTAGGTGACTAATTCTAAAGCATACCGGGCATGTTCAAAATATCTAGGTCTTTATACACCAATTGGTTGGGAAGATTCAGAGCTATTCAATAGATTCTCAGAGAAAAGTTGCAGAGATAGAGAGGCACGTGGCGCTCAAGAGAGTATCGTTGAAGATTTTTTGGGGATGGTGACAATTTTGGGCAATGCTGGTTGTGGGAATGGTAGAGATGTCACAATAAATAACAATTATAGCAACCTTGGGATCAGGGTTGGAATTTGTATTCATCTTTGTTTGTTGTATAATATTTTTATTATGTTTTTTATTCTTATATTTTTCATCAAAGAATGTTTTATCCAAAATTTTAGATTTCAAGAATGAAGTTTTGATCAGAAATAAGAAAGTTTTAAGTTAAAAACTACTCAATAACAGTTTTGGGGTTTTTTTGCAAAAAAATACCTAATCACTCAATTTTCAAGTTTTGAATGGAATGGATTATAAAATTAATCTCAGTCAAAAATCTATTGTGCTATAATCTATATAACTATGAACTATGACCCTACTCAAAATTCTGAGTTAATTTATTATGTTGAAACTTTTTTTTCTTTTCAAATGAATTTTAGGTTAACAAATATCTAAAAGCTCAATTTCCAAATTTTAAAAAAGAATTGAAAATACATCTTTAATGAAATTTGAATTGATTTTTCATATAGTGACTCTCATTTTAATCTCCAAAAATAGTAAGGTGTAGTTGCTACTTGGTTTTATAGAACTAAGACATCCTCCTCATATCAAGAACTAGATTTCTTCCACTTGTAGGTGTTTTGGGACAATTTATGTAGTTATTGCCTTAATGAAAAGATTAAGGGAGGGACTTGAGAGTTGGGACTTGGCCATGCATATGTGCAATATGTATGTTGTAGGTATAGTGGGCTATGGTGGTTATTGAGTACCTAAAAGAAGAGTATGGGTAGAATTTTGAATTGATGTCTCGCTATAGTTTTAGAATTTTGTGTTGGCTTGTGGAGCAAAACAAGAGTTGTGAATTTGACCCTAATTCTTCCATCCATCAGTAAGTCTTCTTCCCATGGTTTTTTTTCTTTGATGGGTGTTCTTTCATGAGAACATGCAAAATCCTTCATTCACTCACATAGTTTTTCATAATTGGGTATGGTTTCTAGTTCTTATTGATATGATCGTATTTTCTCTTTCAATGGATCTTAAAATTCCATGTTTTGCATGACAGATTCATGGGTTATGAATGGAGCTCAAAATCAAGGATTTTGAGCATTGATTTTTATGCTTCCAAGTTGGTTTATCAATGGGAGCCAAGTTTCATCTCCCTTGTTATATAGATGCCCATAAATCAAATTTTATGCTTAGGATTTATATAATTGCCCATAAGTCATTTTATGTTGCCCAACCATTGTGAAATTCCCATGAATCGATGTGAAGGTCTAGCAGTGGTAAAAATTTGCCTTGGATTTGTTTTTCTTTGGCTTGGCCACCATCAATTTGTCGAGTCATTCATTCTTCTTTTTGGTTGTGAAATTGGCCAAGAATCAAATTGTCTTGCCCAAGAGTTTATTTTCTTGTTTTTGTTGTTGAATTCAAGAGTAAGTTGGATTGAATGGTTAAGAATGAACTTGGAGGGTTCTTTTTCTAGTGGAATTCATTGCCCAAGTTGGGTAGCCTCTCAATAGAGAGAATGCTAAAGAATATGTGGACATAGTCCACAGTATAGGTGGAATGTTGCTTTTACCAAGTTAGCTTGAGTCAACTTTGTTGGCATATGCTTGTGCCATATTGCTTTCATAATGAAATTCATTGGAGTATGAATGATGAAAATAGTTGTTTATAAATTTGCAAAACATGCCTATTGCATGTTTAGACATGTTGACAAGGGGTAGTGGATATGTAAGTTAATTTCTCCAAAACATTGGAATATATCCACTACCCCTTGTCATGTTTTTTATATCCAATTGTAATATTGAATGTAATTGTAATTGAGATTTATCTTAATTTCTTAATATAAAATTCCATAAATGTATGTTGAATGAAAAAATGAAATTAACACTCAATGGCCATTTCACCCTTGCATTATTAAAAATGATTTATCATTTCATTTTGAGAGTGGAATAGTGTGTTTTGAGCTAGTGAAACTCATAGAAAAAATCATTATTATGCATTTAAAAACCACAAATATGAATAATAATTCTAACTACAACAAATGGTTTAACCTTGAATTATTTAAAACTAGCAATTGCACCTTTGAGTGCAATAAAAGAACATTGTATTGCAAGTGAAGCAAGGATGGAGTTGTGAAGGCAAGAATTTGTAGCTTAGTAGCCACCAAAAGACATGAGGTGCAACCACTTGAAAATCGTAGCATCTAAGAAACAATTGTCGAAGGATGCCTCCACCAAGGAAAATTGTAGGTTAGCAATTGCTAGAAGATACCCCCCAACAAGCAATTGTGTTTACCTTAGCTTGGCCTCCTAGTCAATTTGTTTACCCCCCACTTTGGTAGGTGTACAATCAACAACAAATGCTAGATAAGCTTATAGTGCCCATAAAGCTTATAATCTCTCTGAGAATAATTAAATTATCCATTTCATTTTCAAAATTGCTTCTCCTATTTTGTTGATGCAACATTCCTTCAATAAGCTCGCCCAACTAGTTTACTACACCCATTAATTTAGGACATCAAGAAACATCAGGCATTTTTGACAACATACAATGTTCATATATTACTTTGACTTGAAGAACAAACAAAAACTTGGCATTAGAAACTTTGACAATTGGGATAACCTCGCTATGCTCTTTAGCTCCGCACATTTGCTTACCCTCAACTCCTCCAAAGATATCGATGCTCCCATACTTGGGAGCTCTTCTAACATCTTACAATTTTAAGCTTTGTCGTGTGCTTCAACCCTTGTACGCTCTTTAGTTTTACATTGTTGGAATCCATTTAACACTGAGAGAGGGCGTGAATCAGTGATTAGCGTAGTTATTAGTAGTTTTGAACAATGTAAAACTAAACAGCGTACAAGGGTGAATCGCGATTCACCCTTAGCACTTAACTGTGTGATGATTTAACAGGTCCATGCATCTAAAGATTTGTAAATACTGAGTATTACATTTATCCATATCTGAACTACTTAACATCTTATTCCCATCCTTTCCACGGCGAATACAGATAAAAGCAAACTTACATCAGATAACTGCAACATCAAGCATTCATACTGTAAATAATTAAGAAACTGAACAATGGAAAATACCCAAAGCATCACATAACATGGGATTTAACGTGGTTCATCCCCCCGGATGGAAGGCTACGTCCACAAGAACTGTTGTTTATTATCTTAGGGAAGGGTACAACAGTTCTTCGCCTGCGCACTCAGCTCCAGACACTCTTCTCTCTCTCTCTCAAAATTAGGTCTCTGTGCACTCAACTGCAAAGCCTTTACAATAGCTCCAAACTTACAAAACTCTAACAATATTCAATAATAACCAACAAAATTGAAGAATAACCATGTCCCATACAAAATTGCCTTATTTATAGATCAAGACCCGTAGGTCATGTCTTTACATTTCGAAAGTAGAAACCCTTAGGTTTACAAAACTGTCACATGTACGCCAATAGGTTGCTCTCGCCAAGTTGTTCCTTCTTTCACGGCCTTTAGACAACTGGTTGAAGTAGTAGTTCTCCGTGTGTGCGACCAGTCACCTTCCTCTCGATTTGCACTTACCCCCTGCTTGGTAGTTATCGAGCATCTTTGCCAAAAATAGATCTCCCATGATCTAATTGGAGTATGTGTTGTCTTCCGTCCAATACTCTGCTTAGCTGGATCTTCCGTTGACCAAACACCTTGCAGCGCTGTCCGCCTAGCATCACTGACTTCGCAGCTCTTCCGACACTGCGTTGCGCGCAACTTCGCAGCATACCAAAACTTATCCCAAAATTGTTCCAACTGAACTGCGCTCAACTTCGTAGTTCTCAAAATCCTTCCTGCTCAAAATGCCCCACCTGGGCTAGGCCCAACAGACCCCTAACACTTACATGTGGCTCGCCCCTGAGCCACCTGCAGGTGCATCTTCCTCCATCTGTTCCGTCGCCTGCGGAGCTATCTTCGCAGCGAACTCATTATATGTACCAATCAGCTTCTCGACTGCATCCTTAGTGTCTTGCTCGACCTGCTTAACTGTATCGAGCATTTCAGTTGTGACCTCTTCACCAATCTGTCCTTCCACCTGTTCTTGATTCTTGTGCAGCTCCCTTAACTTTTCTTCGATCTCCTGCGAGATCGTGCAGGCATCCTCCAATAATGGCTGCGACTTATCACCCAACTCAGTCTCTTTTTCTCTCAAGGCCTGCACTTCCTTCTTGAGACTGTTTATTTCCCTTTACCTCGGTAGTTTATCTCTTGCTGGTAGGGCCTTAAATTCTTCACTCAACTTTTCAAGTGCTTCTTGCTTTTCTTTCACTGCATTCTTTACTTGCAGTAATCCCGGGTCTTCTTCGAGGGCAGTGAATGCCTTCGATGCCGCTTCTAACAAGCTCCGGCACTTCGACACCTCTGTAGTTATGCTTTTTGCAGTGGCTTTTACCTGTTGTGCTCTTAACTACTGCTGATCTGGTGGGGTTTGTGGATTAATTTGTGCCTTCAAGGCAGAAATCTCAGACTCGTGCAAGATCTCCATGTCTTGCATCTCGGTCTTAAGACTGGTTACTAGGTCACCAATCTTAACAATAGTATTTGTTGGTTCTTGTTGCACTTCAAAGTCTGCGACCGCAGTGATCGTGGATTCTGGTCTTAGTTGGCGATCATGCGCATCTTGTAGTTCCATAGCTCTCCGCAAGCTATCTGCCTCTAACTGACTGTTAGCTGCTTGGAGCTTAGCCTGCCCCTTCAGCGCATCAGTCGTTCTCTCATGCATTTCTTCCACACACTGCAGATGTAAATAGTGTAGGCCCGGTAGTGGTATTTTTGCTAAGTCAAGCTCCATTCGTTCAACATCCTTCGTGTCCAGCATAATTTGTTCTGGTAAGGGCAGTTTTACAATCAATGTTTCTAGGTGGACGACACGGGACCTCCCGGGGACTGTAATTTACTGCTACGAAGTCCTCGCCGACTTCCCTTCAGTCTCTGATTCTCGCGGCAAGGGTAATCTTTTGCTTACTTCATCAAATTTTTGTGAAATCCCTTGCAGTGTAGTCAGGTTTTGGTTCAAACTGTCCTGAATCGCCTTTTCCTTCTTCTCCTTGTCAGTTGAGAGCTCCTCCATCTGCTCAGTGACCTTTGCGGTGATCATTATGTAGTCATCCTCGTGAAGCACTCTGTCTAATTGTTCTTTACTTGATTTCTGTTTCTTCCTTGGTTCCTTGCGCCCTGAAGGACTTCCAGTGACCTTCCTTTTTCCTGACTCTTTGTCTTCTACTATGGGACATGGGATAGGGTTATCCATGCCAGAATCACTTTGGACGTCCACAACCTCAACTTGGAATTCAGCTCGCCATTCCTTCATGATATTCTCAATATCTTCCTCATACATATGGTAGTTTCCTGGGTACCAATCAGGATTCTTCGTCTGCGCTTTAGCTGAAATTGAGATGCATCGCAGCATAAAATTTGACAATGCAGATATATTTGCTTGTTACTTGCTTTGTTATTCGAGGCGTAAGCATGATGGCCTCACGCAGCTGGTCATAATATGTGTAAAAGAACAATGCTGTCTCGTGCTGTCTTTCGGGATTCAAATTTGCCCAAAGGTTCTGATATCAAGCACCTCTGTAGTTCGAAGTGTCTGTGTTCACTCCAATGTACTGCTTTAGCTCCTTCCATCCCACGAAGGCAATCAACACTATTATCCAGGTGAAATGGAAGTATCCACCATTGATCTGCGTGTCATTCAGTTCCTCTAGGAACTCATTCAGTAGATATTGACACCAATTAAATTCTTCTCCTTCAACAACTGTGGTGCCAAGTAGTACTGCGCCTGCAAAGACTTCTAATGGTCTGCACTTCTGAGAATTTTGCCCGCTAACAGCTGCGTGACAAACCGTATTGCTTGGTCATTTATGTCATCCGTCTGGAAGCCTTGCTTCCCTTTGACGACAGACTGTGTTTGCTTCATCAACGCGGCTACCTCTTTATCCTTGCTTTTCCCCTGAAAAACTTCTTTGGGTCTTCTCCCCTTTTGCTCAACCCAGTTATCCGATGTATCAAGTCAATCGTCAGGTCGATGTTCTGGTCAAGCCATAAATATCCCTGGTGGATGCGTGCTATCAGAGTTCGCACCACTGCATTAAGCTCCGACGATCTGTCAAAGTGTGGGAGCCTGAGTAAATTGAGTAGCCCTGACTTGGCTACTCCGGATAGCCAGCTTTCCGCGACCAGAGTGAGGTTGCCCTTTACATTCTTCTTCCAGCACATGTATTTGTCGGGCTGGAACTGTGGGAACCTCGGCTCGTTGGGCTTCTCCTTCTGCATTGCAAGAAGATCATAGTCCTCCCATTTACAGACGGGAATCTTACCTAGTAGATTTCTGTCCACCTCGACATGCTTTGATATCGACGAGAGTGGTATCTCATACTTTGGACTCTTCAGTAGTTTAATGGCCGGTGCATCCAGTGCACGTGGTGAGATATAATCTGGGGTCATAGTTAAAGGTATCTCTTTATCGGCAATGGGCATATTCGGCCCCACTAAACTTGTCTTCGGTATCTTTGTTCGCGGCCCTACCAGATTTTTTTCCTTTGTCTTGCATTGAAGGACCGTGTCTTGGTGATCTTCTTAATGCTTGATCTGGTTCAGTGACAACTTTCTTGTTCGGGGTTCTCATTAACCCGTCAATCCCTCCGTATTGGAACAACCTCACAGTATCCTGGACCGTGAACTCTTTGTCAATAAAGGATCTCTTTGACATTCACTTGCACACTACTCGGAAAACTAGTGGATAACTTGCAGAATTAACTCAGAAAACAATGCCTGCAAGAAATTCTAAGTGCTCTGGTAATGCCCGCGAGTCTAAATGTTGCATTATTTATAGGCGTGACTGCTCCTCCTTCGCACCCCTTAACGGTTAGATAAGCATTAAATGTAGTATCCTTTAGCCAAATATGGTAGATGCTTCGGTCAATTCCTTCATTAACTCGTTCAGAACGAGTATTTGTGTATTAAATGATGAAGCGATCGGTAGGAAAGTACTGTGTAACGGCTATATTTCCGACCGACACTGTAACGACTTTTTTCTGGGGTGTTGCATCGAACTGCGCAGCAGGTCATCATTGGTCCTGCGTCGTTACTTCGCGGTGTCTAATTTCTTTTCTCTTCGGGGTTGCCTTTTGAATGTCGCAACAGCGCAGTGTTTCGTTTCTTTTTCCTTTTCTTTTCTCATCATATTATATATATATATATATTTTTTTTTGACGCGCAGCTTCAGTAGTGCTGCGTGTTACATAGATCTATCTCAACAACTTTGTGTACAGACTCTTCACAGTTTCTAGTGCCCAATTCCAACTATACTTGGCACTTAGAAATTTTTTTCCCTTCTTCTTGATCATACATGATGTTGCGAAGCAGGACTATCGCGGTAAAGCTTTAGTCTGCTTCCATTTATCAAATTGGGCAGTGTATCACCGACTAAAGTAGCTAACTGGACTGCACCACCGTTAGTAACTTGTATAATAGTATATGGCCCAAGCCAATGCATTTTAAACTCCCCAGGAAACTTCATGAATTTACTATCGTATAGGAGGACTAGATCACCTACCTGGAAAGACGTGCTCTTGATGTGGCGGTCGTGCCATGCTTTCTCACGCTCTTTCTGTACTTGTTGGTGAAAACCTACGATGAAGCGATCCTCTTCAAGACCAACCAAGTGTAATAGCCTTTGTTCCAGTGCTGCACGATCTGCCATCCCTATAAATGCAGCTATTCTCAAGCTGGGAATAATGTACTCCATTGGCATTATTGCTTCCTCCCCATAAGCCAGTCTGAAAGGTGTATGTCTAGTTAATTTCTTGCATGTTGTTCTGTATTCCCATAATACAGATGGAATGTGCAGGTCCCAGTCATCACGGTTTACGTTGCATATCTTGGTTAGCGCATTCTCGAGTACTTTATTGAACACTTCAACAGTTCCATTCGCTTGTGGGTGATAAGGCGTACTTCGTTGATGATGGATGTAGAACTCTTCAGTCAAAGTTTCAATAGTTCTGTTCAGAAAATGGGTGCCTTGATCACTCATCAAAAGTTTTGGACATCCAAATCGTGTAAGGATGTTCTCAAAGATAAACTCGGCAGCTGTGGCTGTGGTGCAATTTTTTACTGGTTTTGCTTCTTGCCATCTGGTGAGGTAGTTAGTTGCAGTAATAATGTACCTCGAACCAGTTCTCTTCCCTGGTGGGTTAATAGGTCCCACAAAATCAATTGCCCATTTTTTGAATTCCTGCAAGGTCAGCTGAGGGCTCAACGGAATTTCATCTCTTCGTGATGGATTTCCTGTCCTCTGACAGACATCGTAGCTCTGAAAATGTTCCTTCGAATCTTTATGGATTGTTGGCTACCATAGCCTTGCGCGCAATACCTTCTGCGCAGTAGCTCTTCCTGCGTAGTGGCCTTCTGCTGCTCCTGAATGCGCATCGGCTAATATATATGGCTTCTCATGCTCCAATACGCACCTTCGCAATATTTCATCAGGTCCTAACTTGTACAGCTAACCTGCGATAATGGTGAAGTCTGCGACTTGCATTACTAGCTGTTTTTTCTGCTGCGTAGTGAACTCTTGAGGTGCTACCCCTGAAGTTAAAAAGTTGATAATGTGCCGATAATACTCATCGACGACCTGTATAGCGAACAATTGCGCGTAAGGCAGATTGTCTTCAAGGTTTGTAGGCTCTTCTCCTGACTCAATCTTGGACAAATGATCAGGTCCTAAGTTTAACCTGTCTGGCTTAACCACTATTTCAAAGTCATACTCTTGGAAGAGTAACAACCATCTGCATATCCGCCCCCCTAACAATGGATTATTGAATAGGTATTTCAATGCAGAATGGTCGGTAAACATAGAGAAGTGCGCACCAAGCAAATAGTGTATGAATTTCTGTAATGCATATACCATTGTGAGTCCTTCTCTTTCAGTGGTGGTATAGTTCTTCTCAGTAGATGACAAATTTCTGCTCGAAAATACAATGGGGTGATCAATGCCTCCTTCTCCTGGCTGAGCAAGAACAACGCCCAATGCTATACATGAAGCATCAACATGGACGTGAAATGGCTTCTCCCAATTTGGAAAAACTAGTATCGACACAGTGACCATCTTCTCTTTCAATGTGTCAAATCCTTTCTCACAGTCCTCGTTCCAACTAAATGGTCCATCTTTCTTTAAAATTATCTCCATTGTTGCGGTTATCTGCGCATACCCTTTTATGAATTTCCTGTAGTAACCGGTATGCCCTAGTGTGGTGTGCAATTGTTTAACTGAATTTGGTGTAGGAAAATTTACAATAACTGCGATTTTCGCAGGATCAACCATCAAGCCCTGCTTGCACACAATGTGTCCCAGCAGAATCCCATAAGGAGCACAGAAAATACATTTCTTCAAATTCAAAGAAATCAGATGCTGTCTGCATTTTTCCAGCATCATCCTGAGGTTCGTGGCATGGTTCTTTAGTAACCCAAAAATGGTCCAATCATCAAAGTAAACCTCTAAAAACTTGTGTATGAATTCTTTAAATGATGCGATCACCACTCTAGAAAATATGGCTGGTGCGTTCTTTAGACCAAAAGGCATCACTGTATACTAGAACGACCCCCATTCTGTTGCAAAAGTGGTCTTGTGTCTGTCTGTTGGATCAATTCTGATCTGATGGTATCTAGAAAATCCACCAGTAAAATAGTATGCCTCATTGCCTCCCACGTTATCAAGTACTTTGTCGGTAAAAGGAGTAGGAAATGGGTCATGCATTGAAGCATCATTCAACTTTTTGAGATCAACACAGATCCTGATCTCACCCTTTGTTTTCTTATCTTGGACAACCATCGGGCTTATACATTCAAATTCTTCAACTGGCTCAATGATCCCTGCATCGAGGATCTTGTTGAGTTCTGCCTTAACTCGTTCTTTGTAGCGCGGATTTAATCTATATGGCCTTTGTTTCATGGGTTTAGCGCCAGGCTTAAGTGGAATTTTCATAACTCCTAAGTCTCCAGAATGCCTTTCATCTCTGTGAACTTGGACGGGAATACTTCCTGATATTCCTGTAATATACCATGACCTCCGTAGTTGTATCGTTATCCCAATAGTCTCCTATTGCTGCGAACTTCGGCTCTTCACTGGTGCCGATGTTCACTTTCTTCGTTTTAACTGGTCCACTCATATTTGGAATTTCCAGTGGAGGTCCTTCTACCTCGCGCGTTCCTTCTAATTCAGGGATCTTTATGTTGCGTGGGTCTTCCTCATCGCTGTCTTCCTTATCTACAACTTCTTCAGCTAAGTTATAACAGTCCAAGGCTTGCTCTACTTGTTCTTTCCAGTCTGGTTATAGACTCGCAAGTACGCTGTTTGCTTCAAAAAATTCTTCTAATGTTATATTTTCCTGCCTGCAATCTGCTCCAAATGTCTTTTGCTTGATAAGCTGTAGCGCTTCATTGATAGTAGGATGGTCATCTTCAAAGCTAAAGTCCTTCTGGAAGCTCGCAGTGAGGACAGACCAATCCACAGTTCCTCTTCGCAATTATGCTTCTAGATACCATTTCTTTGGAATAGGCTCTTCCAGTGTATGCACAAAAAGGTGTACCCATTCTGTCTGTGGTCTTTCTTTCCAAGCTTCTACATAGGTTGCAATATGCTCCCCTGGATCCGTCTGGCCATTGTATTTCTCAAAAGGTAGTGTAACCTTATCAACAAACCTGATCTGCATTTTAATTCTACACTGGTCCCAAGTTTTCAGTGTCTACTTATGCGTAGCCCACCATCTAGCAGGTATCTCACGCAGTGCCATGTCTAATGCTGAGACGTGGTGTTCATCTGCAACTGCTGCAGTGTATTCTTTTATAAATCAATAAACGTTAGCTGAACCATCATAAGTGGGGATTGGACTCACCTTCTTTCCAATCCAGCGCAGTGATTTTGTAATTGTCGCGCATCTCCTGGCAGATACTTCATGCATTCTGTGTTGCCAGTTTTCCAATCCTGCCTTAGAGTCTGAGATGGAAGAACTATCACAGCTCCAGTTGAGCGTTCCATCCACAGTAGGATGAGTATAATCCGTAGCATTTGTTGTCATCTTATAGATACGGTCGAGATCTTGAGCTTTGTACTCCTCTTGAATTGGTTCAACATATCGCTCCCCTTGCGAAGGGTCCAATGGTGCGACAACCCTTATGTCATTGCCTTCAAATATCATTTTCATTGTTTTCAGATGTATGATGGTGGAGTTTGTCATTTCCCAATCGATGCCCAGCAGTGCCGGATAAGGATTGCTATCATCCACAATTTCAATTACTTCAAAGTCTGCATAACTTTGCACTCCGTCAATGTCGACAATGGTATTGGGTAACCTCCCCAATGGTATAACTGTGCCTTGATTAGCCATTCTTAACTGTATAGGTGACCACTGTAACTTTGGTTTCCCCATCGCCTTCCATGTCTGCTTGGTCAAGACATTTAATTCGAATCCAAGATCCAGAATGATGTCATCCATCTCATAGTATCCAATTTGTGCAGTGAACCACATTTCCCTCCCAGTTCTTTTGGGACTCCTAATGCTATGAACTGCGCCATGGGCAGTTCTCCCCTCGCTATGTGATTCATACTGATTTATAAGTTTTTCAAGTTCCATAAGAGTGTCTTTGTTCTTCAATAACTTGATGCTGCTTCGTAGGAACTGCGCAACAGCAGTGGATGTATCTGTTATAGTGCACGTCTGATCATATGCCAGTGGCATGTCTTCTATTTGTTGTACTTCACTACGCAATGAGATCCTTGGTGAAGTAGGTGGGGGTTGTTTGAACATGTCCCGCGCTTCTTTAAATACATCTTCATTTTTCTGTAAGTTAAAAGGAGGTGCTTTCCCTGGAGCTTTTCTAATCCATACTGTCTCTTTAGGGGTTCTTCTTAGCGTCAGTTGTGCCAGAAGTTGAGGCTTTTGCGCTTTTGTCTCTTCCTGTATCAGCGCCACTTCGCGTTACTGCATTTACACTCGGATCTGTAGGTCTACTCTCTACTGCAATTAACTGAATGTTAGGGTTCGACGTTTCTGTCCTTTTCTGCTTCTGCATTTCTACCTCAAGCACAGGGAAATCTTCAATCACATGATAAAATGATTTACAGTAGTTGCATGTGGTGCATGGATTAGTACATTCTCTAGATACATGAATTGGCTAGCCACAGTTATAACAGATTACCTGGCCTCGGCCTCTTCCTTGAGCTGGGCCAGCATTTCTCCCTCTCCCGCGGTATCCACCACCGTGGCCTCTATATCCACCCTGATCATATTGGGTGTTCTCCTGTTTTGGCTGTTTTTCTTCTTGAACGCGATACATTACAACGCCCCGCATTGCTTCCATATCTCACTTTCTTTCATTCATTATCTCATAAGCGCGACAATTGGACTCATCATGTCCAACTGATTTACAAAAATTACAGTATAAGTTTTTAGGTATTTTTACATATTTATGTATCAGATAACAGTCCTCAGGCCGGTGTCCTGTGGTTCTACAAATTTCATACCATTGCGCTTGGTTCTGATTCATATTCATTGGGTTTGGTGCACCACTGTTAAGGTAATTTTTAAATAAGGGGCAATGTTCTTTGGTGTGGTCCTCTCCTTTGCATCTTGTGCACCAAACTTCATATCTTTGTTCATGTCTTTGTTCCTTTCCATTCTTCATACCTTGCAATTCTAATGTCAAGGTAGCCAACTGGTTCTGGATCTGTAACATCCCAGAACTACTCTCTCCAATTGGTGAAGCCTCCAACTTCATCGTGATCTCCAAGGCCTCAGCCTACGATACAACCTTCTGTTGCATTAGTGGTTGTTTGATATGGGGCAAAAACACAGCAATGAACCACTCTTGGTGCTATTGCGGAGCTATCATAAAGCTTACTTGGTCCAACATTGTCTTAAATTTTTGGTCAAATTCCCATACCGATTCAGTATGTTTCTGTTTGATTTCTTTCAACTCTGTTATGCACTGTGATTCTGATTTCGGCTTCTTGAATTCTGCTAACATCTCAACTTTGATGTTTGCTAGGGTTCTCATCTGTGCTTGAGAGTATTTCGTAAACTAGTGTAATGCTCTATCTCTAAAAGTAGTGATGAGCTGTGCTCTCTTCACAGCGTCATCCTGAACTTTCTTTACACTCCATACGGCTTCACACATAAACCAATGCCGATCAAGGTATTCTAGATCTGTTCCTTTGAATATCGGCAACTTTATATCGTTATTAGCCATCCTCCTTCCGGATTGTGTACGGTTTTGCGATTGGTTCCCTGCGGTAGAAGTAGACGCAGGCTGCTGGGTCGTGCTAGGGATAGTATTCTGTGGAATGGTCTGAGTCGTAGTGGTCTGAGCACTTGCTCCTATGGTGCTACTAGTACTGAAGGTCTGTGGGATGGACTGCGCGATGCTCGCAACGTGTGGGTTTTGGACTCCTGGATTCTGAGGTGTAATACGCTTGATTATGGCTGATAATTGTGTGTTCTGAGTATTAAGGTCACACGGAATTTCAGTATCTACGCGTTTTTTAGGTCCTCTGGGATTCTTTTCGTTAGTAAGCTTATATCTCTTTCCACTTCTCAATGTATGGTTTTCTTCGTCAGAATCAATGTATGTATTTTCTACCATGACAGATTCAGAATTATTACTGCATTCTTAAAACACCTTTCTCAACTAAAAGCATTTTAATGTATAGACTGATATTTTTTAGGAACTTACCTCTGAATCCTTCAAAGAAGTATGATTCTGCTTGGCTGTAGGATTTCAGTGTGTCTACAACAAACTCGGTCACAAATCCTTCAAGTATGCTATCAACCCAGAAGTCAACTGCTCGCGACAGTGGGCTGTCTATTGCTTTGAGCTGTTCAGTAAGCTCCATATTCCACTCTATAGGTACTCCTCCTTGAGAACAATTCTTTCTTTCTGCGAGGCGTGATATCCACTCGTGCAGCTTGTTTGGAAACGATGCCCAAAAAATCTCATGGATGTCCCTCCACAAGTATCTGTTCAACCACTCTACGTCAGATAGACGTGGGTGTTTGTTCTCTTTCTTTGTAAAACATCTTTCAATCTTATCACACCAAGCCCATATCTCTTTCTCTTTTGGATGCCAACTGTCTGAGCCTAATGGGAACTCATATTCTTCTTCGCACATTACTTTTTCAAAACACACTATCGCATCACTGAGTCTTAGCGCGGCAACGAAACCATTTGTTGGTGTAAATACTGATCTAGAGGTTTTCCAATGTAGACCCAGGTACTTCGCGGTGCAAGATACCAACAAAACCCCTATTCACTGACCCTTTCGGCAACAGACTGCGAGCAACCTGAGGTCTCACCCGAGGTGAAGCCTAGGGGGTGGTTGCGGAATCAAGTTTCCACAACCTAGTGATGCGAGTGTCTAAACTAACTGAGGCGCAGCGCGGTAAGAACTTCCACGCTGCGAACAAAAGACTACGCAAAGTCTTCTACTTCACGTTACGACTGCGTGGTACTAATGGACTACAGCAACAGGTCAGCGCAAAGGGTATATACACTTCCTTGCAGATCCCTCTTATGGATTCTTAGACTTGGCGATGTGATGATAAGCTATCAACAACCTAGCTCGCAGCACTTATAATGGATCAGCACGTCAACCAGACCGCGCGTTCACTTCAAGGATTGATCAACCTAACCAATCTTACTTAACAGTCTTAATCATCCACTAACACTTAGACTGTTTCAAGCATATGAATTGAAGTGAAATATATAATGCTGGGCGTCCTGATATCGCAATTCAGCCTTAGCACTTAACTATGTGATTATTTAACAGATCCATGCATCTAAAGATTTGTAAAAACTGAGTATGACATTTATCCATATATGAACTACTTAACATCTTATTCCCATCCTTTCCATGGCGAATACAGATAAAAGAAAACTTACATCATATAACTGCAACATCAAGCATTCATACTGTAAATAATTAAGCAACTAAACAATGGCAAATACCTAAAGCATCACATAACACGGGATTTAACGTGGTTCACCCCCCCTAATGGAAGGTTACGTCCACAAGAACTATTATTTATTATCTTAGGGAAGGGTAAAACAGTTCTTCGTCTGCGCACTCAGCTGCATATGCTCTTCTCTCTCTCTCAAAATTAGGTCTCTGCGCACTCAGCTGCAGAGCCTTTACAATAGCTCCAAACTTACAAAACTCTAACAATATTCAATAATAACCAACAAAATTGAAGAGTAACCCTGTCCCATACAAAATTTCCTTATTTATAGATTAGGACCCGTAGGTCATGTCTTTACATTTTGAAGGCATAAACCCTTAGGTTTACAAAACTGTCACATGCACGCCAATAGGTTGCTCTCGCCGACTTGTTCCTTCTTTCATGGCCTTTAGAAAACTAGTTGAAGTAGTAGTTCTCTGTGTGTGCGACCAGTCACCTTCCTCCTGATCTGTACCTACCCACTGCTTGGTAGTTATCGAGCATCTTTGCCAAAAATAGATCTCCCATGATCTAACCGGAGTATGTGCTGTCTTCCATCCAATACTCTGCTTAGCTGGATCTTCCGTTGACCAAACACCTCGCAGCGCTGTCCTCCTCGCAACATTGACTTCGCAGCTCTTTCGACACTGCGCTGCGTGCAACTTCGCAGCATACCAAAACTTATCCCAAAATTGTTCCAACTGAACTACGCTCAGCTCCGCAATTCTCAAAATCCTTTCTGCTCAAAATGCCCCACCTGGGCCAGGCCCAACAACTTAATTGGACTTTACACCTTGGTGGTGTACCTTTGCGCTCTTAATGTATCATTGCCTTATGGTATATGCACAATCTTATACTTCATCTTGATGTGTCTATGACTTGTGTTGTAGCATCCCTTATGGGTAATGCGCCCTTGGTGCATTGATACTTTGCAGAATCTGCGCATACTCCAACTTCTTCTTAGTGGAATATTGACCTTTGCCTTGTCATATTTTGTGGGACATGCGCACTTGTTGAACCGCCAACTGTGGAATTTTCTCATAGATTGTCTTCAATCGTTTTACCTTTTTAGGAACTCGTGTGCGTTCCATTTACTGAAAGCATCTTCTGATTGGTTGTATTTGTGCGCTTTTTGGATTGTCTAACCATTAACTACTCGCACACTTCCAACCTTTAACCAAGCAATGCTCAGGCTTGCTTGCGTACACGTACCATTTGTTCAACCAACTCCTTAGCTGCTTGAGCACATGTACCATTGTCCAACGAACTCCTTTGCTACTGCCATGTGAATGTATGACATGGTGGACTTGATTTCTGCGCAAGGACCAAATGCTATAGGATACATTACTTATGTTCTTTCTTGAACTGGATTTGCTTGATGTATGATGTATCCTTGAGACACATCTCCAGATTGAATGCACTTCTAGATATACTCCAAAGTTGCATACATGTCTGCCATCTTCACTATTTGCGCATATACTTCTGGTATTCATGTTCTACTTCATTTTGCGCATATACTACTTCAAAGTGGTTTCCATATACTTCTTCATACTTCTGCAGGAATACTGCATCCACTTTGACTTCAATTGATATCAATGACTCAGACTAAATCAATTGACTTCCTCTTTGACATTAGTTGACGGTCAAACACCTAACATCATCTTTAGTTGACATCAATGAAAACCAATGCTCAACACACACATCTGTCTATCCTCAACACCTCCAAAGATACCAATGTTTCCATATTTGGCAGCTTTTCAAACTCAGAGCATCCAATAACACTTAGGATTTGAAGCTTTGTCCACTACACCAACCCTAGTATGTTCTTCAACTTCAGTACAAATGCATATGCATAAAATCCTAGAAATATACACTTATATATAGATCATTATTCTCATCTACAAAATATTTCAAATTCGTTCTGAGACAATGTGGAGCAATATTAATAGTGATTAAACATATAAATGTACTTAACACAACAAATTCTGATTTACCTGTGACTCATGCTGCCCTAATGCGCTCCCTGAAACTTGTAGAACCATTGCATTCTTCATTGGATTCCAGTAAAGCAAGGAGGAATAGGGGCATTGGAAAATAGTCACCGAAATGGGAAATATATGACGGTAGGCGATGGAAATGAACTCAAACTGCAACAAAGTACATGTTTTAGCCCTTGGAGTTTGCTTAGGACGCATAAATTGTGGGGAAGATTGCAGTGGCATACACACTAATGTTGACGATATGCATGGATCTGTATATTGTAGTATACATCAAACAATTATAGACGCGCACTAAGCCCACTGAAATTTTAGTGGACAACTGTACAATGTAGGTGATGGATAACAGATGGCCCAAATTCAATTGATGGATGAAATTATCCCAATCATCGACCTAAAGATCAGTCGATTGGCGATGTAGAAAAAGAGAATTTCGAGGAGTCGATCTCACTTGGGAAAACGCCTTATGGCGTAACAAGATAAATAACTACAATGTAGCTAAGTTCTTGCCATTGGTATAAGCGCAATGAAGGGATTGAAAGAAATCCACATAACTCACAAGGAACCAGTGGTGAAGGAAGCAATGCCATGATTGAGAAAGAAAGCCATAGGCACATAACTCATAATGCTCCAATTGAAGGGTGTTGAGATAAGGTATAATGTTTCAAGAAAAGATGGGGAGTTAATAGATAATGCTCTGAGCATAAGTTATAAGCATCAATGCTATAACTATTAGTCGTTTGATGGTATCAATGGTTGCATAAGTCATAAGCATTGACACTATAATTAATAGTGTTATGATGGTATGGGCGCCATGAGTACTCTTTGATTGAGAGGCGTGGAGAAAAGTGAAAACCCTTTGAGATAAGTCAGTTTTGATGGTGAAAAAACAAGCCATGGGAGCATAAATGATAATGCTCTAAGGAAATGGAAATGAGAGGAGTTAACAGATAATGCTTTGAGCATAAGTCATAAGCATTGATGCTATAGCTAATAGTGCTTCGATGGTATCGACGATTGCATAACTCATGACCTTCAGTGTTATAACTAACGGTGCTTCAATGGTATCGGTGCCATAAGTACTTTGATGGTATCTGCACCATAGGTCATTACAGTATCAACCATATAGTTGGTAATACTTCGACGGTGTTGATGCCAAAAGTGATGAGGGTATTGATGGGATCATTGAGAATCCTCTGATGACATCAGTGCGATAAGTGATAAGGGTATCAGTGAGATAACTCAAAACCCTTCCACGACATTGTCGTGATGATACAACAAGGTGAATAACGTTATAAAATCAGGTGGTTATTGGTTCCAAGTTCATTATTGTCAATAAAGGGAGAATAATTTAGTTGGGGAAATTATTGAAAGTTCGGTGGTCAACTGATTTACTTAGCACAAGTGTCTTGGAGGAGCAAACAATAGGGTAGACCACTTGTTGAGTTAGTAGATAAGTGTCATATTTTCTTCTTATCGAAGGAGATATTATTTCTTGGTTTATTTTTTTATTGGTGGTTTTTTACTGAAAACCTTTTTTTAATACTTACAACCCTAAAAGCCGCAATGATGCCATACTTTTATGTCGACATATCCACGACTTATATTTATAATTGATAATGCTCTAATTGTATCGGCGCCATAAGTACTCTGATGGTATCTACACCATAGGTGATAACATTATCGACCAAATAACTGTTAATGCTCCAATGGTGTTGGAGCATTACAAAATCTTAGGTTAGGCAATGAGTAATGCTTTGAGAGCTAGTTCACAAAAACCTAAGACAACATTGATAAAGCATGTATTTCCCAAATTACAAAGCCTTGCACCAAGCCCTTCACCATGTGCCAATCCCAACTAAAAGGCCCTCATTAAGTTTAATTCATGGGTTATTTAGAATCTCAAAAACCCTAACTATCGATTAATCCCAAGTTATTCAAAGCACAAAGTAGAGAGAACAAATAAAATTTTAAAGGTGCACTCACCCCAATTGAAAACCCTTTAATTGGGTTCATTTGTAGGTTATTCTCAATTTCAAAGCTAAGATTGAATAAATTTATGATAACATTATTTATCAATCCCAATTGAAAACCCCTAAGTAGTGTTCATTCCTAGGATATTTAAGCTCTCCAAAACCTGACCTAGGGTTTACACCCAAATTATTTAGAGATCCAATGCAGAGAGAAGGAATAAACTTGTGATAGTATTATGGAAAAAAATATAGCTATCCCTTGGCTCTTAAGTGGAATCCTTAGATTGAGAGAAAACAAAAATGAAAGGATCTACCTTTTGATAACCCACATCCATAGGCGTAACTTAAGAAAACCAATATCATCCTGTTACATTGAGAAATGTGTTAACTATTCTAGCTTTAAGCTTTCCATAACTTAAACGATTCATTGCCCATTGGAATGTGGTCAAGGGGTAAGTTTGAATGCTTACAACAATTGTAACTTAGGTTCAAAGTTTGGAAGGCATGCGTGCTCTTAACTTGGGTCCACGTGGTAATGCCATATTTTTAGGAAGCGACCACATTTAAGTCCTTGGTGAGTTTGACGTAGAGCGCTCAGACAATTTTGTGGCAAGGTATTTTAGTTATAATGCTAATATTTGGTAAGAAGTTACAAATTGTCTCTAGTTAACAGTGTTTAACGACTTCTAAAAAAACTTCAAGTATTCATTTAATAACGTCCTTAACACTTATAAGCTATTCTATATCACGTATTATCTCTAATGAATGGTCACTCTTATTACATGCTATGAGCTCAGTGTATTATGGGAAAAGGCATATCTATTTCACTTCATAGTTCATGGTAAAGCTATCTATAGATATGATGTTTGATCTCATGATCTTACAACACCCATTCTGAATGCTATGAGTGCAACACGTAGTATGAACAAAGAGATACCTGCAGCTTAGGTTACATGATGATCCTTTCTATTACTTATCTCTATACTATTGATAGGACATAATAAGGAGATCTCATATCACTAATTAGAGAAGAGCTTGTACATAATTACCATAACTAAACTGTGTCATGCATAAATGATAGAGCAAACAATATGTGGAACACAAATAAAGAGAAGTTGACACTTGGGATTCTGTTAGTTTAGTTTAGTAAGTAGTCCAGACCAAACTTTTCAGTCCCAAATTGTAATACCCTCTGTTTGACATTTGGAATATATATTGAATCTATTATGTAAATGTTTTCTTATTTGGATTGTGCGATTGGCTTATCAAGCTAATCGGAATGCTATGTAAATATTTGTTGATAAATGATATAAATTGACCAAGATGGTTGTGTAAGGTTCACTAAAGGAGCTATGATTCCACTAAAGGGGAAGATGAAAGGGGACCTATGGGGGATTGAATCATTGATTGCCAATTTTCAAGCATAGAGCCAATCCAATTGCTGCCATGAACCTTGAAATAACCAATTACCACATTTTACTGTTTCACCCAATCATTTAATTTCTGTGTGAGGTTGGTGGGAGAAGTCCTTTCATGTGGTTAAGGAAGCACGAAGATGAAGGCGCTTTTGGCATAGTTGCAAAATTCCTTTCTCCCATGATCAAAAGTTATGCCAGGGGAGTCGGTTGCTTTCCCCTCTATCCTACCCTGGAGTCAGGTCATTGAGCTTACCTTCATGCCTGCACGCTCGCAGACCCAATTGATACTCACACATCCACTCGCCTAGACTCTATCAAGACTTACACACCCTTGCGGACATAGACATCCTCCCTCGTAGACACATAATCACCCTCGTTACACTTAGACCCCTAATGTGGGCTTACACTCTCTGAGACTCGTTCACGCGTGGACTTGCCCGATTTGTTTCTATGGAGACCTTCACCTGGTTCACCCTTGCGTCTAGGTCGTTACACTGCGTAAACCATTAGAGAGATTTTGAGATCAAAAAATGGCCTCGTAAGAGATGTACTAAAACAATTTGAGATATATTAAAATATTATGAGTTAGGGGTTTTATGGAGTACGTAACAATATAAATAACCATGGTTGAGTTACATTTCAAAATTCATTAGAAATAAAATTAATAAAATGACTCTACATTGATGTGACTAAGATTCATTGTAAATTCCCAAAAATTGATTGTCATTTACCATTTATTTGTCTTAAACTTCCAAATGAAATTAAATAATAATTTTTTTTTTAAGAGCTATTTTTTTAATTTTTGTTGACTTTTTGTATTTAGTATTTTTCTCATCAATTTATTCTAATGTAATTTAATTGAAAATTTACTTACATGTAAAATGTTAATAATATTATTATAATCCACATTGCATTATTATTATTATTCTTTATTCATTAATTTATGTTGATTTTTTATATTTAGTACTTTTCTTATCAATTTAATATAATGTGATTTAATTGAAAATTTATTTGCATGTAAAATGTTAATAATATTATTATAATCCACATTGTATTATTATTGTTATTATTCTTTATTCATTAATATAATGTGATTTCATTGAAAATTTATTTACATATAAAACGTTAATAATATTATTATAATCCACATTGCATTTTTTATTATTTTTTATAAGCTAGTAGTAGTTCCTTATATTATCAGAATCCAAAAGTAAAGAGTATCAGAATCTGAAGGCCCTCTCATGGTAGAGAAAACACACTTCAGAAAATACAGTAGATGTTTCTTAATAGAGTAATCATAAAAAACCAAAGGTCCTCTCATAGTAGAGAAAACAGACCAAAAAAAAAACAGTATGTGTTTCGTCACCGAGTAAATAGGATAATCGAGTTCAGAGAACATAGTAACGAGTTCAGATAACTAAAGAAGCAAAGCAGTTAACTAATAAGGCAAAAAAAACCAAAAAGGAACTAGGTTAGCCGGCGAAGCCTAGCTACTGTTGTAATCCTTCTAAACAGGTTGAGTGGTAGGGTCCTTCTGAAGCGAAATGCCGAACCGTTGAGCAAACTACTTCTGATTGAACATGAGTTGCTTCATCATGTCCTCCAATTCATCTAGCTGCATCAGTATCTCTGCTTGAGCCTCGTTAAGGTTAGTGAGCGCCTTACCAACAACCTATTTATGTGTCCAATGGAGGTCCAGGGTCTTCTGATAAAGGGTAGCGCGGCCTCTGGTATTGCTGGGATCAGGGATTAACGCCTCAAATTCCTCCCGAATTTCCTCATCGATCATGCAACTACGGGCGACACGAGTGTCATCTTCAGTGTCAGTGATTTCCGCGCGAGCTTGGACAGGGATTTCAGAGTGATATTTGTAAGCCTTATCCACCACCCCCCGCATGAGTCTGATGGGAGGAGAGGAGGAGGAGCCTTGCGGCTGTGCGCTGGCTTGCCGAGTAGCTTGATGGGTGCAGGGTTGCTTCTTGGGCAGCATGGTAACAGTGTGCAGGAAAACAACTCTCCAAGACGAGCTTGTATGAGGAACGGTGAGCGGCCAGAGAAGAGGGCTGAGGGGGTGAAGCTCAGAGCAGGAGCAGGAGTTACTCACGCAGAGAGAACAAAACTTCTCCCGCAGAGAAAGGGCGGAACAATTGCATAGCAGCTCGCTCAGGTGATTATCAGAATGAGGCGGTAGAATGAAGACGAGAAGCTTATCAGCAGGGGGTCCATTAGAACTAATGATCAGTGAAGGACAACCTTCATCAAACTGTGACATGGGAGTCATCAATGGAGGAGCCTTCGACTGATGCAGAGCGGTAGACGAGACCTCCCACATGCAGGAAGAGTACTGGAGCTGGAGCAGACTAAGGCTCCGGATAGCCGAACCGGTGGGGGAGTTATAGTGTTGCATGGGGCACGTGGGTGGTTGAGGACTCGAAGATGACGATGGTGGGTTGCGGGGCGAGCACGTGGGGAGGTGCATTTATCCTGGATTCTAAGCAGGGGTATGGGTAGGCGCGTGGAGAGGATAGCTGTGGGACATGTGGCCAGGGTGGGTGGTGGACACAGACCCCGGGGTCGAGCTGGCTGAGGGACGGTGGATCGTGTCCTCTGCATGGTTCACCCGCCGTGGGGGTAATCCATATTGCATTATTATTATTATTCTTTATTCATTACATCTATATTGGTAAATTGATATTAAAATCATAAAAGTTTTTGGGATATTTATTTTATTGTAAAGGAATGTTATAGTTAAGTCTCTCATAGAAAATAATATAAGACTTAATTTATTCTTGCAAATTTAGTAAAAATATATAATTTTTTTTAAAACTATTAATATTATTATTTTGTAAAACATGTTTTTTTAAAGCTTTGAAAATTGTGATGAAATTGATTTTTTGAGAAATATTATAAAATGTTGTCATGTATTATTATTGAAATAAAATGGACAATTTGTGTGTGTGTGTGTAAAAGATAGTTATAGTTATAGATAACTAACATACATTTTTCTTATTAATATCATGAATTTAATTTATTTAAAAGTACAAGGATATATATATATATATATATATATATATATTAGTTTTGCATTATAATATTAAATAAAATGGAGTGAATATATAATTAAAAATTAAAAATATGAAAATGATAAAAATATTATTTTATGAAAAAATGTGAAAGGAATATATATAAATATATATTAGTTTGGCATTATGATATTAAATAGAATGGAGTGAATATATAATTTAAAATTAAAAAAACATGAAAATGACAATATATCATTTTATAAAAAAATGTGAAAGGACCTTATTTATGAATTATGATTACTTTACTTGAAAATGACAATAATATTATTTTATAAGAAAGTGTGAAAGGAAAAAAAATGTGAAAAGACATTCATTATGAGTACTTTACTTGAAAATGACAATAATATTATTTTATGAAAAAATGTTAAAGGACTTTCATTAGGAGGACTTTACTTTATGACTTAAAAGTACTTATACCACTACCTTGGTTAACTATGAGTTTTCATCCACCATAGAAAATTTGACAAATAAGCATTCTTAATTCATGCAATGCCACCTCAACCATGGGGGATGATGTCATCTAATAGAATGTGATTGGTTGATTTTTATAGTACATTTTCTTTATTTTGAGGCCCTTTTTTTACCTCAAAATTTCTCTAATGCACTCGTGGAATTAGCCTCGCACGTGGACACTCTACCCTCCTTTGCGTTGCCATTACCATCACCGACACCAGACATTGTGTTTACGCTGAACCCAAACTTCAAACCTGAACTTTAGACTTCAGGAGAGAGAGAGAGAGAGAGAGAGAGAGAGAGAGAGTTGGTTGTAAGTGAGCCACGAGGCTTGAGACCGACCCCATGAATTCTGCTACTCTTACATGAGTGGATGCTATAGGTAGATCTACATAAGCACGCAATCGACTGGACTTTTTCTATGCGCACACTAGAAGCACTTGGCAAGATGGATTGCCTGAGGGACTTGGATTAGTGAAGGGGATGCTTGAGCCTGGAAGGTGTTGTGTGGGGCAGGTATTGTGGATCCAAGGGTATGCCAACCGAGTGAGACTACTGTGGGGCTCTGTATGAGCATTTTGATGAGCATGGAGAGCAAAATGGGTTGTGGGACGAGATATAGAAGTCTGTAGGTGTTTCCTTCTCCCTAGTGTACTCATAGCCTAGCTTGGTGGTGGACTCTCAACAAAAAGTGTATATGCTGGACAAAGTACTTATGGTTGGGTGGAAAATTGCACTTACATAGCCAGTTGCTTAGGACTTTGCTCCGTATAAGTATTTCTTTGTAATTGATCTTATACGTTGTTGTTGATGTGCAATGAATTCTTTCAATGCCCGTGATGTATTATGCTGGTAAATGCATGTATTTATGTGTGTGGAGCAAAATTTATTCCGTTGTGGTTCTACTCAATGTTTATTATACTTATGCACACTATTATTCTTGTTATGAATTCATATATGGTCTTCAGGCTTAGTTTTGAATCCTTAATCATTCATATCCCCCTCTATGTTGTTCAACTTATGGACGAGGATGTTATAGAGTGGTATCAGAGCTTTGGGTTGCAACACTGGAGCTGTATGGGCTAGAAACCCGTACTCATAGATGAAACCAGAGAACCCCAACACAAAACCATGTCGTGGTGACATGTGGCAGAATTCCAGTGGTTGTTAGAGTTTGATATTGGGGATGAGCCTTTGGTGATACTTGAGAGATACCTCGATAGCCGAACCCCATCGTGGTTACATGTGGTAGAAGTCGAGTGGTTGTCGGTGTTTGATAACGGAATTGTCTTAAGGTAACACCCAAGGAAGGTTCGATGGAAAATACCGACAGGACATGTGTCAATGTTTCAGAGATCCGCGTCGGAGTTATTTTACGGTGTCACAACCAAAAGGTCTAACAAAAAACCTCGATAGGACATGCATTAGCATATTGGAGTTGTGCAACAAAGTTTTGGATTGGAGGTAAATGTAAGTGCACATTTATATATAATATGACATTTAGTAATATTATTAAAATAAATATTGATTATTTATAATGGTACTGATTAGTCCCTATTAGGAAACAACAGGGACTCTATACACCGGCTTTCCGTAAACTCTATTAATTTCCACAAATATCAATGTGATTCTTAAATTTTTAACCTAAGTTTTAATCATAAAAACTAATAAAAATTTTGCTCAGGTCATAAATCATAAAAGTTTTAACCTAAGGTCGCTCCTCATATCGAGGAGCGACCTTGGTTTTCATTATATTGAAAGTTTAAACTTAGGCTTATTTGACATTTCTCTTACATTTTTCTCAGCCTCAAAGTATATAATACCACTTGATTTTTGAACTAGCTATCCCCTTCTTTGATTGGAAGATGCTACAGGGGTGTAACCATTTTCGCAAGGCTGCGGGTGTTTCCAAGAAATTTCTATAGGGATATTGTTTTAAGACTGTTTGATACATAGCTGCAATATTTAGGGTTGTTTGAAACCCTTCTTCAAATATTGTTGTACATGTTTTCCCTTACTCTAAAACCTTAGGAAATAAATATTTTGCTATTGTTTTGGTGACATGAGTTTATTGATCTAAATAGGGAAACCTCATTTTCAATTTGACCATTGCTCGGTACTTTATGCAGTCATATTCATGCCCATAATTGTTCATGATTGCAACTTCACTGCCCAAGATGACTGCATTATGCTCAGAAGTGCTTTACTAGGTATGTAGGTGATATTTTAGTGCCCAATAATGTGGATGTGTGCCCAAGTTTCTTGGAAATCCACCCAAATCTGCTATCTTAGCCAATTATTCATGCCCAGGGTTCCTTTCTATGCCCAAAAGTGCCTAGAAATGCCTTTTACCATGCCCAACTTATGCATAGGACACACCCATATGAATGGGGGTAACATAGTAGAAAATCATTGAGGGTTAGATATGCACATTTAATAAGTTGCATGAGCTTGGTTGATCAATAAGATTCATGGAATAAGGGAAAAATATGCAATGCTAACTCTAATAATGGAATAGATAGGGTAGAAGTAAGAGCTTGAACAAAGAGCTTAGTATGTGCTACGTGATACAGATGAGTAGAAGCATAAAAAGTAGTAGACAATATATGGTATTTTTACAATGGTAAAATGTGGCTAATTACTTACAAGCAGTTACATGAATACACAGCTTACATAATACTATAGGTAATGGCATAATCCACATGTATTAATCAAACAAGCTAGTAACATTGTATTCAATATGGTAACATCACTTGAATATGTCATGCTATAGACTCGTACTAATATTCAAACTTTATGGTGTTAGAAGCTAGGTTTCATTACTTGTCTTCCCGTAATAATTGAGACTATAACTAGTAACAAATATCAAGGCTCATATGTGGTATAAGATTTGATTTACACATAAGCTCTTAGATATGGAAAAATAGTAACAAGGAAAAAAATTAAGAGTTTATACTATGCAAGTTACACTTCCGTTGAATTGATCAGAGTAATGATAGAACAAGGTTATTTGTATAACTAATGCTATAACTATGAGAGTTCGAACAACACTATTAGTGTCATACCCATGATGTGTTAATTAGGTGAATACTGCGTTATATTAAACATGCTTGATTAGCTGTAAGTACAGGTGTAATCATTGAGTTGCATTTTCTGCATAACATATTATAGCTTCTATTACACTTAGTTGGAACAAGAAGCTCTATAAACTAGTAACTATTATTACACCATACATGGATTTAGTTCACATGGTATAAGCATTTAATCTACTAGTATCTCTATAAGTAAACCCGTATCCTAATGCTCTTTATTAAGAGACTTCATCATATAAAAATACTCTTTTTCAATACTTATAAAACAACCTGGAATACTTATGGAACTAGATCAAGTTCATGAAAGCATAGTGATTACAACATAGAACTAAAACACTCGAATCAGATTAAATATGTGATATAACTAGCCAATAACAAAGCTCGGATTGGATATAGATGGCGGTAAATCCATGTAATTATTACGTATTCTATTTACCTAATAAATGATGCAGAGTGAATAGACATTACTTGTAGAGAAGATGAAATACTAACAACATAAAAAAAAACTTGGCTACTCATCTTCTACATGCATTGTTTCCATAATAGTTACAACTTAGTATAAATATGAGCTCATGGGTTCGATCTGCTTGGGTACTGTAATTACAGAAAGAGCTCATACTCTTATCATAGATACTTCTATTCCCATAGCTATTAAGTGTTGTTATAATTAAGAGCAGCTTCTATATAGTCATTTAATTAGAATGAATGAAAGCAGTCATATTTAATAAGTGTGATGTGTAATTTTATATATGGTAATCATACTATAACTAAGCATACTAGAATTCTATAACATTATAACCACTAGTATTGAGATTCTTGTTAGGTCTATTAGTAACCAGTATGTACATAATATATGGGAATACAAGACCTTTCTTATATGTAAAAAGATACAACAAGCTTATCATAGTTGTGATAAAGTGGAAGCTATTTATACCTCATGTAATCTCTTACAAGTAATGGAAACATTACAACTATGATCATACACGTTTATTATGTTAAATACGTGACTCATAAGAGCTGTGAATCCTAATAGATCATCAACTTTCAATAGTATAAATCTCGTGCATTGACTAGCTATAAATCCATATTATAAAGTAATCATAATGGATACTCATTACTAGTAACATGTAAGCTAATATGAGATCATGGTAAAGTAATGTAGTTGTTACTAATAACCAGTTTGTCAATGCCGGGCAACAGGAAATCACACCCACTTTATCACATTGTGAATGCATATATGTGACAGAATTCACACCAAAGGGCATGTCTGCATTCTAAATTTTAGGTGTAGGCCTCCAGTTCTACATAATAACAATCCTCGTGTTCTACTGTCCTCTATGCCAGCATTCTCTCTAAAGTGCAAATAAGCATTCTAAATTTTAAGGGAAATATGCATTCTAATTTTAGGTTTAGTTCTACATAGTGCCATTCATTTGCTCTCAGATCAAGTAGCAACGGATATAAACTGGCCTTCAGATTTCAAATTCAATATTCATAAACCCAAAAGGGCAGACAATTTCTATGAGGAAATTGCTCCACATTCAAGGGGATAACAAGACTTACAATAATCCACAGAGATACCCTAAAACGTGCATCCGGGCAAAAGAACTATAATTGAACACATACACGGTCTCATACAAGTGTATCAGAACTATAATTGAACACAGTCTCATACAAGCGTCTATTTATTAAAGTTATACAGAGCTATATTTTCCACCAGTCAAGCTCTGCTCTCTGATAAAGTCCCCCAGAGCAGGAACTCTGTCCTTCTTCTCCCACAATTACACCTCCAGAGTCTCCCTTTGTCTCTTGCCTAATTCAAATTACAATCTCCAGAAAACAACCAACTACCTTCCTTTCCACAAAATAAGAAAACAAAATTGAGGAATCAAAACCGTATGAGCGTAGGATTTCTCCACATACCAAAGACATTGCTACTTCCAATTTAAACCCTTGATCTCCTCCCCGTGCTTGTGAAATGGAAGCCCTATGGTGCCCTTGATCTCATGCTCACGTAAATACAATGGAATCCCCATAGATATTCTACAAAGATACTACGGTCGTTGGGCAGGGAAGGGACGTGGACGGAAACAATAAAATGGTGCAATGTGGATGCACTCAGTGAAATGAATTAGCTAGGGATAACAGGTCTCGTGCCATCCAACAATGATTGCAGTGGGTAATGAAGGTTTAGCGGAGGGTTTAGGGTAAGAAATGTGTAGAATAATATATATATATATATATATATATATATATATTATACAATAAATAAATTTAATATATATTATTTAACATATTATTCTTACATCTTATATATTACATCTTAAACACATCTAAACTTAGGCTAAATGTCAAACAATTGGTGAAAAATAAACAAATACAAACATTTATATAATGAAATAATAATAAAACACTTATTAGCCTCCAACAAGTTCTAGAGGTCTCCTAGTTCAATACAATCAATGTTGGGTAAATATGCACCCTGAGGTGGCGATTTTC